>CM050168.1:18520518-19253018 GCA_027410445.1 Discoglossus pictus
CTCTCTCTCTCTCTCTCTTTTTCTCTCTCTCTCTCTCTCTTTTTCTCTCTCTCTCTCTCTCTTTTTCTCTCTCTCTCTCTCTCTTTTTCTCTCTCTCTCTCTCTCTTTTTCTCTCTCTCTCTCTCTCTTTTTCTCTCTCTCTCTCTCTCTTTCTCTCTCTCTCTCTCTCTCTTTTTCTCTCTCTCTCTCTCTCTTTTCTCTCTCTCTCTCTCTCTTTTTCTCTCTCTCTCTCTCTCTTTTTCTCTCTCTCTCTCTCTCTTTTTCTCTCTCTCTCTCTCTCTTTTTCTCTCTCTCTCTCTCTCTTTTTCTCTCTCTCTCTCTCTCTTTTTCTCTCTCTCTCTCTCTCTTTTTCTCTCTCTCTCTCTCTTTTTCTCTCTCTCTCTCTCTCTCTCTCTTTTTCTCTCTCTCTCTCTCTCTCTCTCTCTTTTTCTCTCTCTCTCTCTCTCTCTCTCTCTTTTTCTCTCTCTCTCTCTCTCTCTCTCTCTTTTTCTCTCTCTCTCTCTCTCTCTCTCTCTTTTTCTCTCTCTCTCTCTCTCTCTCTCTCTTTTTCTCTCTCTCTCTCTCTCTCTCTTTTTCTCTCTCTCTCTCTCTCTCTCTCTTTTCTCTCTCTCTCTCTCTCTCTCTCTTTTTCTCTCTCTCTCTCTCTCTCTCTCTTTCTCTCTCTCTCTCTCTCTCTCTTTTTCTCTCTCTCTCTCTTTCTCTCTCTTTTGTTCTCTCTTTTTTCTCTCTCTCTCTCTCTCTCTCTCTTTTTCTCTCTCTCTCTCTCTCTCTCTCTCTTTTTCTCTCTCTCTCTCTCTCTCTCTCTCTTTTTCTCTCTCTCTCTCTCTCTCTCTCTCTTTTTCTCTCTCTCTCTCTCTCTCTCTCTCTTTTTCTCTCTCTCTCTCTCTCTCTCTCTCTTTTTCTCTCTCTCTCTCTCTCTCTCTCTCTTTTTCTCTCTCTCTCTCTCTTTTTCTCTCTCTCTCTCTCTTTTTCTCTCTCGCATAATATGTGATCTGTGGAGACAAGCAGAGGCCCAAATTATGGGGAAATTCATGTTTTTCTTCCAAAAAAGGTATTAGCATATTGCAGCGTATCGTTTAACAAGCGTTTTGAGTTGGTGGATTAGGGGCAGGTTTGGACATGTTGGGATATTTGGGTGGGGAAGAATATCGCTGTTTATGTGATTCAGTAACCACCGGACTAATCTCTTTACCGCAAGGTTGTGGTCTCTGGGCCGGTGATGTAACGAGTAATAAGAGAGCGCCAAGAATGAGCGGGGGCTGTCTGAGTCCTGAGACAGACGTGGGGCCATGAAAAGAAAGCAAAACATGACAACATACATAATGCCCATCTAGACTGCCCATTCAATCTACCTAAAAAAGTTTTGACTGAATTAAAGAGCCACAGTGGTCAACTTTTATTCTTTGTATAATTTGAATATGTAAATATTCATTATAGAAGGTTTGTTCCTTTTTAAACTAATGAGCTTCCCATTCAACCTAATAAATGCACTGGCAGTTATAGATAACACAATATTTCCACCGTGCAGATATAAACTTCCTATGGATTCAAAGTTTCCATCCTCCTCAGGAAGTTGATCAGCAGTAACCACAATGGTAGATGACATAGAAGCATAAATTTATTTTCTATTTTAAAACATTTACCTGTTTTTAGGTGTAGTTCTACAAAATACTAAATTTTAAATATGACTACAGCGGCCCTTTTATTGGCTGGATAGCCTTATCCTTATCCCAGGATTCCTTAAAGGAACACAGATGACCAAAAAAATAATAGCACAAACTCTCATTAATACAAGACTACAAATGTGGAGTTTTTCTTGATTTACAGTTAAGTATGTAACAAACTAACCTTAGCAGCTTTGTATGTCATGATTAGAGCAAAAAAATGCTTGAAAACTTTGAGTATGATTAACATAATTAAGCAAAAAAAAGTCAAAAAACTACATTTTTAATTTTTGTGTGCCTTTACTGGACCCTGGGGGCATCCATAAAACTGTGGTAGAAGTTGCGTGCAGGAGAGGAGAGTTTGTTTTCTAGATTCTTTATCAATACCAGCTGCCTATATCTAGTCCTGATGTGGGGAAAGTGGTGTGGTGTCAATTTGAATCAGATCTTATTATAAGGCCTTTTGACTTCTCCGTGTTCCCACTGATAAATTTAAAAAACACCCCTCTCATGATCCTAAAAATGCTTTTATACTCATGTTAATAGTTTGTTAAATACTTCACAAACAAGTGATGTGGTTCTTGAACTACAATCGTCCTAAATGCTTTTTAGAATAGCACAACCTGGAGATTTCGCACCCCATGTCAGTGAACATTTCCTGTGTGTTTAACTGTAACGCTGCACATTAGCAAAAGTTATGAAGATATCATCTCTTCCCACAAATAAGGAGGCCACAGCACTGTCTCTTTAATGTCATTAGGAGTGGCCCTTGAGGTTTAGCGGATGTAATTTCAGCAGGTAATAACCAATTTGTGGTTTCAGTGAAGAATGTGCAGGCGTGAGGGTAAACAGTACAAAAAAACTGGATTGTTTTTAGACGGGCTCTTCTTTCTGTGACAAATACCATAGAGACAGAACTTAATAAATTAATATATTTAATAGGTTATATAATTGCATAGAAGGGTAGGGAAAAGAAGCGCACAACCACTTCCTAGTGCAATTAAATACAATGTAATTTGTAGCTTACTACAAGTTGCACAAGTAGAATATATACAGTGCCTTGCAAAAGTATTCACCCCCTTGACTTTTTAGCTATTTTGTTACATTGCACCCTTAAGTTCAATGTTTTCTTAATCTGAATTTTATGTGATGGATCAGAACACAATAGTCTAAGTTTGTGAAGTGAAATGAGAAAAATATATACATAAAACTATTTTTTTAGAAATAGAAAACAGAAAACTGGCATGTGCGTATGTATTCACCCCCTTTGTTATGAAGCCCATAAAAAGCTCTGGTGCAACCAATTACCTTCAGACGTCACATAATTAGTGAAATGATGTCCACCTGTGTGTAATCTAAGTGTCACATGATCTGTCATTACATATACACACCTTTTTTGAAAGACCGCAATCCAATAGAAAATCTGTGGTCAGACTTAAAGATTGCTGTTCACAAGCCCAAACCATCCAACTTGAAGGAGCTGGAGCAGTTTTGCAGGGAGGAATGGGCAAAAATCCCAGTGGTAAGATGTGGCAAGCTCATAGAGACTTATCCAAAGTATGGAGTGAGAGCTATATAGGGGGTTCTTGTGGAGGATAACACCAATATGAAGCTAGATAAAAGCCTCTACTATGAAGAATAGATACACTGTCCCAGGTTAAACAGCCTGGGTAGATGTACTATCTTCAATGAGTGGGTACGTCCTACACAATAACACCCCATCAAAGGCTCCCCCAATAAAATCTCTTCTCTACCTATGAATCCCACGTGGATGATATCCAGCCACGTTGGTCCCAACACTTACTAATTGATAGATCGGTATAGTCCCAAGCCAGGGGGGTACATACACACTCAAAGTACAAGTTTAGAAAAAAGGGGAAATGTAAAAAAACAAATGGGTAAATGAATAGTATAATAAAAATGCACACAAACATGTTTCACTTCTTCTCTTGAAGCTTTCTCAATGTGATAACATCATAAAATATATATCTCTCGTAATGCCCCACCACTGGGTAATGTTAAAATAACATAAAATAAATCTGACCGCAACAGGATTTTCTTTATATATAAAATGACCCACACAATCGATTTAGTATTAAACTAAAACATGGGTAGAAATAGAAAGTACTAGACATAGTTCTCAGGATGTGAAATGGATAGATTTACACGAAAATAAGACTGTATAGTAAAGTACTCCGCTCCCTCATATCCTCTATGGAAGGAGTGTGCAAGTTCGGCCACACAAAGGCCTATATTTGATGATTTCCTTGCAAGTTGAGAAAAGCTGTTAATATTGCTGCAGCTTGGTAGTTTAGGGGTTACACACTCATGGAAACTTCTGTGAACAATGAATGTTAGTAGGCGCTTGGTCGATCAGAGCAGAGCTCGGGTAGATCGGTAGTGACAGAGACTCCATAGCCAGGATCGTAGAGCTCTGGATGGGAAGTTGATGGTTTGCCTGCTTGGAGGGTCCCAAGAAAGGTTTCCAAGGATTTGTCACTGAGGAAGCTGCAAACCACAGCAGCGAAACGCATCTGAAACTTATTTTATTGTATTCATCAATGATTTTTACCATTGGAATTGAACTCATACATTATCAATAAAGATTTATTCTTTTGGATACCGTCTGTGAATACGTGTGCTTAGGACCACACTATCACGAACGCTTGACAAGCACAAGACAACGAGGACGACTGAGTAAGAGTAAGAGTATACACCTCGGTATACTTATCCCAAGCCGACCCACAAATAAATATAGGGCATTTGGCACTTAGTATATGACACACTATCTCATAACTGATTTACAAGAGTCATTCGAGGTGACCATCGGATCAGATACACTACAGATTGTGCGCTATACAGTCTTCCCCCACTCTCTTCTCTTGCATACGTATAGGACACCGGTGTGGCACACCTGCACACCATATATTAGTCATACACCCGACCGACACATCAAGTAATCGTGGCGCCCAGCAGACCACGGTAACCACCACTGGAAGATCAACCTTAGCGCTTAGGCCTATCAGATTGTGGTCTCATTGAACCCAATCACCGATCCTTTAGTTTCAAACATGTAGACCAGTCAAAGTCAAATCCAGACTATGATTTATGGCTATCCGACAGCTCATGCTGCATCCATCTAGCTCAAGGGTGGTAGACAAGTTTGGTCCTGGAGGGTAATGGAATTGTCCAATTGTCCATTATTATATGGATGCAGTAATTCATTTGGGAATTAACGTGGGTGTTCATTTGAATTCTTCCGGGGGTGGGGGGGGGGGGGGAGAGAGTGGGTTCCAGAAATATTATGTAGGTGAAACGGATTTATCCAATTAAAAATTGTCTCACATTTCTCTCTTTTTTTTTTTTTTTTTTGGTAACCACATTTCCCATTTTAGTACTATCTCCATAAATATGACTTCATGTTTTTTTGCCAACAGCTGGTGTCCCAGGAGAGGAGCCAAAGTGTAATGTTTGCATGGGAACAACATCAACGCCCCTCGATGAAATACTTATCTGTGGAAAGTGCGGTTTGGGTAGGTGGTGTTCTGTTCATGGTTCTGTAACATTTAGTATAGATATCAGCAGTATGAGATTAGCAATTGCATTGTTAGAAGGTCACATTTATTGCAGAAATTAAAAATACATAGGAATGTACCTATAAATAAGTATAAGTAAAGTTATTTACTATTATTATAGCTTGGATGTTTTACGTAAAATTACATTTTAAAGTCCTCCCACTCTCCTAATGACTTTTTCACCTGATTTGTGTATATTTATTAAATAAATAGTTCACATTATTATTGAAATAATTGTTTTTAAAATAAAAAAATCCACACAGTTACCTCCATATAAACATTTGTTTTATCATCTAAAGAACATATTTCTGATTTTAAAACTGTAAAGAAAAAGTGTGTTCATTGGGATTTGGACCCAGGACCTTTTCAACTACAGACAGCAACATTAGCTCTGTGCCATCTGTTCTGTTGCTACTGAGTCTTTAGAGTAGTTAGAAACCTCTCACCACTGCCCGATTCTAATTAATATTCATTATGTTCTGTGCAGTACATAGCTCATTACACATTCAGGCAGTGGCAACTCACTGAAATAGCCTGACTTCAACTGATCAGCATCCATTTTAAAAAATAAAACCCTCTTTGCACATGCTTTTCACCCTCTATCTAATGGTGCGAAGCACATATGGCGACTTTTGTGGTCCTTTTAAAGCCTCATCATTATGTATACCAACTGGTCATGCTTTTGTGGTTGTCACCTGCCAGATGAAAGACAATAAAGTGAGATAAAGTCATTAGGAGAGAGGGAGAACATTTTATATATAACTTTCAGTTCGAAGTTATGTATTTTAAACCTAAACATATATGTACCACTTCCATGGAACTCAGCCAATTATAATTCTATTACTGCAGCACAGTCGTGATGTCTTATTTAAGGTTCTCTAAAGACTTCCATTATAAGTTAATATTTCATTTTACAGCTTAGCAGGTGGTTTTAACCTTTGCATCACTAATTTTCAGTATTTTTCTTTAATCACGCTAAAATCATCTGCATGTTGCTGGGTGTCCAAATTGTTAATTGTCATCTTGTGATATATTAAATGATTGTTGTGGTGAACTACCTACTCATAAGATCCACAACACAAGCTGAGATCCCATCCCACGCTGATGATAGCCAGTAAGCTTGAAACAGCTGTACGTGGATAGGATTCTCAGCTTGTGTAAAATCCAGCCTTGACTTTGCATTAAAGCTGTGTAATACAGCAGGCATAAGCTTAAAGGAAGCCATGTTTGAAAACGGCGATGGATTGAAGAGCGAGGCATTTGCGGGCACGTTTGCATGTCCCAGCTCAGCTTCCCAGAATGCAGTGTAATAACTGTTTTTCTGGGAATCCTGAGCTGGAAGCAGGTTTTTTAACTTGCTTTAGACATTCAAATGTGAACACAGATGTACTATTTATTTATTATATATATATATATATATATATATATATATATATATAATATTATAATTTCTATGGGGGTAGTAACTTCTCTCTCACTCTCTCCTTGCAGGTTACCACCAGAAGTGCCACATTCCTGTATTAGACAGTGAGAGCTCTCTGCTGGAGCCCTGGTTCTGCAGGAGATGTATCTTTGTATTGGCCGTCAGGGTAAGGACATAAAGTGCTCAAGTTCACATGTTCCTGTCTGGTACACTGGTCACAGAGGGTGGAAAAGTATTTGAGGAAAGTGTTTTCCTTTTTGAAAGTTAATACTAAATTCATTGAGTTATAAGCATCTATTCCTGAATCCGCCGTATACATAATAAGCACTATGGCACTAAATGGAACCAGCTGTGAAAGGTGAATAAGGAGATATTGCATTTTCTTTAGTGCAACTGCTGTGTGCAGCACGGAAATCAGCTAGATGCCATTGTAGTCAATTAATTTGATGCTGGAAGGTTGGCAAGGGTATCTGGAGCCATGCAAACTGCAGTGCATCCAACATCTGAAGAGTGCATGGTGGAGGATCCATATGGCGAACATGGTGATCGAGGTGGTCCCACTGGCACTTGATGGGATTCAAGTCTGGGGAATTTGGAGGCCGGGGAATTTGGAGGCCAGGGAAGTACTTGGACGTCTTTGTCGTGCTCCTTCAACCACTCCCGGACAATTCTGGCCATATGACCTGTTGCATTGTCCTGCTGGAAGATCCCTATGACATCAATGGCACGTAGTACTTCACAGATTTCACGCTGTTTATTCACAATGGTGCCTTTTGTCCAGTCACGGCACACTTTAACCACAGCAGCACACGAACCGTTCACAAACTGCGCTGTTTCAGAAATATTGCCACCCTTGGCCTGAAGGCCAATGACCATCCCCTTTTCAAAGTCTGATAAATTGCACTTTTTACCCATGACAGCTATAGTTGATATGTTTGCAGAATGCCTACACCAGAAATTTTAAAAAATAATAATGAGAATATATTTAAGAACAGTTCTTGATGAATTGAAATTTTATATGCAATTGGCTAATTATTTTTAGAGGATAATTGGGCATTATAAGCATAATTATCTAAACAGAACCTCTGTATCCCTAAGACTCCTTACCAAGGGTCATTCATTCTTATAACAGAGGGTGGGTTTCTAAGTTATGCCTTAAAAAACATGAAAAACTGGCTATTTATTGTAGCCTTTTTTTCTAAAGTGAACCATTCCTGAAATATTTAGCCATATTTGAACTGCATTTATAGGCAAATGATTCTAATGATCTGCCTTAAAGTGCTAATTAATTTCACAGTCTGCTAGTCGGGCTCTGTGGTGGTCAATCAATGTCGCCCAATGTTATCATGCAAGTTACATCTCCTCTCTCACTCTGAGCTACACCGTGGTATACTGCAGCAGCACAAACAATACTTTTATATCTCAGAAATGATTTACTGTAGGCATTACAATATATAGATATTTTTTGATTGTTGCTGGGATGACATGGTCCCTTTAACGCAGCGTCCTGCGCGCCCTACAGTGCGCTTGTGGTTACATGTGATGGAATTTAATGGTCTCTTGTCTGGTCCAGAACAATCACGATGTGAACCCAAGTTGCCAAACCCCATCCTAACCAAGCAACAAGGACTAATTGCTTCAAGATGACGTGGTGTCTCTTACCAAAGAGATGGGGAAACAATTTTGGGCCCAGCAGAGAGATTCCACGGAGCTTTCCTATCCGAATCCACATTGCTTTGGAAAAATTCAATTTAGGAGACACTGTAGTCTTATATTAATAAGGAGACTCCTTGGTCAAAAGTTTTATTTTATATAACTTCATGGTGACTATTTTATTTTATCCTTCTTGTCATATACGATTTACACTTCACTAACGTCTCAGAAGCCCCCAGAGTAACCGATAATTAGCTTGTGGAACCTCCCCCTTTTCTTCCTGTTGTCTGTCATGAGAACTGCCATGTTTCCCAGATATGACCAAAGGCCACATCCATTTACTACCAGCGCCTTATGCTGTTCTGACACACAACATGATACGGTGTGCAGCATGATACTGCTAGTGTTACGCCCCTCCCCTGTGGGAGTGACTTTAGGTCACAGCTGTGCAATTTGGCAGCCTACATGAGAGTGAACGTGTCACACGCTGGGAAGGTTACTCTGGGGCCTTCTTAGCAGTAAGTGAAGTGTACATTTTATATGACCATTACACTTAGGAGGATTTTAATTCATTTAGTTGAACTAGTTGTCCTTTTAAAGGGACTCTGAACTTTTAGTAAAAAAAATGGTGGTCATTAAGGTGTGGAATCGGCTCTGAATGGAAGGCGAATCTAAATGGCTTGTGACCGGGAAAAGGTAAATCTAAGTAAAATCTAACACACTTCCAGGCATCTGATCTATTATGATAGCCTAACAGTGAGAGTTGACCACACCCCTTCATAACCTAATAGGGGTGGAGACAAGGAACTAAAGTATAGGTAAAAATTTGAATATACATTTCATGTGGAATATTGTCTTTTCTAAATCAGAGTAGGAAATGTATTCATGATAAATGCCCAATTAAAACATCTAGTGACCCTTTAAGCTAACATGTTGTGTGTCTGTGTTTTGCAGAAAGGAGGTGCTCTGAAGAAAGGTCCAATAGCCAAGGCCCTTCAAGCAGTGAAGATGTTTCTGACTTATATCCCGGAGGAGCTAGACTGGGACTCTCCACACCGAACAAACCACCAGCAGTGTTACTGTTACTGCGGAGGGCCGGGAGAGTAAGTGCTGGAGTATCCTCTGTTATCCTCCCTATCCAATGTGTAGTCCCCGAGGACCAGATTACCATATATTTCAGTATATTAGGTTTCATTCTCAACCCTGTGTGATGTTATTTGCAAACTTACTCCCTATTTGTACTGTGCTAGAGCAAAGCAGTGCTGCCACCACAAGTAAACAATGCAGCAGATTATGACACACTTGGGAAAGGAAAATAAACTGGATTGTTCAGTCGTGTGCTCTATGTGACACTATCCATTGCAGCACACCAGGTACATCTCCATTCAGTTCCATTGAAAGAATGCAACTTTAAATTGACAATAGAACTAAATAGAAGCGTAAACCCAGCTAACCCAATCTACAGGAAGACTAGCAAGATAGCAGCCTCAGGCTTTGTCATGGAGAATTATTTAAAAATATATTTATGGTCATAATTTATTTAAATGCTAATGAGGTTAATTATTATAATGGCCTTTATGCACAAATTGTTCCATCTATGACTGCCATTGCTTTCAGTAGAAGTAATTGAATGCTCATTAATATACAAGAACATACCTTCCTGTGACCGCAACAGACAGAATCAGCTGGCAAAATTGTGTGTATGTATATGTGTGTATATGTGTGTATGTGTGTGTGTATGTGTGTATATATATATATATATATATATATATATATATATATATATATATATATATATATATATATATATATATATATATATATTTATAATACACATACACACATATTATGTAGATATAGACATTAGCATTTTTTAAAGTCTTATACCAAATTATTCTTTACTGATTTTATTTATTTTTTAAAGGGACACTGTCAGCCCAACAGGAAGCTCCTTTTAAAAAGCATTACAAATGGTCTATACATTGTACTAGCAGTCTTTCTGTACAGTAAATAATTTCTGAAATATCTAGCATTCATTTTGCAGCTTTTCTATGCTAACTTGTAGCTCGGAGTGCTTGGTAAAGGTGGGACAGGGGTCTTGCTGCCTGATAACATTGGGGGGCTTTATTTTTGAAACTGAGAAAGACAAGCACATCAGTGCATCTTATTAATATGTGCGAGCGCACATTTGCATATAAATACAGCAACAACCACATGGAAATTATCCAGATTGATTCACTTTAGAATAAAGTGGATAACATAACATAGCCAGTTTTTCATGCTGTTTAAGAACAGCTTGATTTTGGGGTGACGGAGTCCCTTTTAAGTTTGGTTAGAAAACGGATCACATTAAATATCTTATTGCAGTATAATAAAACGTGAATTTTGTCTCCTAACAGATGGTATCTGAAGATGATCCAGTGTTACCGGTGCCGCCAGTGGTTCCATGAAGCTTGCATCCAATGTTTTAGTGACCCCATGATGTTTGGAGACAGGTTGGTTCCCACTTTGTATTCTGGGTACAAACACCTCCAGGCATCGTGCTGCGCTCACCCCCTGCAGTGTGGGAAACGGCGCGTTTATTTATTCAGTCTCCTGGCTGTTAACACTCAGACCTGCTAGCTGTTAACAGCCAGTAAATGGGCCATTGCTGACGGGTTATTAACATGGTAAATTGTACAGGAGGGGGCTGTTAAGGCACCTTGTGTTCTCTCTCTAGTGAGGGGGGGGGGGGGGGGGGGGTGGGCTGTGTAAGTAATCTGGGCTCTGTAAGGTTAGGGAGGGGGCTTTCCTGGCAACAAGGCACTAGTGTATGATAGCACTTCAGCTGTGTGTGATCCGGGAAAAGGTCAGCTCAAAAATAAATAGCCCGTGTATAATACACATATACACCCCCCCTGCTGAGCATAGAAGTAGTGCTGGTGTTTGGACTGATCAAACTCTCTCTCTATATATATATATATATATATATATATATATATATATATATATATATATATTATTATTATTATTATTATTATTATTATTATTATTATTATTATTATTATTATTATCGTTTATTTATAACGCGCCAACATATTCCGTAGCGCTGTACATAAGATGCGTTCAAGACAAAGATACATACAAATGAACACATCGTAAAACAAGGAGGGCCCTGTCTTTGAGTTTGGAATTCAGTGACCATGGTGCTTTCCCTAAAACACCTTGTGGGATTGAAACTCGCAGACTTACATCCTAAAGGTATTGTGTGAGGAAAAGGAGGGAGAGAGATATGAGAATGTGTTAGGGTGGAAGGTGATATGCTTCTTTAAAGAGATGTGTTTTTAGAGAGGATTTGAATGATTTGAGGTTGGAGGATAGTCTGGTGGAGCGAGGCAAGGAGTTCCAGAGAATAGGGGCAGCACGAGAAAAGTCCTGAAGGCGAGAGTGAGAGGAGGTGACAAGAGTTGTGGAAAGAAGAAGGTCATTAGCAGAGCGAAGAGGGCGTGTGGGGGAGTATTTGGAGATGAGACCAGAGAGGTATGGGGGAGTGCACTTGTTGAGGGCTTTGAAAGTTAGGGTCAGGATTTTAAATTTTATTCTGGAGGCTATGGGAAGCCAGTGGAGAGATTGACAGAGGTGATGCCGACACTGAACGTTGTGTACGGAAGATGAGTCTAGCAGAGGCATTCATAATGGATTGAAGTGGAGATAGTCGGGTGGTGGGGAGGCCAGCAAGAAGCGAGTTGCAGTAGTCCAGTCGAGAGATGATGAGAGAGTGTATAAGGATTTTAGTTGTGTCTTGTGTAAGAAAGTGGCGAATTCTGGAGATGTTTTTTAGATGGAGAAGACAAGATTTAGTTAGTGATTGTATGTGAGGGATGAAGGACAGGGCGGGGTCCAGAAGAACCCCAAGACAACGGGCTTGGGAGGAGGGGGTGATGATGTCATTGTTGACAGTAAGAGAGATGTGAGGAATTGAAGCTGTGGGAGAGGGAGGGAGGATTAGGAGTTCAGTTTTAGACATGTTGAGTTTGAGATGGTGGGTGGACATCCAAGAGGATATACTAGAGAGGCAGTTGGAGACATGTGTTAGAAGAGAGGGGGATAGATCTGGTGCTGAGAGGTAGATTTGGGTGTCATCTGCGTAGAGATGATATTGCAGCCCATAAGAGTTTTTAAGGGTACCAAGTGAGGAAGTGTAGATGGAAAAGAGGAGCGGGCCTAGGACTGATCCTTGTGGTACGCCAACAGACAGGGGGTAGGTAGAAGAAGAGGTGTCAGAGAAGGAGATACTGAATGATCGATTTTGTAGGTATGATGAGAACCACGAGAGAGCAGTGTCTCGAATACCGAGGGAGTAGAGGATATGGAGTAGAAGAGGATGGTCAACAGTGTCAAAGGCAGCAGAGAGATCTAGAAGAAGGAGAATAGAAAAATGACCTTTTGACTTGGCAGTAAGCAGGTCATTGGTGACTTTAGTGAGAGCTGTCTCAGTGGAGTGTTGGGGCCGAAAGCCGGATTGGAAGGTGTCAAGAAAGGAGTTAGAGGAGATAAAGCTGGTAAGGCGGGTATAGACGAGCCGCTCGAGCAGTTTGGAAGCCAAAGGAAGTAGAGAAATAGGGCGGTAGTTAGAAGCAATGTCAGAGTCAGATGAGAACTTTTTGAGGATGGGTGTAATTGTGGCGTGTTTTAGACAAGATGGAAACTTGCCGGTAGTTAGGGAAAGGTTGAAAATGTGTGTGAGAGCTGGGATTATTGTGGTAGAGAGGGGAGTGATGAGCTGAGATGGAATAGGGTCCTGGGGACATGTAGTGAGGCGAGTGGATGATAGCAGGCTAGCGACTTCATCCTCTGTAGTTGGGGCAAAGCAGTTCAAAGTAGCTGTTGGATTGGGGGAGGGAGAAGAGTGGGTTAGGTTGGATAGTTGAGATGGTAGAGTGAGTGAGCCACTGTGAGATGAGAGTTCATTGCGGATATTTTCGATTTTATGAGTAAAATGGTTGGCAAGGTCTTCGGCTGTGAGAGAGGAAGGGGTGGGAGGAGGTGGTGGGTGGAGGAGAGTTTTGAACGTTGCGAACAGACGCTTTGGGTTAGAGGATAGATATAATTATATGAGTTGTTTTTTTTTTAATTAGGAGATGCTGGCTGTGTTGAGTGAAATAGAAACTGCAATATGGAGATTCACAGTTTGCTGCCCATATCCATCTCGTATATAGTAAGACATATTGAGGGATGGCAGAGAGAGATGCCAACAAAGCCCTCCACTCCCTTTGTATCCGTACAATGATGTAATGACCATGTTGTGTAATTACTGAAGCCCTGTAATAAGCTCTCTAGAATATGTTGGAGCTATACATATAATGGAAAATAACATGGCAGCCCCCAACAGTTGAGCACATGAAAATATAAGACTATCGTTATATTTACTTATTATATATGATTGAGCTAATGGGGCTTTCATTATACTGAACTCAACGTGTACATTTAAAGGGCCATGACTTTTTTTACTACTATAGCGTTTCTTAAAGATCCAATATAAGCACCATATATAATACCAAGTTTAAGAAATATGTGGTTATGCATTAAAAAAAATATATATATATATATATTCTGGTGGCTTTTTGTTACAATTATGTCATCTGCCTGGAGTGCTAGGTTGTTCCAACTCACTTTGTTTTCTGGAAGCCATTGGATCCACCTGGCAGCTATTTAATTTATCAAGAATTGTGTCTTCCCTCCCCCTATCCCTGTGTTGTATGCTGTGTGACTATGTCCCATTTAATGTAATTAGAGATTTCAAATTGTTTGGTGTCTGAATGTTTGTCAGAGCTCCTAAATATTTAAACCACTGCCAGTTAATGACTTCCAGACAAACAATGGGAGGGTTGTGTCAAAACGGAGGCGGAGACAGCACCAGCACCTCAGGCAGGTTAGTATTAATTTTACTTACCGATGGATTTATTGTTCAATTTATAAACTGACCAGGTACTCACAACCCTTTACCTGAAGCTTACACTGGCCCTTTAACTGGATTATTTACATGTAATTGGCAATGTCTCTCAATGAAATAAATACCAAGTCACTCCAAAGTATATTATGTTCCATATCCGACTGTAATGAGCGTGCCCAGGTAACTCTATAATGTGCTTAATCTACCATTAGTGTGTCGGCCGCCGGGTATATGTGGGTACATGTCTAGGGTCGGGCCGAGGTCTCTCTATACATAATGCTGGATCTCAACACTCTCGCACAGTTCAGCGCGGTCTCTTCCTTCACTAGCATTCTGTACATTCTTCTACATTCCTGAGAGACGCTTTTCACAGCAAATGAGGCCTCTCCTCTTTATGAGTGCAAGAGATGCATTCCTCACCTTAACCCCTTAATGCTGGGAATATGGACTCTCCACTGGGGTCAACATGTGCAACATGCTCTGTCGTTTTATTTATTTCTCCGTTGCAGGGTCGGATTTACACCTGAGGCGCCCTAGGCAAAGGCTCCTCAAGTGCCCCCTCACGCCATACACACATACATGTGTGTGTGTGTGTGTGTATATATATATATATATATATATATATATATATATATATATATATATATATATATATATACACACACACATATGCGCGAGCGCGCAAATTGCCTGTCAAAAAAAGCCAGGGTATGCTGTTTGCCACACAATGTGACGCTTTTGCTTCTCTAAGCACCTTTGGCGCTCATTGCGAACCTTTCCTCCCGCCTACTGTATGTAGCCCTTATTGCAGGGTTCGTTAACCTGCAAGTGTTGTGCTTGGGAATGCCATGTGTCTCTTTCCACATCTCCCCCCTGTCCCTTCCCTGTGCGTTTCTCCTCTGTGTGTGTGTCGTGAATGTTTGCGTGGCGCGCAGTGACTGCCGTTTGTTTTATTTTCAAAGCCCTGCGTTCCTGGCGTTGTAGGTGTAAGGTTCGAAAATACACAACGGCAAAGACGCTAAGTCCCGCGTGCCTGGCTTTGCTCAGCCTTGTTTTCATTCAGTTTCAGATTTTTTATGTTTTCGTCCACCATTTTTTTTCTTGATTAGCAGATTTTTGAGTGAATAAGGCTCAAAATCGCTTGCAACCTCACTCCCAGACTTCCTGGCTCTCCCCCTGTGTTGTGTGTGAGTGTGTTTGTTTTAATTTATTTGGTATTTTTTCGTGCCTCAACTGCTTGCCTCGTATGTATGTGTATGTGTGTGTATATATATATATATATATATATATATATATATATATATATATATATATATATATATATATATATATATTTATTTACTATAACTATAAAATGTTTGTTCAATAAAAAAGGTATTAATAATCTTGTTTTGATATCTGTCAATATCACTTTTTCGTTTTTGATTTTCAGGTTTTTTATATTTTTCTGCTCCGTTTGTAATCAAGGGTCTGAATTCCTTAAACGGCTGCCGTTGCGATGGTAAGATTATATATTGTGTATACTTGTACATTTTGCAGTAGTTTTAAATGAATATGTTTCTTGGTGAGGTCTCCTATGGAAGCCAGGACCTGGATATAAAGCAATGTAACTTAATGGAGCTAAACGCATGGACACTGCTCAGCACCATCAAGTAGAGCAGTCAGGATCAAACCGGAAAATATTCTGTTTGAAAGCAGTAAAACTGATAACAATAGTTTACCTTGTTGTCATTCAACTGCATTTATATATTGAGCTTATACAGACAAACATTAAGGTCATGAAGGGACCATACATTACAAACCCTCTAAATGCCCAAGGACTCTCTCTTCAGGCTAGAATGCCTGAAGAATCCAAAAGCCGTGGTGGCAGTAAACAGAGTGCATTGCCATTTGTGAGGAGGTTGTGATTATTATTTTTTTTTTATAGGTCCTATAAGGTCTATAGAGCATTGAAAGAGAGCAGTTGGATGATTAACAGCTTTTTACAAACTAAAATTAGTTTTAAAAATACAAAATTATTTTCCAGGCTCTGTTTGATGTACAGCAGCAGTGGTTATATTCCTTTAAGACTTGTAATAAAGTTGTATGCATGAGTTAATCATGGGAAATTCTTTATCCCTTTATAGGAACACAGTCCCCAATAATATTATATATATATATATATATATATATATATATATATTATATATTTTTTTTTTAATGGCTAAATGTAAAGGTGCAGTACTCCTTTCCATCCCTATTAGGTATCTAGGAGTAGGGGAAGATCTGCCCAGGAGGCTGCTTTAATATTTCTATATTATAGTTTGTTTGTCTGGAGTGGACACTGTAAAGGAGGAGACTGTTTTATATAACCGGAAATCACTAGTTCTCTGTAAATGCCAGTACTGTTTGCGGCAACATCAGATAGATATATATATATATATATATATATATATATATATATATATATATATATATATATATATATATATATATATATATATATATATATATATATATATATATATATATATATATATATAAAAAGGTTGTAGATTATTGCATTGAGGTGAGTTTGTAAGCACTTTGCGGGCGCTTGCACTTTATGGTCCCTTAAAGGATTATGGAAGGTTTTCGTGTTTTCGTGTTTCCGTAGGAATATAATATCACTATGTATCTATTTTCTTTTATGTACTTTATTTCATTAAGAAATGCTTATAAACTCTGTTTGCACTGCCTAAAATCAAACAAATATCCCCTTCTTGGGTCTGCCCTCTGCAGCACATGAAATCACAAACTCTGCTGCAGTGTATCTCATACTAACCAATCAGTGACCATCTCTTAGCAACATTCTGCAACATGCTGCTGAGACGTGATCCCTGATAGGCTAGGAGACGACACTGCACATCCAGCCTTAGGCCCCCATTCAATTGCAATTTGGCCAATTGAATAGCGCTCAAAATAAGCACATAACATATATTTTTTAAATAAGCTTTTAGTTAGTAAACATCTATCCAAAAGCAAGGTTTTCACTAACTAGAAACTTCTAAAAAAAAAAAATGCTATGTGCTTATTTTGAGCCCTATTTAATTGGCCAAATCACAATTGAATGAGGCCCTTAGTGTCTGTGTCTGCATACGCTGCAGAGGGCAGACCCACACCAGTACTATTTGAGTTTATAGGCAAATCTTAATAAAATAAAGTACATAAAAGTAAATAGATACACAGGTATATTATATACCCAGTAAAATCCAGGAACCTTCCATATCCCTTTAATGTGTTCACGTGGCCAAGGTGAACTTTTAAAGGGCCATGTTTCTTCTGAGATGCAGGGTAATGACCGCTTAGCGGCCTGTGGTCAGATTAAAGTTCTCACAGGGCGTACAGATACTTCCTGTGGCTCGCTAGGTTTATAATTACAAAATAATGTGAAGGAAACCAGTTTACAGCCTTTTAATTGGACAAACAGCAAGTGTAGCTCTCTATAGGGCGCTGCGGGCGATCGTTAGTGCTCTCCTGCTAATTCCCTGTGTGTAATTTGTTTATTAATTCTGCCTACGGGGCCCTTGACAAGTGACAGTAGTTTGAGTAATCCCGACCTGAAAGTACTTATTGTTACCCTGCCAAGATGTAAGAACACCAGAGCCAGATTCTTGTGTGGAAATCAGACAGACTGGGCTAAAATCAGAGAAATTCAACGTATCACTGGGATCATATTTAACAACTTTTTCGTGAAGCATGTGATAATATATAGTACCTTATTGTATTATATGTCTGATACAATAAATCCATTATAACAAGTCTAGATAGATAGGAGAGCCAGAGGTGGGCAGGAGAGAGGGAAGGGGAGAGGTGGGCAGGAGAGAGGGAAGGGGAGAGGTGGGCAGGAGCGAGGGAAGGGGAGAGGTGGGCAGGAGCGAGGGAAGGGGAGAGGTGGGCAGGAGCGAGGGAAGGGGAGAGGTGGGCAGGAGCGAGGGAAGGGGAGATGTGGGCAGGAGCGAGGGAAGGGGAGAGGTGGGCAGGAGCGAGGGAAGGGGAGAGGTGGGCAGGAGCGAGGGAAGGGGAGAGGTGGGCAGGAGCGAGGGAAGGGGAGAGGTGGGCAGGAGCGAGGGAAGGGGAGAGGTGGGCAGGAGCGAGGGAAGGGGAGAGGTGGGCAGGAGCGAGGGAAGGGGAGAGGTGGGCAGGAGCGAGGGAAGGGGAGTGGTGGGCAGTAGAGAGAGGTGGGCAGTAGAGAGAGGTGGGCAGTGGAGAGGTGGGCAGTGGAGAGGTGGGCAGTGGAGAGGTGGGCAGTGGAGAGGTGGGCAGTGGAGAGGTGGGCAGTGGAGAGGTGGGCAGTGGAGAGGTGGGCAGGAGAGAGGGAAGGGGAGAGGTGGGCAGGAGAGAGGGAAGGGGAGAGGTGGGCAGGAGAGAGGGAAGGGGAGAGGTGGGCAGGAGAGAGGGAAGGGGAGAGGTGGGCAGGAGAGAGAGAGAGCGAGGCGAAGGGGAGAGGTGGGCAGGAGAGAGAGAGAGCGAGGCGAAGGGGAGAGGTGGGCAGGAGAGAGAGAGAGCGAGGCGAAGGGGAGAGGTGGGCAGGAGAGAGCGAGGCGAAGGGGAGAGGTGGGCAGGAGAGAGAGAGAGCGAGGCGAAGGGGAGAGGTGGGCAGGAGAGAGAGAGAGCGAGGCGAAGGGGAGAGGTGGGCAGGAGAGAGAGAGAGCGAGGCGAAGGGGAGAGGTGGGCAGGAGAGAGAGAGAGAGCGAGGCGAAGGGGAGAGGTGGGCAGGAGAGAGAGAGAGCGAGGCGAAGGGGAGAGGTGGGCAGGAGAGAGAGAGAGCGAGGCGAAGGGGAGAGGTGGGCAGGAGAGAGAGAGAGAGCGAGGCGAAGGGGAGAGGTGGGCAGGAGAGAGAGAGCGAGGCGAAGGGGAGAGGTGGGCAGGAGAGAGAGAGAGAGCGAGGCGAAGGGGAGAGGTGGGCAGGAGAGAGAGAGAGAGCGAGGCGAAGGGGAGAGGTGGGCAGGAGAGAGAGAGAGAGCGAGGCGAAGGGGAGAGGTGGGCAGGAGAGAGAGAGGGCGAAGGGGAGAGGTGGGCAGGAGAGAGCGAGGGGGTCAGGAGAGAGCAAGGTGGATCAGGAGAGAGCGAGGGGGTCAGGAGAGAGCGAGGCGGATCAGGAGAGAGCAAGGTGGATCAGGAGAGAGCGAGGCGGATCAGGAGAGAGCGAGGCGAAGGGGAGAGGTGGGCAGGAGAGAGCGAGGGGGTCAGGAGAGAGCAAGGTAGATCAGGAGAGAGCGAGGTGCATAGGGAGAGGTGGTCAGGAGAGAGCGAGGGGAAGGGGAGAGGTGGGAAGGGGGGAGGTGGTCAGGAGAGAGCGAGGGGAAGGGGGGAGGTGGTCAGGAGAGAGCGAGGGGAAGGGGGGAGGTGGTCAGGAGAGAGCGAGGGGAAGGGGAGTGGTGGTCAGGAGAGAGCGAGGGGAAGGGGAGTGGTGGTCAGGAGAGAGCGAGGGGAAGGGGAGAGGTGGTCAGGAGAGAGCGAGGGGAAGGGGAGAGGTGGTCAGGAGAGAGCGAGGGGAAGGGGAGAGGTGGTCAGGAGAGAGCGAGGGGAAGGGGAGAGGTGGTCAGGAGAGAGCGAGGGGAAGGGGAGAGGTGAGCAGGAGAGAGTGAGGGGAAACCAATACAAACTCCGTACTGGATTTCTGGATTGGACTCTGCTCTCCTGTCCATGTTTTGTGTCCTCATGGTTTGCTTTATGTGATTTCAGGGTGGATCTGGTACATCTCGCCCTCTACAATCTGGGCGTTCTTAGCAAAAAGAAATATTTTGACTTTGAGGAGATTCTGACTTTTGTGAATGACAACTGGGAACATTTGCAGCTGGGGAAGGTAAGTCCTCCTGGGCCCGAGCTAGAGCGCCCTTATATTTGTAATATTCTCTTTTCAAGGACTACACTTGAAAAATGTTATATGATGCTGTGGAATCTACCATTTTGTTTTCTGCTAATCATATTCCTGCTGTGGGAGGAGACTGAATGCATATTGAGAAGGTGGCATCCAAAACTGACAGTGCTGTGCTTTTAGTAGGAGTAATGGAAAATGTGTTAGTTTCAAAGGCACGCCTTCCTGAGAAAGTAACAGACAGAATCGGCTGAGGAAGGAAAATGGCACACTGTAGTAAAGAAATAATTTCCTGTATGTTGTGTTAGTAGAAATTATTTGAGGTCTGTTTTTAAATGGCCTTGGAGACGTTTCTATTTACTTTTATGTACTTTGTTAAGAAGTACTTAAAACTCTGTTTTTTCATCATGCAGTTTGTACCTGTTTGTGTATTCATAAGCTGCAGATGGCAGACCCAGACTGAAGTGCAGCATTGCAAATTAGCGGATCATTGACCCCTCTCAAGGAGCATGTTGCCAGTGATGGGTTCCTATGAGACTGCACACACTGTACTTAGAAGTACACTGTCTTCATGAGCTGCAGAGGGGAGAAACTAATTCAGAACTATTTGTAAGATTTTCGGCATAAAAAAAAAGGCGTTTTAAGCACTACTTAATGAAATAAAAGTTCCCTGGCGGTCCAGTGGTTAGGATTAGGTGCTTTCCCCGCTGCGACCTGGGTTTGTTTAGTCAGGGAATCAAGAGGTCACATCACTGCTTGGCTTCAGGGTGTTGGGCCTGGAAATAAGAGTTTCCATAATACCAGGAGCTGTATGCTGTGGCCCACTGGAGAAGGAACTGGCAACCCACACCAGTATTTCTGCCATGAAAACAAAGTGGATCAGCATAACCATGGACATAAAGATGTGCCGGGTATGTTACAGTCCATGAGGTCACGGAGAGTCGGAAACGACTGAACACTAAATAAGTAAATAAAATAAAGTACATAAAAGTAAATATATACACAGGGATATTATATCCCTGGTGAAATCCTGAAACCTTCCAATATGCAAAGTGGGCTCAGACTGCGACTTGTTGGTAAAATGAGTTAATTGAGGATTTCTCGTGTTTTTCGGGTGTCTCCTATTTTCCAATCAAGGCTCCGAGAGGTGACTGGAATAATAACGAGCTTGTTCCATCTGCTTGTCATTTGGGGAAAGGCAACACGATCTGCCGTCAGCTCCCACTTCTGGGAAATGAGTCTGTGCACATGAGAGACGTGCATGCTGGGAAGGGGGCGCTGCTGGGGAACAGCTTTATTATAGGGCTGACGGTGTACAAGCCTGAGAGGCGCACGGGGGGGTAACAGGTTAAAGAGCTGGCTCCTGTGGGATATAATCCATACAAACCTCCACGCTGCTTCACAGGGGCAAATTATTATATTATTTATGTTTGTTTTATTTGGAATAAAATAAAAATTGCATACAATAATTTTCTGCTATAATTACATTTTCTGATTGCTATGTATGAAGTCGTTCTCGGGTGATGTCACTTGATTGTATGATGTCATCCGAGAATGTATGTCAGAAGAAAGAGACTGCTAGAGAGATAGGGGGCAAGAGGGGGCTCTAAACACTAGAAGGATCCTAGGGGGGGTGGTGTGTGTTGCAGCCAGCGGAGCAGTACTTAGGCTGCAATGAGTGAGCCGGGCTCGCAAATGCGAGGCGAACAGTTGTTCAAGCGCATAACACTAAAAACCCACCCAAAAAATAAATAAATCATGTACAAAAAAGTATAGCGCAGACAGCACAGGGGGAGACGCAGGAAGCCTGGGAGTGAGGTTGCAAGCAAATTACCCCCGAGTTTGGCGTTTTTGGTCACTTGAAAATCGCGTAAAGCGAGGGGAAAAAATGGCGTACGAAAAACGTAAAATTTCAGAATCCGCGTGAAAACGAGGCTCTGCAACGCCAGGCTTGCAGGACTTAAATGCACAACGCTTAAGACCATAACACTTACACGAACAACGCCAGGCACGCGGGACTTTGAAAAACAAACCAACGGCAGTCACCGAGTGCCACGCAGACATTCATCACACACACACGGAGGAGAAAGACACAGGGGGGAGATGCTGCAAAGAGACACGTGGGCACTCATTGCGAGCCACGCAATGAAAGCCAAAGGCACTCAGCGCAGGGCTAGCGATGAGCGCCAAAGGTTCTCAGAGGAGCAAAAGCCTCACATTGTATGGCAAACAGCATTGCAAGCCTTACAATTTTATTATTTTATATATATATATATATATATATATTTATTTATTTATATTAATAGTCCAACTTCGAGTCGTCGTCACGCTGTTTGCGGAGTCTGTAAGACTTAGTAATGAGCGCCATAGGCGAGCCGTTAAACCCGTAGCACTTTTAGCGGGATTTAGCCGAGAACTTAGAACGGTAAAATTACTGACTTGGCATAAAAAAAATACGAGTCGCAGGACTTAGGAAAAAAAAACATTACGACCTTGCAAAAATACGACATTAACGGCCGAACCGGGGGCACCTGAAAACATTAAATAAACACAAAAAATACATCCAAAACTAACCCACAGCAGGGGGGGTGACACACGAAAATTCCCTAAGTGAGAGAAAAAATGGCCGCCGAAAAAAACGAAAACAAGGCTACAGAACCCTACAGACGCAAAACGCCACCAAACACCTACGGCTTTTCGAAAAAGCTGTATGAGGTACAAGATACACTTTTAACAAGGACGCTAAATCATCCACACCCGCGTACCACATACACATTCGCCGCCATTTTACAACACTAACTTACACAATGCGGAAGTACACAGCTACACTAACTGCTTCCCCTCGCACACGCAGCCTATTTACACTACACACTGCACACATTGCTGACACTTACACCTCAGCTCCACAACACTGCAAACCTACATTGTATGCTGCAGGAACATCAAAACAGATTGTCAGCTCTTCAGCACAATGCTTCCTGCATATATTACTTACAAATAGGTAAAATATAATCCTTTATTAATGTGTTATTATTTTATTTACACAAAAAAAACCACTCACAATAAACACAAAACACGTTCACCGCACCACTCGCAACAAGCGCCAACGCTGCTCATAGCACAAAAAGCCTTGCAATAAGCGTAAAAACAAGATCACCGCCGACCAAACAAGAACCGCAAAAGCGCATATCAGAAAAAAAAAAAACAGCCTCGCAATGAGCGCCGAAGGATCTCGGAACAACAACAAAATTTATATTTGTGTATATATATATGTGTGTGTGTGTGTATATGTATATATATATATATATATATATATATATATATATATATATATATATATATATGTATATATATATATATATAAAATCGATCGATGCAACAAACATGTAATCTTCCTTCCCACCCACTCAAAGTGAATTACAGAATTTAGGTTATTTTTGCTTAAATATCTAACTTTTTTTATATTCGGTTATCGAGCACGACTTCCACTTTTAATTGCAAACTCCAGTTCTAATTTATTTATATTTTACATTTCTGCCAAAACTGGAGTTTTGGATTATAAATGGAGGGCGCCCCCTTGTGTTGCCAGGTTGTATCGGCGTGTATTGGTCACTATAATAATAATTGGATATTAGAATATACAAGTTTGAAGAACTACACTTTTAAAGCATGCACATCAGCTTGAAGAATGAGAAATACAATAATACAATATGCTGTGGAATCTACCATGTTGGTTTCTACGGATCAACTTTCTGAAGTGGGAGATTTTAAATGCACAAAGTTTCTATCTGTATGGGAATGTGGCATCTACAACTTCCACTGCATTCATTAGGTCTTATTAGTGCTTATACGTTTTTTTACAATGAAGCACCCTCCTGTGAAAAATAACAAATAGTATCATATGGTAAAAAGATTATCCCTGCAGTAATGAGTAATTTGTCATAAAAGATAAAATTGGAAAGACGTTTGTTTGTTTGTTTATTTTATTATTTATTTTGCCCGTTATGCACCCTCCACGGTTTATAAAGTGACACAGTGGAGGTTACAAATATGATATAATTTAAAACTAGAGGTTATAACATGTACTGTTGTTAAAAACATTGCATTTTCCTACAGTTTGCAATATGAGCTGTCAATCAGCCTTTTTGATCCACTCTGATTTATATCTTTAGTTAATGGGAGATTGTTGTCTTTAATTACTGAATTTTTCCAGGTATATAAGATACCTGTGTGTTTATTAATTGTGTACTTTGTTTTATTAAGAACTGCTTATAAGCTCTATTTGTATCTCCTAAAATCAAACAAATAGTCCCTGTAAGGGCCTGCCCACTGCAGCCCACTAATACTTAGAGTCTGTAGCCCTGGGTGTGCCATCTATCACACTAACCAATCAATGACCATCTCTCCGCAAATTCTGATGCTGCTTAGACATGGTGCCTGATAGGTTAGGACATTACATTGCACATACATCCCTACACAGTCTATCTCTGCATACACTGCAAAGGGCAGACCCATACAGGGACTATTTGTTTTATTTTAGGAAGTAAAAACAGAGCTTCTAATCACTTCTTAATAAAATAATCTACGTAAAAATAAATAGATACATAATCATACTGTATACCTAGTAAAATCCAGGACCCTCCGTATCCTATTACTGATTAGCCCCTAAGGCATTGGGTCCATTGTCTTGAGTGCAGTAAAATATAAAATAAAAACATTTTGCCTAAAGTACCTATTTTAAAATAAAAGCGATAAACTGTGTTCTTTAAGTGTTTTGTATATTTCCTTCCAGCTGGCCCCCACCCTCTTGGAAGATCGAGGTCAGCATCTCCTGGATGCACTAAACAGCTACAAGAGCAGGTAAGAATATTCTGCTTCACTTTGGTGCCACTTTGTATGGATTTCAATGTATTAAGTAGTAATGGAACATGTACCCTGTCTGTAATTATTTATAACCAGCGACTTGACCGTCAAAAAATGAAGGCAATAATATTTGAAGCCATGGTAATGCTGTTTGCCACCGAATGTGAGGTTATGGCCCCTCTGAGCAGCTTCGGCGCTCATCGCGAGCCCCGAGCTGAGCGCTTTTGCTGCTCACTGTGTGGCTCACAATGAGCGCCTTTTGGCGCTCATTGCGAGCCACAACTTGCTAACCTTTGGCCCTCATTGCGAGCCCCACGATGAGCGCCTTTGGCGCTCATTGCAAGCCTCTTCCCTGTGTACTTTATTGGCCTCGCAAATGAGCACCCTCGGCGCTCATTGTGAGCCTCTCTCCCTGTGTTACTACCTTGGGTTAAGTGTCACTGTCTTTGATTAAGTGTTACTGTCTTGTAATAAGTGTTAGTGTTTAGCGTTCGGTCTTAGTGCTTTGGGCTGGTAATTACGCCCTTCGGCCTCGTTTTCGGTTTGTTTCATTTTTTTCGGCCGCCATTCCCCCCACTATGGCCAAAATATGCCTCAAATTAACTTGCAACCTGACTAAAGCAAGCAAATATTACCTTATTGGGTCTGCCCACTGCAGCCCGTGAAGATACAGACTCTGCTGTACTTGCTGTGTTGTCTCATACTAACCAATCAGTGACAATCGCTCAGAAACATTCTGATTAGACGTGGTCCTTAATAGGCTGAGACACTACACTGCACATCCCAGCGCTACAGAGTCTGTGTGGGCAGACACATACAGGGACTATTTGTTTGCTTTTAGGCAGTAAAAAGAGCTTATAAGCACTTTTTACTATGATAAAGAACATAAAAGTAAATAGATACACAGGGATATTATTTGCCTAGTAAAATACAGAAGTCACACCACCCTGAAGCCAAGAAAGTTGGGCCTGGTCAGTACTTGGATGCGAGACCACCTATGAATACCAGGAGCTGTATGCTGTGTCTCACTGGAAATAGAACTGGCAACCCACTCCAGTATCTCTGCCATACATTCCAAGTGGATCCGCATGGTGTTTTGCGGTCCATGAGGTCACAGAGAGTCGGACACGACTGAGCGACGCAAACAAAACCAAAAATCCAATCTTTTTCTGGGTATACCGTGCTGTACTCTGTACAGTACTCTGAAATACTCCACAATACTCAGTTAGTGGGTGAATTCTGGTGCAAATGCTGACTTGGATTTTGTTAATTTCTTTCCAGGTTTCATTGCAGCAAAGAGATTAAAAGGAAGAAATGTATCTTCCGCCTGAGGATTCGTGTCCCCCCGAGCCCCCCCAGCAAACTGCTACCGGACAAGGTGGTTGGGCAGACGGAGAAAAGGTCCTCCACTGAGATAAAGAAACGGGGGAGAAGCAAATATTCCCATAAAAGCAGGTATTGGGATAATCTGCTGTAAAATAAAGTGTTGGAAGAAGAATTCACCGCAGAATAAGGGATAGTGTGTAAGGTCCTGGAGGTCGTGTCTCAGAGAGAATTCAATGGAGGGTCTAAAAGACCACGCTTGTACTTATTGATATTAATATGTATAGAGGAGAGAAGAGAGGGGGAGATGGGAGAGAAACCTGCAAATATATCAGAGGATTTAATACATTTCAGAAACGAGGAACAAGAGGTCATGATATGAAGTTGAAAGCTGAAAGAGAAGTGGATAAGTAGAAAAGGCTTCCAGTGGAAGTGTTAGGGACAACACAGTAAAAGGTTTCTGGATTTT
This sequence comes from Discoglossus pictus, assembly GCA_027410445.1. Classification (NCBI taxonomy): domain Eukaryota; kingdom Metazoa; phylum Chordata; class Amphibia; order Anura; family Alytidae; genus Discoglossus; species Discoglossus pictus. Next base: position 18,547,260 of record CM050168.1, read on the forward strand.
ACTAGGAATAAAATATCCTTGTGTACTTTTTATTTTGTTAAGAAGCTCTATTTTCTGTCCTACAATTTGTACCAGTTTGGGTCTGCCCTCTGTAGCTCATGAATACACAGCCTGTGGGAAGTGCAAGGTTTTAAATTAGCCTGTCAGTGATTTCTCTCAAGCATCATGTTGCGGTTGTTATGAGGTACTGCACACCCTGTACTTAAAAGTACACTGTCTTCATGAGCTGCAGAAGGAGAAACCAGAAACTATTTATAGCCAGAAAAATAAATAATATTCATTAGGCTGTGATCCTTATGCATCATAGTGAACAGGTTTGAACAGCGTTTTTGTGATTTTATTTCCGTGACTGATGCATCCTGTGTTATCGCAGCATTAATATATTATTATTATTATTATCTGTTATTTGTATAGCGCCGACATATACTGTAGTGCTGAATGTTAGGGATGATTTACATATACACAGCAGAGGTTCAGGTTATTGTAAAATCTAATCTAAAGCTCATAGCAAGAACTAAAAACATTTTAATGTCACTAAAATAATAAACGAAACCTGAAGTTTGCAATGTTTACTCCTCAAACAGCCTTTCTGATCCACCCACTAAGCACACTCTGATACTTATTGATTACCACCTGGGACTCTGAATCTATTTTCTGCACTGTAAGCCATGTGGAAAAAGTCAGGGCATGCTCAGTTTAAAGGGAATATCTAGGCTAATTAAATACATTATTCACTGCGGTCTGAGCATTACTTTTTTTCATAATGTTTGTACTGAAGATAAAAGATCAGCAATGATTGGCAATAATCTGCCATTAGCAAATGATGATGATGATGATAATAATGTGGATAAGAAAATCAGGAAGAAATGGAGATTTGAATGTAAGTTTATTGTAGGAAAATTATTTTTTTTACAGACATTGAAGCTATAGTTTTTCATTTGCATCATATTTGGATCCTACTCTTTGTCCCTTTAATGGGCCGAATATACAGTTATGTTCTTATGAATAACTAGACTTGATAAAAGGCTCAGTGTGTTTCAATATGTTTATTTTTCACCATTATTAAGAGTTTCACACGGGATCTCTTATTAAGCCGTGTCCCGTCTTCTCTTACAGTTTGTTGCCCCACGAATGTCCCCGGCAGAAAAGAAGTATAAATAGGAGGAAGCAGTCCAAGTTCCTATTGGAGGATGCCATCCCCAGTGTCAGTAACTATTCTTTCACAAACACTTCATGTATTTTTGTGTATTTGTTTGTTTATATATGTATGTATGTATGTATGTGTGTGATATCACACACATACATATACAGTGTTGGGTCACATTATTATGACCACTGCCTACTTTTGATGTCTGCCTTGTGCAGCCAATGAAATACGGCATGTGTCGTGAGCTTGCTTGGTGGGTATATAAGGTGACATGTAGGCATTTTCGGACTTATCACCCGTCACGGTCATGGGTAAAACGTGCAATTTATTTGACTTTGAAAAGGGGATGATCACATGTTGCTGTGGTTAAAGTGTGCCGTGACTGACCAAATAGCACCATTGCGAATAAACACCACATACCATTGATGTCAGAGGTGAAAGTCAGCTGTAAAGGTGTGTGAGGACCAACTGACACACTACAGTTGAGCAACTCGCCGTCCAAACGAACTAGGGGGCTACCAGACCTATGTCTAAAATGACAGTACAGCCAACCCTGTTGCGTATGAGGCGTCTGAAGCAAACGGCTGGTCACTGCACCCATGCGGAGGACCGTTCATCAGAAACCGCTTCAATTTGCACAACCGTACACATTTTCTGCTCCATTGGCTGGACGGACGTTGGCATGTCAGGCGCAAGACTTCAGAGAACAAACACTCTGCAACCATTGTTGGAAGAACACAAGCTGGTGGCGGCAGCGTTGCAATCTGCGGAATGTTTTATTGGCATTGTCTAGGTCCACTCAAACCTCTGGAAGGCACTCTCAACCGATTGGTTTATCTATTCATCCTTGCAGATCAAATACACCCATACATGTTGACTGTCTTCCCTGGAGCGGATAGGTTCTTCCAGCAGGACAATGCAACATGTCATACAGCCAGAATTGTCCGGGAGTGGTTGGAGGAGCAGTACGAAGACTTCCAAGTACTTCCCTGGACCTGAATCCAATTGAGCACTTGTGGGACCACCTCGATCGTGGTGGAAGATCCATACGGAGAACATGGTGCACTCTTCGGTAACTGTATGAACCGCAGTCTGCATGGCTCCAGATACTCTCGCCAACCTTCCAGCATCTTATTGACTCATCACCACGCCATCTAGCTGCTGTCCATGCTGCACACAATGATTATTTGGAATTAGCTTGTGATCATAATAATATGACTTATGTATGTGTGTGTGTGCTTTATTTTATTTTTTTTTGTGACAAGTTATCAGTCTCATATGCGTTTGTGCCTGTGTTTCAGACACTTTGGAGGACACAATTTGAGTCGCTGTATAACTTTTTTCCAAGTTTTATAAAAAATTTATTAAGTGATAAATCAATGAAAATAGGCCTAGCTTCCACTGGAGCATCACCTTAACCAATGAAAAGTTTCCTTTATTAACCAGCTAAACCTGAGTGGAGCAAAACAAAACCCTGGCATGTATATTTCTTCACTCGCTGTGTATTTCTTCAGGTCAGACAAACTGCAAACAACAAATGAATAATCTGCCCCTCCCATACTCCAGGAGCAGTGTTAAATCATGGCTGCCCAGGTGCAGTTTATTACCTTAGAAAGAAAATTAATCTCTGAAATCCTACTATGGGAATAATAGAGCTGTGCAGAGTCTGTGGCTCACATAAACCCCTTGGATAAATCCACAGTTCGCAAATTCACAAATTATTAAAAAGTGTAACGCCTTGCTTTATTTTTGGAACTTAAATGGACTCTGAACCCATGGATAGTGCTCTGCAACATTTTTGTAGAGCAGTCCGAAAATCCAGTGGAAAAACGATAAAAATTCTATGTGATGGCCTTCTCATTATTTTAAGAATTATTTGAAATGTGCAGTTTTTGCATTTACCTTCCCCTCATAATGCTCTAACACAGTCATTCTGATTGACCCACCTGTGCACAAATCCTCAAATGCAGGCATGTGTGTGGCCCTCCAGGAACTTGCCCACCCCTGATATAACAGGAGCTAGGTGTGTTAGCTAAACATAGATCATTAATATTATTCATATTAAATTACTTAAAAAAAAAAAAGACGAAAAAATCAGTATTAAGCTTACTTTCAAAGGCTTAGCTGCTGCTGGTAGAAACGCTCTGAGGTCAGTGGAGGAGGTGGCTTTTCCAAGCGGTCGCTGCAAAATTTTCAGGCACAAGGTGTCCCAACACAATGCTCTTGGTTAGTTGGAGACTTATTATGCTTAAGAGTTTTAGCAACAAAGACCTGATGGGCTACCCCAAGAGCAAAGGCCTGTTGCTAAACCTCTGCAGCATAATAAGTCTAGAGGCCGCCCAAGAGCATTATGTTGAGAAACGTTATCAATGTGCTAGGGTGCTTAACGCCTGATAAATACTATCATCAATACAATGTAAGGAGTACCTTTACAAAATGAGTCCACATCATTCTTTCCAAACCATATAAATCAAATGAAAAATGTATAATCTAATTAACAGGGATAGCGTGGAAGGTTAGGCCTATGACCTCAGTGGGTCCTTCTTCCTGGAAGGCTCTCTAAGTGATACCTATCTGGCTAAGAGCACTGCAATAGATAGAAGAAATGGTCACATACTCTCAAAGGATATTGCGACCATCACAATAGTCCAATAATTAAATGTGATAGTGAAGGATGAGACCACTGTAATAAAAACAATAATGAACCCTTACATTAACAGCAAATCGGCTTCTAGGCTGTAACATAAAGAGAACATTATCCAATGCCATACTGGGAGCCTCACAAGTTCTCTAGTACGATATGTGAATGCTAAAAAATGGCCAGCCGAACTGCCAGTTTGCCCGATATATGGCTTCCTCGGACGCTGTGGCTTTATGAAAAAACAGCTGTAACTTCTGGCTATTTATGGTATTAAACCGAAAGTGACAACACTTCTTGTTTGAAACTGGAAGTGACGTCTCCTTTGTTTACGCCCTAACCGGACGTGACGTCTCCTTTGTTTACACCCTAACCGGACGTGACGTCTCCTTTGTTTACGCCCTAACCGGACGTGGCGTCTCCTTTGTTTACGCCCTAACCGGACGTGGCGTCTCCTTTGTTTACGCCCTAACCGGACGTGGCGTCTCCTTTGTTTACGCCCTAACCGGACGTGGCGTCTCCTTTGTTTACGCCCTAACCGGACGTGGCGTCTCCTTTGTTTACGTCCTAACCGGACGTGGCGTCTCCTTTGTTGACGTCCTGCCCTTTGATGTTTCCTTTTACAGCAAGGATGTAATAACATCAAGTATAGTGACGAAAGTAAAAAAACTTCATATGTAAAGGTCTAATAAATGGTTATAACTGTATTGCGTACAATTTCTAGTGGGATACCCTTGAGACCATGTTTGTTTATTATGGAGATCGGTAGATGTACTAGGCAACCACATGCTCAGTGTTGTCTATTCAATTAACACAATAGCAAAAACAGATCTACCAAAGTAGATCACATAGAATCACTCTTTGGGAATAGTAAAATAATACATAAATATTTGTATAATTTAACATGATTAACTCTACACAGTTATCTCTGTGTTTTCCAATTGCTGTGTGATCGCTATGTGCTGTGATAGCTGTATAACAAAAAGAAAAGTACTAAAACAATCTTCTAAAACCATTTATGTTGAAACTTGCTATTATACATTATTAAATAGGAATTGATAGATGATAAACGCTTAATTAAAATAAAAAAACTAGCTTCTCTTCATTCCAGTGGTTCTTTAAAGCCCTCTGATTTCCTTGGTGGTTGATTTTATATTGAGCTTTTTACAAGCTCCCACTCAATGCTTATTTACTCTTTACTTCAATAGCGAGAGTATACACTGCATTTTAAGGCGCCTGGTACAGCTTGGGGAAGAGAGTGAACCATTATTAGATCAGAAATGTTATCAATTTACATTTTTTCTTCTTTTCCAGAGCGACTTTACTTCCGCTTGGAGTACAAATCATCACCTGGCCAGCATATTTGACTTTACCCTGGATGAGATTCAAAGTCTAAAAAGGTAAAAATTGATTTTAGAAATTTTTAGTTGTAATATAAAAATGTTACATATTTTGGGGAATTTTTTTAAACACATTAGTTCAATATTTTAAAAACGTAACATTGTTCTGAGCTTTATAGGTTGTTAGATTTGAGAATGTCCTCTTAAAGGTGCTCTGTTACCATAAAATCAAGTTGTTTTATTATGTTTTTCTTAAAGAGCTTGAAAAACGGACACTACGTCGAACTAGCCACATGCTGAGATATTCAGTGTTGTTTGTGGCAGTTAGATCCCTGCCTGCACACTTATCAAACATTTGAAGTGAAAAATTAGCATGCAGTAGCCAAACAAATAATGTTGAATATCCCAGGGATGATTCACTGTAAATAATAAGGCTAGTACAATGTACATACAGTATTAATGTTCTTTAAAATTAAGCAAATGTGCTGGTATAGTGGCCATGTCCCTTTAAAGAACTACTGTTCTGATTACTAATACAATTCCTTTTAATCCTTTATAATAGCAATACTTCATATTACATTTATTTTCAAAGATATGAGTATTAACCTGGAGTTCAGTGTTTGTCTCCACCCTCATTTTTTACAGTAGATAAAATATTTGTTTAGAGATCTGTCTGACATTACGGGATATTTTTCAGTGCAAGCTCAGGCCAGAATTTAATGTCGGACTTGGATTCCAATGATGCCGCCAGCACTGCAGAATCTGCATCAACCAGCCTGTCCTACGAGTCCAGGTAAGCAGTGTGTGCTAATGCTATCAATTCCACGGCATGTATTTCCAGCATTATGTCATGGTTGTTGGGTCCGACTCTTTGTGACCCCTATGGACTTTAGCATGCCAGTTTTCTGTCAACAACTGCATATCTGAGCTCTTGCTTATTCATGTTTGTTGCTTTTGTAATACTATCTACTTGCCATTCCTTCTTTCCATTGCCTTCCATCTTTCCTAGAATCAGTCTTCCAACTAAGTGGCCAAAGTATTTGTGTTTTATCTTTACCACCAATCCTTCCAGTGAGCAGTTTGGTTTTATTTCCTGTATTGATTGATTGGATCTTCGGAAATAAAACCAAACTTTTCACTGAAAGGTTTGATCATGAGGCAAAAGCTCAAAAATATTTTGGCTATAGAGTAGAGAGGATTCCATAGAGAAGACACTGATGCTGGGAAATATTGAAGACACTTGAAGAAGGGGACGACAGAGGCGGAGATGGATAGATGAGGTCACCGAAGCAATGAACATGAACTTGATGGTGCTTCAGAGGGACAGTGGCTGATAGATGTGCCTGGTGTGCTGAGGTGTATAGGGTCATGGAGAGTCGGATATGACTGCACAACAACTGCAAAATGTATTGGTTTGATATTCTTCCAGTCCAGTCCAATCAATTACCAAAATAAAAAAGGGATAAAAACGCAGAAAATCCCAGTTATCATTAACAGGCTGTGAAATAGATGTATTTTCAGGAGCATAATGATGGTCAGAAAATAAGCTAGTCACTTTTTATTATCTAGCGACTCCTAACAATACTTACTTTGACTTCAAGCTACATTCAGTTAGTAAAGAGACAGTGAGTGTGAACTGTTATATATAAGAATTGACTCCAGCATTTCTACGTATTTGTTAATAAGGAATGTTAATGAAGTACTTTCAGACAACATATAATTAGGAGAAATGTCTAACCTCTTTTAAGTACCTAGTGCTAGAGTGTTTTAATCTCTTCATAATTTGTTCATGCCAACTTGAAATGAGAAACCATATTTATTTTTTAAATCTAATTACAGAGGGAATGTGGGAAGTCGAAAGCGAAAGCTGAACTCAAAAAAGTACATGCCATTGGAATCCAAGAGAAGAGGTTTGGACCACAATGGAAGGCAAATCGGTTGTGTAACAGAATCCATGGAATTCGTCAGGGCATCCGATTTCCAAGACAATGGCATTGACAGCCATACCTTTGAAAGTATTAGCGAGGATGACACTTCGCTGTCCCACCTAAAATCCTCCATTACAAATTACTTTGGCGCAGCTGGAAGGCTGGCGTGTGGAGAGAAGTACCAAGTGCTGGCTCGCCGTGTCACTCCTGAGGGCAAGGTTCAGTATTTAGTAGAGTGGGAAGGAACTACTCCATATTGAGATACATGTGTGTGCCAAGACCAACGCCAAAATGACCAAAGGAAGAATATGAATGTTTTTTTTGAACGCATCTCCAAAACTGCACACAGTACGGGAGAAACTAGGAAGCTGCTCTGAATGTTTTTTTTGTAGGTATTGAGTGGACTTGTATGTATTTCAGAGACTCGGTTGCAACAAAGAAAAGAGCACTTATAACAGGGTACAATACCAGACTTGTATTCATTAATAGCTTGGGTCTGAAACTGACATATTTTTTACTGTGCTAGAATACTCACAAACTAGAGGTGACTTGATTGAGCCAAAACTCATATTGGGCTAACTGAAAAAGTGTTGTTGTTACCGAAATTGGTAGAACCAAAGACCTCCCTACACTTTTCATAATACTTGTGTAGCTGAGCAATTACAAATAAGAATTCTGTACATTATTGAAGGAATATGATGTCCCTATATTGCATTATTTTCTTTATTTGGCCCCATATCCATGATCTGCACTATTATCATCTTACTTGGAGGGTACATCTTATGAATATCTTTTTGAATCCTCCCACTCTGTGTGATCTCACACTTAGGAATTTGCTTTCTTAGGATACTTTTTTAAAAGCTTTGTGTTTCTTTCCACTCAATAGGGATTCACTAGATTTAGGAGTGGATATCTTCTTAAACTGACTTTTTTAGTTGAACCTCCGAAGGCAATGAAATCCCATATTTATAGTAGCTATTTTATGGAACACATTATAAGGATGGATAAAATATTTTTTAAGAAAAGAACCACAGTACTGGTCATAATGTAGGGTCACACTTGTGTATTTAAATATCTCGTTAGCAATACAATTGATGTTCAAACGTAAATTTTAAAAGCTAGTTTGAAATGTTTTGTTCGAACGATGGCATTTAACAAATCTGCTTCTCTCCAACCCTGTTAGATGAGAGCAGTTCTGCGTAGGATAGGTGTCTTTGTCTGCAGTGCTCCTTCAAGGGTAGGAGACAACTAAACCTAGAGATGAAGTAGAAATTCCAGGACTACACCCTGGATAAATCTGCTTCTACCCCTGGATGCAAAATAGCAAGTGGAGAGAAGTAGAAACGGCAAAGCTAAAACTCAAATATAACTTTTAAAAGCTAAGTTTAGTTTTTTTTTTTCTTAGAATACAGATTTTATTGCTAATCAGTAATTAAATTAAGAATTTAAACTTTATTGTGAACCTTCAAGACATCCTTCTATAGCACATATAGAGAAGTTATCTTCACAATAATATGCCGAAAGTATGGGAGGATGCTTCTTTTATTTGGAGTACATCCGCCAATTGCATTTAAAAGTGTCTGACGGACCTTCATAGAGAAATCAATGAGGGTCACTTGCAAAACTGCAAATAAAAATAAAAAAAATGAAAACAAAACCAAAAAAAAAGAAAAAAAAAATATATATATATATTTTTTTATTTAAAAATGGTTTTATCATCCTTAATAATGTAAAAAAAACAATAAGCCTATCAAATCACAGACATATAATAATTATTTTGTTTTTTCATTGCCTTAAAGGCCACTTTGAGAAATTATAAGGATCAAGAACACATGCTATAAGTTCCACGGTTTAGTGTGAGTTTTTGCCAGCTGTCCGTTAAATCCAAAACAATCTGATTTTCTTTTTACCTTATTTTAGATCACCTTATTACTATACCAAATATTTAAGGTTTTCTGCAGAGGTCCCTCATGTATCTACTACCATTTAAAGTGGTACTTCCCCACTTTTAACACCGCATTCTGCCCTCTAAGTTAAGCACTTAATATATATATATATTTTTAAAAATCTTCTGGAGCACTTTCTTAAGTGGTTATTTGGAGAATAATAAAAAAGAGCTGGTCCTTCATGTAAATGGTTAATTTCAGAGCTAGGCCTGCTTTAAAATCTTTATCTTTTATTCAAAACACCAGCAAAAAACTAAGGCCCGGTATAATTTGTGCCAAAAACTCTGTCCAGGGCCGATCTCCTTAAACCAAGGTAGCCATTGTGTGCGTTGCTTAGCCACCATACAGCTAAAGTCTTCAAAACTAATATGACCTTGCTTTTAATAACCTAGATTCTTATTGTAACTTTAACAAAGATATATACATTTATATATAAATATATATATTTACTAAATACATAAATATGTAAGCATGTGTGTGCATAAAAATATAGATCTATATATGTATATATGAACACACAAGAAAAAGACTTTTTAAGAAATTAGGGGCTGCTTGATTTATATGCTGATACCTAAATGTATAGCGTCCTCTAGTTTTATATTTTATAATAAAATCTTTTTATTTTAGAAAAAAACTCTTCTACGAAAAGATTGTATTTCCATTTTATAGATTATAAGACTTTTTTTTGTTTGTTTTTTGTTTTTTACATTGCTGCTAATGTTCAACTTCCCCATAAATTACAGCTTCATGTGCAAAAATTGCAGATGAGCACTAGACTGTGATTAATTCACCCCGCGAAGCATAAAGTCTTTGTGTAGATGGGATATTTTGACAATCAGACTTACATTATTAGATGTACAAACAATCAGAAGGGCTATGGGACATCCCAATTGGCAGATATAGGGATTTTGGACTGTATTCAAAAAATTTGACACCATATCACAATATTTTGTCCCTCTCGTAGCAAAAAGGCTAGAGGACTACCCTAATAATGTTTTTTATTTTTAATTATGCATTGAATTTTATTAATGATTTAATAGTAAATATATAAAATCATTAGCATATCAGCATTCTGTTTAGTTGGTTGTCTCCACCTTGACAAAGTCATCTGGGGGGGGGAGGTGGAGTTTGGCTGAAAGAGAGGTCTAAAAGACCTGATTGGCAGTGACGGTGCAAAATAAATAATTTTGGGTCCCAAATAATTATATATATGTGCTGATTGGATAGGTAACCAAGCAAGCATTAATACTGCAAAATCTCATTATTAAGGGAAACCACTATAACACGGCAAGTTTCCAGGCAGTGTGATGCAATAACCTTGTATCTGAAAAGTTATTACTCTCTCTATTAGACAACGACACCTTCCCCTTCGACCTTATAGGGGACCGAGACAGCAGCAGCTGAGTCGGATCTGTGTTTATGGATTTTAATAAGGATCAATGCCTAATTAATATATTTAAGTCGTGTTGTTAGGGAATGACATTGGTCCTTTAAGGCAGTGGTTCTCAAACCTCTCCTCAGGACCCACCAGACAGGCCATGATTTAGGTTAAATTGTGAAGTTGTAAGTTTGCGAGTTTTCAATATTGCAAGGTGCTTTGAGCTTAGAATCCAGTGTCCAGAGTGCTTTCCCCAAAGGCCGGGCCCTCCATCCTGTTTTTTGCCTTTTACTTAACCCATGTATCGCACTAAGGAATATGTTGGTGCATTACAAATAAACAATAATAATAATTTAAGGTTTTGAACAAGGCATCTAGTATTCGAGTGTTTCACCTAAATCATGGCTTGTCTGGTCTGACTTGAGGAGAGGTCTGGGAACCACTGCTTTAAAGGACCACTGTAGTCACATTCAGGTGGTGCTTTCAATAGCTAAAATGTATGATGTCCAAAATATTTTTAGAAAGTAACAAATACTACCTTTTTTTATGTATTTAACTTTTTACATGCAATTATTGTTGGAGCTACTACCTTCAGCCGCATAATTAATGTGTTTTCCATTAGTCCTGTAAGCAGCACTGATATGCCATGTTTCCTTTGTGAAAATCCCCTCCGTATTCAAGCTCTCCTCCCACCTATTGAAGTAGTTCAACAGAAAACCAAAATGGTGGCATCCACTGCAGCATAATTGCATATAAGTAATAAATTAAAGGCTGTGTTATTTTGTTCACTTAATACAATAAATTTTGCTTTTTATCAAAGGTAGTTCTTCAAAAGTATATAATTAAATATAGCACCACAGTGTTCCTTTTTAAAGGGTATGTCTGCCGAACAAAACATTTTATAGTTCTGTCCAGATTGTATTTTTAGGAAAACAGGCTTATTTTGCAACAAAATTGTAATAATTCTGTCCAGATTGTGTTCACTTATAAATGATATGGATTTTATAAGAATGTTGTCTTTATTTTTACCTTTGGTCATTTTTTCTTAACAAAACAAAACGTAAAGTCCTGTGAAATGTTTCATTGTTTGGGGACAACCTTTAATGTTGTTTTGCTGAGAACACAGAAAAATGTGTGTATCAAGGCAAGAAAGATTCATGTACACCAGTGTTGTATTTAATTAAAGGGCCACTGTAATGTTCCAGGTTTCAAAAGTATACTATAAGCATTACAATGGCACTTTATGCCAATAGTTTAATTTAAAAGCTGGTATAAGCCCCAGGTAAAGGGCTGTGAGGGTAGCAAGAGCACGACAAGTGCACGCCCGACATCTGCACGCAGGACTTTAGGTAAGGTGGGCTTATGGGTGTTAGGTTTAGAGGTTTTAGGGGTCTTTGAGTTAGGCTTAGAATCTAAAGGGTTATGGTTAGGCAAGGGGGTCTAAGGGTTAGGGATAGGGGATAGAACTAGTACAACTAGCTGAAACTTCAGCACTTTTAACGGCGCCCATTTGGGGCACTGCGCACAAAAGTCGGGTGCCCGCTGTGAGAATCTAGTCCACCACTTATTACTTCAAGTAATGTGTGTGTTTTATATAGTCAACAATAAAGCTATCTTTACATACAATTATTTTAAAATGACTATCCCAGCACGTGACATTGTTTGTCTGGGACCCATGAGATGGGTGTTCCCTTCATCTTGTAGCGGCTTCATTATTCATGGTTTGTGACTTCTCTCCCCTAATCCCCTAATCTCTCCCCTAATCCATGTGCTCTGACCCTGCTTCCGCATTATATATTTGGTGATGTCATTTTTTTCTTGTTGATGATCTTTTCAAACAATGGTTCATTTTAATAAGCCTTCCAGATGAAAGCAACACCTAGCTCATGGCTCCTCAACAATGTGAGCAGACAGGTAGGTAGAAAAAGACCCAGCACCTCACACACATAAAATTAGTTTTAAAACTTTTATTTGATGGCTTACTTGTTGAGTTTTTAAATGCACATTGTTTTGGAAATAACAAGTGGTGGTTAGATGCTTTTACAATGGCCATTGAAATGTACTGACATTTTCCAGGCCCTTTTTACATCAAGTAAAGTACTTTTTGAGATGTCTAACTTTTTAATTATGGTTCTTTTTTGGACACTAGGACTGCACCGCATTGCCTTTACATCTTAGTTACTGATGTATACAAACACTGGCTCTGATTGTCTGTCTGTTTTATGGACCAGTGCTTTGTCACTTTGTTTGTTTTTGTGATGCCCCTGGCTCATTTCTTAAATGCCTGTGGCAACCAAACGCCTGCACTATTGAGATCAGATGGATCAATAAAATATAACATTATTGGAACACATGTTGTATATTCTAAAACCACATCAAGCTGATCTATGGAGTAAAAAGTCAGTGGTTTATTTCTTGTAGAAAATCATACATTCAAGGTATATCCAAGTTTCATGGATTAATTTCTGCCCTCCTTAGGCAAAAAGCAGCCTATATGTATGCAGCACATCTCATAAAACATTTTATTATCTAAATAACCCCCTAAAATTATTATGTTGACACCTCCAGGGGGTGTCTACACAGGCATCTGATCTCCCCCCCACTATTTGGCTGAGCAAGCAACAGCAGGTAATCTCCTTGCAGCTTCCTGTCTGTCAGCAGAAATACATAGCACATATCAGTAATACACTACATATCCCAGGCTGCTTTACAGCACAAACAGGAACCCTAGAGTTTAAATCCAAAAGTTTCAGCTAAACTGATTGACCAAAACAAACAAATTTTAAATCTGATGCTAATTTAGCCTGGGTTTGGAGGGTGTTAAACACTTACATTGAAGTCGGCAAAATCTCTTGTAATTTCTATTTCAGGATTTAACACTACATAATCCAGCTAATTTAGATATGCCTTTAAGAGGTTCTATTCAAAGTGTATTTATAAAAGGATCCTGTTGGATCACCAAAACCATTACCTGAGCACTGCATCATCAACCCAGAAAGATCACCTTTTTACTTGGTAGAACGTTATTGAGCCCCCAACCTTCCCCAGAGGGAAAGTACATTTTACAATTTTCTCTAAAAATGACCGTGAACTATAAACCATCAATAAGCATGTTGTGGGAGGATGAAATGGTCTATGTGTTATGAAACTGGGTCTTGATCACTATGAGAAACCTTTAAGGGCTGACCCAAATGTCATTGACTAACCCTCCCCATGATCCCTCCCAAAATACATAGGCCCTCATTCAATTGCAATTTGGCCAATTGAATAAGGCTCTAAATAAGCACATAATATATTTTTTTTAAAGAAGTTTTTAGTTACTAAGCATCTATCCAAAAGCAAGGTTTTTACTAACTAAAAAACTTCTTTAAAAAATATAGGCTATGTGCTTATTTAGAGCCCTATTCAATTGGTCGAATTGCAATTGAATGAGGGCCATAGTCACTAGGTAGAATCTATTAAACCTTTCCCTGATCTGCACTGTATTTAAAAAAAAAAAAAAAAAAATTTTTACATTTAAGGTTCGAATATATATTTTGCCACAGCCAATTTTTTTAAAATAGTATAATATTATATATATATATATATATATATATATATATATATATATATATATATATATATATATATATATATATATATATATATATAATAATTGTTTTTAAGTTACATGCCTCTTTAAATCCCCAGCTCGGGGTGTATATTGTGTTTCTTATTCCAAATAACTTCAGTCTATTCTAGTTATTGAATATAATATATCACTTGAGGGGTGGTGGGGGTAGGCAACTAAAATGCCTTAATTACTTTAGCAGTACCAATAGGGGTCCCATTAGTGTGTGTATATAGAATGAGTCAAACGACATTGGCTGTAGGTCTGTAATTGGGTCCATTCCCATAACCCGGGCTCTGCTATACCCCCTGCAGTGCATCAGAAAGGTTCAGACTGTATACATTTTGTGTAGACGGTTTAGTTGGGGGGTGGGGTTGCTCTTGTACTTTTTTCTAACAATATCCACAATGAGAACAGTAGCAAAGTAAAATAATAAGCAATTACATGAGAGATTGAGCCTTTTCTTTCTAAAATCATGAGCACAGAGCACAGCCATCAGTCCAACACCATATAAGTAATTAGTGGTTCATTTATTAAATTGCTACTATTACGGTCTATGTTTCTTTTATTTTGAGTAGCAAACGTTAGTACAAACAACTTTTCAGTTTGCGGTTTCTAAAAAGATTAATATAAAACTAGCTGCTCGTCCCACCCACATCTTTTAGGCTGGTGCTTGTCAAATCTTTTATAAACTGCTTAGCATTGTAGTAGAGTATACTATCACTTCCCTGTATCCCTGATCCTATTTCACAGCAGTGCAGCAAAGCAAAACTTTGATTACAAGTATTCGTTCTAATGTTCACTAAAATGGCATGCAGGGCTGGATTAAGACCCTAAGAGGCACTTAAAAGGTTTTGGTGCCTCCATGTATATTGAATTCAAAAGTACGCCAATACAATGTAAATCATTACCCATTATTATTGTGTGTGTATATATGTTTATTTCTTTACCTCCCTCTTCCCTCATGATCCCGTGTTAGACTGCATGCACTTCTTGCACAGGACACAAAGATCAAGGTTACAAGAGATGATTGTACAATTTGGAAGAAGATCTTCAAGCCCTTGAAGACTAGCTTAACTTTGAACCATAATTATCCAATTTGGGCTTAGTATGTCTATGGATGAGGAGCTGAAAGTTTGTGCTTTGGGGTTCCTGGCTGTAAAACGTATATGGGGCCCTGAGTTTTCTGATGATAGCCCCTACTGATTGGCCGACACAAATTTTAGAAAATATTTGGCTAGTTTTCTCACCACCTTTAGTTTTGAAATATTGTCAAACCCATTTGCTTTAGGTCAGCATGCCACCAATAAATTATTATTCTCTTACCCAAAACAAACGAATGATGATTTGGTTCTTAAGGTTTGATAAATGACCTCCTATAATACTGGTTCCTCAATAATATTGTTACACATCTTTTATCCAATTTTGGAAGAAATATGCTTATTTCAGGCTTAAAATTTCTGATTTACACCCCAAAAATATGAATTGTAAATATATGTTTGAATACCTTTTCTAAGAGTATAATTAAGCAGTAAATATCACATAGCTCATTTTTATTTAGAAAAAAATATTGACATCGCTGCAGGACACTGGAGGCATCCATGATACACTGGTGGAGGTTGTGTGAATGAGAGGGGTTCTTCTATACCCGTAAAGCTAGGGATGCAACATCCTGTTCCTGAGGGGAAGAGGTGTTGTGTCAATTTAATTCTTATCCAGTGATCAAACAAAGGCTTTGGCATTCTGACTGTTCCATCCTCCTTTGATAACTACAGACACAAACACCCATCATCCAGCTCTCAAATACATAATGGATTCCTGTACCCATAAACAGTTTTCAAAGTTCAGATGTCCGTGGTGTACACAGCTGCTAATATTATTAGTTTGGTATATAGTGGAAAAACTGGTTTCTTTTTTTTTTTTTTCTTGAGTTGCAGTGGCCCTAATTTGATGTTTTATTTTCCCTACTTTGTGAGATAAAGCTCAGGAGAATACCCTGTTTTCTGTCATGGGAGTGGAAAATCCTGCAATGTAACTGAATTTGGTGCAAAATAGAAAGTATAAAGTCTGGGCAACGATACTATGAGCCTGATTCAGTTGCAAGCCCGTAACTCGCAGGATCCTGGCCATATGTCTGCAGGTGTGCTGCGGGCTCCTGTTCGTCTCTGATTATGGAGCTATTCGATTACAGGAGCCCGCAAGTTACTGGCCCGAAACCGTAAACCATGCACTGGTTCGTAGCCGTTCAGGGAGGGAATATGATCAATTAAGCAAGCCCGTAACCTCCCATTTCAAATCAGCCAATAGAAAATGAGACCATCATTATTACGTCAGTAAAACATGGAGGTTATATGTCAATCAATTAGGTTTGTGGGTCCGATATGCAATAGGACTTGAAAAAACGCAAAATATAGAATTCTGAAAATGAATGCCAAAACTGTTCTAGTCCATGTGGGTGGCCTTATATGGATTAACTCATTGATACCCAAGATCGATCGAACTCCGAAATGAAACATAAAAATAAATCTTATATACTGCCGATTTGGGAGTTTGAGACTATTGTGCAATTAATTCTACTGTCTATCGTCACTTTCCCCGTTATTTACAGTGCAGTAGTGATTTTTTATTTGCATTTACAGTGCTGCGGACATGGGTTAAACTCCCTTGCGGGTTTTCTCTAGCACTCGTAGGATTTTCTGCTTCATTTGCTGTTTACGGGTGTGAAAACATTTGTGGGCTTGGGGAAATTGGAGCAATTGAATAGCAATTTGCGATTTTTGCGATCGTTACTCAGGCGAAAGTGAAAGCTCAAAGGCTTCGGAAAGCTGTAAGTTCCGGTTTTATCCATTGCAGAGTTTTTAAACCCATAAACCGATTGGAACCCGCAAAAAGACGCTAATTGAATAGCAAATTAACTTACGGCCTCACTTACGGGCTGCGATGGCTCAATTGAATCGGGCTCCATGATAGTAGAGCAAATGCCCCATTGTACTAAAGTCGTAACACTGACAGAAAGTAACTAGTCAGAGAGGGCAGCGCAGTTTGTGTCCATCAGATGGCGCCATCTTCACAATAATCCCAAAGAGGCTATAAAGGGATATGGAAATCTCCATATTTTTAAATATTAAATGAAACTACTAGGGAGACTGTACATTTTGAAAAGCAAGGAACCCAAAACAGAGCCTTGTGATACCCTAAAAGGGAGTGGTAATGGTTATGAAATGAGACCCAAATATGTAACACAATAATATGTGCTTATTGCTGCATTAGAAACTGCAATATGGAGTTTCACATCTTTGGGAGCTCTGAAGACTCCACCATAGCAACCATGTAGAGGCGAGCAGAGAAAAATTCAAATATAATTAATTATTTCATAATGCTATGATTTGGCTAATATGTCTTCTGTATACTTGGGGCAACTTATGCTTTTAAAGGAACACTTATGTCATGGCTTCCAGACAAATAATACAAATCAGATCCATATTATTTACAGGCGGCATTATTGATGACTTTTTATTTAAACAATGTATGTTTATAAAGTGTGGAGCTAAATACTCACTGCCCTTTAAGAGGATCTTACACTGTAACACCCAAACAACATGAATTACATGCTTTAAATATGTAATAATCAGTAATAAAATTACAATTTAATCATTTTAAAAAAGCAGCATTCAATATTAAACTTACTTTCAGATTTCAGACTCCCATTGGTGCTGGTCTCCACCTACTATAAGTTCAATGGGGGGGGGGGGTGCCTTTGTCTAGCAGGCAGTGCTAAATTTTCAGGCACAAAGTTATGTCAATGCAATGATCCTTATGTGCTGGAGGCTTGCTATGTAAGCGGCTGACCTTGGCAACAAGCTTTGGGTGCAGCCCACATATCATTGTTGGCATCTTAATTATTTATATTGTTCTTAAAGCCCATTAGGCCTGTCTCTGAGCCAAACTCTCCCCGTCGCTTTGATTACTTTATTAGGGTGGAGACAAAACCTCAGAAGGAGACTGGCATTCTAATCACTGAAAGTGACTTTATTACTGGGTATTGCTATTATTAATCACTAAATAGGAATGCTACTAATAATTCATAATTAAAACAACTAGCTCCTCTTGTTAGGGGATTACAGTGGTCATTTAATATGGGATCATTTTGTGAATGCAGTTATCATTTCTCCTTGAAGACTCATCACAGACCTTATCCTTTCTGGAATATTTGTAGGAGTAATTATATCCCTTGCCATGGTACCAGTTGATGCCATTTGCAAAAGTATCATATTGACCAAGGAGATACAACCCATTCAGGTTTGAGTGGTAACGAGGATCACCGTACCACCAGGCGCCATTGTACCTTTGTGCGCCGTGGTGCTCATTCCCATCATGGTCGTTGTCCTTGGTGCTGTACTGCATGTTATTGTGAGTAGTCATGGAGTCTCCTGAGATGAAACACAATATAAAGTATTGGAAATAAAGTGATGCAGATAAATAGCACTTCTAACTAAGCGAAGAAGAAACTCACTTGGAGTATGCCACACGTCCCAACTATGGTAGGGCCGTAATGTATCAATAGAAATATTACTGTTTGCAAATTAAATATGTAACTTAGTATTAGAAAATCAGGTTTACTACATTTTGACTGTCTCTCAGCTCAAGAAATCCACCAATCGGCTAGTTCTTCTTGTCCATCCTAATTACCCTGTTACTACTTTTTTGATTGTGGCTTTTGAGATATTAAAAAAAGTCTGGTTCTTCACACATTGCAGAAGACAAAAGCCATTAATAAAGATAGTAATTCATAAATCATCAGTAAATTAGATACTGATAAGAAGACCAGCCAGGTGGGAGGATCCCTTGAACTGAATTAGAGTGAAAATCTAGTACATTTTAAGCTGTTTTTCTATTACTTAATAATATTTTTATAAATATTTTTTATATAATTTCCAGTTATAATTATTTGTGAGGGTACTTGACTGTCCTATGTAGGCACTTTAAAGGACCACTCTAGTGCTCATTCTAGGGTTTTATTTATTTATTTAGTAGATCGCTATTAATAAAATCAGTATTAAAAACAAAATAGTGTAGCCATGGGCGTAGGAACTGGAAGAGAACATGCCCCCCACCCCCAGATATTTTAATGTATGTGTAGAGAAGCTGTTGCACATTTTTGTATACAATGATTTGGATTTCCCTCGGAATAATTTTGTCTCCGACACCCATGAGTGTAGCTTTAAAACTCACTGACTCAGCTGTTTCACTCCACCCCTATCAGGGGACCAGGAAGGGGAAGATACATTCACTAAGGTGCTGTCCTGATATGAGTCTTTATCTGCATCTATTGCTTCGATGGCAAAAATAGTCCAGTCCAAACAAATAGCCTCCTGAGCAGATCCTCCCCCACACTCTGGATCTCAAATATGGAAGTGGCGGTGAGAGAAGACCCTCTCTTAACCCAACCATGTACATTTTAAAAGCTAAAGAAAAAGAGTAGTGGTGCTCATCTGAGAACAAAAATACCTCAGTGGGTTTTTTCTATAGGTTTGGTTACCTGTTCAGAGAGCAACCTCTTTTAGGTCACTTGTCCTTCACAAGGCCCATAGAGGCCGAAACACTTCCGGGGTTGGCTATTTCTCCTTCTCAGGGAGATTTGCCTGGTATTTTGGGACTGGATCACTCTTCTGAGTGAGGCCAGACTTATATAAGGACATTTCTCCCTGTGAAGGGCACAAGTGAGCTAAAAGAGGTTGCTCTCTGAGGGCCTCATTCAATTACGATTTGGCCAATGGAATAGGGCACTAAATAAGCACATAGCATATTATTTTAAAGAAGTTTTTAGTTTGTGAAAACCTTGCTTTTGGATAGATGTTTACTGACTAAAAACTTCTTTAAAAAAATATGTATATATTAGAGCCTTATTCAATTGGCCAAATCGCAATTGAATGAGGGCCTGAGTAGGTAACCAGACCTATAGTATTTTTCATTCTCAGATGAGCGCCTCTACTTTTTTTGTTTACATTTTAAAAGCTACAATGAATTTATTTTCTTAACATGCTGATTTTATTGATAATTGGTTATTAAATATTAAATAAAACCCTACTGGATGACCATACCACAGTGGCTCTTTAAAGGATACAGCAAAGATACAAATGTGGAATTATTTAATCTAAGGATAGTAATAATTAATTTACCACTTAATTACATTTTCTTATAATAAACTCAAAAATAATTTAAAATTTTCTGTCTGTCAATCCATCTTTCTTATCCATTCCTATAGTCATGGGCATAGGAGCTCCCAAAAATCTGGGGGGTATATTTCAACTCTACTCCCAGAACAGGAAGCAGGGGCGGATCTGCCGCCGGTGCACCTGGTGCAAAAACTTTTTTTTTTCTTTGTTTAAATTCTCAATGCTCCTGCCCTTTCATTTGGCCACCTGCGCTATGGATCAATATGTCTGTCTGATTAAAGCTTTGACCCATTATTTATTTATTTATGATAAACTATAGGTCAAAGCTTTCATGGGAAAGACATATTGCTCCACAGCACTGCTGGCCAAATTTGGTAATGCATGATTAATTTTCCTTTTGCTATTTTTTGTGTCCCCTATTTATTTACCCCCCCCCCCCCCCCCAGTTCCTACGCACGTGCCTATAGCATTATGACTTATCTTTGTGTTAGAAGCCTTCTTGCTGCTAATTACTCCCCATGGGTTAGCAAATGCTTAGAGTATTTGAACTGCATGTCATTTGAAATGCTGGACATTGTTCTCAGCCGCAATACACTTACTAAAACCTGTAAAAAAGATAGAAAGTGATTATGAGCAGCAGTTTTTTGACAATAACACAGTGATGAAATAAAGATAGAGATGATAGGAGTTTAAATAAAAGGAGGGACTTCAAAGAAAAGGGAGGGCAGATTTATAGTGCAAAGGAGGAAAACTTTATTCAAATATATTATTTTATATTCTTTATTTTTCCCACTGAAATTTTGTAGACAATAATAATAATTATGAGTCAGTCCAGTGGCAAGCTCACTCAGTGTACATCCTGTCATATGTATACAATACTGGAACAGATGATCCACGGTCCATACCTCTGTGAGAGGTGTGAGCATGTTACCACTCTGGAAGCTCAAATTGGAGATCAGGAGAGAAGAATTGCAGCACTTAGTGATACTGCTCCACTGGAAAGGGGGTTGGAGCGCTCGGAGCATAGTTTAGCTGGGCCTAGCATGGAGGGTGGAGCTGGGTCTAGTGAGGATGTCCAGGGAGGCAGCTGGGTTACAGTTACAAGGGGAAGCAAGGGGAACAGGAGGAGGCAGGCCAGTTCTGAATTGGCAAACACCAACAGATTTGCCAGATTGAGTGAAACTGTTGGGGATGTCCATTCAGGAATGGCAATGCCAGATAGAGCTGTTCCCTCTAACAGCCGGGAGAACAGTTCTACTGGAAGAATGGGAGGGCAGAAAAAGCAGAGCAACAGACAGGTTTTGGTGGTAGGGGATTCTATTATTAGGAAGGTAGACAGGGTGATTTGTCACCCAGATCCCAGCAATCGAATAGTTTGCTGTCTCCCAGGTGCTCGAGTTTGTCATGTTGTGGATCGGGTAGACAAATTATTGGGAGGGGCTGGAAATGAACCAGTGGTCTTGGTACATATTGTTACCAATGACAAAGTTAGTGGAAGATGGAGTGTCCTAAAGAATGATTTTAGAGAACTAGGTAATAAGCTGAAGGCAAGGACCTCCAAGGTAGAATTTTCTGAGACACTACCAGTGCCACGTGCTAGCCCAGGGAGGCAGAAGGAGCTTAGGGAGGTTAATGCGTGGCTAAAGATGTGGTGCACTAAGGAGGGGTTTGGGTTTTTTAGAGCACTGGGCTCACTTCTCACTTTGGTACAATCTCTACAGCAGGGATGGATTGCACCTTAATGATGAGGGAGCGTTTATGCTAGGGGATAGGATGGTAAAAAGGTGGGTCGGGGGGGGGGGGACTAGATATATAGGTAATGGGGTAGAAAGTGTAGAGGGTATAAGGGATGA
Source organism: Discoglossus pictus (assembly GCA_027410445.1). Classification (NCBI taxonomy): domain Eukaryota; kingdom Metazoa; phylum Chordata; class Amphibia; order Anura; family Alytidae; genus Discoglossus; species Discoglossus pictus. Next base: position 18,569,276 of record CM050168.1, read on the forward strand.
ATTATCAACTCATAGGGGAGGAGATGGGGGGAGGAGTAGTATAGTCAATAGGGAGGTAGTACTAAGTAACTCAAGTACAGTGGCAGGCCCTTCAGAACTACAGACTCATAACATAAGGTGTATGATTGCTAATGCCAGAAGCTTGCCAGGAAAAATGGGAGAGTTAGAATTATTAGCAATTAATGAAAAATGGGATTTAATAGGCATTACCGAGACATGGTGGGATGAATCTCATGACTGGACTGTTAATCGGGATGGTTATAACCTATTTAGGAAAGATAGAGGCAATGGTAAAAGAGGAGGATGGATTTGTCTGTATGTTAAGCCTGAATTTAAGCCTATAGTCAGAGAAGATATATATGGCGGAACTAGTGATAAAGTTGAATGTTTGTAGAGTTAAATAGCGGAGCAGCAAATTCCAAAAGAATATTAGTAGGAGTATGCTATAAACCCCCAAATATAGCTGAAAGTGAGGAAATACAATTGTTGTTACAGATTGGAAATGCAGCTAAGCATGGGCAAGTTCTAATATTGGGAGATTTTAATTACCCTGAAATAAACTGGATAAATGAGACCAGCAGTTCAGCTAAGGGGAGCAGGTTCTTGAGTACACTCGGGGATCATTATCTGGCCCAGGTTATACAAGAGCCTACTAGAAATTAAGCTATCTTAGATTTAGTCATCAGAAGTAATATTGATATAGTATCAAATGTTGGAATAGGGCAACCTTTTGGGAAACAGTGATCACAACACAGTCTCATTTGAGATTGAATTACATTTTTTTTTTTTTAAGGGAGGAACAAAAAACTTAATTTTTAAAAGGGCAGATTTTAACGGTCTAAGGGCAGCAATACAAAGTATAGACTGGGACAGAGAACTGACAGGTAAAAATACTGAACATAAATTAACAACATTTAAATCCTTACTAAATATACATACACATCGGCATATAAATGTGGGAATAAATAAAGTAAAAGGAGTAAATCCCATCCAATGTGGCTTAACAATGACTTAAAGCTCAAGATATGGAGTAAAAAGGCATTTAAATTATACAAACAAGAGGGGACAGAGACTGCTTTACAGGAATACAAGGAAATCAACAAGGCTTGCAAAAGTGACTGGCTAAAATAGAAAATGAAAAATGAATTGCAAAAGAGAGTAAGACTAACCATAAAATACTTTGTAAGTATATTAATGGGAAGAAGACAAGGAAGGAAGCTATAGGAACATTACAATGTGACACAGGCCATCTGAAAATTAGTGACCAGGAAAAGGCAGATGAGCTAAATAGGTTCTTTTCTTCGGTATACACAAGGGAGGTACCAGTGGTTCGGACACTGCAGCACTACCTTTGCCAAATAATTGGTTAACATAGGAAGTAATCCAAAAGAGGTTGGAAAAAATAAATGTTAATAAAGCCCCGGGTCCTGATGGAATACATCCATGGGTACTGAGGGAACTGGGTTCTGTAATAGCCAAACCATTATATTTAATTTTTCAAGATTCACTCAACACATGCTCTCTACCAGATGACTGGAGAAAGGCAGTGGTGATACCTATATTTAAAAAGGGAGCAAGAGCAAATCCGGGGAATTATAGACCTGTAAGCCTCACATCTGTAGTGGGGAAGCTTTTAGAAGGGTTAATAAGGGATAATATACAAGAATATTTCTATTTGAACAGGATTATAAGTAGGAGTCAACGTGGATTTATGAGGGATAGGTCATGTCAAACAAATCTAATTAGTTTCTATGAGGAGGGAAGTAGGAACCTGGATCAAGGCAACTCAGTGGATGTAGTCTTTTTGGATTTTGCAAAGGCTTTTGATACAGTGCCACATGGGAGACTATTGTGCAAACTAAGAGATACAGGAATTGCAGTAAATATCTGCTCATGGATTGAGAGCTGGCTAAGTAAGTGGAGTTCCTCAGGGTTCAGTATTAGGTCCTCTCCTTTTTAACATATTTATTAATGACTCAGAGGTGGGATTGGAGTGTGGTGTCTCCATTTGAGCTGATGACATGAAGTTGTGCAAGGTAATTAAATCAGATAATGATCTGAGAAGGAAAAATTGCCATGCAATTTATCATCTTAATGGAGCAAATCTAGGTGTATCAGATATTTAAAGGGATTTGGGAGTGCTTGTGGACAACCACCTAGGTAACAGTGCACAAAGCCAAGCAGCAGCTGCAAAGGCAAATACAATATTAGCATGTATTAAGAAGGGTATAGAAGCAAGGGAAGCAAATATAATTCTGCCGCTATACTGCTCTCTAGTACGCCCTTATTTGGAATATGGAGTACAATTTTGGGCACCACTTCATAAAAAGGACATTTTAGAGCTGGAAAAGGTACAGTGGAGGGCAACAAAACTAAAAGGGAAATGGAGGGGCTAAGTTAGGAAGAAAAGCTAACCAAATTAAACTTATTTTCTCTAGAAAAAAGGCGTCTAAGAGGAGATATGATTACCTTATATAAATACATCCAGGCTCAGGATAAAGATTTGTCAAGTGAGCTTTTTGTGCCAAGAGGTTTTCAACTGACAAGACGACATCCCTTGAGGTTAGAAGTAAAATGATTCCTCCTTAAAGAAAGAAAATGGTTCTTCACAGTAAGGGTGGTTTATCTGTGGAATTCTCTACCAGAGGAGGTGGTGACAGCGGATTCGATAGATAACTTTAAAAGGGGACTGGGTTTATTTCTAATTATAAGGGGAATTCAGGGTTATCATGGATAATTATTGAGACAGTATTGATCCAGGGAGAAATTCGATTGCCAATATCTGGGGTCAGGAAGGAATTCAATTTTTTTTTTTTTCCTTTGAGACGATTGGCTAAGTCTCACTTGTTTTTTTTTTTCTGTTTGCCTTCCTCTGGATTAATTAATAATAATAATAAAAAAAAAGTGATTATTAATTAATTAACAACAAATTAATTAATATTTAATCCGCATATTGCAGATCAGAGGAGTTCTTAAAAGGTTGAACTTTTTTCAACCTTAATTACTATGTAACTATGTAACTATTATCAGAAATGTTGATTGACAAACATAAAATTAGAAAATTCAGCAATAAGTGCTAATTTTTATTAAAAAAATAAAGCAATACAGCTGCTAATTTATTGACTTTTTATGCAATTATGTGCAAACCATCATATTGTTTCTGCTATTCAACCTTCTTTAAATAGAGAGAATGCTTCTGTATACACAGTGGGAATGTGACAGTTAAACTTGGCAGTGCTTGCTAGATGACTAATAGAAAGCTCATTAGTTTACAAAGGCATTCCTTCACGAAAAAATAGGAATCAGCTGAGAGAAGAAAATTGAACCACAAAGTAAAGAATAATTGCATATAAAAGTTTAAAATGTAAAGGTTTGGTTTTTATTAAAAATATTAACCTATTTTTTTGCTTATTTTTCTAACCATGTAAATATGACACTTCAGAGGACCTTCATGCAAACTACAATGGGAGTTTGTAATCTGATATAGTTCTTGCTCTTTTACTAAATAGCTTGCAATATCTTCTTAATTTGAGATTTGTATATATGTCTTTGAAGTTTCTATAATAATATTAAGATAAACTGGAGAAGCTTAGCAAAAAAAAAAAAACACTTCAAAACCAATGTCTGCCAAATCCTTTTTTTGATGGATGGTTAATTGTCAGTGACAGAGATCAATATCTGTTGAGGTTATCTTGTGAAGATTATCATTCCCAGTCAGAGCTCCTTGAGGCGGCTACCAAACCCAGACTTGTAGAAATTCCAGTCACAAAAGAAATTGATGGAGCGATCCCAACGTCTCTGGAAGATCTACAACCAGGAGCAGAATAAACCAGATAAGAAACTATTTATTCTAGTTGTGATCATTCCTTAAACAGAAGGGAGAAGAATCATTGACTCGCCCCATATTCTACTGATCCAACAAGCTATCAGCCATGTTTTAGCTGACATATTTGGATACATGTTTGAATAAAATGTTATGGAACCACTTTGTTATTCTTTATTGAGTCATATAAATAACTTGTATCTGATGAGGAGCGGACCTACCGTGGCACCAAGGCCCCTGTCAACATTATTCCCCTCTTACCTTTCTCCCCTTTCCCATTCTCCCTTCCACCCTTCCCCTCATCTCTCCCTCCCTCCATCTCACCTTTCTCTTACTGCATGTTGTTGACAGGTGTTCAGTGCAGGTATTATCAGCCTCATTAAATTGGGGCTACGTGTTAAAACGTAGCCCGTAACTCAGATTTTACGTGTTGTTGGGTATTAAATTAGCCCTTTAACGTTGCTCGCAGCTGGCTTTCTGTGTTAACACGTAGGACGGCCGAGAATAGGCTACGTGCTGAGCAACGTTGAACTTCGTGCACGTAAATCCTTTGATCTGCCGAGCCCATAACCACTACTTGTTCAATTCAGCTATTAAATTGCAATGTGGTCACGCAAGAGCAAGCCCGTACCACGCAAATGGAGCCCAACGGCCAACGTGTGCTCGAGAACACCCGCAAGGGGGGTAAAAGACAATACATAGCACTTCACACTGCTGTACTTTTATTTACAGGGAAAGTGATTTTAGGTCTCAGAATTAATAACACAACATTCTCAAGCCCGCAAATTGGCCCCAAAAAATACTTTATTCATATAACTATGTGATTGCTTAATTGTTTACAGTCAAGCACGCAACCCAGACGGGTGGGAACTGCTCTACGAAATAGCATCTCCTGCTCGTAGCTCGCAGCCCTTTCTAATTTAATAGCAACGTAAAACGGCCAAATTGAAAGCACGCAGTCCCTACGAGCTACACGTTGGACTTACGAGGCTGGAATTTAATATGGCCCTACATCAGTAAAATTGCCGTAAGTGTCCCTGAAGAATATGGGGCAGTGAAATACTTATATTAGGCAGCCTCCTGGGCAGTTCCACTTCCACCCACTCCTCGTAGTAAACACATTTTATATACCCTAGTTGTATAATAGTAGGATGATTGCCTTAATTAGCTGTTAGGCTTCCTAAACTGACTGTGAAAAAAAACATGTATTGCATATGTGAAGGACCTAGTGTTTGCCAGTATTTTTCAAGAACTGTCATGTAGATGAGTAAGCCTAAATCTGGAAAATGGCCTTGGGAAACATTCTTGCCTGCTGCATTTTTGTTTTTAGCGGTGGATATTAAAAAAGATTCATCATTGATATCCTGGGAATTAGTGAGCTCAAATGGACGGGAATGGAACATTTTATATCAGACAACCATTAGAACTTCTACTGTGGTCAGGAATCCCATAGAAGAATTGGAGTAGCCCTAATGAGGCACTATTAAATTCCATGTATGTCTGCGGGCTTGACATTTTCAGGAGTTACAGAGCAATTAAATTAGAAAAGCCTGCAAGGACATTGGCGGAATCCAAATTTGTAAACCATGCTGCGGCACGTAACATTTCCGGGCGTGAACATGATAAATTATTCAAACCCGTAGTTATGGGTTTAGACAGAGCCAATAGTAAAAGAGGTCGTCATCATTACGTCACTAAAACATGGAGGTTACATTTCAATCGCCTACGGTTTTGAAGTCCCAGTTGCGATCAGGCCTGCATTACAGAAATAATGCAATATGAAATAATCAATAAATATAATATTCTAGTCAATGCAAGTTCTATTACATGTATTAACACATTGATTAATAAAAAAAGTATTTTTTTATTGCAGATTTGTGAGCTTGAGAAAGTTGTGCTATTAATTTGAATACCTTTCATTGCTTTCCCTATAACATAAAATACAGCAGTGTGTTTATATTTGCTTTTACAGTGCTACGGACAGGAGTTTAACCCCCTTGCGGGTCTTCTCAAGTACCCGCAGGATTTTTGGCTATATTTGCCATTTAAGGGTGGGAAAACAGTTGCGGACTTGAGCAATTTAATAGCGAGTTGCGATTGTAACATTTACGGGATTAAAAGATCAAAGGCTTAGATGGGTCGGAGTTTAGATTTTGACCGCCTGTAACCCGCAGATACTTTACAGTTAGATCTAAGTGGCCAATTTAACTTTAACTTTTGCAGGCTCATTTACGGGTTTCGGAACTCAAAATCGTTGAGTTTAATAGGGCCCATGGTCAATCAAAAGGTGGCTAAAGCAGTGCTCAGTTCCAACTCAAAAAATTAAATGGCTATCCTGACTGCGGCTCAGCTCATGAGCTTTTTATTGCAAATTTCACAACTAAACTGGGAACAGCGGAAATCATCAGCCCAAGCGGATATGATATAAATAATATCTCCTGTGAATATACAGTGGAGGTAAAGAATAGATTTAAGGCACTAAACATGGCAGATAAAATTCCTAAGAAGAACTTTGGAACAAACTTTGTGACATTTTCCAGAAAACAGCAACAAAGAATATCACCAAAAGAAAAATAACTAAGAAGGCGAACTGGCTGTCTGATGAGGCCTTGAAAAATGTCTTCAATGACAATTTGAATGTATGTATAAACACCACTGACCGTCATGTAAGTTAGCAGAAAAAATATGAGAAAAATTCAATTAAACCAGTTTTCAATTTGATCTGTGGCACTACTGCAAGAGCTTGTGCAAGAAACTGTAACAGAAGAAAAAATAATGATTTGGCACCTTGGATCCCAGCCATCTATAGACAACTTGCTTACACACAAAGGGAAATGTTTCATTGCTAAAAGAGAGGAAGAACTCTGTACAATTTCACAATCAAATGTACTAATGGACACGGGTACATTAGTACATGTTGACATGCCAGAGACTGACTGGAATAACAGCACTTATTGTGAGCTCAGCGTACTAGTAAACAACAAGCAGCTATGGAAAGATCACATTGACAGTACTTGCATACAATACTAATGTGAAGAAAGAGTCAATAATCCAGTTTGCTGGCATAGAAACTTGGGAAAAGGCATCAGAGAGACACAAGAGGCCTCACTATTCCAATACCCCAAAAGATTGAGAAGCTAATGTAGTTTATCAACCACCTTCAGTGGACCATCTTTATGATTTAATGCTCCATGTTCTCAAAATAGAGAAGTAATCCAAAAGTAATTGGTTGTATCCTCCTCAGTGTAATTGCTATATAACATTTGCACTTCCCTTACTGTTAAGTCTTCAGATAAACTATTTTCATATTCTGGAGCTTCTGCCTTTCTCCTTATTCACTCTCATGAGTGCTGCCATTTTTACATGATCTAATGTCATGATGACAGTGGAGGGGCTTCACAAGACTCTGCCTCATGTCCTTCAGACACAGCATGTCTGAACAAATGTAAAAGATGATCGCCTGCATAAGAGAGAACAGAAAGAAAGGTGGAGTCTCCTGAAGACGTAGAAGCTGAGAATCCAGGTACTTTGAGGGCTTCTTAAGAAATTGAAATGTAAATTGTATATGGCAGCTGATTTGATGAGGATAAAGACTAATTCAGTAACCTAGATAAAACATTTGTGCAAAACAAAACAATTTTGACTAAAGAGATCCATTTTAATATTTTGCTTGCCAGCACTTACTTTAAATTAAGTAGTTCATAAAATCTATATTGAACAGAACATTATAATAGAAACAGGTTACTTATTGCGAGTAAAATGGGAGGTCTTCAGATAGGGTGGAGCCACTAAAATTTCTTATTAAACTAGTCTGTGGTATCACACTGAGACACAAGGGAGCAGATACCATCACCACCATGTGGACTCAAGTATCAACAGTGCTCTGGGTAGTGACTACACTGGGTAATACTGAGGACACCTGTCCAGGTAAGTGACCAATAAATATATATGCTGGGTCTGGGATCTTTGGACTACATTAAAGACTCCATTAAATTTGGAATATCACTTCAGACTTAATTTCCTTAAATTGACATGAAATTCATGAATACTGCTCTACGTTATGAAACAGAGCATTAAAAATAAAGTGAAAAAAAGTATAAAGTTGAGTTTTTGTTAAACTAACATATGGCAATAACACTCTCATTGCTGCAAACAAAAATGTATTTGAGTTCTTTAAACATTCTAGTCTGAAAGCAAAGAAAATTATAATTTAAGTGTTTAGAGGGAATTAGCAATTTGTGGTTCATTCATAATCTGAAAAAACAGCATTTTTAGACAATGTAAAAAAGATAAAAAATGTCTGTTCTACATGGTGGTGCGTGATAGGTTTAATGACATTAGTGTCCCTTTAAACTTTAAACAAATACAGCTATTGAAAATACATATTTTGTTAAAAATACTGGTAAGCAACCTAAGATATTAACAAACAATAAACCATATGTGAATATGTGAAGAATATTAAAATTATTTAAGTTACTGCACCAGAATTAATCAAACAATTGAAATTAAGACTAGTCCTCGGTCATGCCCTTCTTGGGTACTATCCAGATTTATACCAAGAAATAATGACTGATTCACAAGTTCTGTTCTAATTATTAAAGTTCTAATTATTAACTATAACCCATCTCTGCCAATGTATATATTCAGAAAATGCCACAGATATGTCTCACCACTGGCCAATGAGTGAACTACAATGTAAAATTCTGACATTTTTTCCCAAAATTAAACAAATATTTACATTTAAAAGTCTGGATTCAGGAGATTTGGCTGGAGGATGAGTGAGCATCAAGATGAATGAACTGGCTGTCACATTAGTTTTATTTATCAAGCATCAACTGAACAATTAGAGTGATATAAGACATGCAGACTATTGAAAACAGATACAGTTGGGATCATGGGAGGGTCAACTACCAACAGATCATCTGGGACTGGCACTATAAGGGGTAAATTATACTTTAGTTGTTGATCATGTCATTCAAAAAGTTGTTTACCCACACACAATACTTTTAGATAACAAAAACATGACTTAATCCAGGACAAAGGGTGCTTGGTTGCGTTAAAAGCAAGATTAGTAGCCAAAAAAAAAAAACGCCACTACTTAGATATCTGGTTAGACCTCACTGCATACAGTGTTCAGTTCTAGAGACCAAAAGGATTTTAACAAATTAGAAGCAATTCAAAGAACAACTAAAATGGTGCATAGTCTAAAAGACAAACCTAAGGAAAGACTTACAGCCTTATTAAATTGTGATTCAGTAAATTTAAAAGGGCTCTATATAAGCACAGAGCATATTTTTTTTACAGAAGTTTTTAGTTAGTGAACTTCTATCCAAAAGCAAGGTCTTCACTAACTAAAAACTTTTGTAAATAAAATATGCTGTGTGCTTAAATAGAGCCTTTTTAAATTTACCAAATCGCAATTTAATAAGGCTGTTAATCAATTTAATATTTTTGCTGTGTTTTCTCATAAGATATACATTTTATTTAAATCTCAATAAATTGTAACATGTTTATACTAATCTTTACGACTTCAAAGTCATATATAAATTATAGTTTATTATGTACTTTCTGCACTAATAAAATGTGCCACTGTATTTCACATGGCCAAGATGTTGGATTTCTATTTTCTAGCTATTTGATTACTTTCACTGTTTTTTTTCTTTGATTTGTTTTCTTGTTGGAAATATTAGTGGTGAAATTTTTTTTTCTGGCTGCTGTGATTTTGAAGCTTACACAATTAAGTATATGGTCATGTCCAATTCTTCAACATCACATGGACATGTTATAAAAGTATTTAAATTAAAAGAACATAGAATAGAATTTTGCATTAATGAAATGTATTGTATTTCTTTATTTCTTTTCAAAATGTATATTGTCTTAAAATGATATGTAAGTGTGTGGTAGCAAACATTTATCAATTTACCTCCACTATTTATTATAATAAAGATTCTGTTACATGGAAATATAGCGCAATTTAATATTATTTTAAACTATTTTTCTACAAATTCATAACATTTCTGGTGGAATTATACACTTATATGATAATTTAGGGTGATGTATTTGTAATGATCAATAATATACTTCAAACCCAATTATTACCAGATCTTTTTATAGTATTATAAAAAAAAAATTAGGTTATTCTTCAAATAAATCTAAACTGATTCATCAAATTTGTTTAGCTTCAAGAACATGTATTGCTGAATACCGGAAAACCTTTTATTCCAAATATTATATGTCTTAAAATGAAAATGAACTATATCTTCAAAATATCATCATTTATAATACATTATAAATATCTGGACACAGACTGAATATGTACATTAAACTAAATATTAAGAATAAAATAATTATCCCTTCAATATCCATATTGATTATCAATTGTTATAGTTGTAAAAATATATTAATTTTATTGATAATTGTATTTGTTATTATTGTAGATAAAATATCTAATTAAAAAAAAACTTTTATGTGACTTCTTGGAGTCAATTTTTTTCATATGTGTTTTATATATTGTTCATAATTTTAACATGTATTAAATTATATGCATCACGGTAACATTATATGTGCTGAAAGGAATATAAGATGATATTATGAACAAGTTACATAAAGTGTTACCTTTCAAATTGTGTTAACATTAATTAAATAAAAGGATGGGATATACTTATAAAGTCATACCTATCACAGGTTATACTTGGAAATATTTTATACTTTTTTCTCAGTGAATAATTCTCACTTCCATCTCTCATTATTGACCTTTGTCCACAGATGTGAAAATTGTGGGAATTGGAGAGTCAGACAAGCTGGCCATTCTTAGAGGATGCCCTGGCCTGATGGGGTCTCCTGGCCAAAAAGGAGAACCTGGATTATTAGGAGAAAAGGGTCAGTATGAATCATACATGAGAAACATGAAAATGTTGTAGCTTCAAACTGTTTGATTAGACCAACAAGGGACACTGGATTTTTTTACATTTGCTATCATGCATTTAAAAGTTTACAAAAAGTTTCTTATTTCATGGGTTACATTTACTTAATCAATTCCTCTTCCGTGATGTTTTTGTTGCTGTTTCAATATAATTGTTGAAAAATGTATTTATGGTCTTACAATTTATTCAATTATAATAATTTATCTATTGTGTTATTTTCAGGACTTACAGGGAGTCCAGGGAAGGCTGGGCCACCAGGGCAAAAAGGTTGGTGGCCAATTAAAAAATTTATATCATTTATTTACCTTGGAAAATAAGGAGAAATTCTAGCTACCATTGAAAAAGATGAGTTATTGTAACACTGGTATTGGCTCCAGTGGAGACAGGTCCATGGAACTATACAGTGTACGATCATCCCTGTCATACACCAACACACCAATCAACATTTCACAATGTGAGAGAGGGGAAATATATTTTTGGAAACATATGCATTATTTGCTATTGATATTGCTATTAACTAATAGATGAGCAAACTATTCAAATAATAGTGATAAATACATAAAAAATGAGCATGTCGTGGTAAACCACATATAGAGCCTCATAAAATTGAGCTATTGTAGGTTACGGGAGCCCGTAATGTAGCCTGTAAACTAATTTGCTAATCAATTGGTGTCTTTTTGCGAGCCACAAACGATTCACGGGTTACGCACTGAAAATTCAAGCCTATGATCTTTCAAGCCCGCAAGAGTTACAATCACTAAAATCGCAAATCTCTATTCAATTGCTACAATTCCTCAAGTCCGCAAATGTTTTCTCACCCGTAAAAGGCAAATGTAGAACAGAAAACTATGAGTACCATATAGGACTTGCAAGGGGGTCAAACACCTGATCGTAGCACTGTAAATACAATAAAAAATCAATACTGCACTTTAAAAGATGGGGAAAGTGATGAAAGACACTAGAATTAATTGCACAAAAGTCTCAAGCTCGCAAATCTGCAATAAAAAATATATTTTTATTTAGTTTCATTTTGGTGTTATATCGATCTCAGGAATCAAAGAGTTAATACAAATCAGGCCACCCACATGGACTAGAACAGTATTGGCATTCATTTTTATTATATTTGTACATTACGGGTTTTGCGAGCCCGGTCGCATATCGGACCTCGAATCGCTAATTGATTGACATGTAACCTCCATGTTTTATTGCCATAATGAATCTATTGGCTGTTTTGAAATTGGTAATCACAGCCTTGCTTAATTGATCTGGATCCCTCTCTGAAATGCTACTTATGATTGCATGGTTTACGGTGTTGGCTTTTGGCCCGTAATTTGTGGCCTTTTCCAATTGAATCTCTCTGTAATTGTAGCAAAATCTCAAGCCCGCAGACACACGCCCAGCACAACGCTATCTGCAGGCGTTGCAATTAATCTTGGTCAGCAATAGTGGGTTTTGCTCTTAATTGACCAATGTACTTTAGGAAAAACATCATGTTTCTGAAGTATGTAACAAATGGGCAGTGGGGGGAGGAGGAGCAAGATATGCATACAAAAATTACACCTTGACTTGCTGCTGTCATAGAAATTAAGAAGGTCCATTTTTAATATCGATCAATTGGGGGAGGAGGGAAAGATTTTAAATAAAAATATAAAATAATCTTGTTTTTTTATTATACAGTAGTTCTTTAAAAAGCAAAAAGAGCACACCAAGGTCTTAGTCCTTTGCACAGTAAACCTGGCCAGAAATGGATTAAATAGTGCAGGGAAATCCAAGCAGAGGATAACTTTATGGTTTGGGCTCCAGCTTGAAAGCAGATACAGTGATGCTCAAGTGGCCATTTTGGTAAAGGACAGTGGAAGCAGATGGTGACACCTGCTGGAGAGAAGTGGGACGTACACTCGTTCTTACATAGTATTGCACTTATCCTTATTATTATATTTATGTATTACAGTAGTTGTTTGTTCTTTTTTGGACAGGTGAAGCTGGTACCCCAGGTGAACAAGGGCAAAAAGGTGAAGTTTTCAGTAATCCATTGTCTATTTAATTGTTTTATCCATTACTTATTTATCTATTGTATTATTCGTGCCAAGATTGTTAGATTATAGAAAATTACACTAGTCATTAAAGGGTTACATAAAAGCACCCAGATATAACAAAAATTGCAATATATATTTCAAAATTGCTTGTTAAAAAAAAACAGTAATGATAAAGAACTCACATGCAATTTAGCATATTGCTCACATGTCCTCTGCCCAACCTCTTTATCTGGATATGGTTGGACATGGTAAGATCCTACGTGCTTTTCTAACTTAATTACTGACAATATGGGCCTAGTTTGATGGAATGGCACTGAGGATCATGCTTAAATTCCTTCAACGGTTTGATTTCCACCAACATCTTTCCACTTATCTACTACTCTTTCTGTAAAGTAGTCCTTTCTTACATTACGTCTAAATCTTCCACCTTCTAACTTCAAATCATGACCTCTTCTTCTTGCATTCCTCTTTTACTGGAAGATATTTCCCTCCTGAACTTTATGAAATTCATTGATATATTTGCAGATTTCTATCTTATCACCTTTCTCCTCTATCCACCAAGCTTTACGTGTTAAGGCCATGACTTCCCTAAAAAATCTACAGAACCCGCTAACAAATTCATATTTGTTATCCGATAGGAGACAAAGGAGACTCTGGTAAATCTGATTCCGTCTATGGTGAGTAATAAACCTGCCCAAGGATTGTACCAATGTTATCCTATTCTTCAAAGTCACTGTAGCATAATTGCATATGAAAATATTAATACATTTGAGGCTGTATTTTTTTTAACAATCTAATAAAAAGTATAGAATTAAAGTGGCGTTTTAATTACACTACTGAATCTGTACATGTTTCTTTATTTTTTTTTCCATTTTTCTTTTAGCTGCCAGGAACTGTAAGGAGCTGCTGGATCAGGGCTCAGTCCTCAGTGACTGGTACACAATATACCTAGATGGACAGCAAGCCCTGAAGGTGCTGTGTGATATGCACACTGACGGAGGAGGGTGGATAGTAAGTGAGCACAAGCGTGCAACACGATCCTCCAATAAAAACACTTTCTTATTAATGTACAATATTTTACATCCTTTCACATGAAAACTAAAAATAATTGAAAAGTTTGATGTACAAAATTCCATTATTCTGCCACATTTACACAGTGTAACAAACATCTCCCATTTGGTCAGTGGTTGTACTTAAATTGAAGTGTCATATTTATAGTACACTTTTATGAAGAAATAGTAATTTGTCAGTAGAACTTAATAGTAGAGCAACTCCCTCTAGGATAACTCTCCCACTAGGATAACTGTCCCTCTCTAGCTACAAGCTTAATGAAATCCCCCATAACACAAGCAGAGTCTCGCAAATATAAGATTTAGTTTGTAACATGTTTCTCAAAGATGTGAAGCTTTTCTAAAAGTACAATACCCGTTCATAGGGCCACTGCAATAGTCCAACTTCCATCTGTTTTAGGTAGAAAATATCAGTGTGAACAACTTTTCATTTTATTGCAATAAAAAGGTTAAATGAATATGTAAGTGAGCTGGATTATGAATGCATCTGATAGAGGAGAATTATTAGTGTATGAAAACATTGCTTTTGCATGGGAACATACCAAAATAAGCATTTAAACATTTACCTTGAAGTTAGCAAAATATCTTTCAACGTCTGTCAGTTGAAACTTAGGGTTAACACCCTCCAAACCCAGGCTAAATTAATATACAATTTGAAAAATGGATTTGGCCAATCAGGAGGAAGTAACTACTGAAACATTTGTATCACAATCTGGCAGTTGCTGTCTTTTTTTCTCTCTGAATGTCTCCTTATGGGCAATTTCAGTTGTGACTCCACCAACCATCATTTCCTTTAGAGGTCACACACTGTACCCTGCAGGGTACACTTTATGTAAGCTTCCTAGGGGTGTACACATCCACATATCAGTATCTAGCGTAGAAATATGTAAGTACATCCAAATTTTCAATATTATACATATTTTTCTACTAAACAGTAGCTGTTTTCTCTGAAACATTTGAAACACAGAAAACCTGCATATACTGTACCTTTAATCTTTTGTTTTTCTCTGATCTTTAGAGCAGAGCTTCTCCCACCTTTTTAGACTGTAACAGGGAGTGCAGCACATTTCTCCAGTATGTGGCAGTAAAACTAGACAGTAAACAGGAGCTGCAGTAAAGTAAGCAACAGGCTGTGCTACAGTCTGAACAAGATAGGAACAGCTCCATCCTAATTGAGTGAGTTTTCTCACATAAGTTCAAATGATCTTTACTACTTAAAAGTATCAAAATCTAGATAATCGTAAAAAGATAAGAAGTTCTTCAATAGGCCATATTATAAATATGATACTTCAGTGTTCCTTTAATTTTGTGGCTTTCGAGTTACAAATTTTGGAAAAAGTTCAGAAATTTTATTTTCTAACAAGCTGCTAAAGGAATATGTAATAAGCTTTTATAGGGTATCAATTTGTGTGTTTCTTCTTATACAAAAAAACAAAATTCTTGATGTGTACGTTGAACTAGAGAGGCTACCATATTGGATTCCATCTGCTCTTTGTTGTAGGTTTTCCAGAGACGTTGGGACGGTTCTATAGATTTCTTCAGAGACTGGAATTCCTACAAGATGGGATTTGGCAGTCGTCTGAATGAGTTCTGGCTGGGGAATGATAATCTTCACAAGATAACATCATCTGGTAATGATCTCTGCAGATCTTCATCCATTGAATAACAACCAATACATCAACAACACATCATTTGTTGAGATTTTTAGGTCTAAATATTTTAGAAACACTTGCTATGCCTTAAACTTGACATTCCTTGCATGCCTGTCTGATATATATTATGAAGCAATCTTCTCTTTATATCTATTTAGACTGAGTTCTATATTTTCCAGAGTTGCCATTTTATCATTTTCAGCGCATGAGGACTCTTGCAGGTTGTGAACTCTTTTTATGGTAGTCAATAGAGGGTTAATAAAGGGACCCACAATAAAAACATGGACTTGGGGTGACTAGACTTGAGTGGATTTAAAATTTTAAACCAGGAAATTAAAGGGATACTGATGTCCTTATTGGATAGTTGGTGCAAAGATGTGTAGAAAAATGTTTCCCTTTTCTAAAATTGCTGTTAAATTAAATAATGAACGAAGGGCTACTGAGTGCTTGAAACCCTCCCCAAATATCTGCAAAATATATATATATATATATATATATATATATATATATATATATTATACAGTGGTACCTTAGTTCTCAACCGCCTCAGTACAAAACATTTTCAATACTCAACCTGGATGAGCAAAAGACCTTGATACTCATTGCACGGCCTTGGTACTCCACAAGTTTGCTAAAGCCAATTTACATTATTCCGCTTGGGAGTTTGGTACTCAGCCTTTTTGTTACTCAACCTGCCGTCCGGAACGGATTAAGGTTGAGAACCAAGGTACCACTGTGTGTGTATATACAGTGTGCGTTACAAATAAACGATAATAATAATATATATATATATATATATATATATTGTGACTGCACCAGCTAAGCATTAGCACCTGATGTGTATGTTTGAAAGATAAAGTCGTTGCTATATATGTTTTATCACTCAGTGTCCACAATCTGTTATGGACAGTAAGAATAATCAATTAATTTTACACAAAGTCACCGAGGTCCAGATGTATATGGGGAACGTGAAGTCAAGGTCAGGAGACCATTATTTTATAAGTATACAAATACAGATATTTTAATCTAATATGTTAATGGCACTGGAAAATGCACAGGAAGGAATATTGAATAGGAAGTGACACACAGAGAAAGGTTCCCATTTAAGTACAGTGTAAGCATAATGAAGTAGAAGGTTTGGGAAGGATAAATAAAATGTAATAATTTGTGGCGGTCCGGAACAAATAGGCCAGAGGTCCTGAATTGGACCCAGGTCCTCCTATTGACAACCCCCGGCTTAGAAGTAGAGAATTTGCCTGATATGTGTCTGGGATATAAACATAGGAACCCTGATTATATTTTTAAAATATTTTTCATGTCAACAAGATATAACAAATATAGAAATGGAATAAACTATAAGGTATGGATATAAGAAAATGAGAGGCTCTGCATTACATTCCCGATCACAGTTAATTGTTCCAATAGTACAAACCTTTAGAAAAATACTTTTCCTCTCTTTCAAAGCATTGCAGAACATCACTTCTCCCTTTCATAACTGACAACTAAACACTGTTTCTTGTAAATGATGAGAGATATGGAAAGTGCATTTTAAAATGTTTTGTGTAGTATAAGCCTTATTTAAAGGATGAATCAAGTTTAACAAAAGCAACATTAGCAGCTGTGTAGTAGTGAGCATAAAAACACTTTTAAAGCCAATCGTCATTTTAATTCTGATTTTAATGCTCGTTTTCATTGAAAGAAAGGAATGGGAACTAAGATTAAAGGGAGTTAGAAAATGTAAAATACTAAAAGCTTATTTGAATCAACCGGTGAGTCAACACATGCCCTTCCCCATCTCACTACTGAACCGATAATAAAACATAGCAGAACACCAATCAGACTCCAAGCTACAAAGGAATGTGGAAGACACAAACAGAGAATCCTTCAGGTAAAAGAAGAGTCTTCGAAACGAATTACTTTATTTTAAAAAAAATTATGCTCATACCTCTTTGTTTGTGTAGATGTTCAGTCGCTTATGACTCTCCGTGACCCTATGGATTGCAGCACATCAGGCAAATCTTGTGTCTGGTTGTTCTCTCTACATTGTACAGCTCACAGCTTCATTGAAGTACACATGTACACTCATGCCTTACATAGCTGCTAGAGTTATTAATTTGCTACAAATTTCACAAACATGAACTTTTGTTAAATTACATTGGTTTAAACTTTCACTGATTTTCTCAGGCACTTGGGAGCTGAGAGTTGATCTTCAGGACTTTGAAAATATAAAACACTTTGCCAAGTACTCATCCTTCAAAGTTCTGGGAGAGGAGGAGAAATACAAGTTACTACTGGGAAACTATAAGGAGGGT
This sequence comes from Discoglossus pictus, assembly GCA_027410445.1. Taxonomy (NCBI): domain Eukaryota; kingdom Metazoa; phylum Chordata; class Amphibia; order Anura; family Alytidae; genus Discoglossus; species Discoglossus pictus. Next base: position 18,587,092 of record CM050168.1, read on the forward strand.
GATGCAGGTAAGAGATGGATTGTGGGGAAATGTTGGAAGTGATGGGACAATAGAGTATTGGGGCCATATAACATTTTTGTAACGGTTCATTTTTTTTTTTTCATTTTGTAATGAGAAGTACAATACAATTAACATCTTTGTTCCATAATACAAAGTTGTGTACCCGCTATTGTTTATAAAATAGATATAAGAGAGAAGGAGAAGAAGAGAGGGGAAGGAGAATAAAAGGGAAACATAGTAAGAAATCACATAATATCCAAATGTTACCCACATAGCTTTTGTTACTCACTGCTTCGTTAATTAATATCCCTTTCTTTAAAAGAAAATACAACAAATTTTCTACCACTCTATCCAACATTATATCGATCTAGAATTGCATTGCAGTATACCTTGATGGCCCAATAATTTTAATTAGATTGTGTCTTATATATTTATCTGATGATATCTTACATGAGATCACAGACCTAAAAACATATTCCATTTATTCAATCTCTGTCAGGTTTTTCATTTAAGCATCTTCGTTAATCTTTTGAAAAACTTTTATTTCTGCCTGGAGAGATTGTTGGTTCGAGACCTTGGCCAAAGCTCACCTTTCAACCAGTGTTATTTGCGATAGTTTGTGTAACATTTCTAAAGGATTTGATAATCAAAAGATGCCTGGGTTTAATGTTTGATTCCAGAATTTTTGTACTTTGGGGCACGTCCACCATTGTACCTATTTGTCCAACCTTGGTACTTGTCATTAATTGGTTCCAGAAGGCACAACAAGAGGTGAAAGGGATGAGTACCAAAGTTCTCATAAGAAGTAATGTAAATTGACAAGAGGCGAAAGGGATGAGTACCAAAGTTCTCATAAGAAGTAATGTAAATTGACTCATACAGGTCTTAGCAAGATAGACTAGTACCAAGCAAACCTTGGTACTAGTACTTGTCAAAATGCGTTGAATACCAAATTGGACAAGTGCAGAGGTACCACTGTATATCTATATTTTCATTGTGCATTGGTCCTTTAACATTAATTTGATTATGTCCGTGCCTTGGAAATGGGCACTACGTGCATTGGATTCTAAGCTCAAAAACAGGGCCCTCCATTCTTTAGAAGGTGTTTAGATTGTTTTTTTGCCATGTACTCAACACGTGTACCGCGCAACGGAATATGTTGGCGCGATATAAATAAAGATAGCAATAATAATAATAATAATTTGCCCTTTGTCTCTTTTTCTCAGGTGATTCTTTGAGCTCCCACCATAACTGGTCGTTCAGCACCATGGACAACGATAATGATGGGAGGGAAGGCAACTGTGCTAGTACATACAGAGGGGGCTGGTGGTATGAAAGCTGTCACTCATCAAACCTCAATGGGTTGTACTATTTGGGCCAGCACACCTCCTATGCCACTGGTATCAACTGGAGCTCTGGCAAAGGCTATCATTACTCATATAAATCTTCTGAATTAAAGATTAGGCCTGTGCTGCAAAAGAGATAAAGAGTCGAAAGAAATACAATGTTTATACCCAAAAATGGCAGGTGCCTTGAGTGAATGATGAGAAATTGTATATTAAGACCATGCACAAATAAAATGTTTGAAGGATCTACTTATGTACAGAAGGTTCATCTTACTGAGAGCTGGAGTTCAAGGAGGCGCTATTCATCTGTCAGTGGAGGGAGGGATGCAGAAAGAGGGACAAGGGAGAGATGAGTGAGATTTGATATATAATTGGATTTTACTCAGTTTGACACCTACTCCTTCCCCTACCCCTGCAAATACTTAGAAGTTGAATAAAAATTAATGATTAAACAAAATGTATTAGAACAACCTTGGGGTAACTGGGTGTCCGATGTCATAACACCTTCAAATTTATCTGAACACACAAAGCCCTTAAAAACAGCACCCATGTTCACTCTGCTAATGACCTAATATTTTCCTCATCTCTAGCCTCCTCCACTTGCTCCAGCCTTCAGGAGTTTTCTCGAACAGCACATACTCTGTTGGACTCCTTGCCTTGATCCATCACAATATCTTCCTGCCTGAAAACATTCAAAAACTCACAAAAAAGCACCTCTTTAAAGAAGCTCATCACCTTCAGTCTTAACATGTACACACGTCATACTCTACAAAAATTATTCACGCACAGCCTTCATTATAACACACAGTCACCTCCACGTGCATCAGTATACTCTGCCTTGATCACTGCCATCTTGCATGTGTCACTCTCCTAATAGTGAGAAGAAGGAGAAAGGGCAACTCATCAAACAGTCCAGTTTCCAAGTTATCCTGAGAAAATATCTACATTATTTTTCAATCAATCATGCATGTTTAGATAAAATGGGCCTATATTAGTCTTCTAATATATAGATAGTCATTCCTAAACCTGAAATACATATTGTAAAGACGGGACAATTCAGTCTATTAAAAACCCAAACTTTATTATTTTCATTAAAAAATAAATAGACGTATAAAAATTATAAAATTATTGCGTCAGAACCAGATATTAGGTGGATTGGGAAAAATATTCCTCACTTTATGAAAATCTTGGTGAGAGAGATTGTTACCAGGAAGAAAGAGGGTTAGGGTTAAGTGTGTATTATCTCCACTCAAAATCAAGAAACTTCTTTAGAGTCATATTTTTAGTTGAATAAAGCATAAAGAAGAACGGATAATTGGTTTGCATATGATGAATGCTGGATCTAGTCTTCTTCCCTAATCCAAACAATTGGGAAACATTGCTCCATTACCACAGGCAGGGAATGAATATACTAACCTTATAACTGATTTGGGATCTGTATATGATCCTTACTAATATAATCAATAACAAAACATTAGTGTACACACGGGTGCAAATGTAATTCATGTATATATTTAAGGATAATAGTATTTCCTATTAACATGATGCACACTTTCGTGGTACTGTAACTATAATGGACTTATAATGGACTTATAAAGTTACTCTGAGTATCTGGAGTTTGAGTGGAGATGATACACACTTAATCCTAACCCTCTTTCTTCCTGGTAACAATCTCTCTCACCAAGATTTTCATACAGTGAGATATATTTTTCCCATATCACATCTGATTAGTTTTGCCTATACATGCATGAATGATTGAAGAATAATATAGATATTTTCTCAGGATAATTTAGAAATTGGACCTTTTGATGAGCTGCCATCTCATTCTTCTCAATGTTTTGAATATCTGCAACTTTTGGTGCTTTCTCTATTTTCGGCTACAAAACATTAATTATAAGGGGATGTTTCCCTTTATAGCTATATTACAGGTAGCCAGTTTAGAATAGTGATTGGTGTACAAAAAAACATTTCCCTCATATGTCACCCTCCTGCCTCACACCCCACACTTATTTTCTAGATTGTAAGCTCTTTTGAATACAAACCTTAGCCTTGTTGTACCGAATCTGCTGGCCCACTTTCCAAACTGGAAAAGACGACGAAAACACACAAATATGCCTCTCACTCACACACAGCACAAGGGAGAGCCAGGGAGCCTGTGAGTGAGATTGCAAGTTAATTTGAGGCATATTTTGTCTTTTTTAACGATCGAAAATCGCAGAAGTGGGGAAAAAAATGGCGGCCGAAAAAAATTACAAATTCTGAAACAAGATGAAAATGAGGCTCTGCCAGGCCAGGCACGCAGAACTTAGAAAATACATAACGCAAAAGATAGTAACACACCAACAACGCCAGGCACGCGGGACATAGATGAACAACGCCAGGCATGCGGGACTTAGAAAATACACAACAGCAAAGACAGTAACACTTACATTAACAACGATACACAACGGCAAAGACAGTAACACTTACATTAACAACGATACACAACGGCAAAGACAGTAACACTTACATTAACAACGATACACAACGGCAAAGACAGTAACACTTACAACGACAATGACAGGCACGCGGGACACAGATGAACAACGCCAGGCTCGCGGGACTTATAAAATACACAATGGCAAAGACAGTAACACACCAACAACGCCAGGCACGCAGGACTTACATAGGCATGCAGGACTTAGAAAATTCACAACGGCAAAGACAGTACCTTCGAATTTTGACGGGCAAGTCACTAGTAATTAAAAATAATTATAGTTTATTGACACCTAATACATACACCATACCATTCCTATGGTCAAAGAGGGGCATATAGTTTATAAAACATATGTACTATTTGCTAGTACAGCGTTTCTCCCAAGTACACTTGAAAATTGCTGAAAGTTCTATTGATCACTGGGGAGTTACTGAAGGTCTTTTTGGGCCTCTTAATAATTTATTTTTTGTTAATTGTTTATCAATCAAACTTACACATATAAACAATAACATAACATTTAGGCATTGAAATTCCCAGTAGTAACATACGGATACAAGAGCTGGACCATAAAGAAGTCTGAGTGACATAGAATTAACTCCTTTGAATTGTGGTGTTGGAGGAAACTACTCAGAGTCCCTTGGACTGCAAGAAGATCCAATAAATCAGTACCTCGGGAAATCAAGACAAACTGTTCATTGGAAGGTAAGATCATGAGGCTAAGGTTCAAATATTTTGATAATATCATGAGAAGACATGATTCCCTAGAGAAGACGCTGATGCTGGGAAAGATTAAGACACACAAAGAAGGGGACGACAGAGGCGGAGATGGATAGATGAGGTCACGAAGCAATAAGCATAAACTTGAGGCTCAGATGGGCAGTGACTGATAGATGTACCTGAGTGCTATGATCCAGGGTGCTGATGCCAAGGTTTCCAAGAACCTGTAGTCTATAGCAGGTGGCCCTCGGCAGTAATAGCCCCCTACCCCTGGATCGTCACACTCCCCTTTCCTTATCTCCTGCCTGCACAAAACTTTGCATCCCTACATAGCAACCAGTCCTTGTCAGCAGCCATCTCCTCTCAGTAGTCATCCCCACATAGCATCCAATCCCTCTCAGCACCCACCTCACATACAGTAGCACACATTCCTATTTCCTTTGATCCATTTCACAGAACCCATCCCCTCTATCCTTTGCTGTAATCTATTCCCTGATACATATCCCCAGTGTGTTGAGCTGCTGCACAATGCTACCTCTTGGAGCTTTATTAGAAATGCTGTTTTTTTAACAGGCATGGACCAATTTCCAACCAGGGGGTATGTGCAGCCAAGATGCGCCCTGGTGGGCCCTGGGGTTTGCATTGCAGGTTGGCCCAGGGTAAGGGAGCCCTAGGGGGGCCTGACACTACAGAAAATAAATTAAATGCAAATAATGTACACTGCCGCCCCCCACCCCCAGAGGAGGGTCCTGGTGGATTGCACCACCTGCACCACTTTTAGCTCTGCCCCTGGCAGTGGCCCACCCCAGCGAGTAAGAGGCAGGGCATTGGGAATTCTGGGTACCATAGGGTATTACCGTTGTTTACTTTCAAATACAGTATCTTGGCAAAGCCACTGATGGACCTCATCAAAAATAGGATGCCCTAGCTGGTACCTTGGACCGAATGTGGGAAAGCCTTCTGGATCTTAAAGGCTTTCCTAACTTGCCACTCCATCCTAGTTGCCCTGGATTACTCTTGCCCTTTCTTGGTCCAGACAGATGCCTCCACATGTTTTGAGTCAGGTACTTGCCAAGGGCAAGGGGCATCTCATTGCATACCTGATGCCCTGAGAGGTCAGCTATGCGACCCTAAAAAAACTACAGCCTTACCTTTTTGGGATAGAATTTGTGGTCGTCACTGACCACAACCCATTGTGCTGGCTCAATAGATCGTTCGGGGACAATGGTTGCCTGTTGAGATGGAGCCTAGCCCTGCAGACTCATAAGTTTACTATCTGATACAGGCAGGATAGCGTTCATCAGAACGCTGATGGTCTCTTTCCAGGCAATTGGATACTTCAGACATCCAGTCGCCCACAACCCATTTGGGGGTCTGGAATCGCATGGTGACTGAAGGAGGGATGAGTGATTGTGACGACGGCCTCAGTTGCAAAGATATCTTTAACTATCTGCAGGAGACTAAGTGCCATTCAGCCTAGGTGCAGTTGTATATGTCCAGGTTTAGGTTAACTCTCTCACTCCTAGCCTCAGGGAAATGGCAGCCCCTCTAATGAGCAATATGAGTGGTAAATAAATCCACATCATTTAATGTTTTTCTCCAATAGTATTATAAGACGTATAGTAAAGATTAATTTGTATACAATAAAAAACATTGTTTAAATACATTGGTGATCCTTTAAGGTCTTCTGAAGAGCATACAACAAATAAGACACTTCAGGGGAACCATTCAAAGGTTAAATTGACATATTGATTAATATCTGCCAACCAAATCTTTGTTTGATATGAAAGTGACAAAGTGCACATCTAAACGAATATAATTACGACTGGCTGGGAGCTTTTAAATAATTAATCATGAAGGATTAGTGTTTTAATAAATAAGTGTTAATGCATCATTATTGTAATATACACCACCTGTGCATGCTTTTGTAGTGTATTACCCCACTTTGAGACATAATTCATCATATTAGATAAAGTAATTAGGCGAGATGGAGGAATTTATCATTTAATTTATAATAAAAATACTCAACTTTCAAGCAGTTCCCTAACACTCCCACTAAAAATGTTAATGATAACCATTTGTATTTATATTTATTTATATTTCAAGAGTGAAGCAGCCGTAAATGTCCAGTAATTAATAATTACTAAATTATTAATTTATATAATTATAATATATAATTATATATAAGTATATATAATTACTGAATATATTATCTTTTAATCTCTTGAATAACTGGGATATTTACCATGGCACTATATGGTCATGTAGAACAAGTCTATTTTGTTGGGTTTTGTAACATCTGAATTCACGGAAATAGCGAAAACAAAATATATGTGATTTTCTAGGGTAGGGGATATTTGTCCATTGTTAGCAATTATTACACTGATTTATATTTCCCTTTCTCTTCTATCTCAGGCACATGGGAATTGTATGTTGATCTAATGGACTTGGGAACAAAAATATGTCCAGAGAAGTAGAGTATAGTGCGTTATTGTCTCATTTCCTATTACAAACAGTGTATTATCTAGCTTATAAGGCCACTTTAGTGATGCAATAGGGTTTCATTTGTTTATTTAGTTTCTGAGTAGCAAAAAAATCTGAATATGAAGAAAATAATCAACAGAGCTATTAAAAATTACATTTGAAAATGTCATTGTAGCCTCCATGAAAAAGATTTAAGAGGGTAGACCTTCCAAGCGAGGTAAATCATATGCGTCAGAATTTAATAAAATTAAAGTAATGGTCAAATGTTGGATCTAAAATTCAACAATGAGGCTGGATTTGTATAAGGATATTAACAAAATAAAGCCAATTCAAAGAAGTACAACTAAAATGGCCCAGGGTCTAAAAGACAGAAAGTACAAGGAATATAATATACCTATGTATCTTTTTACTTTTATGTACTTTATTTTATTAAGAAGTTCTTAAAAGCTCTGTTTTTTTTCTGCCTAAATTCATACAATCTGTATTTGTTTGTATCTGTTCTCTGTAGTTCATGCAGGTCATGAACATACAGACTGTGAAGTGCAGTGATTCAAATTAGCCCGTCTGTGAAGTCTCTCAAGTAGCATTTTGCACAATGTTACTACTGATTGGTTCCTATGAGACACTGCACACAATGTTCGACATCCCGTAGGGTTTTTATCGCCCTTACCCTGCAAGTCGTTGGTGGGTTGCTTTTATGGGGACAATTTAATAGCCGCAAGTCTTACGGGCTACGTTACGGGCTACGTTTTTACACGTTGAGGGAATTTAATAGGGTTGCATGTCTTTTTAAGTCGGATTTCAGGGGCTGTGATCATATGATTTGACAATATTTAAGCAGGTCCGTAATTTACTTCTTAGACACACCAAATAGTAAATGAGACCGTCATCATGACGTTGGTAAAACATTGAAGTTACACGTAATCTGCAATCGGAGGCTAAGAATTAATTAGTGCCAATAAGTAATATTTGCTGATTGAGCTCGCAATCAAGCAATCTATAAAATGCATTAGATCATTTGTTTTAGTCCATGTGGGTTTCATGATATGTATTAATTTTGCGATATACAGTAAAATTGGCTGCGGGAGCTTTTTTCCCTTTTATTACATGTTTATTCTAATATTTTGACTCACAATATTATGGTATTCAGCACACATCTGTAAATTCTGCCTTATCCGGAGGAGATTTCAGTGTAGGAAGTCTGTGTTGACGAAGTATATTACACCAAACCAAGCTCTAGGAACCAATAGGAAATGAGAACGTCATGATTATTATAATGAGTGAGAACAAGCACCATAAATGCGGCAAGAAACCATTATATTTATATATGTATATATATTAAGTTTTATTTATTTATATTTATTTAAATTAAATATATGTGACAATTGTATTTTTAGATACAGTAATATAGAAATGTGTTTATTTTGTGTGTGTATGTATATAGACAATGCATTAGACCATTCGTTCCTAGTACCACATGATGTCCTGATATGTATTAACCCCAATGAGTACTGGGTTTTGCGTTACCCTGGATGTTGTATAATGAAATGGACACAATAATAAAATACCATATGTTATAATTACACTTATGTTTATATTGGACTGTTATACTGTCTCTTTAACTGCTGCTTCAGCACTCAGCAATGTTTTTTAAACCATATGCGAGTGGTCTTTAGTACGCATAATATTTTTGCAGTTATGGCACTGCCCTATCTTGTGAGTGATCCCTAAATCCTGATTAAGAGCCTCATTAAATTAGAGCTACATGTAAACACGTAGCTCGTAACTGTCATCTTAGGGCTATTTGCGTGCTAAGATGCCTCGTTACGGGCTTTGCGTGTTAACACACAGGATGGCTGAGAATAGGCTACATGGAGAGCAACGTTGAACTTCACGCATGTAGTCCTTTGATCTGATGAGCCCGTAACCGCTAATTGTTTAATTCAGCTATTAAAGTGCAACGTGGTCACACGCGAGCAAGCATGTAACACGCAAATGGAGCCCAGAGGCCAACGTGTGCTCTAGAGCACCCGCAAAGGGGGTAAAGTACAATACTTAGCACTTGTACTGTAAATAAAATCACTGTACTGTACATGTATTAGAAGGGAAAGTGATGTTAGCTCTTAGAATTAATAGCACAACATTCTCAAGCCCGCAAATCGGCCCCAAAAAATACTTTATTTCATAAATATGTTTTGCGTTATATCAATCCCTGCATTCAATGTGTTAAGACATATACTGTAACTCGCATGTAATAGAATATCATATTTACTGCTTTATTAATATTGCATTATATCTGGCCTGTTGGACTGATTGCAAACTGGATTTGAAGCACGTAGGACTTGGAAATCTACCCTCCCCTTTTTCAGTACCCTCCCCTTTTTCAGTGACATAACGCTTACGGTCTCTCTTTCCATTGGCTCCATCTGAACCTGTAACTACGAGATTGCTTAATTGTTTGCGTGCGAGCACGCAAGTCCGACCTCTGCGAACTGGTTTACGAAATATCATATATCGCTCATAGCACGCAGCCCTTTCTAATTTAATAGCAACGTAATTTGAACATAATTTAAAGCACGCAGCCCTAACGTGCTAAACGTTGGATTTACAATCCTGGAATTGAATATGGCATGGAATTGTTGTAAAAGCTTAACAGAGTAAATCACAATCTTTTGTCAGTGCAAAAATCAATGGAAAAGTTGGCTGTCATTTTCGTCTCTTGCTGGTCGCAGTCACTCGTTACAGTTCTCTCGCAATGTTTCTGGGATGGGTAAATAACATAGATAGGTAGTTTTACTTTGCGCTTAAACATGGTGTAATCTGTGATATAGGGGATTTGAATGGGGGCCTATATATGTTTATAAAGGTGCATGATAGGAAAATGGGGGTTCTGTATCTAATTTATAATGTGTGAACAATCCCTTTGATAACATTTACCTTAAAAAGCACCTGTATTTTAGGAAAAACTTCACATGTTTGGGAAGCATATAGCAAGCTAACATCATTAGCAGCTGTCAAAAAAAAACACGAACATAATACCATTTTTAGAAAAAAAGAAAAACTTATTTTTGAAAACTCTTTTTATTGAGATTCCCTCCTCTCTGACTAGAGCGCCTTCTTCTAGTTTGGAGGCTGAGTTTTGTTTTAGTTTATCTCTCAGTTGAGGGAGGATAAGAAGGAGGGAGAGGTGATTTGTTAAATCATTGGATCTTTTACAATATTACACTCCCCCTTCACCCCACACATGCTCAGAAGCATGCAGCTTGCAGTTGTAACTGCAAGCCATGTTTCTTTATCATTGTAAACATGCCTCATACACATACAACTTTCATCTAAGTGTCATGGATGCCTCTAGGGACAAACTGAAGCTTAAAAAGTATTTTTTTTAATTATTAAACTAGCTTTATGATATTTTCCTTCTTACTTATACTGTTAGGATTCAAATGTATTAATTAGGTTACCAGAATAAGAGGAAAAATGGGGTTAACCTTTATTAATTGCTGCCTACAACTAGCATGCTAAACAGATAATGTATGTAAAAGTTTTAAAATAGCCTCAAAACTATTTATATAGGGGGACACGCTACTGCAAATAATTCCAGACACATAACCCTCCAATACAAGTGCAATAAATAATTGTACAACCTAAGTGGAATTCTTAGGCTTATAATTTGTAATATCAGAAGATTCACAATTTTTGTATATATATGGGGGTAACTCCTGCGGCTCAATTACTGATCTACCCTCCACTTTATATGCACAATGTACACTTGGCACTTTATATATATATATATATATTTCTACTTATCTGATTCACTTTCACTCTTTTTTGCGTTGTTATAAAGCTCTTTTTGTGTTAGCTTATTTTTTTTTATCTTCAATTAATTGGGAATATCTAACTATTTAAGTATCAGATTGGTCACTTCTGATATTATAAATCAAGGCATATAAGTCTAAGAATTCCACTTAGATCATACAATTATTTATTGCCCTTGGATTGAAGGGTTATGTGTCTGCAGTAGAGTGTCCCCCATATAATTAGTTTTAAGGCTATTTTTTCTATTTAGCATGCTAGTTGTAGGCAGCTATTAATAAAGGTTAACCCCATTTTTTCTCTTATTTTTTAATTCTATTTTCTAATCCCCGATTTTTTTTAATTGTTTTTATTTATCTTGTTGTGATCCAAGACTGATTAAGATTAAAAAACATTTTTATATTCTCCCAGAATGTTACAAAAAAAAAAAAAAAAAAAGCTAATTTAGGTAGAAAATACCTTGGGAACTAGTATTCCTTAGATATTGAAATCTCTCCAATTTTATCTATTTTCCAGTATTCAAATTTATGAAATTGATATTTTTCCATCATATAGAGGTCCTGTCGTTGCTTGCACAAACCTTATGACTATAGGCAAATCCTGTTGATGCATCCAGACAACATTTTAACAGCAGTGACTCCGAGAAAAGTTACATCAGAGTATTGGGATAGGGACATTGTGCTTAGTGAAGGGTTGCGCAAGAAATAGGAGGTCTTCAGTGAGGGCGGTGTTACTGACCTTGCTTATAAAGCTTATCCATTCTCTGGTCAAACCACAAACCAGAGAGCTGAGACACCAGAGAGCCACCATGTGGTCTACAACACTCACAGCCTTCTGGATACTGACCACATTGGGTAATGCTGAGGTCACCTGTCCAGGTAAGTTACCACTAAATATATGTGATGGGATTTAATGACTGATAAAGAAGACTTGAAGACAGTGTTCAGGACTTGCAAGTGTATTGGGTTTAAAATATGTTTATATGGTTTTGTGGAATATATCAGGAATATATTTATTCAGCTTCAGGCCAGTGACAGGGTTGAATGAGGATAAAGATGGTGCGAGAAAGAGTATCTGGGGAGAGTAGAGATAACAAAGTTAGATAGAGTATGGAGGAATAGAGAGAAATAGGAGGAAAATAAGTGTTGACGAGACAGAGAGGATGGGGCAAGAGGTAAAAAAGGGGGTTGAAGTGAAAAGGGCAGAGAGAGAAGGGGACTGAGAGGCGAAGTAATGTGGAGAAAGATGGATAAAAAGATCAATGCAAGAGATGGATGTCAAAAGAGGAGTTAGCAAGAACATTGTGAGACACATAAAGTGTCTTTATGTTAGAAAGAGTCAGCTAGATGGATAGAAAGTGGTATAGTGGATCAAAAAGAACATTTCAGAAATGAAGAGGAGAAAAAGCAAGAGAATGAAATGTGGGAATAGTAAGAACGAGTAGAAAAGCAAGAAGAAGTGTTAGACAGTGTGGAGATAGCATTGAGATAACAAGGAGGAGTAGAGACATATTGAAGGATGGGCAGAGAGAAAGCAAATAGGGAGATTATAATACATGGGTAGAGAGTATCATAGTGTGAAAGCAACTGGCTTTCAATCCTGACATTGGTCTAATTGAGGCAACATATTTATTTTATGATCTGTTGAAGAACTTGACTTGATAATGTGTAAAATGGTGTTCAAAGAGAAAAATAATAAAGCAAATAAATAAACAAAATTATTTTTAACTATGATATTCAGTTTTGCTTTAAACGGATTAGGTATTTATTTTCCTAACCTGAAACACAACTTGGGCATTGAGGCCGCTCCTTTTCTTTTTCTCACTGGTACAAACAGGTTTTATGACAGAGACCAGAACGCGTAAAATAGCCATTTATTTATAGGTGAAATGTTATTGCACTTTCACAAAAGATTGTAATCACATTCATACAATTCCAAACTTTTCTTAATTTGCCTGTGATTTAAGAATTAAAGTAACTGCAATTCAAGGAATATTACCTTATCTTTCCAAGCCGGGAGGTTTTAAAAGTAGAAGAAAAAGGAACTTTAAAAGAACTGGGTGGTGGGGCTACAGATGGTGCAGCAGGTGCAAAGCCCACTATAGGGTAGGTTGCCCACTCATCTGACAGCATCCTGGGGGAAAAGGGAAATCTTATTTTTTAGGGGAGAGTGGAGGACATGGGTGTAGGAGCCAAAGTAAATCTGGGGGGATACTGCATATAGTATACAAATACCACACATCTGCTTCTCTACACAAATTGAGAAATCTGTGGGGGATTTGTCCCCCTTGTCCCCCCCCCCCAGTTCCTACACCCATGGAGGATAATTATTTTATTTTTCTGGGTAATCAGACCCCCTACATATACATTTTGGCTTTTTACTAATCCCCCTGAGTACCTACTTTGTAGATGGGGACCCTAAATTATTTTTCCCAGAAGCCGTCTAGTCACTAGCCCTGCCCCTTGTTTAGCTGCTGGTATAATTTATATATAAAGAAATTGGATAGTGCAGACTTATTGAGGAACAATTATTTACTTGAGGTTTTCTATAGCAATGTATATTAATCTTTATTTTCTGTAAAATAACAGTCAATGCATTAAAGGCCATTGTTTTTCCTTCTAAAGACGAACTAGCTCTTCAAACAAGCATACTATTAGCCACATTAAAATCGAAGCTTGAGACCCGCAAAGGTTGTGAGCTTGAAATGTTGCGGATTTGCGGTGCTATTATATTAGAACATGCTCCGTGTTACGGGCTTGACAGATCAAAGGATTTGTGAGCTGGCAAGTCGAATTCTCACGTCCCGTAGGGTTTCCTCGCTCCTACCCTGCAAGTTGTCGGCGGGCTAGTTTAAGAGGCCAATTTAATAGCCATAAGTTTTGTGTGCTACGTTACGAGCTACGATTTTACATATTAGGGGAATTTAATGTGGCTGTATAAATATTGCACTTCAGTGATTCATTAGTAGCTTGTCCACACACAATATACAATAATCACCTCAGCAGACATTTATTACATATATATCTGTATTAACAGGACCACTGTAGTTAAGTTATTTCCTACGTGGTCTTTTGAATAAATGTGGGGAAGCAAAATAAATAAACACAACCTTTTCCGTTTTAACTTTTTGTGTAATTGTTCTTTACTGCATCTGATTTAGATGCCACCATCCCATTGTTCAGATAGAAGCTTCGGCTACATTCAGAGTCACTGCCCTCCTCATAAAGCAGCATAATTGCATATAAAATGTAATAAATTAGAGGCTATATTATTTTTACTATCTAAAACATTTCAGTTTTTTCAAGGGCAGTTCTTCAAAGGAGAATATTTTAACTATAGTGGCCATTTAAGTGTTTTTTATTTTTTATGTCTCTTTATTAGTTTATTTATTTTGGTTTCTGACCTCTTAAAAACTGATTTTGGACCCACAGACGTGCAGATTGTGGGAATGAAAGACTCGGACAGGTTGACCATCTTAAGAGGATGTCCTGGACTCTCTGGATCTCCAGGTCTAAAAGGAGAACCTGGATCAACAGGAGAAAAAGGTGAGCGTAACTCCAACACGATATAGGTAAAATTGTAATTTGCTTTAAATGCTCTCAATGCATAAGCAAACAGTTCCTATACAGAAATCCCCACACAAAGCATGCTGGGTGAGGGTGATTGTTTGACTGTCATGCCATGTTATTTTCTGTATTACAGGTCAAATAGGATGTTAGTTCATTCACTGATTCTGGTGTTCTCAATTAAGTCACGTTATCAGTAACACTCAGATTTTATTTAGCTATGAACTCTTATTCAGTTTAATATTAGCAAGAGTTAAAGTAAGCATCAGTAAACTAAACTAATTATGAAAATCTGAAAAATGACTGAATCTACCTTATTAATAAATAGAATGCAATGCTCAATTAAGTCACATTATCAGTAACACTCAGATTTTATTTAGCTATAAACCCTTATTCAGCGGAATATCAGCAAGAGTTGAAGTAAGCATCAGTAATCTACAATAATTATGGGAATCTGAATATTACTGAATCTACCTTATAAATAAGAATGTATTATTATGATGCAATGCTGAATTAAGTCACATCATCAGTAATCTACAATAATTATGGGAATCTGAATATGACTCAATATGTCTGAATCTACCCTATAAATAAAATGTATTATTAGGATGCAATGCAGAATTAAGTCACATCATCAGGAACTGATATAGTAAATTAAAAAGTCAATGATCACCCAGATTTCATCCAATCAATCAAATGGTGTCTTTATTATAGCTGTCCCTGTGCATCAAAGGTGCATCTAGTAGGGACTCTGCGTGCTACCCACAGGTAGAAAGGTACACATAGAAATACATTAGGAGGTACATAATTGGTTGTAGGCAAGAAAGAAATATATTTGGATATATATGAAGATAGCTCATGGACAATATGAGGTTGTTGATCGACAAACCTGACGCACGTATGCAACTATTTATAGTCAACTGGCTTTGGTCATAACAATTGTGGTTTTCCTATTATGATACAAAAAAAATCTATATATTTCCGAGAAGGTAATCTTAGATAAATAATATAAAGGCCTGTGTATACAAGATAAAGAACAGATACAAACTGGAGGTAACAAAAATAGCCGTTTTATGGAATAGCAGGTTTCCATGCTATGATATTACTAGCCTCTGCTAAATTATTCTCTCACAGTAACTCTAAGATTTCATTTATTTACAAACTCTTTTTCAACATAATATCTACAAGACATAAAATTAGCACATATTGAAAGACTATGGGAAACTAATGGTGAACAAAGCTTCTTAATAAATACATTAGGTATCACAATAAACTGGTCATTTTAACTGGTGAAAGGTTTTCGTAAAATTCTTGTAATTGATTTATAATTATTAGAACTAAATTATGATAACTAAGCTAAGTTGTTGAAAGATAATTGTTTAGGTTTTAATGTACCAAAAAGTGTACGCATAATTGAATGTGAGCTATTATAACTATATGCACTTCCTTCATAGGAGCAAATGGATCTGACGGAAGACCAGGGAAGGCCGGACCCCCTGGGCAAAAAGGTACGAAACCCCAACTCCATGTATAAAATGGATATAGATGGGTTAAACATACTCTTTGGCCTCCATTCAGTTGAGCAAATTGTAATTACTGGATCCCGTAATGTAGCCTGCAAAAGTCACTGATATTCAATTGGCTACATTTTGCTGCTCACGATCCAGTTGCGAGTTATAGGCTCAAAATCACTACGGTTGTAAAAAACGTAACTTCGTTCTATCTACTCGTTTGATGTTTCAAATGGTACCAGTGCTAAAGACGCGAAATCCATATTCATTTACAACAATTCAACAAGCCCGCAATTTCCTTCAAACCTGCAAGTGTATAAAAAATTTCTATGAGTACTAGATAGGAACCGCAAGTTGGTAAACTCCTGTCCGTAGCACTGTAAAAGCAAATATAAACACACTATTATTCCTTAAAATACTGGGAAAGTAATGAATTGCACAACCGACTCAAGCTTCAAAATCTGCAATAAAATTATTTATTTTACATTTTATTTTCGTGTTATATCAATCCCGGGAATCACTGAGTTAATACATATGAGGCCACCCACCTGGACTAGCACAGTTTCTTCATTCATTTTTATTGATGTCTGCATTTCTGGTTTGTGAGTCCGATCACATATCAGACATCTAAACACTAATTGATTGTAGTCTAAACTCCATGTTTTACTGACATAATGATGACTATTGGCTCTGTCTAAATTGTAACTTTACGGGCCTGCTTATGCTCAAGCCCTGAATTGCTACTTACGGGTTCATGGTTTACGGTTTCAGGCTTTAGCCCTGTAATTGCGGCCTTGAGACAATTGGATACAGCCAGAATTGTAAAACATTTCTAACCCGCAGTCGTGAGTCCTGTATGAAGGTAATTATGGTCTCGCAGTTGAATGGAGGATTATGTGTCTTGTAAAGTTCTTACCTTCTTATCTCCCTTCCATTTAAGTCTTTGGAGAGAAGATATCATATTTCAGAACAATACAGAGAGTAAGCTTTAACCCATCTGTATGAGAGGGAACCCAAGGAGATATTGGAAAGGATGAAAGTAAAAATGTTAAATAACACAGTAACACACAATAATCATTATAGTCATTTTCTAGCTTGATGTGACATGTTAATCAGACCTTGTTAAGGCATCCATCTCCTAAACCTGTAGGGTATTTTTAATATTTTAACGTTTGATAAACTTTTTCAGAACAAGAAAAGCAATTTCTTTGATTAAACTTATAGAGTTTTAAAGGGGTAAATCTAGCTTTTTTTTCTTTTTTCGTACAGGTGAAACTGGTGCATCTGGAATCCAAGGTCCCAAAGGTGAGGTCTCCAGAGTTTCATATTATACAAGGAAACTAAAAAGACACCCTTAGATCAAAGGATAGACGGCAACCTCTACCTAAAATATTTATCAGCGACTTTTAGGTGTTTAAGTAATCTTCTACCTCTATCTAAGTTCATATGAATGTACCTTCTACCTCATTTTGGCCCTTTCTCCAATAGGGGATATTTTATTGCTCAAGGTTATGTCATTCCTAGTGTTTGCAGCTCCCTGGTGTGTTTAGGCCTAGGCCTAGGGGCTGCACATGTTCATAGGGCAGCAGGCTGTCGCATGATGCCAATGCAGTGCCATAGAAAAACTGTTGCATATGCATATAAATGCCTATTTGTAGTGACATTACTTTCTGTAAGTGTATCTAACACTTTCTGATACACCTAAATACACTTAAGCCTATGATAATGGGATAGGAGGAGGAGAAACTAGGGCGTGGGGCGTGGGTGCACCCCAGAAACTGGGTTGTGGGGGAAGCATAAGTCTAAAGGGGTATGAAACCTGAATACCATAAATATATTGTGGCTGCCACAGTAGGATACTACTTAACTGGAGTTAAGGTCAGTAGATTGTCTGCTTCTCCTTCAGATTTCCTACCTAGGGATTGGAGTAGTTGATCTATATTTGAATGCTTCCTTGACTGCATTGTTCATTTAGAAACAGTGTATAATGTGATTGGCGTTCAGTTACCAGTTCAAATTAAATGAGTTAGTGAGTAGGACTGCCAATGCCCAATAAAGCCCACATACTGTATGCCTTACAGTCTAAACCTATTCTCTGTTTGTTTTATCATTTGATAAATAAAATTATTACAAAAACTCACAACTTTGCTTGCCAGAGGCTATTACCCTTACATCTGAGCTACATTTGTGAAGTTAGAAAGTAATAAATCTAAAAGACTAGTGACTTGCCCGCCCAAGACAACGGCAATAAAATTAGAAGCCTGGCAATGCTGTTTGCCACACAATGAGAGCCTCTCCCCCTCTAACTTGCGGGCCTCGCGATGAGCGCCTTTGGCGATTCTCTGCCCCCTCTACTTTACGGACCTCGCAATGTGCCCCGCAGTGAGCGGCTTTGCCGCTCAATGCAGGCCTTGGCCAACCCGCAACTTTTGTGCCCCGCAATGAGCGCCTTTGGCGCTCATCGCAAGCCTCTCCCCACTCTCTCACTCCTATGTCTCTTTCCCCTCTCTCCCTCCCCTGTGTTTCTTTTTACCTTATCTCTTTCCCCTGTATCTCTTCCCTCCACCCCTGTGTCTCTCCCCCTCCCCCACTCACTCCCCTGTGTCTCTTTCACCCTCTCCCTCCTCTGTGCTCCTTTTTCCATTTACAGGTGTGAGACCATTTGCGGGCTTGGGTAACTTTCAGGACTTGGGATGAGCGCCTTCAGCGCTCAATGCAAATGCGCAAGCCAGTAATTTTTAACATGGTGTGACCAACAAATCGCAATTACGACAGCTATATATGTGATAATCAGTGTAACAGTGTAGTTGTAGTTTATAATACATAGGTCTTACTAACATGCCCATGTTCTTGTAAAACAGGAGAGAGAGGAGACAGTGGCAGATCTGAGTCTCTCTATGGTGAGTAAAATATTATTATACAATGAATACATATCATTTGTTTAAATATAATTACAAACGACTGTCTTAATGGGTCACTTGCCCGATTGTAATGAAATTCAATATTGTAATTCAATAGCTTGTTGACCACACAGTAATAATATCAATGATATCATTAGCATTTCTGTAGGCGAGTCTAAGCCGAGTACCAGACTGAAACAATCCCAGGGACACACTCAATTTAAATCTTAATGTATTATATAATAAAATGAAAAATAGCTAAAAACCTACTGTATTGCTCTAAAATACAAACTGGGTTTGTCGTTGGCGCCATAATGTATATATAAAGTATAAAACTATCACTGAAGTGCTCATACAATAGGTTTTCATTAGTTTAATAACTGATTAGAAATAACATTAGGATTTCAAGAGAATTAAGCAATCTAGCTTTAAAACGTAAATGTGAATTTCTGCTGTATTCCATCCACTATCAGGTGCCCATGGGGTGGGAGACGGTTTGTCCATCAGGACTATCCTGATATGACTCTTTATCTGTAGTCCTGATAACATCTGGACAGGCTACTGCAGGCAAACCTACACCAGACAGAAATAATTTTGGATAGCCTCCTGGGCATATACTCCTGTAAAAGGAAGAGAAAAGAAGCACATCTGCTGCAATGCACAAGGATACATTTAATTAATTTTCACCTCTGTGTACAAGCAAATATAGAGAATAAGCAAGAGGGTTCATCTCAATAATATATTTAATCAGGATATTGATACAATTAAAAGTAATTATTTTGGATTCACGTAATTCTCAATTTCTTTCTGTTTTAGCTGCCAGGAACTGTAAGGAGCTGCTGGATCAGGGCTCAGTCCTCAGTGACTGGTACACAATATACCCAGATGGGCAGCAAGCCCTGAAGGTGCTGTGTGATATGCACACTGACGGAGGAGGGTGGATAGTAAGTGAGCACAAGCTTGCTAGCCTTCTGTCTTATAAGATTATTTTTTTTAAATAATCATAATAATCAAACCAATGTCAGAATCTCTTAACGAAGAAAGTCCTTTTATTCTATTTTTGTTTTTATTAAGGGGATATGGGACAAGCTCACAACACTAGCAGCCAACCACCATAAGTGTTATTCGAGAAAAATCTTAAATTTAGAAGACATTGTGCATGAGACCTTCCATGTTGGGTGTGCTCAACCCTTCCTGCTGGGTGTATTGTGGTTATTTATTTATTTAGGAGTCCCAGGTGGGGGAGGCAGTGATGGAGCTAGTGAATGGAGGGTCCCTGTACAAAATAATTTGAGACCCCCCTTGCAAGTTTTCTAAATGAGTTGGGTACCTGTTGGGGACAATAAATAAGACAAAAACATATGTAGGTGTAGAGTCCTCAGATCAACTAATAAATTAAGAGATTTGCTTTGGTCCAGGTAAGAGAGGGCCCCCACACTGTTATGGGCCCCGATGCTGTGCTCCTGCTACACCAACACTGGGCAGAGGTAATAGCAAGGGGAATTTGGTGCTACACTGCATACATCAAATAAGTTATCAGTATTTGAGACATCCCATCCTCCCCTGCACATGCTCAGAAGTAGATAGACTCAAGTAAACTTGCAAACCCATCGCCGTGCTCTGTACAACCCCCATGTGCAATAAACAGGAAGTATTACTATGATGTCATCTTCTATACACTAGCAGATTCTGCTTAAATAAAGATCTAGCACACCAAAGCAGCTAATTAATATGCACACGTTGCTCATTTGCATATAAATGCAGCAAAAATAACATGGAACTTCCAAGGCTTTATTCACGCTAGAAAGAAATGACTAACACAATGTATAGTCAGTTTTTCATGTTTTTAAGAACAACCTAAAACAACTTGATTTGGGGGTGACAGAGCAATTTTCAAGACATTTTCCAGTAAATCAACACATTTATAATATCCTATTCATGTAACAGATCTGTTACCTAAAATAGTTTATACCAAATATCCACAGAAATCCCCATATGTGTACCATCAGAGAGCTCAAAAGAATGTGAAGAAAGTGTTTTCCATTTTGAAACTCTAGTGGCCAAATCTGGTAATGCATGATTCATTTTAATTTTGCTAATGTGTCCCCTATTCATTTAATCTGTAAGGGGGGGGGATTGTCCACCCCCCCCCCCCCCCCCTCTTACTTCCTTTGCCTGTGGTTTCAGGTCACTGAGGATAGCATACAGGAACAACGTGGTTGATTCCAAAGGACAATTTAATTGCTAGCTTGCTAAAAGCAACTTAAGAATACGTTTTTTATGATATTTACATTGACAAAGAAAACAAAAGTAAATAAACCTAGTTGGAACATTTATATAGAAAAAGAGTTTGCCTAGGGTCTTGACAAGCCTTCACTGGTATTTTATTGGAGATCAAACATTTTGGAACTAGTTTTTATTCTTATTACTTTCAACTTATGGTATAAACTTTGGAATTTATGAATGTAGAATGTAATAAGTACTCAGATTTTTCTATTTGCATTACATGTATTTTCCCTCACACTCAACGTGTCCTAACATTTGTCTTGCAAAAATATGCATTTTTATTGTGTATAAAAATCCAAAATACAAACATATTGCTGGATGAAAAACAAGACAAGTACCTTCCTGTCCTTTATTGTAGGTCTTCCAGAGACGTTGGGACGGTTCTGTAGATTTCTTACAAGATTGGAATTCCTACAAGAAGGGATTTGGGAGTCGACTGAATGAGTTCTGGCTGGGGAATGAGAATATTCATAAAATAACTTCATCTGGTAATGATCAATATAGTATCAGTAACTCTTTTAAAATAGTTATCTCTTAAAGAACCATTGCAATTTAAGAACAGTAGAAAATAAAATCTTTTTAAATCTCACGGTTTTTAAGAAAAAAAAGTTGTTAGTGATGCAGACTCCAACTGAATGTCTTGGTTAAAAGACCACTGCAGTTCAAGAAGAAAAGTCACTTGTTTGTCAAGCATGTACCAAACTAACAACATTAGCCGTTATGTAAGTCATGGATATAAAACTATTTTTGGGCAATCCTACATTTATAAAAACTTTTGTTTATATGTGCAGTAATCTATATTGTGTTTGCTACATCACCTCCTGAGAGCTGGATGATGAGGGGATGTATTTGTAGTTATCAGTAGAGGGAGGGTTGAGGGCGACAGGAACAGAGTCTTTGTTTGATAACTGGGTAATACTGACATCGGCACAGGATGTTGCATCAAAGGATGCAACCATAGCTATCCAGCAGTGTAAATCCCCCTCTCACCCATACTACTTTTTCCAAAAATGTATCATGGATTCCTTCATGGTCCACAATCATTCCCACAGGGTCAAAATATTTTTTTTACTAATTGAAAATTAGCTGTATTTTTTCTTGCTTAATTATTCTCTTAATCAGACCCAAAGTTATATATTTCTATTCATTGTACAGTGGTGCTTTAAACACACAAATACGTTTTTATATTTGTAGACATGGCTCCTTCTAGACCACATCAGATATTTCTATCTTTGCAGGCACCTGGGAGCTGCGTGTGGATCTCCAGGACTTTGAGAACACCAAGCACTTTGCCAAATACTCATCCTTCCAACTGCTGGGAGAGGAGGAGAAGTACAAGTTGTTGCTCGGAGCCTTCAAGGAGGGTACTGCAGGTAAGAGATACTGAGTAACATGACCATGGGGTGATCTGGCCTGCAGTTGTGCTGACATTTGACCACATTAATTTCAGGTTCAATTTCAAGAATGAAGTTTGTGAAGAATGTAACAATCAAACAAAATTAGCAATCATGGATATAAAAGTATATTTTTAGAAAACATAAGATTTTTTTAAGAATTTGTATATGAATAGAGGAACCCATTTTGTCTCACTTCCTGAGAGGAAAGGAGAAAATAGGAAGAGGTCAGGAGTCTTTGAAATTGATGCAAAATCACTTTCCCCTAACAGGCCCAGGAGGAGTATTGACCTCCAGAACTGTAAACTCCTTTCTCACACATACACGGGTCCAACAATGTATCATGGATTCCTCCAGGATCCTGAAAGGCATTAATATTTATTTTTTACTAATTACAACTAGCTGTATGATATTTTTCCTGCTAAAAGGTATTCTGCGACTCCAACAGGAAGCTGATTTAATTTTAAAGAGCATTAGAAATTGGCTATACACTGTCGTAGACGTTTTTGTCTACAGTAAATAATTTCTGAAATATTTACAATTGATTTTGGGTGCTCCTGTATGCTAATTTGCAGCTCAGTATGCTAATGTGTGGCTCAGGCTGCTTGATAAGGGTGGGAGAGGGGTCTGAATGCCAGACAACATTGCAGGTCTTTACTTTGGCCACTACAGAGACAGACAAGCAGACTGTAATTTTAATTAGCACATCAAAGCAGCTAATTAATATGTATGAGTCCCTCATTTACATATTAATGCAGCACCAAAAACATTTCCCAGGATTGATTTGCTTAAAAAAAATGGATAACACAACATATAGACAGTTTTTCATGATCTTTAAGAATAACCTAACATCAACATGATTTTGGAGCCCCTTCAATTATGCTCTTAGACTCAAAGACTCTTTATTGTGTAGTCACAGTCAGTCTTTAAGTGAATAAAAATATTGTTTACAGCATATTATCTATATGGATCACATTTATTTTATATTACACAATGGATGTGAAATGCTTGACCTAGAGAGATCCTAATGGGCGTAGGTACGATTCACCCAAACTTAATTAACAATTTAACCATACATAATGACACAAAGACCTGGGTGGGAGTAAAGCTGGCCACAGTGTATTTATTAATATACAAAACAAACCAACAAATCCTAGGAGGAGGAGCCTGGCCAGAGGTAGTGACCTCCCACCCTGGGCCCGCGCACAGGGCACCAATCCTGTCCTTTACCACGCCCCTGCAACTAGAGCACAGGTGCCAGAACCTGCAGTTAGGCGTAGGCATAGCAGATTCTGCTGTTAGCTGCTGCTACGGGGGGGGCTCGACTCCCGCCAGCCCTGCGGCGAAAGGGCAACACCGCTCTCATAGGTGTCACAGCGTTGAGCCTATAGGCAACCACCTTTTTGCTCCACGACATTGTGGGCCTTGACGCCATGCACTGGCTAAAGTCTTTGTCATACTTCCACCATGCCATACCCCTGTAGGTCCTGTACGCTCCCCTAATGTCATCCAGGTAGACAACTAACGCAAAGCATTGCTCCGGAAACTTTTCCCCACACATGCCATTATGGCAAACGCTTGTAGCCAATTGTCGAACGTTCTGGGAATTCGTTTTGAGCTACATCGCCTGTCCTCCGCCCCAGCACGGTAACTCTCCTGCAAGTCTGTAAAACGTGAGAGGGGAAGGAGAGAGAATAATTTAATGAACTCCCTGAGCCATATGCGCTCCTTGACTTCCCGAGTAAGGTGAGCACCCAAGTTATCAAGGGGGCACACCACCGTAGGCCTTAGAGATTTTCCCGACACCACTGCAGCGCTGCTTGTAATTGCCACAGGCACCGCACATTCTGGTACTGGAACTGACTGCAAACTCACTATCGTAGCAAGGGTCCCCATCTAGGACCCAAGCCCTACCCGCTAAGACGGAAACCAACCTACCTATTTCAGCGTCCTCTATTTGGACATTATGTTGCTCAAGTAATGCCCTCAACCCTGTCGCCAGTTGGGAGTAGCCCCCCCCCCCTGACCATACCCCTCAGTCTGCAGTAACAAGTTCCTAGCAGGCACCCCTTTCTCACCTGGGGCTTGCGGTAGGGAGACTTCCCTGGCCACCTCATGTACTTCCGGCTGGGGTGTCCTCCTTCTGGAACTGGCCTCCCGCCCAGACCCTGAGCATGTGCAACTGCTGTTACTGTGGCACTTGTGTCTGTGCCCTACCAGCTGGCGTGCGGGAGCCCCTTCTGAAGAGTCACTGTCAGTGTAACCTATCTGGTCGGGTAGGGCCAACTGTGAAACTCCAAAACTACTTTGACCTAAGCGTAACCCGGGAGACATCCCTATTTTAATACTAGGGTCAGACACAGGGAGACCCCCCTGCCCTGGACTACTAAAGTCCCCCGCAGTGTCACCCCTAACCCTAGTCACTGACTTCTTTGTGTGTGTGTGTAGTGTGAAAACGGAGAGGGCCGTAACTTGGGGTGGATCTCCGAGCTCTGGCTGGCCTCGTGGTTCTGGCCTCACCCGCCCGTTCCATGACCACAACCCTGACCATCTGCTGCTACTTCTCGTGGGGTGCTTCGATTCTGGTGTCCGCAACTCTTCCGTCAAGCTCTGCTCAGTTTGTGAGTCGACCTTTCAAGAGAGCGGCGTTAGCAGCGTAAAACACATCGTGGACTGCAGTTCGGGCTGTCGGAGCCTTGTTAGGACTCTT
This sequence comes from Discoglossus pictus, assembly GCA_027410445.1. Classification (NCBI taxonomy): domain Eukaryota; kingdom Metazoa; phylum Chordata; class Amphibia; order Anura; family Alytidae; genus Discoglossus; species Discoglossus pictus. Next base: position 18,612,295 of record CM050168.1, read on the forward strand.
TTTTTCTTACCCCTATTGCCCTTAGGGCAAGGGTGTAATGGACACCTTGGAGGCATATAGGGGATAACTTGCTGGCTGAGAGGCGTGGACAGAAATAACAAAAATTGGACCACGCTGCTAGTAGCTTCTCACACCTCCCACTGCTTCTCGTGAAGGCCGCGCACATTACGCACCTATACCAATCCGGCGTCCGCATGCCCTCCAATATGTGTGCTAAGACTAGTTTTACATATTAAAGATATTATCCAGTATGTACTAAAGGTTTGAAGGGGTGACGTGCCTCTAGCAATCATATTTACCCATAATGCACTATACAAAGTGCTCACATGCCAAGCTCTACCCTCCAGTTGGGTGTCCACTTCTGATGTATGTGCTAATATTAAAGAGAAAGTGAACAGTGCAGCAAGTCAAATATAACTAAGCCTCTATCCTAGTTAAAAGAAGTAATAATACAAGTCATGTATTACCGTATAATGTTAATTACAGCAAAAAACATAGATTAATTTGAATAGTATTTCAGCGAAAGTCATGACTTAACAATTGTAATAAGTAGGGGATAATAAAATATAAGTAGTAATTTATATTATAATAATATTCTCACAACAAATAACAAAAGTAAACAGAACTTCTTTTTCCTGTAATTTATTCTCTCATGCAGTGTGGTCAAAGGGCCACCGAAAAAAACATACTGTACATGTTTGAAAACTCTGAGTCTAAGAGCAAAATTAAGCCGGGAAAAATTAAGATGGGTTTTAATTTGGAAAAAAATAAGCAAATTAAGTATGGCGAAGTATAACTAAAAAGGGAAAAATGTAATTAAGCTAGTTTTTAATAAGAAAAATAAATGTTGATGACACCTGCTGGACACGGGAGGCATACATGATACTTTGGTGAAGGTTGTGAGGTGCATTTACATTTCTACAGGACAGGGCTTGCATTTATTGCTTTGAGTTGCTGCTTCTAAGCATTGCAGAAGAAGGAGTTGTCAAATTCCAATAGCTCCAGTCATTTAACTGTCCCTTATAATTTTCCTCCTCCATACTCTCCATTGTTCGGTATATTAGTACACAGTCTTCAAGCTACGAGGAATGACAAGGCAAAACAAGATGGAAAATTCTAAGTAAATGTAGTCTTTAAAAATTAAGAGTTTCTATAGAAATAGTTTTATGCTATAATGGTGAGATTTGTGCTCATTTCTTCTATTTCTTAGGGGATTCTCTGAGTGGTCATAAGAACTATCCCTTTACCACCAAGGACCAAGATAATGATGAAAATGGAGGCAACTGTGCTATTATTTTCAGTGGAGCCTGGTGGTATAATAATTGCCATGCATCAAATCTAAATGGACTGTATTTCCTAGGAGAGCATAAGAGTCATGCCAATGGCATCAACTGGTACGCTGGCAAGGGGCACTATTACTCCTACAAATACTCGGAAATGAAGATCAGACCCGTGTAGAATATTGGATCCTACTGAGGTCATGGTGCAGATGTGCCTGAGGCCGATCTCTGTGTACAGCAAGACTGGAGAGAACAGTCCTCCATTACTACTTTCATGCTCTCTTTAATCCACCTATTTGTCATTTTCAAATCAGACTATTTTTTATTTACTCTCTATCGCTTTAAAGGATCTCTGTAATTCCTTCACATTAATCATTAATGGAAATACTATTCATCAATTTATAACAACAATATTGAATATTACATTCATTTTGAAATATTTTAGTATAGACCTCCAGTTGAGCTGATTGCCTCCACCCCGAAAAGGTCATGAATGAGGAAGGGGTCTGAGAAACAGGTCAATATGGTTTTCAGGGCAATCTAACTAGTTAATGTTTCAAGAGGCATTCACAACTTAATTGCTAAGGTAAACCACTCTAAATTTCTAGCCAATGGAGTACATTATTTTGATATAACATTGTGAAAAATTAGCACTGCCTACTGGACAAAGCACCCTCCCCCAATTGACCGTATAGCGGGCTGAGACCAACTGGGCCTTGCTTAGGTCATGTGATCTTTGAAAATAAACGTAATATTGAAGATTGTTTTATAAATCATTGAATATGAATTGTATTAATGGTCAATGCTTAATTAAAACATCACGCTCCCTACAGACTGAGAGAGATCTTCTGTATCACTTTACACTTTAATACAACATGTTACAAATTTTATTAAGTGCTGTAAATACGGAAAATTACTGATGACTGTGGACTTTATTTTCCTTGTCCTTGGTTCTCTTTCTTTGGATATGTAATGTTCAGTGTACGATAAACATAAAAAAATGTGTTTTCTTATATCCTTGTTTGATTCTTATGATGTAACTTGCGACTTGCCCGTCAAAAAGGACAGTAATAACATTTTAAGCCTGGCAATGCTGATTGCCACACAATGCGAGGCTCTGCCCCCTCTAACATGCGGGTCACAAGATGAGCGCCTTGCTCTCCCACGCCTCGCAATGAGGAGCCTCTCCACCCCTCTACTTTGCGGGCCTCGAAATGAGCGCCGAAGGTGCTCATCGCAAATCCCGCAATGAGTGGTTTTGCAGGCGTCGTCCAAATCGCAACTTTCGGGTATATATATATATAAATAGTTTCGAACCAAGCCATGTATATTTATTTGGATTATGCAAGTATAATTAGTTTTTATTAATGTAATAGTTTTGTGTGTGGTGCTATAGAATGTATTTCACTTTATTTGTTTACTAAATTGCGCCTTTCCTAATACGGGGATGGCTCACACTAACAGCTGACTAATGGCTCCACCTGTCACATTGTAAGTGGATTTAATATTTTAAATATCATATTTGCATATTTTGTTGCAAGCTCCAGCTAAACAAAATGAAGGAAGATCTCAGTGAGGGAGCTTGTGAGGGGATATGGCAGCCTCTATAATGAGCAATATGAATTGTAAATAAACAAAGTAAGTCCACAGTATTTCATGTATTTCTCCAATAGTTTTGTAAGAGATTCATTTTTATAAAAGGAAAAACATGTTTTAAATAGATCAGTGATCCTTTAAGGTCTTCAGAAGAGCATAGAAAAAATAAGGCACTTCATGGGAACCATTAAAAGGTAAATTGACTTATTGATTAATATCTGCCAACCAAATCTGTGTTTCATATGAAAGTGACAAAGTTAAGGTCCATGTTTTTGAAGAAATTAAAAGTGCACAAATAAATGAATAAAACAAAAGGGGAGGTTTTAAAGAATTAATCATGAAGGATTAGTGTTTTAATAAATAAGTATTAAAGTATCATTATTGTAATATACACCACCTGTGCATGCTTTTGTAGTTTATTACCCCACTTTGAGACATAATTCATCATATTAGATAAAGTAATTAGGGGAGATGGAGGAATTTATCGTGTAATTTATAATAAAAATACTCAACTTTCAAGCAGTTCCCTAACACTTCCACTCAAAATTTTAATGATAACCATTTGTATTTATATTTATTTATAAGTCGAGTGAAGCAGCCGTGAATGTCCAGTAATTATTAATTTATATAATTATAATATATAATTATATGTAAGTATATATAATTACTGTATATATAATCTTTTAATCTCTTGAATAACTGGGATATTTTCTATGGCACCACATAGTCATGTAGAACAAGTCCATTTTGTTGGGTTTTGTAACATCTGAATTCTTGGAAATAGCTAAAACAAGATATAGATGATTTTCTAGGGTAGGGGATGTTTTTGTCCATTGTTAGTTAGCAATTATTACACTGATTCATATTTCCCTTTCTCTTCTATCTCAGGCACATGGGAATTCTATGTTGATCTAAAGGACTTGGGAACAAAAATATGTCCAGATAAGTAGAGTATAGTGCGTTATTGTCTCATTTCCTATTACAAACATGACCCCAGCAAGATCCATTAGCTTGTGAAATAACGACTGACACCAATTTGGGAGTAACACGGGCCACAGCTTTATTAACCAACTGGATTAACAAAATCCATAACTTAAACATAATTACTGTAATTAACATAACATTCCTTAATTAACATAATGGAGGAGGAGCCCGGCCTGGACAGTAACCTCATGCCCTGGGCCCACGCCCATGGCCACCCAGTGCTTTTCCAAGCACGCCCATGAGGCAGGGCAACACCCACTTAAGCCAGTGGGCCGGGCAACTCACCTCCCGCTGTGAGACACCAACATCAAACAAACAAGAAAGCTAATTTTTATACAACGTGCCAACATTACACACTTCCTGCTCAATTCCTCTCCTATAACACAAGGAAAATATAACTATATATAAATATATATATATATATTTTTTTTTTTTAGACCAATCTAAATTTTTTAACTAACTTGGGACAGGAAGGGAGGGAAAATCCTGGCAATGGCCGGTGCAGAGTGAAGGAGGAAGCCCGCGAAACGGGCGGAAGTCCCTCCTCCACTCTCCCAGCCAATCAGGAGCTCCCCAGGCTCCGCTGGGTCACGCTGCGCTGCGTCAGACCCAGTGCCTGGGACTGCCTCCGCGCCGACCATGGCCCCAGCAAGATCCATTAGCTTGTGAAATAACGACTGACACCAATTTGGGAGTAACACAGGCCACAGCTCTATTAACCAACTGGATTAACATGATCCATAACTTAAACATAATTACCATAATTAACATAACAGTCCTTAATTAACAAAATGGAGTAGGAGCCCGGCCGGGACAGTAAGCTCACGCCCTGGGCCCGCGCCCAGGGCCACCCAGTGCTTTTCCAAGCACGCCCATGAGGCAAAGCAACGCCCACTTAAGCCAGTGGGCGGGGCAACTAACCTCCCGCCACGGAGCAGCTGAGGGACACCTCCTGAGGCTGCAATTCCCCCATTTGCTCAATAAAGCTAGTGCCCGAGTCACCCCTTCCTTGAATTCTAATGTCAGCAGTTCCAACCCAATCTCGGTTAAGTGCCTTCGAATTCCCAGTACCGGATGAAAATAAAACCTAAATTTCGGACAAACCTGGCCATTTGCTTTTTGATTTTTTGGCGGGCCTATCAAATAAAACTGGGTCTCTAGCATTCCGTTATGAACGCCTTTTTATCTTCTCGGACCAGATGATAAAAAGGCCCGTGAACTGGCGCACCCAGAGGGAAATATCCCTCTTCATGTCCTTCAACATTTTGCGCATGGGAACGACCCCTAAATCATTGCCCCCAGTATGGATGAGCACCATATCAGGATCACCGTAGTGATGTGCGTAATTGTCCAGCAAGCATTGCACCTGTGCCCACCTCAAGCCTCGGAAACCAAACCATCGTACCTGCAGGTCCGTTTCAGGTATGCCCAGCTGAGCGTTACTCATGGTGACTGCGGCTAACCTGTGGGCCCAGTACACGTAGGAATGGCCGATAATCCAAAGCTGTTTCTGTCCACCTGTAATACACAGAAAGTCTTATTTAGATAACTCTCCGGGTCGCACATAAGACCTATAGCGCTGTGTTTCCCATCTCCCGATCCTCTTGACCACCTCTGTTGGCAAGCCTAATCTCATCGCCTCGGTAGCGGCTCCTATATGGAAAGAATGGGTCCCAAACTTCGGCGAATCCAAACCCAAGCGCTCAAGCGCCGCCTTTAAGATTGCTGTGAACTGAAGCCGAGACAATGTCTGCCCGTCGGCATGTATGAGCAGCGGGCCAGGTGCCCGTGGCCGCCGTTGTAATGGGGGCAGCATCTAGAGCCAATTCTGTGCAATGTCACCTCTCTTCCTTTCCCCTCCTGATCGGTCTTGGATCTCCTCAAGCATAACAACACTCTGTCTCTTTCCAGACAGACATCCACCGCCTGCAGCCCCCCTGAAACGTGCCTATTTGCCGAGACTAGCTCCCCGATTCTGAAGGCTCCAAAAAACGCTAGGGAGAAAGCCATCTGGAAAAGCAGGGGTTCAAAGGAGTCTCTGCAGAGTACTTCCAACTCCTGTTCCACGCGCACCAACAATGAGAAGGTAATAGGACGCCTTTTGTCCTGCCTCTGATCGCCCATGAACATGCCTTTCACCACTTGGCGAACCAAAAATTCCTTGTCAGGTCCCTTGTACCAGCCACCTTGAAAATGAAGGCCAGGGCTGTGACCTGCCAACTAACCGATGCCTTGGAGTCGCCGTTTTCTGAGCACCGCAACAGGAACCATAGTAACAGGCCTAATGATTCTTCTTCCGGAGCGGTACCACCGACAACCTCCACCAAATCGTTCCATTTGTTCTATACGTCCGCGGTGCCAGCAACTGTCTGACATACTTGGTTATCCGACCGCTCCAAGCTCCCATGGTTCCGGGGGGATGTCCTTGCCTCGGGTTTTTGGCCCTGGAGCCAGTGTCCTGAAACACGCTTCCTGCAACTGAGAAAGGGCATCAGCAATGCCGTTCTCCGGACGTAACACGTGGAATGCCCGTAGCCATATGTTCAACCTCAAGCAAAGGAGCACCAACCGCCGTATAAGGTGTAGTACCAGCAATGATGATGATGAGAGGCTATTGATTGCTCTAACCATTGCCACGCAGGCCGACCCAACTCAAACCTGCCGATCCTTGAACTCCGTGCCCCATGCTTAAACCGCCCCTACCATAGGGAATAACTCTCGAAAGGCTGAGTTTGATGTGAGGCCACCAGAAACCCACGCCTCGGGCCATGCTGCGGCTAACCATGATCCTTTTCAGTAAGCGCCGAACCCTTCTAATCCTGCCGCTGTATACAGTCCGAGTTGGGCACTCGTCGCGCTTTCCGCGTGTATTAGCGCGGCGCCATTAAACTACTGAAGAAACGCTATCCAGACTTTCGCGTCCGCCCTCATTGCTCCTGACACTTTCACAAAGTGATGCGGCTGCATCAACCCCACCGTAGCCAATGACAATCACCTGCCGAACACCCTGCCCATTGGGATGATTCTGCACGCGAAGTTAAGCTTCCCCAGAATCGATTGAAGGCGCCTCAAGGTTACCCTCCCCTCGCCCACAAGGGCAGAGAGGTCCTCTGTAAGGTCTGCCACCTTCTCGACGGGCAAGCTGCACTCTATTCTTTTGGAGTCAATCCGTATGCCCAGGACTGCTAACTCCGTGGTGGGACCCTCCGTCCTCTTGTGCGCCAATGGAACCCCGAAGGTCTGGCATACACCCATAAACGTCTTGAGAATAAAACCACACATATCACGGCCCGCCAGCCCCACGAACAGAAAATCATCGAGATAGTGGGTGATGCTGGGGTAACCCGCCGCTGTTCGAGCCACCCACTGAAGAAAAGTGTCTCAAAATACGCACACAAGACGGAGCAACCCATTGGCAAACAAAGGTCCACGTAGTACTCTCCCTCCAGGAAACCCCCCAGAAGCCGATGGCTACGGGTATGACTGGTGAGCAACCGGAAAGTAGACTCAATATCCACCTTGGCGCCGACGCCGGCTTCCTTAACAAGCCCCATGGCAGCGTCAAAAGACGCATAGGACACGGTGGACCATTCTTTACCAATTCTGAGGGTGGGACAGGTGCTGTATAAGACAAAATTTTCCAGGCTCTCTTTTTGGCACTATTCCCAACGGAGAAATTATCAAGTCTTGGATTGGGGGAATTGAGAATGGACCCGCCATCTTACCGAGCCCCACTTCTGCCCGGATCTTTTCCGCAGCCACCCCGGGGAACTCACTAACTGACTTCAAATTCTTCGGACGCAAAGCAGATGTAAGGAGGGAACACAAGATTTTAAAACCATCCCGAAAGCCCCCCCCCCCCCCCCCCTCAGCAGCGAAGCTGTTTTTGCCTTTCCTGGCAGTCTATCTTAGCGTTCTAGCCACGGTAGCATTGCGGCCAACCGGATAGGAGTCCTGCCTCTTTGGAGAGGACTTCCCCCGCTCTTGCACCTTCCCTGGTCCTGCTACACTTGGATACTGGGTGATCACCGCCGCAGCCCGAGCAGGAGTGCTTAAACCGACGTGGCATGGCTCCTTGCCCCATTCGCGTTCCTGCGAAAGGACGGCATGGCCCGCATCGGAGTCATTTTGTTCAGCCAATAGGCTACCGCCTTATCCCTCCATGCCATGGTTGGCCTTGACACCATGTACAGCCGAAACTCCTCGTCGTACCGCCACCACGCAATCCCCCCGTAGGTCCAGTACGCATTCCTGATCTCCTCCAGGTATACGAACAGTCCAGAGCATTGCTCCGGGTGCCGTTCACCTAGTACTCAGGCCATGATTGAGAAGGCCTGGAGCCAGTTGTTGTACGCGGAAGCCGCCTAAAGGAATTCTTACGATCATCGCCTTGCCTCGGGAAATGCTCCGGGGGATCTTCTAGGCTCTGACCTTTCGGCAGTGGGTGGGATGAGCTCCTGGCTCTCGGGGACCTCATCTGTTGCCCCTGCCCTCTGGTAGGCCCTATTGCCGGAAGTGCTGCGTTGCGTGGCTCCGTGGGCCTATGGTGCCCGTCTGGGCTAGTGACCTCCCCCACGGGCCTCAGGCTAGCAGCCACTTCAGACTGCGCCTGCGCCTCCGTGGAAAGGCCCTCACTCTCCAGATGCTCCGAAACCAATCTGTCCTGGACCCACCTAACCCCATGACACAAAGCTCGGGACCTAACCATTGCCAAAAGGGCCTCTATCTCCACAGGATCCATGAGCAAGCTAACACCAGCCCCCACGGACACAGGCAAATCACAAGCACCACGCACAGCGCACAGACACCGCACATGCAACACACCGCCCACGCAGCCGCAGCACCCGCCCACACAGCGCACAGACCACACAGCGGCAGACCACTCAGCGCGCAGACCAAACGGCCTACGCAATCCACACAGCCCACCCCAGCCACGCAGCCCACACAGACCTACAGCACCCACAGCACACACAGCACCCACAGCACACACAGCACCCACAGCAACCACAGCCCACACAGCTCACACAGCTCACACAGCACAAACAGAGGGACCCCCACTGCCTTATAGTTGACAGTGTTATTGGGTACTGTTATTTGCAGGCACTAAGGCGGGAGCAGACCACTCTGACTTCCGATCCTGGCAATGGTGAAGGAGGAAGCCCGTGAAACGGGTGGAAGTCCCTCCTCCACTCTCCTAGCCAATCAGGAGCGCCCCAGGCTCCACTGGGTCATACTGCGCTGCTTCAGACCCAGTGCTTGTAAGGCCACTTTAGTGATGCAATAGGGTTTTATTTGTTTATTTAGCTTAGCTTCTTTTGTAGCAAAAAAATCTGTATATGAAGAAAATAATCAACAGAGCTATTACAAATTACATTTGAGAATGTCATTGTAGCATCCATAAAAAAGATTTAAGAGGGTAGACATTCCAAGCGAGGTAAATCATATGTGTCAGAATTTAATAAAACTGTAATGGTCAAATATGTGGGATCTAAAATGTAACAATGAGGCTGGATTTGTATAAGGATATGTATTAACCCCCTGAGTCCTTGGATTGATATTACTAAGAAATATTTTTTTTAAATAATATTGTTTAATTGCACATTTATAAAAAACTTTAATTGCATATGTTGTGCATTTAATTCTAATGTGTTTCCATGCACTGCCATGCTTTTAAAGTGCAGTACTGTGTTTTTAATTGTTTTTACAGCTCTATTAAGTGTTTGAACAAGCCCTTGTGAGTCCTATTTAGCACTCGTAATGTTTTTGACAGAAACTCTTTTCAGTTGATCATTAGACTTTATTTGCAATCTATCACTACAGGTCTATTAGAATATAGCTATTTGTTAACTTTATTTATTTAGAGCTCGTAATATTCGAGCTGTGGTAAAAGTAATGGAGTTTTAAGGCTGATTTAGCGGGTTTGTCTGGCACGTAGTGATTATGGGCGGGTAACTAGTAATCGGATTGGGAGAAACTATTAGAAACTGTGACAATAATTTTACGAATTGTGGGTCTCATACAAAGAAACCTATCCACTTCTTCCATATTACTAGTTCTTCTCTCAGGGTTATCTCAGTTCATGTCTGCAGCTATTGGGATTGGCACAAGAATATTGTTTTGTCTCATCAGTCCTTTTTCTCAATTTTGCTTCATACACAGCTCAACGAAATACATAAGGAATATGTGACCAGTCCACCAAGACATGGATTGTTTGTTCAGTTCTTCTGACTGTTCAATGAAACAATCTTCCATTTTGTGTCATCAGTTCTGAGATCTTTATTTGTATGTCCAATGAGTTGGTACTACATTACAGAAATGTCTTTTGAAGTACTTCTGTGGTGAGGAGAACATCTTATAGTCCTTCTACTCAGCTGCCCACCAGCGCTGGCGTCCTGACATTATTTCACATATAAGGATATTATATACATGCAGGAAACATCACCAGGCTGAAGAACTTCTGGATACTCTCTGCAAGTGGGTGAGGGGTTCTCCCTGACCCCTTATCTCAGAAGATATTGTATGGTAAGTAAAGAAAAAATGAGAGTCATGCTTTATAGAAGGGGTCTTCTGGAGATTGCTGTAAAACTATGATTGCCCCCAATGAATGATAGTGAGCCATTATCTCCCCCTAACACAAAACAGAAATTACCACAAGAACTATAGAAAGAAGGGCGGCACCGCTTTCAAATGAATAGGTTGCTCACTAAGCAACAACTGTAATATTTTTCTTGAGGAGCGTAAGCTCATTAAGAGCCCCCCACACCCATTAAAACAAGCCTGATAACCCTCAATAAAAATAGGAATCTTTCTTCCCTGGCTTACTATGTTCATTATGACAACACTTTATTATATTGGATAGAACTGGCTTTTTAACAGTCCTTTTTTGCCAACTTAAAAAAATGGCATAAAACCACTTTATACACAAATATCTATTTGCTGTATTTTGTATGATTTAAATGATATATAAAAAACAACTCAGTCCACCATTCTGATCGAGCGGTGTAATTTTTACCTTTGTTACATGTTTATTCTAATCTTTTGACAATATTATGGCATTCAGCACACATCGTAAATTCTGCCTTATCTGGAAGAGATTTCAGTGTAGGAAGTCTGTGTCGACGCAGTATATTTCGCCAAACCAAACTCTAGGAACCAATAGGAAATGAGAACGTCATGATTATTATGAGTGAGAACAATAATTGCAGAAAGAAACCATTATATTTATATATGTGTTTATTTTGTGTGTGTATATATATGTATAGATATAGACAATGCATTAGAGCATTTGTTCCTAGTCCACGTGATATCCTGATATGTATTAACCCTTTGAGTACTGGGTTTTGCGTTACCCTGGATGTTGTATAATGAAACAGACATAATAATAAAATATCATATGTTTTAATTACACTTATGTTTATATTGGACTGTTAATTGTCAAATAATGATGAACATTCATCATTTTCTACAGTTTTTTGGTGCTATACTGTCTTTTTAACTTCTGCTTTGGCACTCAGCAATGTTTTTTAAACCATTTGTGAGTTGTCTTTAATACGCATAATATTAATCTATTAATAGGGTTTTGTTGTAAAAGCTTAACAGAGTAAATCACAATCTTTTGTCAGTGCAAAAATTAATGGAAAAGTGTGCCGTAATTTTCGTCTCTGGCTGGCCGCAGTCAATTGTAGCAGTTCTCTCGCAATGTTTCCGGCATGGGTGAATAACATAGATAGGAAAGTTTTACTTTTGCGCTTAAACATGGTGTAATTTGTAATATAGGGGATTTGAATGGGGGCCTATATATGTTTATAAAGGTGCATGATAGAGAAATGGGGGTTCTGTATCCAATTTATAATGTGAGAACAATCCCTTTCGATAAAATTTACCTTAAATGAAACCTGTATTTTAGGAAAAACGTCACGTTTGGGAAGCATGTAACAAGCTAACATCATTGGCAGCTGTCAAAACCATGAGCATAATACCATTCAAAAAAAAAAAGAAAAACTTATTTTTTAAAACTCTTTTTATTAAATATTCCCTCCTCTCTGACTAGATCACTTTCTTCTAATTTGGAGGCTGAGGGTCTGTTTAGTTTATCTCTCAGTTGAGGGAGGGGTAAGAAGGAGGGAGAGGTGATTTGTTAAATCATTGGATCTTTTACAATGTTACACCTCCGCCCCCCCTTCACCCCACACATGCTCAGAAGCAGGCAGCTTGCAGTTGTAACTGCAAGCCATGTTTCTTTATCATTGTAAACATGCCTCATACACATACAACTTTCATCTAAGTGTCATGGATGCCTCTAGGGACAAACTGAAGCTTAACAATTTTTAATTATAAAACTAGCTTTATGATATTTTCCTTCTATACTGTTAGTAGGATTCAAGTTTATGAAACTAATATTTTTCCATCATATAGAGGTCCTGTCGTTGCTTGCACCAACCTTATGACTAGGCATATCCTGTTGATGCATCCAGACAACATTTTAACAGCGGTGACTCCGAGGAAAGTTACATCAGGGTATTGGGACAGGGACATTGAGCTTAGTGAACGGTTGCTCAAGAAATGGGAGGTCTTCAGTGAGGGCGGTGTTACTGACCTTCCTTATAAAGCTTATCCATTCTCTGGTCAAGCCACAAACCAGAGAGCTGAGACACCAGGGAGCCGACATCCAGCCACCATGTGGACTACAACACTCACAGCCTTCTGGATACTGACCACAATGGGTAATGCTGAGGTCACCTGTCCAGGTAAGTTACCACTAAATATATGTGATGGGATGTAATGACTGTTAAAGAAGACTTGAAGAGGATAGTGTTCAGGACTTGTGAGTGTTCAGTTTGCACATGTAGTATAGTGGGTCCAAAAGAACATTTCAGAAATGAAGAGGAGATAAAGCAAGAGAATGAAATGTGGGAATATTAAGATAAGTACAGAACGAGTAGAAAAGCAAGAAGAAGTGTTAGACAGTGTGGAGATAGCATTGAGATAACAAGGAGGAGGAGAGACATATTGAAGGATGGGCAGAGAGAAAGCAAATAGGGAGATTATAATACATGGGTAGAGAGTCTCATAGTGTGAAAGCAACTGGCTTTCAATCCTGACATTGGTCTAATTGAGGCAACATATTTATTTTATGATCTGTTGAAGAACTTGACTTAATAATGTGTAAAATGGTGTTCAATGATAAAAATAAAAAAGCAAATAAATAAACAATATCAGTTTTAACTATGATATTCAGTTTTGCTTTAAACGGATTAGGTATGTATTTTCCTAACCTGAAACACAACTTGGGCATTGAGGCTGCTCCTTTTCTTTTTCTCACTGGTACAAACAGGTTTTATGACAGGGCAGAGAGATCAGAGACCAGAACGCGAAAAATAGCCATTTATTTATAGGTAAAATGTTATTGCACTTTCACAAAATATTGTAATCACATTCATCCAATTCCAAACTTTTCTTAATTTGCCTGTGATTTAAGTTTTAAGTAACTGCAATTCAATGAATATTACCTTATCTTTCCAAGCCGGGAGGTTTTAAAAGTAGAAAAACAATTACCTTTAAAAGAAGCTGGGGACTCTTTACATACGTGTTTCAGGTCAGCGGTGGAGCTACAGATGGTGCAGCAGGTGCAAAGCCCACTAACCTGACAGCATCCTGGAGTAATAAAAGGGGAATCTTAATTTTTAGGGGAGAATGGAGGACATGGGGGGGATGTGTCCCCCTTGCCACGCCCCCCCCCCCCCCCCCCCCCCAGTTCCTACACCCATGGTGGAGGACAATTATTTTTCTGGGTAATCAGACCACCTACATGTATTTTGACTTTTTACTAACCCCCCTGAGTACCTACCTTGTAGATGGGGACCCTAAATTATTTTTCCCCGAAGCCTTCTAGTCACTAGCTCCGCCCTTGGTTTAGCTGCTGGTATAATTTATATATAAAGAAACTGGATAGTGTGGACTTATTAAGGCACAATTATTTACTTGAGGTTTTCTATAGAAAAGTATAATAATCTTTATTTTCTGTAAAATTGCAGTCAATACATTAAAGGCCATTGTTTTACCTTCTAAAGAAAAACTAGCTCTTCAAACAAGCATACTATAAATATTGCACTTCAGTGATTCATTAGTAGCTTGTCCACACACAATATACAACAATCACCTCAGCAGACATTTATTAAATATATCTGTATTAACAGGACCACTGTAGTTAAGTTATTTCCTACGTGGTCTTTTGAATAAACGTTGGGAAGCATTTTTAAAAAGTACAAAATAAATAAACACAACCTTTTCCGTTTTAACTTTTTGTGAAATTGTTCATTACCGTATCTGCTTTAGATGCCACAATCCCGTTGTTCAGATAGAAGCTTCGACTACATTCAGAGTCACTGCCCTCCTCATAAAGCAGCATAATTGCATATAAAATGTAATAAAATAAACTATCAAAAACATTTCAGTTTTTTCAATGGCAGTTCTTCAAAGGAGAATATTTAACTATAGTGGCCATTTAGGTGTTTTTTATTTTTTATTTCTTATGTCTCTTTATTGGTTTATTTATTCTGGTTTCTGACCTCTTAAAAACTGATCTTTGACCCACAGACGTGCAGATTGTGGGAATGAAAGACTCGGACAGGTTGACCATCTTAAGAGGATGTCCTGGGCTCTCTGGGTCTCCAGGGCTAAAGGGAGAACCTGGATCATCAGGAGAAAAAGGTGAGTCTAACTCCTACATGATATAGGTAAAATTGTCATTTGCTTTAAATGCTCTCAATGCATAAGCAAACAATTCCTATACAGAAATCCCCACACAAAGCATGCTGGGTGAGGATGATTGTTTGACTGTCATGCCATGTTATTTTCTGTATTACAGGTCAAAAAGGATGTTAGTTCATTCACTGATTCTGGTGTTCTCAATTAAGTCACATTATCAGTAACACTCAGATTTTATTTAGCTATGAACTCTTATTCAGTTTAATATTAGCAAGAGTTAAAGTAAGCATCAGTAAACTAAACTAATTATGAAAATCTGAAAATGACTGAATCTACCTTATAAATAAATAAATAGAATGCAATGCTCAATTAAGTCACATCATCAGTCACACTCAGATTTTATTTAGCTATAAACCCTTATTCAGCGTAATATCAGCAAGAGTTAAAGTAAGCATCAGTAATCTACAATAATTATGAAAATCTGAATATTACTGAATGTACCTTATAAATAAGAATGTATTATTATGATGCAATGCTGAATTAAGTCACATCATCAGGAACTGATATAGTAAATTAAAATGTCAATGATCACACATATGTCATCCAATCAAGCAAATGGTGTCTTTATTATAGCTGTCCCTGTGCATCAAATGTGCATCTAGTAGGGACTCTGCATGCTGCCCACAGGTAGAAAGGTACACATAGAAATACATTAGAAGGGACATAATTGGATGTAGGCAAGAAAGAAATAAGCTAAGTTGTTGAAAGATAATTGCTCAGGTTTAAACGTACCGAAAGTGTACGCGTAATTGAATATGAACTATTATAACTATATGCACTTCTTTTAAAGGAGCAAAGGGATCTGACGGAAGACCAGGGAAGGCCGGACCACCTGGGCAAAAAGGTACGAAACCCAACTCCATGTATAAAATGGATATAGATGGGTTAAACATACTCTTTGGCCTCCATTCAGTTGAGCAAATTGTAATTACTGGAGCCCGTAATGTAGTCTGCAAAAGTCACTGATATTTAATTGGCTACATTTTGCTACTCACAATCCAGTTGCGAGTTATAGGCTCAAAATCACTGCGGTTGTAAAAAACGTAAATATCTACTCGTTTGATGTTTCAAGTCCGCAAATGTTACCAGTGCTAAAGACGCGAAATCCATACTAATTACAACAATTCAACAAGCCCGCCATTTCTTTCAAACTTGTAAATGGCAAATGTATCAACATTTTCTATGAGTACTAGATAGGAACCACAAGTGGGTTAAACTCCTGTCCGTTGCACTGTAAAATAAAATATAAACACACTATTGTACCTTAAAATACTGGGAAAGTAACGAAAGGCATTATAATTAATTGCACAACTTTCTCAAGCTCCCAAATCTGCAATAAAAAAATATTTATTTTACTTCCCGAGAAGCAATGAGTTTATACATATGAGGCCACCCACATGGACTAGCACAGTTTCTTCATTTATTGATTTCTACATTTCTGTATTGCGAGTCCGATCACATATCAGACATCTAAACACTAATTGATTGTAGTCTAAACTCCATGTTTTACTGACATAATGATGACGGTCTCATTTACTATTGGCTCTGTCTAAATTGTAACTTTACAGGCTTGCTTAATTGATCATGATCAAGCCCTGAATTGCTACTTACGGGTTCATGGTTTACAGTTTCAGGCTTTAGCCCTGTTATTGCGGGCTTGAGACAATTGGATACAGCCAGAATTGTAACACATTACTAACCAGCAGACATGCATCCTGTATGAAGGTAATTACGGGCTTGCAGTTGAATGGAGGTGTATGTGTCTTGTAATGTTCTTACCTTCTTATCTCCCTTCCATTCAAGTCTTTGGAGAGAAGATATCAAATTTCAGAATACAGAGAGTAAGCTTTAACCCATCTGTAGAGAGAGAACCCAAGGAGATATTGGACAGGATGAAAGTAAAAATGTTAAATAACACAGTAACACATAACACTCACAATAGTAATTTTCTAGCTTGATGTGACATGTTAATCAGACCTTGTTAAGGCATCCATCTCCTAAACCTGTAGGGTATTTTTAATATTTGTTAAACTTTTTCAGAACTAGAAAAGCTATTTCTTTGATTAAACTTATGGAGTTTTAAAGGGGTAAATCTAGCTTTTTGTTTTTGTTTTCTGTACAGGTGAAACTGGTGCATCTGGAATCCAAGGTCCCAAAGGTGAGGTCTCCAGAGTTTCATATTATACAAGGAAACTAAAAACACACTTGTCTGCTTCTCCTTCAGATTTCCTACCTAGGCCTTGGAGTAGTTGATCTATATATGCATGCTTCCTTGACTGCACTGTTCATTCAGAAACAGTATATAATGTGATTGGCATTCAGTTACTAGTTCAAATGAAATGAGTTAGTGAGTAGGACTGCCAATGCACAATAAAGCCCACATACTGTATGCCTTACAGTCTATACCTATTCTCTGTTTGTTTTATCATTTGATAATTAAAATTATTACAAAAACACACAAATTTGCTTACCAGAGGCTATTACTCTTATATCTGAGCTACATTTGTGAAGTTAGAAAGTAATAAATCTAAAAGACTAGACCTTTTCCCTTATCTCCCTCCCCTGTGTGCCCCCTCACTCCACCTCACTCAATCCCCTGTGTTTCTTTCCAACCTCTCCCCCTCTCCCTCCTCTGTGCTGTTTCCATTTACAAGTGTGACTGAAACCATTTGCGGGCTTGGGGAAGTGATACTTTTCCCCAAGCCCGAAATGTTTTTTCCGATTTACGGGCTTGAAACTAATTTACGGCTTTATGGCCTCAATTTTTTTCTCCGCTTAGCCATTCTGTGTCCGGCAAAAAATTCAAATTGCATAGCAAATTAGCTTACAAACTCACTTACAGGCTCCCTGCCCTGTGCTGTCTGTGAGGTTGTAAGCTAATTTTCTAATCAATCATTTTTTTTGGGGGGGGGGTCCCGAACAGCTTACGTGTTACAGGCTTGAAAAAAATGGAGGCTGTTAAACCCATAATTTTTTTGAAGCCTGTAACTTGTAAGCTGTTTGGGACCTCGCGATGAGCGCCATCGTGAGCCCCACAATGAGCGCCTTTGCGGCTCATTGCAGGTCCGTCAAGCCTGTCACGTACGGGCCTTGCGATGAGCGCCTTTGGCTCATTGTAGCTCCTGTCAAACCCGTAACTTTCGGGCCTCACGAAGAGCGCCTTGAGTGCCCTTGGCGCTCATCGTGAGCCCCACAATGCGCAAGCCCATAATTTTTGACCAACAAATCGCATTTACGACAGCTATATATGTGATAATCAGTGTAACATTGTAGATGTAGTTTATAATACATAGGTCCTACTAACATGCCCATGTTCTTGTAAAACAGGAGAGAGAGGAGACAGTGGCAGATCTGAGTCTCTCTATGGTGAGTAAAATATTATTATACAATGAATACATATCATTTGTTTAAATATAATTACAAACGACTGTCTTAATGGGTCACTTGCCCGATTGTAATTAAATTCAACATTGCAATTCAATAGCTTGTTGACCACACAGTAATAATATCAATGATATCATTAGCATTTCTGTAGGCGAGTCTAAGCCGAGTACCAGACTGAAACAATCCCAGGGACACACTCAATTTAAATCTTAATGTATTATATAATAAAATGAAAAATAGCTAAAAACCTACTGTATTGCTCTAAAATACAAACTGGGTTTGTCGTTGGCGCCATAATGTATATATAAAGTAAAAATCGATCACTGAAGTGCTCATACAATAGGTTTTCATTAGTTTAATAACTGATTAGAAATAACATTATGATCTAAAGAAAAATAAGCAATCTAGCTTTAAAACGTAAATGTGAATTTCTGCTGTATTCCATCCACTATCAGGTGCCCATGGGGTGGGAGAGGGTTTGTCCATCAGGACTATCTTGATATGTCTCTTTATCTGTAGTCCTGATAACATCTGGACAGGCTACTGCAGGCAAACCTACACCAGACAGAAATAATTTTGGATAGCCTCCTGGGCAGATACTCCTGTAAAAGGAAGAGAAAAGAAGCACATCTGCTGCAATGCACAAGGATACATTAATTTTCACCTCTGTGCACAAGCAAATATACAGAATAAACAAGAGGGTTCATCTCAATAATATATTTAATCAGGATATTGATACAATTAAAAGTAATTATTTTGGACACAAGTAATTCTCAATTTCTTTCTGTTTTAGCTGCCAGGAACTGTAAGGAGCTGCTGGATCAGGGCTCAGTCCTCAGTGACTGGTACACGATATACCCAGATGGGCAGCAAGCCCTGAAGGTGCTGTGTGATATGCACACTGACGGAGGAGGGTGGATAGTAAGTGAGCACAAGCGTGCTAGCCTTCTGTCTTATAAGAACATTTTTTTTTTAAATAATCATAATAATCAAACCAATGTCAGAATCTCTTAATGAAGAAAGTCCTTTTATTCTATTTTTGTTTTTATTAAGGGGATATGGGACAAGCTCACAACACTAGCAGCCATCAACCATAAGTGTTATTTGAGAAAAATCTTAAATTGTCACTGCGCATGAGACCTTCCATGTTGGGTGTGCTCAACCCTTCCTGCTGGGTGTATTGTGGTTATTTCTTTATTTATTTAGGAGTCACAGGTGGGGGAGGCAGTGACGGAGCTAGTGAATGGAGGGTCCCTGTACAAAATAATTTGAGACCCCCCTTGCAATTTTTCTAAATGAGTTGGGTACCTGTTGGGGGCAATAAATAAGACAAAAACATATGTAGGTGTAGCGTCCTCAGATCAGCTTACTATAGGAATAATTATGCGAGATCTGCTTTGGTCCAGGTAAGAGAGGGCCCCCACACTGTTATGGGCCCCGATGCTATGCTCCTGCTACACCAGTAGTAGCTCCGCCACTGGGCAGAGATAATAGCAAGGGGAATTTGGTGCTACACTGGATACATCAAATAAGTATTTGAGACATCCCATCCTCCCCTGCACATGTTCAGAAGTAGATAGTCAAACCCATGGCTGTGCTTTGTACAACCCCCATGTGCAATAAACAGGAAGTATTACTATGATGTCATCTTCCATACACTAGCAGATTCTGCTTCAATTAAGATTTTGCACACCAAAGCAGCTAATTAATATGCACACATTGCTCATTTGCATTTGCATATAAATGTAGCAAAAATAAGATGGAACTTCCAAGGATTTATTCTAGTTAGAAAGAAATGGCTAACAAAATGTATAGTCAGTTTTTCATGTTTTTAAGAACAACCTAAAACAACTTGATTTGGGGGTGACAGGGACATTTTACAAGAAATCAACACATTTATAATATCCTATTCATGTAACACATCTGTTACCTAAAGTAGTTCATACCAAATATCCACAGAAATCCCCATATGTGTACCATCAGAGAGCTCAAAAGAATGTGAAGAAGGTGTTTTCCATTTTGAAACTCTAGTGGCCAAATCTGGTAATGCATGATTGCGTTTAATTTTGCTAATTTTTGTGTCCCCTATTCATCTAATCTAGTTCCTTCACCTCTGGTTCCAGGTCACATGTGTGAAATATGTTAGCATTTAGGATAGCATACAGGAATTTGCATTACATGTATTTTCCCTCACACTCAATGTGTCCTAACATTTTTTTTTTTAAATATGCATTTTTATGTATTATTGTGTATAAAAATCCAAAATACAAACATATTGCTGGATGAAAAACAAGACAAGTACCCTTTCTGTCCTTTATTGTAGGTCTTCCAGAGACGTTGGGACGGTTCTGTAGATTTCTTACGAGATTGGAATTCCTACAAGAAGGGATTTGGGAGTCGACTGAATGAGTTCTGGCTGGGGAATGAGAATATTTATAAGATAACGTCATCTGGTAATGATCAATATAGTATCAGTAACTCTTTTAAAATAGTTATCTCTTAAAGGGCCATTGCAATTCAAGAACAGTAGAAAATTAAATCTCAGGTTTTTTTTTGTTAGTTATGCAGACTCCAACTGAATGTCTTGGTTAAAAGACCACTGCAGTTCAAGAAGAAAAGTCACTTGTTTGTCAAGCATGTACAAAACTAATAACATTAGCCGTTATGTAAGTCATGGATAGAAAAGTATTTTGGGGCAATTCTAAATTTATAAAGACTCTTGTTTATATGTGCAGTAATCTATATTGTGTTTGCTACATCACCTCCTGACAGCTGGATGATGAGGGGATGTATTTGTAGTTATCAGTAGAGGGAGGGTTGAGGGTGACAGGAACAGAGTCTTTGTTTGATAACTGGGTAATACTGAAATCGGCACAGGATGTTGCATCAAAGGATGCAACCATAGCTATCCAGAGATGTAAATGTCCCTCTCACACATACAATTTTTACCAAAAATGTATCATGGATTCCTTCATGCTCCACGGTCATTCCCGCGGGGTCAAAGTTTTTTTTTTTCTAATTGAAACTTAGCTGCATTTTTTTCTTGCTTAATTATTCTCTTAATCAGACTCAAAGTTAGATTTTATATTCATTGTGCAGTGGTGCTTTAAATGAGAAAAGAAGGTATGGGAAATATTTACACAAATAAAGTTTATTAATATCAGGACAGCGACAAATTAAAACTATTAAAAAAACACATTAGAAACATAATGCAGGGATTTATTCCTTGATTTGCTCTTTTTTGTGTCAATTTCAATAGGTGTTTTGAACATGGGTAATTCTACCTTTAAGATCCTTTTGTTATTTTATATGGACCTTCTCACCTATTAGTACAAGAGAATCTTTTATTTATATAATGACACATAAATGAGCTGCTGGGTTTCTGAAGGGTCTAAGAGTAGGGATCTATGCATCTAAGGAATGACATGGAGTGCAATAACAGGTAGGGAATTGAGGGATAGAGACACAAATCAGCACAATGAGTAGCGAGTAATATTTGTCAATGGATATTTCAGGGATAGATCAGGTGCTGAATAGTAGATTTGAGTGTCATCTGCATAGGGTACCATGTGAGGATGTGTAGATGGAGAAGAGGAGGGAGGCTAGGACTGACGCCAACAGACAGGGGGGAGGAGAAGAAGAGGTGTCGGAGAAGGAGGCGCTAACTAGTCGTTCTTGTAGGTATGATGAGAACCCACGAGAGGGCAGTGTCTTAAATGCCCTCAGACAAATATTACTCGCGACTCATTGTGCTGATTTGTGTCTCTATCCCTCAATTCCCTACCTGTTATTGAACTCCATGTCATTCCCTACTCTCCTATCTAAGACCCTTCAGAAACCCAGAAGCCCATTTATGTGTGTCCATTAGGAAATAAAAGGTTATCTTGTACTAATAGGTGAGAAGGTGCATATTAAATAAGAAAAGTATCTTAAAGATACAATTACCCATGTTCAAAACACCTATTGAAATTGACACAAAAAAGAGCAAATCAAGGAATAAATCCCAGCATTATGTTTTTAATGTGGTTTGTTTTAATTTGTCGCTGATATTAATAAACTTTATTTGTGTAAATATTTCCCATACTTACTTTTCTCGCTAGAATTTGAGTGTAAAGCACTAGGGATGAGATTTCCCATCATTTTCTACAGTGGTGCTTTAAACACACAAATACGTCTTATATTTGTAGAAATGGCTCCTTCTAGACTACATCAGATATTTTTCTCTTCGTAGGCACCTGGGAGCTACGTGTGGATCTCCAGGACTTTGAGAACACCAAGCACTTTGCCAAATACTCATCCTTCCAACTGCTGGGAGAGGAGGAGAAGTACAAGTTGTTGCTCGGAGACTTCAAGGAGGGTACTGCAGGTAAGAGATACTGAGTAACATGACCATGGGGTGATCTGGCCGGCAGTTGTGCTGACATTTGACCACATTCATTTCAGGTTCAAATTCAAGAATTAAGTTTGTGAAGAATGTAACAATCAAACAAAATTAGCAATCATGGATATAAAAGTATTTTTTTTTTAGAGAAAAAAATAATTTTTGAAGACTTTGTATATGAATAGAGGAATCCATTTTGTCTCACTTCCTGAGAGGAAAGGAGGAAATAGGAAGAGGTCAGGAGTCTTTGAAATTGATGCAAAATCACTTTCCCCTAACAGGCCCAGGAGGAGTATTGACCTCCAGAACTGTAAACTCCTTTCTCACACATAGACGGGTCCAACAATGTATCATGGATTCCTCCAGGATCCTGAAAAGTCATTATTTATTTTTTAAGAATAAAAAACTAGCTTTATGATATTTTAAAGAGCATTAGAAATTGGCTTTACACTGTCGTAGAAGTTTTTGTCTACAGTAAATCATTTCTGAAATACTTACAATTGATTTTGGGTGCTCCTGTATGCTAATGTGTGGCTCATTATGCTAATGTGTGGCTCAGGCTGCTTGATAAGGGTGGGAGAGGGGTCTGACTGCCAGACAACATTGCAGGTCTTTACTTTGGCCACTACAGAGACAGACAAGCAGACTGTAATTTTAATTAGCACATCAAAGCAGCTAATTAATGTGTGAGTCCCTCATTTACATATTAATGCAGCACCAAGAACATTTTCCAGGATTGATTTGCTTTAAAAAAAATAGATAACACAACATATAGACAGTTTTTCATGATCTTTAAAAATAGGCTAACAACAACTTGATTTTGGAGCCTCTTCAATTATGCTCTTAGTCAGACTCATTAGGTTTCAAACATTTTTCTTTATTGTGCAGTCGACCTTGAAGTGAATAAAAATATAGTTTACGGCATATTTTTTATCTACATGGATCACATTTATTTCATACTAGCGACTTTGCCGTCAAATTGATGGGGCAATAACATTTGTAGCCATGGCAATGCTGTTTGCCACACAATTTCAAGCTTTTTGTACTTGGAGGACCTTTGGCGCTCATTGCAAGCCTCTCCTCTCGTGTCCTACCAGTTTTGTGCATTGCAAAGATCATGTTCAGTGGTCATCGCAAAGACAGATATATATATATATATATATATATATATATATATATATATATATATATTTTTTTTTTTTTAGATAATAATGAATTCTTTAGTTACTTAATAAATTAATATATTTACCTATTTCTAATTAATATATCCAGCAATCAATAGCCTGAAGAGCTAACAATCTGTTGTTATCTTACTGCAGCATACAATGTACAGTTGGACTGTTGCTGCCCTGAGGAGAACGTGTCATCAATGTGTCAATTGTGCAGTGTAAATAGGCTGCGTGCGCAAGGGCAAACCGTTGGTGTAGTCGGGGTAAAGCGCCATTTTGTGTCCGGAATGTTATTAGTTAAATGTCGCGGGCATTTTCTGTCCTTTGTAATAGTGTATTTTGTACCTCGTACGTTCCTGGGTAAAAGTGGTCCGCGGCTGGCAGTGTTTTACACGGTTCTGGGTCTAGTAGCCTCGTTTCATTTTTTTCGGCCGACATTTTTTTTCTTGCTTAGCCGGTTTTCGAGTGCCGAAATTGTGTGTGATGTTTTTTTTGTATACATCATCAGCCTTATTAAATCATAAGTTTATTTGAATATGATTATTACAGCGGAAGTCATGACTTAACTATTGCAATAATTGGGGATAATAAAATATAAGTAGTGGCTTATATTATAATAATATTCTCACAACAAATAATAAAAATAAACAGAACTTATTTTCCTGTAATTTATTCTCCCATACAGTGTGGTTTAAAGGGCTACTGTACACTGAAAAAAACATACAGTGCCTTGCAAAAGTATTCACCCCCCTTGACTTTTTACCTATTTTGTTACATTACAGCCTTAAGTTCAATGTTTTGTTAATCTCAATTTTATGTGATGGATCAGAACACAATAGTCTAAGTTGGTGAAGTAAAATGAGAAAAATATATACATAAAACTATTTTTTACAAATAGAAAACAGAAAATTGGCATGTGCGTATGTATTCACCCCCTTTGTTATGAAGCCCATAAAAAGCTCTGGTACAACAAATTACCTTCAGAAGTCACATAATTAGTGAAATGATGTCCACCTGTCTAAGTGTCACATGATCTGTCATTACATATACATACCTTTTTTGAAAGGCCTCAGAGGCTGCAACACCTAAGCAAGAGGCACTACTAACCAAACACTGCCATGAAGACTAAGGAACTTTCCAAACAAGTAAGGGACAATGTTGTTGAGAAGTACAAGTCAGGCTTAGGTTATAAAAAAAATATCCAAATCTTTGATGATCCCCAGGAGTATTATCATTTCTATCATAACCAAATGTAAAGAACATGGCACAACAGCAAACCTGCCAAGAGACGGACGCCCACCAAAACTCACGGACCGAGCAAGGAGGGCATTAATCAGAGAGGCAGCACAGAGACCTAAGGTAACCCTGAAGGAGCTGCAGAGTTCCACAGCAGAGACTGGAGTATCTGTACATAGGACGACAATAAGCCGTATGCTCCATAGAGTTGGGCTTTATGGCAGAGTGGCCAGAAGAAAGCCATTACTGTAGCGGAACCCATCCCTGTTTTACCCTGTTTTATGATTATTTAATTCTTGGTTAAAATATGATCCTACAATATGTGTGCTGTTTGATGCTCTGCAGAATATTAGCCAGACTTTTGCAGACCTAGGCTAATAGATAATCCTATTACAGAGATTCAAGAGATAAGAAAGTTGTAAAGGATCCTTGCATTTGCCAAAGTGTTTTAATTCTCTGATAAGAACAAAGAGGTGTAATTGAATCAATGTCTGATTGTATCAAAGTTGCCAGGGAGGTGTGACCCACCTATTGTTCTCTTTATGGGTATTGTGCAGCCAAATATGGGGGATGTGGATTGCCTGTGGGAAGAGATGTATAAATATTTCTGCAATAACAAAATAAAGTCAGTATTCATTTGACTCCCAAATTGTGTGTCGTCCAATATGGGAGGTCGGGAATGGTGAAACTGTAGTGCCTCGTGGGTATTTTATCGTATACCAGCGGAGATTTTGGACTGCATGTCCCAGCTCCGTTACATTTGTTGGCAAGTGGTGGAATTGTTCCCAAGGTCAGAAGGACAGCTACAGGAGACACCATTCCGTGGAGTACAGATTGAGGGCAACGCTAGTATCCGTACAGCGCCCCTGGCTACAGCAGGATGGAACCGGCTAGTTTTCGGACAGCGTTCCATGATGAGGATGAGAAGGAGGCCGCAGACTACAGGGAAACAGACAGAATGGAAATCTGGTATGATGCCCTGCAAGATGCCCAATGGCGGCGAGGTGAGAGTCTCCCCAGTGATGAGCAGCGGCTACAGAAGCGTGTGGCGATGCGGATGTATCTATTGGGAGAGCAGCCCCTGGATGAGTGGGTGACAAGACTAGAGACCCTGGTACGGCGAGAGATCTGGCTAGACAACGCATACCAGGCCCTCTGGTGGCATAGGGTTCGACTTACCCCCTGGACGGCTGAACACGACTTACCGGAGGGGGATGATTATGATGGCCCGGGTTTATTATGGGATGCCTTGGAGGACGATATTGATCTTGGCAGCACGGAGGGGTCTAGGTTTTGGGACATCTACGACTACCGGATGGGCATGTATGTCTGGGATGATGAAGGCGAGGTGAGCAAAGACATGACCCACCTGGTAGCGAGAGAGTGGGAGCTGGAGCAGGACTACCAACACCTGCTCAGCTTTGTGCAGCCCCAACCTACTCGACAAGCAGAACCAGACTTCATTGACTGGTCCTGGGATGACCTCCAGATGGCAGGTAGAGATGGGACCGAGGTCTCTCTACCGGCCCTACAGGGGGCAGAAGGTGTCGTCCTTCCCCCCCAGCAGCAGTGTGAACCCCAGGGGGC
The DNA here is from genome assembly GCA_027410445.1 of Discoglossus pictus. NCBI lineage: Eukaryota > Metazoa > Chordata > Amphibia > Anura > Alytidae > Discoglossus > Discoglossus pictus. The sequence goes on from CM050168.1 coordinate 18,638,679, forward strand.
AGGAGGTGTCGTCCTTCCCCCTCAGCGGCAGTGTGAACCCCAGGGGGCAGAAGGTGTCGTCCTTTCCCCCCAGCGGCAGTGTGAACCCCAGGGGGCAGAAGGTGTTGTCCTTCCCCCTCAGCGGCAGTGTGTACCCCAGGGAGCTGAAGGTGTCGTCCTTCCTTCCCAGCGGCAGTGTGTACCCCAGGGAGCTGAAGGTGTCGGCCTTCCCCCCCAGCGGCAGTGTGAACCCCAGAGGGCAGAAGGTGTCGTCCTTCCTCCCCAGCGGCAGTGTGAACCCCAGGGGGCAGAAGGTGTCGTCCTTTCCCCCCAGCGGCAGTGTGAACCCCAGAGGGCAGAAGGTGTCGTCCTTTCCCCCCAGCGGCAGTGTGAACCCCAGAGGGCAGAAGGTGTCGTCCTTCCTTCCCAGCGGCAGTGTGAACCCCAGGGGGCAGAAGGTGTCGTCCTTCCCCCCCAGCGGCAGTGTGAAACACAGGTGGCAGAAGGTGTCGTCCTTCCCCTCCAGCGACAGTTTACCCTAACCAGGGGAGACACCAATCTCCCAGACGGCGCAGATGGGACCGTGGTCTCTGCGCCCACAGCTTGTCCAGATCCCCAACTACCGTCACTGGGACAACCGGAGGAGGGGGTAAGTACAAATTCCCCTCCCCAGCTAACTTCTAATGTGGCCCCAGGGTTAACAGAGGAAATGTTAACCCCCACTGACCCCCACGTTTCCCTGGCTACTGAGCCGAAATATGTCCCAAGTACCCCAGCAGAAGAGCTGACAGCGGGGCACAGTGCAGTCGGCCTCTGCCCTCCCTTTGTCGCTTGTACAGAGCAGGATGTCCTGCAGGTTATACCAGCAGAAGAGCTGGCATCAGGGCAGAGTGCCGCTGGCCTCTGCCCCTCAAGTCCCCTCAGCGTGTTGCCCCATCACCCCAGCAAAATATCCAGGTACCTGGTTAGACTTCCCCCCAAAAGAGAGATGTGTGACGAAGTGCCCTTCGCCACCTTGGCTTGGAGAGGACTGTTTGCCAGCCTCCTGCCCTGCGACTATGGCCCTGGTACATATTGCCCTTTGGAACCAGTGTTCGGCCATACCAGAGTGTAAGTCACTCATTCCGGCCCTTTACATACAGGGGGGTCATTCTGTACTTGCCCTGTGTGAACCATGATACCCCAGATAACTGTGCCATGAAGCCCATTCATATAATGAAAGACTATGGGAAAGACTTTAGCTACATGGCAATTGAACTGTGTGAAGAGGATCTGAGCGCTATTCGGTGGTTTTGTGCGCTCAGATCCCAGCTATCTGGGGATATGGGAAATGTGAATAAATGTGAATTGCAGTAATGCTGATGGGTTGTCAAACTAGAGAATTGACCAACAAATACTTTTGTCCGGACATCCCCAGGCCGATCCGTTGGGATCAGACCGTGTATGCCGGCTTATGGTCACGGGGGAGGTGTGTAGCGGAACCCATCCCTGTTTTACCCTGTTTTATGATTATTTAATTCTTGGTTAAAATATGATCCTACAATATGTGTGCTGTTTGATGCTCTGCAGAATATTAGCCAGACTTTTGCAGACCTAGGCTAATAGATAATCCTATTACAGAGATTCAAGAGATAAGAAAGTTGTAAAGGATCCTTGCATTTGCCAAAGTGTTTTAATTCTCTGATAAGAACAAAGAGGTGTAATTGAATCAATGTCTGATTGTATCAAAGTTGCCAGGGAGGTGTGACCCACCTATTGTTCTCTTTATGGGTATTGTGCAGCCAAATATGGGGGATGTGGATTGCCTGTGGGAAGAGATGTATAAATATTTCTGCAATAACAAAATAAAGTCAGTATTCATTTGACTCCCAAATTGTGTGTCGTCCAATATGGGAGGTCGGGAATGGTGAAACTGTAGTGCCTCGTGGGTATTTTATCGTATACCAGCGGAGATTTTGGACTGCATGTCCCAGCTCCGTTACAATTACTTTCAGCAAAAAAACTAAATTGCACGTTCTGAGTTTGAGAAAAGGCATGTGGGAGACTCCAAAAATGTATGGAGGAAGGTGCTCTGGTCTGATGAGACTAATATTGAACTTTTCGGCCCTCAAAAACAAAGCTATGTTTGACACAAACCCAACACATCACCCAAAGAACACCATCCCCACAGTGAAACATGGTGGTGGCAGCATCATGCTGTGTTTTTTTTTTTCAGCAGCTGAGACTGGGAAACTGGTCAGAGTTGAGAGAAAGATGGTGCTAAATTCAGGGATATTCTTGAGCAAAACCTTTACCACTCTGTGTGTGATTTTTGGCTAGGACCGAGGTTCACCTTCCAGCAGGACAATGACCCCAAACACACTGCTAAAGCAACACTTGAGTGGTTTAAGGGAAAACATGTAAATGTGTTGGAATGGCCTAGTCACAGCCCAGACCTCAATCCAATAGAAAATCTGTGGTCAGACTTAAATATTGCTGTTTACAGGCGCAAAGTAAGGAGGAATGGGCAAAAATACCAGTGGTAAGATGTGGCAAGCTCATAGAGACTTATACAAAGCAACTTGAAGCTGTGATTGCCGCAAAAGGTGGCTCTACAAAGTATTGACTTTAGGGGGGTGAATAGTTATGCACATTGACTTTTTCTGTTATTTTGTCCTATTTGTTGTTTGCTTCACAATAAAATAAAATAAAAATCTTCAAAGTTGTGGGCATGTTCTGTAAATTAAATGATGCAAATCCTCAAACAATCCATGTTAATTCCAGGTTGTGAGGCAACAAAACACCAAAAATGCCAACGGGGTGAATACTTTTGAAAGGCACTGTACATGTTTGAAAACTCTGAGTCTGACTAAGAGCATATTTAAGCAGGGAAAAATTAAGATAGATTTTAAATAGAAAAAAAAGGGAGCAAGTTAAGTATAGTTAAGTATAACTAAAATTGAAAAAAGTAATTAAGCTAGTTTTTAATAAGAAAAACAAATGTTGATGTCCCTGCTGATACTTTGGTGAAGGTTGTGTTTGTGAGGTGCATTTACATTTCTACCGGACAGGGCTTGCATTTATTGATGTGAGATGCAGCTTCAAAGCATTCCAGGGGAAGGAATTGTCAGATTCCAATAGCCCAGTCATTATAATTTTCCTCCTCCCTGAAAAGGCAAAACAAGATTAACATTTTTAAAAGTAAACGTAGTCTTCTAAAGTTACGAGTTATATGCTTTAATGGTGCAACTTGTGCTCATTTCTTCTTTCCTTCTATTTCTTAGGGGATTCTCTGAGTGGTCATAAAAACATGCCCTTTACCACCAAGGACCAAGATAATGATCAAAATGGAGGCAACTGTGCTATTATTTTCAGTGGAGCCTGGTGGTATAGTAATTGTCATGCATCAAACCTAAATGGACTGTATTTCCTAGGGGAGCATAAAAGTAGTGCCAATGGCATCAACTGGTACGCTGGCAAGGGGCATAACTACTCCTACAAGTACTCAGAAATGAAGATCAGGCCTGTGTAGAATATTGGAGAACTGATATAACTGGATCCTACTGAGGTCATGGTGCAGATGTGCCTGAGGCTGATCTCTGTGTACAGCAAGACTGGAGAGAACAGTCCTCCATTACTACTTTCATGCTCTCTTTAATCAACCTATTTGTCGCTTTCAATCAGACTGTTTTCATTCACTCTTTTAAACACTTTAAAGGATCTCTGTAATTCCCTAACATTAATCATTAATGAAAATACTATTCATCAATTTATAATAACAATATTCAATATTAAATTTATTTTAAAAGATTGTAGTATTGAGCTGATTGCCTCCACCCTGAAAAGATCATGAAGGGGGAAGGGGTCTGAGAAACAGGTCAGAATGGTTTTAAGGTCAATCTAACTAGTTAATCGTCCAAAAAGTATTTAAAACTGTACAATCTACGAGTCACATTTAATTCCAAGCCCGCAACACGATCGCAGACTGCCCTATGTCTGCAGGTGTCTGGGGGTATTCAATTGCTCAAGCCCGCAAATTACTGTCCCAAAGCCGAAACCATACACCATGCACTGTTTCGTATCAGTTCAGGGCTGGAACATGATTAATTAAGCAAGACCGTAAACTCCCATATCGAATCAGCCAATAGAAAATGAGACCGTCATTATTACGGCAGTAAAACATGGAGGTTACATGTCAATCAATTAGCTTTGGGGGTCCGATATGCGATCAGACTCGCAAACCCGCAAAATAAAGAATTATGAAAATGAATGCCAATATTGTTCTAGTCCATATGGGTGGCCTGATATGTATTAACTCACTGATACCCAAGATCGATTTAACCTCAAAATGAAACATTAAAATAAATCTTATACACTGACAATTTGCGGGCTTGAGACTGTTGTGCAATTAATTCTACTGTCTTTTATCGCTTTTCCCATCATTTATAGTGCAGTATTGATTTTTTATTTGCATTTACAGTGCTACGAATAGATGTTTAACCCCTTGCGGATCCTCTCTAGCAATCACAGGATTTTCTCTTTCATTTGACATTTTCGGGTGTGAATACATTTGTGGGTTCGGGGAATTGAAGCAATTGAATAGCGTTTTGTGATTTTAGTCATCGTAACCCTTCCAAAAGTGAAAGATCAAAGGCTTCGGGAGTTATGGGTTTAACCACCGTAGGCCGTAACTCCATAACCCGTTTGGAGCCCGCAAAAATACGCCAGTTGAATAGCAAATTAACTTGTGACTTCACTTACGGGCTACAGTAACATGCGAAAGCTCAATTGAATCGGGCTCTAAGTCTCCAGCCAATGGAGTACATTATTTTGATATAACCTTGTGACTGAAAAATTAGCACTGCCTGCTGGACAAAGCACCCTCCCCCAATTGACCGTATAGTGAGTGGGCTGAGACCAACTGCAGCTGAGTGTGATCTTTGAAAATAAACGTAATATTGAATATTGTTTTATAAATCATTGAATATGAATTGTATTAATGGTCAATGCTTAATTAAAACATCACGCTCCCTACAGACAGAGAGATCTTCTGTATCACTTTACACTTTAGTACAACATGTTACACATTTTATTAAGTGCTGTAAATACGGAAAATTACTGATAACTGTGGACTTTATTTTCCTTGTCCTTGGTTCTCTTTCTTTGGATATGTAATGTTCAGTATATGATAAACATAAAAAAAATTGTTTTTCTTATATCCTTGTTTGGTTCTCATGATGTAATTTGCTCTATAACTTGTTTATTACTAAAGTTTTCATTATCTGATTTCTCTCTCAGAGTGACTCATTTGTATTGTTTTTTCTCTGTTATATTAAAGTGATTATGACAAGTGATACCATACTGGCGTTTTCTTCCACACAATTTTAAAAGAACCGTTTTGATGTTTTATTTTATTTATAAATGTTTTAATAGGGTTACTTTAATTAATTTTAACTTTTTCTATGTAATTGCCATATAAAATGTAGACTTCACTAACTTCTATGAAGGCCAAAGGGTAACAGATTCTCAGTTCTGGAGCCGTGCCCTTTAAGCCTGTTGTCTCTCATGCAGGATGCCATATTTCCCACAATGAATGGATTTCACACTACCAGTGTCTCATGCTGCTGGGAGAGTAAAAAGACCCTCCTCTTTTTTGATTGCTTTAAGTTTTACTTGTACACCCTACATGAGAGAGAACAGTAAGAAAGAGGGTTGCTCCAGAAATTGACAAACTGTTACTATGCTGGCCTCGAAGATAATTTAGTGAATTTTATATGACAAATATATTTTTATATATTTTATATGAATTTTATATGACAACTACATTTAAGAGTATATAAATAAAAAAACTGGAAAGTTAAATGATTTATAAAAAACAAACAAAGTGTTCCTTCAGGACTAAATTCAAAAATAGCAGGATTTGTTGCTTTTCATTAAATAATGTACACTAGTATTGCCCACGTTATACATTTATGTTGCACAATTAATGGCCACCAAAGAAAGTTTTGTGTATAATTTTATATATTTTAATATTTTGTATAAGTTTCATTATTAAACAGTGAGTAAAAGCGGCTCATATGGTCATGGAGAGTCGGGCATGACCGAACAACCACAGCAACAAGCATTTCAAATAAATGCTCTTTTTAATTTTGAAAGTTGTTTGTAGGGCTCCCCTGTTGGAGTACTGTGTGCTTCTTTGTGTATTTCAGATTTGAAAGTGGAAATTCTGAAAAAATGTATGGAAGAACTCACTTTGAAAAGTTGAACTATATTTTTTATTTGTATTTCTCGGTGTTAGAGGACACAGATTTAAAGGGCCACAGTAGATTGGGGAACACTTCATATGTGTGTGAAGTATGCAATACTCTAACAACATCTGTGTAAGCCGTGGGCATAAAAGCATTTTTGGTAAATTCTTTATTTGCAGACACTGCTTGTGCTTGAAGGACTCCATGTTTGTGTCTTCTACACCTCCTGCTGGCTTGTGGTTTCTGTGTGTGTACCTGGAGCTTATGATTTCCTTGATAGTAATCACTGAATCATTGGTGGCGTAGAAATCTGGATGACCCAGACTCCTTCTCTTTCTTGAAAGTTGTTTATTATTTTAGACTAGCGACTTGCCTAAAATAACGGCAATAAAATTGTAAGGCAGGTAATGCTAATTAATATTAATATTCTTTACCTATTTGTAATTAATATGTTCTGCAATCAATATCCTGAAGAGCTAGCAATCTATTTTCCTGCAGCTTACAATGTACATTTGCACTGATGCTGACCTGAGGTGTAAGTGTCAGCAATGTGTCAAAAGTGCAGTGTAAATAGGCTGCGTGCGCGAGGGCAAACCGTTTGTTTAGTTTTGTAAATCGCCATTTTAGAATGGTAATGTTATTAGTTGCAAGTTAGTGTTGTAAAATGGCGGCGATTGTCTATGTGTTACGCGGGTGTGGAGCATTTTCCGTCATTTCTAATAGTGTATTTTGTACCTCGTACGTTCCTGGGTCAAAGTATTATGTGCTTGGCGTTGTTTTGCGTGTTTAGGGGTCGTGTAGCCTCTTTTTCATTTTTTTCAGCAGCGATTTTTTTCTCAAGTGTCGAAAATGCTTAAATTCAACTTAAATTTGCGTGCAACCTCACTCCCAGATGTCTGATTGCCTCAACCCTGAAAAGATCATGAAGGGGGAGGGGGCTGAGAAACAGGTCAGAATGGTTTTAAGGGCAATCTAACTAGTTAATGGCTGCGATTCCTTGCGGGGGTTCAGTTAACTCGCGATTCTATTATACGGCCCCGCAAGGATCTCCTCTTACGGCCGGCCGCATATCTTGGAACCGGCCGTAAGCTGTGAAATATAAAAACTCAAAAATAAATTCAAGCCTGCACTGTACAGCTCTGTAAATGCTAGGGATCATATTGGGGGACATGAGGATTAAAAGGAACCCACTCTCAAGCTTGCACATCAGCCCAAACCCGAGTTCAAATTAACTGTTTATTTTCCGGCTGCGGCGTGGGCATGTCTGAGGTGCTCCAAGCACTCTGGACTTTTTACATGGATATTTTACGGATATTAAAAATAAAATATTTTACGGATTTGAGTATAGGATAATTATGTGCTATTTTTTCTAACACCTAAAATCCCTTTATAGTCTTCTCAAAGTGCAGGATGGCTTTATTTGAGCTATTTTATGTGCTTAATTGGTGCTAGCGGGACCTCTTTCCTGCAAGTAAGCAGCGGCTCGTTTTTAGCCTTGCAGAGAGGTTTCCCGGAGCAATTGAATTGCAAAACTCCGGCCGTAAGGGAATAGAATGGCAGAATAGCTTGCGGCCGGTCCTTGCGGCCCCGCAACGGCTGCGGCCGCTAATAGAATGAGGCCCCATCTCATTAATGTTTTGTAGGCGTTTAAATTAAGTGAAGATTTTTTTTTTTTTTAAGGCTTTTGTCCCATTGTATTTGTTAAGAGCTATATTAAGTTATTTTTCCAAAGATGTCTTGTATGGTAATTTAGTGATTGTATTTTGGTTGATCAAATAATTATAAATAATAGAAATGTATTTTTTTAACCATTAGAATTATGTATACAGCAGTCTTCAAATGATGTTTTAATGGCTAAATTATCTTTTTTTTTATAATGTAATCCCTAGTTTTATTTATTGTATCTAAATTAAACCATTATTTTTGTGAAATTTAAACAGTTCTTTGAATAGTTCTGGAGACAATGTAGACATTTTTGTAAGGATGTGTGCTATTATAAATACATTTTGTCGGATCCAACAATTAATTTGACAAGATTTGTTTCTTTCTAGATTCCGTATGGAATATCTGTAATGGAGTAAGCCAAGAACCTTCCATTAATAAATGTGTTCTTTTGTTAATTTATTTCCAGAAAGTTAAGGAGTGTGATATACACTAAGGGGAGTTTTTTATATTGATTTTGAATTTTACAATTCTTCACCCAACATGGTGGTGAGATTTTGATAAACTATTTGGTCAATTGTGCCAATCCAGTTGCTTTATAATATGTTAGAAGTTGATAACCCGCCTTTTTTATTTGAAGCTATCATTGTAGCTCTATTTCCTCTTGGCTTTTTATGATTCCATATAAAACACAAGATCGCTCTTTGTAGTTTTGGATGTCATTAGTTTTAATTGCTGTTAGAATTGTCCAAAATAAATACATTGATTTGTGTAGTGTATTCATCTTTAATGCATACATTCTGCCTAGCCAACAAATGTTATATGTTATAAGTATTTAAATCATTGAATAGATTTTTAAGTGTATTTGGATATTTCAGAATATTGGCCAATTTAGTTTATTTAGGGATTTAAATGCCTAGGGCCCTCATTCAATTGCAATTTAGCCAATTGAATAGGGCTCTAAATAAGCACATAACATATATTTTTTTAAAGAAGTTTTAGTTAGTAAGCATCTATGCAAAAGCAAGGTCTTCAATAACTAAAAACTTCTTTAAAAAAATATGTTATGTGCTTATTTAGAGCCCTATTCAATTGGCTAAATCGCAATTGAATGAGGGCCTTGGTATTTAGTTTTATTTTATTTTTTTATTTCCTTTGGTAGTGAGATATTTAATGCTTCACTTTTATTTGTATTTACTTTAAATCCTGAAATGTTTCCAAATTTCTTCAATAAATATAAAAGGTTAGGGAGGCTGGTTAATGGTTTTGTAATTGTTAATAATATATCATCCCCAAAGAAACATGTTCATATTGCCATAGCAAGTGGTTTGATACATTATGCAAAAATTAAAGAGGAAAGTGGACATCCTTGTCTAGTCCCTCTTGTAATGTTAAATAATTTTGAAAGATAGACTTGATAAGACATGTATGCTTTAGGGAAAGAATAAAGGGCCATCGTGAATGTTGTAGGACTGTTGAACTATTGGGGGCCCTGGATTACCATGTTATTTCTTTTTCCTTCTCTCTCCTGAACCTGCCCCCCCTGCCTGGATATTTGAACTTTGAAAGCTACATTTTTATTGTGTGCCATGCTGCGTGGAGGCACCATGTCAATCACGAAGGGGACCACAATATGGGATTAATCAGAATTATTGTATTGATGTGTGACTTTATTGATGTAACACTGGTGATCAGTCATGTTTGGTACTGAAATGCTGCATTTTTGCCAGTGAGTTTAAAAAAGTGTATTACCTGGGACCCTGGGGGAAGAGGGGCTACAGGTATGGGGTTACGTGTTTGGGGTGCTTGAATGATTCTAGCAAAGAGGGGGCTGGCCCAGTACATGAAAGAGGTAAACAATATCAACCTTTTGGTTTCCTGTCAGAAGAGTTGAATTATCCCCCCCAGATTATTTTGTGCTCCTACGCCCATGATGGTGGCAAGTGAACACTCAGAGACACTGAAAATGAAATACACCTAGATGTGAGCAAATCCACCATAAAAGTGAGTAAAAATATATAACTTTTTGGGCAGCAAATATTGTTGTTGTTGTGTCGTTCAGTGGCGTCAGACTCTTTGTGACCCTATGGACCACAGCACGCCAGGTACATCTCTCACTGCAACTTTATGCTCTATCAAGTTCATGTTCATTGCTTCAGTGACCTCATCTATCCATCTCTGTCGTCCCCTTCTTCTTGTTCGTCTTCAGTCTTTCCCAACATCAGAGTCTTCTCTAAGGAATCCTGCCGTCTCATGATATGGCCAAAATATTTGAGCTTGATTTCCTGAAGAAAATAAACAGAAAATAAAATGTGTCACTGTCTCCACCTTTTCCCCATCTATTTGCCAGGAACTGAGATTGCGGTTTGCCATGATCTTCATCTTTTTAACATAGCGCAGCAGGCCAGCTTTTGTTCTCTCTTCTTTTACCTCACAGAAGGTCCCTTAATTCCTCCTTACTTTCAGCCCTCAAAGTAGTATAATTGGCGATTCCAGCTTTGGATTGATCCAGTCTGGCCTTACGCATGACGTACTCTGCATATAAGTTGAATAAATAAGGTAACAATATACAACCTCAGTGCATTATTACATTTTTGCCCTAAAAATACAGAGAGTGCAAAAACATCTTCATATTAAAACTTAATCTTAATAGACTGTAGCAATTATAACCTTTTGAAAATATTAGACAATTTTTAAGATTATCTTTTTGTATCAATTTTACCCCCTTTTTTTCTCTCTCTCTTTCTTTCCCCTCTCTCTTTTTCTTCTCTCTTTCTTTTTCCCTTCACCCTCTTTATCCCAAAACTACAACTTAGTAATACATAGCTAAATTAATCCAGAAAAGGGAAGGCAAAAGTCATAAAATATAGCAAGCTCTTGAAATAACAAACATATACATAGAAAAAACATTAAAGAAAAAAAAAATGTAAAAGAAGAGAAAGAAAAGAAAGCAATTTTTACTTGCTTCCCTTTCCCCTGCTTTTTCCACCGGCCAAAGAGGATGGGGGGAAATGTGAAGAAGGAGGAGTCTATAAGAGAACACTACCAAAAAAGCAATCTCCCTATTCTTTATACGTTTGATCCCATATTACCCACTTTTTAGGAGAGAGTGGGGAAATCGTAATTTCCTCAATATTACTCTCCAAAAGGCGTGTTTTACTAATTTTTTATCAAGATTTCAGACCAAATGGGAACCTTTGCTTGTTTCCAGTTTTACGCGATTGAGGTTTTGGCTGCCATAAAGATCTGTATCAAAAGAGCTTTTATTTTTAATGTAACTTAATTAGGGAATCTGAGAAATTTTTAATGGAACATTGTACCACCTACTAATGATGTTAAAATACGTTTCTTTGTGGGATGCGTTTTTCTGTAATTAAAAAAGCAGAGAGCCATGTCTTTAAAGACCACTCCTTGCTTACATCTTTTTCCCAACATTTTAGGCTAGAAGTTTTAGTTGGGGTCTGCTTATTTTTTATAACATTATGGCACTTAAATGAGATTTATCAACATCTAAAATTAATTTCTCACAATCGGTCAGCTTTCTGAAATGTTCTAATATAAATCCCCAAAACTTCAACCGACTACACATTTGATGTTATTCTAACCATAATGAATTATGTAACTTATATTTTTTCCTTAGTTCGTTAAAGGCAATAATAGAACCATTCTGAAACAGGTCCGTTTAATATACTGCTGTTTTTGTCTAGAGTTTCCAAAAGAGGAATATCAAATTCTCGGGATAGGGTAATCAGTGGAGTTAACGGTCTAGGGAATGGAATTAAGTCATATTTCAAGTTCACCTTGTCCCAACATTTAAAACTGTTTCTAGAGGCATCTCCCATAGTTACAAAACTAGTATGGTCAGTATTGTTTTTTTTTGTTTTGAAAGATTAAAGTTTGTAGCTCTTTTTTAGCTGACATTTCCTTTTCAATTTGAAACCAATTCTTGGCTTCCACTTGGTCTCTCCATCTAATAATATGTGCTATAGTTATTGCTTGTTGGAACTTCTGAATAGATGGGTAGGCCATGCCTCCTTTTCAAACGTTCTTAATTAAATATGCTGTTTTAATTCTCTTTTTTTTTGCCTTTATGAATAAACTTATCGAGGATAGTTTGAAATGCCTTAATTTGGAGACTTGTAAGATGGTATGGTATACTCCTCATAAGATATGTTTTTTTGGGCACTAGAAACATTTTTGTAGCTATGATTCTTCCTGACCATGAGTCGTGGAGATTTCTCCACTTTTCAATGGATGCTTTCAAGTTTGTCATTGTCCGCTTGAAATTTTTGTCTATCATTTGTTTAAAATCAATTTGAAGTTCTATGCCCATATGTTTTATACTCTTTTGCCATGAATATAGACAATGAGTCTTTAAATATAACTCTTCCTCATCATTCCGATTTATCATCAATGCTTCCGATTTGGAAAAGTTTAATTTGTAGTTTGAAATCTTATTAAATTCTCTTATACAATGTTGGAGATTTACGATTGAATTAAACGGATCTTCTAAAGAAAGAACTATATCATCTGCAAACATTGTAACTTTATGTTCTATATCTCCCGCCTTAATGCCTTGAATGTCTTTACATTCTCTAATGGCACAAGCTAGCGGTTCCATTAAGAGAGCAAATATTAGTGGGGAGAGAGGGCATCCCTGTCTAGTCCCATTAAATATATTACATTTCACCGACTTAAATCCGAGGCCGACGACAGAGGCGGAGGGGGCCACATAGAGAGCTTTAATCGCCCTGGAGGCAAAGTCCCCAAGGCCAAAATTGTCCAGGACCAGTTCCATGTAGTCCCACCTGACTCTATCGAAGGCTTTTTCTGCATCTAGAGATAGAAAAACAGACAATTTTTTTTAAATTTTGCATAAACTATAAGATTAACTAGCCTTCTAACATTATCAGTCCCTTGCCTATTTACTATGAACCCATTTTGATCTTTATCTACCATAGAATGGATTACCCCATTCAACCTATTTGCCAACACTTTAGCATAGATTTTAATATCAGTGTTAAGAAGAGAGATTGGCCTATATCCTTTACATTCAGTACATTCTTTATCTTTTTTCGGAATAATTATAATATGTGTTTGAAGCATTTCCTTTGGAGTAAAACTTGTCTTTTTTATTTCATTAAGTGAACAAGTTAAATCCGATATAATTTCTTTCTGAAAGATCTTGTAATACAAGTTAATATAACCATCTGGGCCTGGTGCTGAGGCAAGAATTTTTTGGAAGATGTATTTTATCCAAAAAAGTTTGGATTTAATTTCTTTTAGGTTATTTTACCTCTTTGTCTCCCAAATTATATAAACCCGAATAATATGCTGCAAATGCTTCTGCTATTTTAAGGGAATTCATTATTATTTCACTGTTATGCTTAATTTGATCAATTCTTTTTTGAATAAAATTGGCTCTGTATTTACTTCCTAAAAATGTAGTTGCCTTATTGCCCAAGTGGTGTATTCGCTTTTGAAGAGCCCATAAGAAATTATATATATATATATTTTTTGCTCTATAGCTTTAATCTCTTTTTGTAAATTCTTAATCTGGTCCATATTTGATGGGCAAGGATTTTGTTTATTTTCCATATCTGCTTTAGTTAACTTAATATATAATTCCCTGAGAGGTGTTCCCTGTATATATGCCTTATGTGCCAACCAAACAGTTGTAATGGATACTACAGATAGTCTATTGAGAGTAAAAAAATCTTCAATTTTATGTTTGAGTTTGGCTTTACATTCTTGATCTTTCAGTAAATAACTTTTCAGTTTCCAAGCAGGAGCTGCGTTAAGGGTTGAACCTATTTTAAAAGTGGCAGATATAAAACCATGATCGGAGTAGTTTATTGGGTCAATTTGAGTTTTACTACATTTTTTTGAGCGCCATTTCATTTACAAATATATAACCGTTTTATCTAACCTTTGAGTTATGTTTTGACTAGTTTTGGATCTTATGTTTATTTTTTGATCTAGACTAGGATTAGGAACATTATTAAAGTCGCCACAGAATATCAAGAGGCCAGAGAAGTAATTCTTAAACATATTTAAGGTTTTATAAGTAAACTTACATTGACCTTTATTAGGAGCATAAATGTTTAAGATAATTATTTTAGTATTGTTAATTATAGTATTGCTAATTGTCCAGAAAGAGAAATGACCTTCTGGGTCTGTAACAGAAAAATCTTCTTTCCAGGTTAGTTTTTTGTTGAAAAAAATAGCTGTACATCTTGTTTTTTTTAACATATTTTGAGTTATTGATTAATTCAACAGTTTTATTATTATACTCTTTTCCACTTTCCCTCTGCCAATGCGTCTCTTGGAGGCAAACTATATCAGCATTTTTTTTATAGAAAGCATTAAAAAATATTGATCTTTTTCCCGGAGTGTTTAATCCTTGATCATTTTGGCTTAAGACCCTAAATGTTATTCAGGGTCAAAGGCAGATTTCAACAAATTTGAAGATCCTCCTTCCCCTTCCATCCCCATCTCCCCTTCGAGCCAGCTGAAAAAAAACAAAAAACTACACAAAACATACACATACATAGATGTATACATGCAACAGCTAAACAAAATAAATCTAAATACCCTTTAAAAGGAAACATTACCAACCTCACCCTAAATTACCCACCTAAAAATAAGAAAATAGGGTGGGATTAAAGGGGGAAAGGGAAATAGTGAATTTATCTAAGTTCAATCAGTCCTTGACTGTCCTCAGTGGTGCAAATTTCTAAAAATAAAAACAAAGATCAAGAAATAGAAGAAAAAGAAACCTAGCTATTTTAACCACTCTTTATATTTCCAAAAGTGCTTATAACCACTATTTCTGTCTACCTCTGTTAAAAAAAAAAAAAAAAAAAAAACTACACAGATATTATTGAATCTTCGAGGGGAGACATCTTTAATTCCTTCTTGCTTTCTATTTACTCATATGGTAGTCTATAGTCAATCTCTTTTTTATTCACACAAAGAGTGTTAACCCTTATGGGTTCTTCTTTTCCCTTTCTCCTTCCCTTTTTTCTTTCTATAATCCCTTCCCCGTTCCCTTCTTTTCTCCCTTTTTTGTCCCTTTATTTCGTTTCTCTTAATCCTTTGTCTTCATACATATAGTGATGTTTAACATTAGTGTTTACATCTAAATTAAATCTAACCTATTGTGAGATTTTTTATGTTACTTACTGAGCTATTTTTAGTTATTATAAATCTTTTTTCCTTTACTGATCATTTGTGTTAATTATTTTTTTAAATTATTCTCCTATAAGTTTAATGTAGAATGATTCTTCAATTATATTATAGTATGAAAGTATTCTATATTTTTAGTGATTTAAAGTGATCAACTTGTGAAATTCTATATTAATTCCTTTATATATTTAATCTTTATCTAACTCTAATTATCAAATTTGTGTTTATTTTGTGCATCCTATTGCAGGTCCCAGGAATCTGACAAGTTCTAAAGCAATTAGGATTAGGGAAACGTTTCCATCTAAATAGTTTGTCTGGGGTGATATATATCCTTTGAAGAACCTTAATAGAGGTCTCCAGAATATTACTGATCAAAGATCCTGTGGTAAAGGTTCGCCAAGAGTTTTTCCAAGTCCCCATATCCCACTTGCCATTTAAGTCTTCTTCCCATCTTTGCATATATTTTGGGAGGGGGGTTAAAAGTATCATATAGGATACCCACAATACCTTTTGTAAGAGGAGCAGACAGGCATAACCTAGTAAACCAATTTGAAGTCGGCTTACCTAGTGTATTTTCTAACGTGGAGAGAAAGTATTTAAATCTACAAAATGTATAATGTTCCTGAATGGGGATATTGAATTCTTCTTTTAGTTAAGTGTATGTTAAGGTAGTATTATCTTGATACCAGGAATTCACCGTCAATAGATTATGGGATTTCCACCATAATAAAGAGGTTGCAGGGAGAGTATCCGGGAATCTGGGATTGGGTATTAAGGGAGTAGGAGTGGGGTACTTCGGGATCATCTGAAATTTGTGGACAGCCCATGACCAAATATTTAAGAAATGCTTTATATACAGACTGTCCAATTTACCCAAGCATGTCAGTGGGTTTGGGATCCATGGAATTGAATCCCACGTATATGGGGCCATCATAAAGTTCTCAATAAATATCCAAAGAGGTTGGTGAGTAGGGGAGTGCGCAATTGGAACAAAGGCTAATTGTGCCGCTTTAAAATATAATTTCAAATTGGGGCAGGAGAGACCTCCTTTTGATTTATGGATGAACATAGTTGATTTAGAGATACAATGTGATTTATTCTGCCATATCAATTTAAAGACTTGGCGTAGTTTGTCTAAATCGATGTAACTCAAGGCGATCAGTAGGGAGCGAAATAAATACATGGCGGGGAAGGAGGTTAATTTTAAATGAGTGGATATGTCCTAACCATGAGATAGGGTGTTTTGCCCATGTCAGTAGATTTTGGGTGAATGTTTTATAGATGGCCGTATAGTTGGATTCTTGAAGATGTGCAGTGTTACGGGTGAGATTCACACCTAGATATTTAATACTAGCGAATTGCCCGTCAAAAAATGACGGCAATGAAATTGTAAGGTAGCTAATGCTGTTTGGTGTATAATAATGAAATATGTAATACATTACTAAATGAATATACTGTACCTATTTTGAAGCATTGTGATGAAGAGCTGGCAATCTGTGTTGATGTTGCTGCAGTAGTGGTGTGGAGCTGCTGTGTAAGCATGCTGAATGTGTGCACTGTGTGGTATGAATATCCGTAGGTGGTTTGTGGCGTTTTGCAAGTTTCTTGTGGTGTTTTGCGAGTTTCTTGTGGTGTTTTGCGAGTTTAGAGTGCTGTAGCCTCGTTTTTGTTTTGTTCGGCGGCCATTTTTTCTGTCGCTTAGATTTTTTTTTAGTCTCAAAACTCTTTTATTTCGAGTAAAATCGAGGTCTAAGTTGCATTTTTGAGGTCCTGGGTGCTCCCTCTTGGTGTAGGTAAGGTTTTTATGTATGTGCTGTGTGTATGTATTGTGTTTTAAATGTTTGTATGTCGGCGTGTTGCGTCCGATGTTTGCGAGGTCGTAATGTGTGGTAACGTGTTTCGTAGGTTGTTTGCGTTCCTCGTAAAATTTAGCGAGTGTCGTAATTTGTGTGTCGTGTTTTTTGAGTAGCGACGTGAAGTTTGCGAGGGTTTGAGGCCCTTGCCCAGTGACCTCGCCAGCAACTGAGGCCCTCGCTTTGCAAGGGGCCTCAGTTGCTGGCATGGAGCGCCTTCGGCGCTCCATGCCAGCAACTGAGGCCCTTGCCCAGTGACCTCGCTACGCGAGGGCCGCAGCTCGCTGCGCGAGCCCGCAAGCGTGGGCAACGACCCGTACGCTCACAACTATATATGTGATGGTTAGAGGGCCAGTTAAAATTAAAGTGCTGTTGCAAAAAGGTTAAGTCTGAGGGGGGTAAGGAAACATTTAGAACGTTTTATGCACGTTTATGTGAAGCCCAGAGATTTTACTGAATGTTCCAAGTAGGTAAAAGAGGGCAGGGACTGAAGTGCAGGGATCTGTCAATGTACAGAGGACATCATCTGTGAATAAGGCACACTTAAAGTGATGGTGGCCTATATTTATGCCTTTAATGTCTACGTTTGATCTAATAGCCTGAGCTAAGGGTTCAACGGCTAGAGCAAAGAGTAAAGGGGATAGAGGGCAGCCTGATATGGGGCCATCATAAAGTTCTCAATAAATATCCAAAGAGGTTGGTGAGTAGGGGAGTGTGCAATTGGAACAAAGGCCAATTGTGCCGCTTTAAAATATAATTTCAAATTGGGGCAGGAGAGACCTCCTTTTGATTTATGGATGAACATAGTTGATTTAGAGATACAATGTGATTTATTCTGCAATATAAATTTAAAGACTTGGCATAGTTTGTTTAAATCGATGTAACTCAAGGCGATCGGTAGGGAGCGAAATAAATACATAAGGCGGGGAAGGAGGTTCATTTTAAATGAGTGGATATGTCCTAACCATGAGATAGGGTGTTTTGCCCATGTCAGTAGATTTTGAGTGAATGTTTTATAGATGGCCGTATAGTTGGATTCTTGAAGATGTGCAGTGTTACGGGTGAGATTCACACCTAGATATTTAATATGGTTAGAGGGCCAGTTAAAATTAAAGTGCTGTTGCAAAAAGGTTAAGTCTGATGGGGGTAAGGAAATATTTAGAACGTTTTATCCACGTTTATGTGAAGCCCATAGATTTTACTGAATGTTCCAGGTAGGTAAAAGAGGCCAGGGACTGAAGTGCAGGGATCTGTCAATGTACAGAGGACATCATCTGTGAATAAGGCACACTTAAAGTGATGGTGGCCTATATTTATGCATTTAATGTCTACGTTTGATCTAATAGCCTGAGCTAAGGGTTCAACGGCTAGAGCAAAGAGTAACGGGGATAGAGGGCAGCCTTGTCTGGTCCCCCTCTGAATAGTAAATGAAGCCCTTGCTTCGCCAGGGAGTTTTAGGACTGCTTGAGGGGATTTATAATAGCTATTAATCATGTTCATAAAACATCCTGTAAGGCCGAATTTCGACAATACTGCTCTTAAGTAGGGTCATTCTAGAGAGTCAAAGGCCTTCTCCATATCCAGGGCAGGAAGGTATAAGGGGGTACAATGTTTACCCGCCCAGTGCATTGTATCCAGAATCCGTCTAATATTATCCCCTGCTTGCCTAAAGGGGATGAAACCCACTTGATCCTTATGAATTAGTGAGGGCAGAAATGTAGAAATTCTATCGGCCATCAGTTTAGCAAGTAATTTGACATCCCCATTTAGTAGCGATATAGGCCTATAATTTTTAACCTCCAAAGGGTCTCGGCCCTCCTTTGCAAAGAACACCATGTCCGCTTGGTTCAATTCAGGTGGAATGTTGTCACTGTCTAAGATCGCATTAAATAAGGTAACCAAGTGGGGAGCCAAAATTTCCGCTAATTTTTTGTAGTACAAGTTAGAAAATCCGGCCAGACCTGGGGCTTTACCTAATTTCAGTTTTTTTATTGTCTCCAAAACTTCCTTAACCGTAATTAAAGAGTTCAGACCCTCTCTCTCTTGAGCCGATATATGTGGAAGATCGTAGGACTCAAGAAAGGTGGAGATTTGTTTAGTATGTTGCGTCTGCGAGGATGAATAGAGCTTTTGAAAAAAGGTAGTAAAGGTTTCTTTAATCTCATTTGGGCTATAAGTGATGTTCCCAGAGGGGCTTTTGATCTTGAAAATTTTGGAGTGGGCTAGCTTCCCTTTTAATTTTCTAGCAAGTAGAGAATCCGGTTTGTTAGCTTTTGTGTAAAATGTATGGTCCGTCCATCTCAATGCTTTTTCAGTTTGCTCTGAAAGTTTTAAATTTAATTCTGCTCGTAATAGGTCTATTTGTTTACGGCGTTGGGTTGAGGGATTGGTCTGGTTAGATTTTTCTAAAGCTAAAAGTGACGCTCTGATCTCAACTTCCCTTTTTCTTTTTTGTCTCTTGTGTGCAGCAGATCGTTTAATGCAAGAGCCACTAATAACGCTTTATGTGCTGCCCAAACCCACCCTATATCCGTGCCTGGGGACAGGTTATTTAAGAAGCATTGTCTGAGGTCCGAGGCTACCTGGTCCTGAAAGGTTTGATTGGAGAGGAGCATATCATTGAGCTTCCATGTTTATGGGGGTTTGTATACAGTGCCAAAATCAAGGGACATGTGGACCACAGAGTGGTCGGACCAGGGACAGGGGCGTATTTTGGAGGCAACTAAGCCATCCGACAAAGATGAATCCATTAGCAATGTATCTATTCTGGAGTATGAGCCATGCACTGGGGAGTTAAACGTGTACTCCCTTTCTCCCTGATGTTTCAGTCTCCCAGTATCCAGCAGATGAAGCTCCTCGAGCAGTCTCTGGATATAAGTTTTTTGGAGAATTTATCTCCTTGGGACTTAGAGGACCTATCCAAGCTAGGGTCTAGAGCTAAGTTGATACCCCTCCTAGAATGATCTTGCCTGTATCTATTGATTTGAGATGAGCAAGGAGTTTAATGAGAGTATTATGGGGGGCGGTAGTGGGGGAGTATAGAGCTATAAGAGAGATGCTAGTATTCAGAAGGGATCCTGTTAGTAAAATGTAGTTGCCCTCTGGGTCAATTTTTTTACTCTCCACGGTGAAAGGGAAGTCTTTATGGAGTAGTTTAGCCACGCCTGCCTTCTTAGTGGGACAAGTTGAGGTTATGAAGTAGGGGTATGATTTGTAAGAGGGGGGTTTTCCTTTAGAAAAATGAGTTTCCTGCATAAATATTACTGTGGGTCGAAGTGATTTATATGAGATAAACGCTTTACGCCTTTTAAATGGGGAGTTAAACCCTTTAACATTGTGAGTGAGAAAGGTGAAAGAAGTGTCAGTCATTGTACCTGTGAGAGTAATGAATGCTCAGGAAGTTGTTGAGACGGCCGCTAAGCTCATGGCGGCCGAGGACCAGAGGCGGAGGAGGAGCGAAGGACCGGAGCCAGACAACCCAGGATGCAAGGGAGAATAGAGACAAAAAGAACAGTTTAAAACATTGAGAAAATATCCAAAAAATCAACATCTTATCAAACAATATAAAAAACAACAACAGTATAGTGGAGGTAAATCCTCACTAAATAACTTAAGGCACACGAAGTGCCGAGGGCAAGGGGGGGAACTCCCCAACCTTGGAATGGCTACTAGTGAGGTGGGGCAAAGTATAGGTCCAAGCGTGTATTAAGGTTAAATTAATAGACCTGAAGGGGCCCGGCCAGTCATTACAAACTGCCAGGTAGGAGGGTTTTTCAGTCTAAGATTGGATTTAAATTGAGGGGCCTGAGGGACCCCGGTTTAGGCCAGCCCAATGCCGGAGGGGGGGGGTTAGCGGTGAGTGGAGACTAGGGCAGGGGCCTTTCTGGGAAGGTTAGTGGATCCACCACGGGTCTAAATTATATGGAAAGATCCAAATGGGCTTGATGTTGCCTTGTACAGGAGAATGGAAAGGGGGTTAAAGCCCTTTCTCAGGCATATAGTGGATACAGTTTAAGATCTGACTCCCAGGGACAATCAACATAGGTGGCATACCAAACCTGGTCCAGGGGAAAGTCGACTTGGTGTGGGTAAGAGAACCAAGTCATCTAAAGTTCCAAAGTTGCCTTGGAAAGTATGTAGGAGTTCAGCATATCCTACTGGGAAGTGCAAGCCTATAGTAATGACTCTGGATTGCAAGTCTTAAATAGTCATTGATGAATATCAGGGAAAGCGATCCAAAATTAGATTTTCGTGGGTGAGGAACGCACAACCGGATTACTAGGAATGTCCAGCGAGGGTTTAGAAAGAGACGTTTGGTGTGACCTCTATTCGGGAAGGCCTCCGGGGTCGCTTAGGTTTCAAGGCTGTCACCCATTGCGTAGTCGGGAGTTGAGAAGGCGGCATTTTGGCAGCTTCCACCGAGCTGGGGTCCAGAGGGTTTGGGACAGGCAGACAGGCAATATGAGTCTTTACCAGCCTTAAGTATGCATGTTGTTTATCAGTGTTTCAGAGTCTCCTTTGTTCTGGTTCAGCAGCAAATCTTAGGAAAAAGTTGCCAAACTTGATTTTTAAAGCCAGCTGGGTCCTCCTGTGTGCAATCCTGGTTATATATGTTGATTTGGTGATAGATAAGTCACTTTATATGTGATTTTATGTGTTTTTTTTCAGCAGAGCTCATAGATCCCACATCCACTCTCCTTAAATGTTAGCTTCTCTCCACCTTCAATGCATTTTTTGGCCTCTATGGGAGAGTCTACCACTATCCTCCTTGAGTCATAAGTTATAATTAATTTAGTAGGAAAGCCCCATTTGTATATTACATGGTTTTCCCTTAATACTTTAGTATATTTAGAGAATTCTCTTCTTTTAATAAGCGTTTCTCTTGAGAGATCAGAGAATATTAAGAGATTTTCATAAGGGGGGTCAAGTTTTTTAGCCTCGAATGCTTTTCTAAGGATCTCATCTCTGTGAAAAGATGAGTGAAATTTAATAATAACATCTCTAGGGAGATCTCTATCTATTATTTTAGGAAATGGAATTCTGTGAACTCTGTCTACCATCTGTTCAAGTGCACAGTTGGTTTTTAAAGTACCAGTAAGAAGTGTTTGAACATACCGATTTAATTCCGACTGAGTAATATTTTCAGAAATACCTCTTATCCGAATATTGTTTCGGCGGGAGAAATCTTCCATTTTATTAATTTTAAGTTTGAGATCTGAGACTTCTGCTCTTAATACTGACATCTCTGTACCAATTATCGGTTGTTCCTTTCTAATCATATTATAATTAGATTCTAAAATATCAATTTTTACCTCTAAATCATTTATTGCAATTGAGTATTTAGCAATCTCTGCTGTTAAATCTTTTAGTAAAGAGTTTTTAAATTCTGCCAGTATAGTTTTCATCGTTGTAATTGTAAGTCTTTCTTCTTCGGGTTTATTTGGAATATGGTTTTCTTCAAATTCTATAATCTTTTCTAATCTGGTCTTATTAACTGAGTTACACTTGGCTTCCTCTTCCACGTGAGTTTTATCTAGTTCTTGTATTTTTATTTCCTGGGGAAAAGAACATACCTGGAGTTTTTGCCGTTACATTTTTTTTTTCTCTAGCTTTTGTTTTAGTGTCATGGTTTTCCCTCTTCACTGTGCTAACTTAATCCAAGATTTTATTTATTGGATTTAATAGGATTATAGCAGCTTGTGTCAGTCTTTTAATAAAAAGGAAGATTATTACAGATCTCGTCAAATTTAAGTATGTTCAAACTCTTTCCCTTCTATACTGTATCTAAACGTATTCTATCATACAATCTGCTGTTATGACATAACATTCAACTTTGAAACAGAATAGATTTTTACCCAGTAATCCACAATAATATTGCCCCTTGTAATATCTAGACTCTCAGCAATTGAAAGTCCCTGTTAGTACTAGTTGTAAATGTTAATTATTTTAAATATTTCTAAATAGAGTGTTGCTTCCCCTAGAATTACTAATATAAATACATGTACTTAAGATGCTATATAGCGCTATCCAGGGCTAATATGGGATGGCGTCAAATTTATATATAAACAATTGTTGACATTATATAATACTAACATAGGCTAAAAAAACAATACCACTTTTTTCCCCCGGAGACATATATTTCATAACAAGGATCTGAGAAATTCCCCTTAATTTCAAGTGATGTGACACAGTACTCCCAATTGTTAGTAAAATAATTCCACACTATTAAGTTATTCCTGTTGGCTCTCGCTAAAAAGTCACAAGCTTAAGTCGATCCAAATCAACTCTGTAATATGAGCACACCTAAGCCAGTTAATTATTGTAGACTGTTGAGCTGTATCCTGTCTCCGCCAATGACAATAATGAAATATTCTTAAAGTCCAAAAAAGTTTTCGCACCGTACTGAGGAATTTTGTATAATCCCACGTGATCTTTCTCAGAACCGAAGAGTAGCAATCTGACCTGGATGTTATTGTATTGGGCAGAGATTTTTTTCCATAACTGCCAGTGTTGTTATACCAATCTGAAGGTTTGTTTATTGCCGGATTTAGTGCACAAAGATATAAATTCACAAAATGTCACTGCTAATGCTCTACTGAGCTCGGCATTTTATAATTGCCTCAGATGTTGTTATACTGGGTTGAGGTAGAACCAACTATCAAAGATAGTACTGCATAATACTGTGGATTCACACCTTTCCCTCAAGGTTATGCACCAAGCTAGACAATTCCAAGGAGTCACAATAGTTATTGTAAAATCCTAAAATAGTTCAAGTTACAATTCAAATTTTTATACTATGAAGTACAAAGATTTCAAGTTTGGCTCCAGAGTTAATAGATGTTGCTTCTTGAATGCCTCCAGTTCTTATTGCACAATGCTTTAATGATGCACGCTGGTAAATTCAAGTGGTACAAAGAGATGAATATCTCTTGGTTATATCTTTAATCAAAGGTTTCCAGATAGCTGAATACCCAAACACATATATAAGACACTGATCTGGAAAAACTTTTTAACTTATGCGTCTGTAGAAAATGGTGTACTTTCTGCGTGATCAACTACTATTAAGCTGCATCATTGTTAGAATTATTTTTTCTTTGTAGTGACAGCTTATATTTTTGGCCTAAGATAAGCCCCAAGACACTTTTTATTATTTCTTACATATAAAATATACAATTTACAAACAAAAACACATAACAATATATACACACATAAACTTTCATAGAGCTGCCATTACTTTTCATAATGTCTGTTCTAATAGATCAAAATACATTGACCTTGTCTATTTTTCTTTCTTCTTTCTTCCTCTTCTTTTTTAACTAGAGTCTATTCTTGTACTCTTTGAGTTAACATTACATATTGATCCCCTAATACCCAGTTTACACATAGGTGCTTATGTATAGGATTAAATTCAAAATTCCTCTTTATAATCTCCCGATTGATTTTTATTGTATTTACTACTTCCTTCCATGAAGGAATTATCGGTTGCTTTCAATATTTTGTTAGAAGGTTTTTTACAATTAAGAGAATATGAGAAATTAAAAACGTTTCCTGTGGTGCTACCATATCTATATCTAAATTAAATAGGGCCACCTGGGGAGTACCTATTAGATGTTTACTGCAGATCTTTGATACTTCTGAGAAGCATTTTAACAAACATTCCCACCATACATGTAGTGTAGTACCTTTCTTGCCGCATTTATTCCAGCATAAATCATCTGGTTGGAAGTTTAATTTTCACATAAACTGGGGGGTGTAATACAAACCTCTGTGTGATTTTAAAATATAGTTCCAGGTAAGAGGTGTTAATCGCTGATTTTTTTACTAATTGGAATGAATTAGACCAAGAAGAGGGCTCAAAAGACAAGTACAATTCCGCTTCCCACGCAAAAATAGCACTCAATTTTATAAAAATAGGTTCATCGGACATTGCCCTACTACTTTTCAATATAATTTTGGAGTCACCCTCTTTAGTCGCCATGATCTCCAACTTATATAGGCTATCTTCATTCACTGGTTTGAATTTCCAAAGCAACATCAGCTTTTTTATAGATCCAAAATGAAGCCACAAAGGCTTACTAATGTGGAATTTGGTTTGTAATGTGATTAAATCCATTAGTTTACCTTTTAAGTACATATCCCCTATATATCTAATAACCTTATTTTTCCAGTATATAAGGGTTTGATAGTTCTCTTTAGTTCTTATGATTTCTATAGGCGAAGCCAAAGAAGAGAGATGGATTAGATGTTTTTTTAATCTAATTTTGAACCAAAATTTCAACATGGCTCTAAGCCCTCCCGGGAAATTACTAAGAGGGATAGATTCAATATTTGAATGCCACATAACAGTATGAATTGGTATATCTCCCAAAAGGTTATCCTCTATATCTTTCCAAATTGCTCTGTTACTCTGGATATTCAAGACCATTCATTTTGAAATCAAGATTTTATCATGAATATCCTGTATTGACGATAAGCCCATACCTCCTTTTTCAAATTTTTTACATGCTGTTGCCATCTTGATTCTTGCTTTTTTACCCAAATAAATAAACATATCTATATACGATTGAATCAAACTTAGGGAGTTATTTGGAGACTTTCTCTGGTTTACATCTAAATACATAGCTTAATTTCGGAATGATACACATGTTAATTGCAGCTATTCTGGCCGACCATGTCAGATGTAATGTTTTCTATTCGTTTATCAACAGTTTTATATCTTTTAGAAGGTTACTCAAGTTTTCCCTCATAAAGTTTTTCATAGAGAAAGAAAATGTCAGGCCCAAGTGTGTTATTGACCTAGAATTCCAGTTATACATAAATTGTTGTTTTAGGGATTGCTTAATTTCAGAGTTTACTTTTCTATGTATTATGTCTGATTTTGAAGGGTTTGTTTTAAAATATGACAAACTACCAAATTCATGTAGAATTTGATGCAACTTGACACATGAGCTCTGAGGATTTGTGAGTGTTCGCAGAATATCATCTGCAAAGAGCATGATCTTGTACACCTCTTCCCCTATCACCACTCCCTCAATCAAAAAGTTATTTCTTATGGATTCTGCCAGAGGCTCCATAAATAAAATAAACAGGAGAGGGGATAGAGGCCATCTTTGGCATGTACAATTGATAATGGTAGAACTCTTTGATTTGTATCCTGGTCCTGATATATACAGTGAAGGGTTTGTGTATAGGGCCTTGATAGCTTTAGCTCCAAAATCACCCATACCATATTTCTCCAAAACTATATCTAGGAAGTCCCAGCTGACCCTGTCAAATGCTTTTTCAGCGTCAAGCGACAGGTCCAGCAAGGATAAATCTTTACTCCTAGCGATTGACATGATATCGACCAAACATCTAATATTATCAGAAGCTTGTCTTCCTTTGACAAAACCTGATTGATCTAGATGTATTAATTTAGGTATAATAAGATTTAGTCTGTTTGCCAATATTTTAGCATATATTTTTATATCTACATTTATCAGGGAGATTGGACGATAACTTGTACTAAGTTCTGGGTTTTTTCCCCTGCTTTAGGATATTTATTATTTTTGCTTTAGATAATTCTGCTCTTAATTTACCCGTTGTTTTGATCTCATTGTACATATTGTCTAAGTGGTCGCAGATCTCTTTTGAAAATATTTGATAATATAATTGATCAAAACCGTCTGGTCCTGGTGCCTTATTTTTTTTCAATTTTTTATAACATCTAATATTTCCTCACTGCTAATCTTTTTATTAAGATTTTCAAGTTCTTCTACCGTAACTGAAGGCAATTTAATTTGACTTAAAAATGTTTTAATATCCCCTGATTAATTTCTGGCACTCCTTATTTGGCTTTATCTTATTTTGAACTGATGCTTTTTCCAGCTCAATATATAAGATCATTAGAGGTTTGTCTCTTTTCTTTTTTTTGGTCTGATGCTTTAGAGATCAATAATCCTCTCACAAAGGCCTTATTGGCATACCAAATTATAGATGGAGAATTTACTGTATCTTGATTGATCTTAAAACAATTGAATATCTCCTCTTTTAATGTTCTAACAAAGAACTGATCTTTAAACAAGGAGGGATCGATTCTCCAGTTTTTTTTAGTTCCCTTTCCATAGTGTCATTTATCATAATTATGAGCATCGAGTGGTCTGACCACACCGAAGTCTTTATTTCGACACTTTGGAGTATGAACTAAACCGGCCCGAGAAGAAAGTGTAGTACCCTACATGCATCTAAAAGATCAAAGCCATTGATCAGTTTTAAGAATTCATAAGATGTTTTAATCAATTGAGATTCCGTTTTTATTTTAACGTTTCCCACTCTATCCTTCCCTGCGTCTAGCACCATATTGAAATCTCCGCAAATATATAGATATCCTTTCCTTATTTTCTGAACCTCTTTCATAACTTTTTTAAGGTACGAGATCTGTTTTTTATTTGGTATATATATATATTTAATAAAGTTAATTTTTTGCCATTTACGGCTCCAATCCAAATTATATATCTGCCATTTGAATCAATCTTTGAGAATTCTTCTTGGCTATTTAGTCTGTTATTAAAAATTATTTAGACACCTCTAGATTTATTGTTATATGTTGCATCTATTCTTGTCTTATAATTGCAGTTATTTAAATAGTGAGTTGTCCTTCCCTTCAAATGTGTTTCCTGTAAGCATATAATATCTGCCTTATATTTTTTGAATTGTATAAAGGCCAATTTTCTTTTGGAGGGGGAATTCATGTTGTGTGAAATAAACTCACGTTGTGTGAAATAATTTTAATACTCATTAGACTTAGTTATATTTTTGCTAATCGAGACTATAGCCCTCTGAATTAAACTCTCTCTTTTTAAATTTTCTAGTGAAAAAGGTCCTATGTATATTACAAAGTTTCGGACATACATCTATAAGTCTTTGCAGCACATTCATACTAAACTCATTTGTCAATATGAATGAGTTTAGTATGAATGTGCTCAAAAGACTTATAGTCATTTTCCAAAAGGGGAATTAATAAATGTTCCCCTTTAGAATCAACAGGGCAACTTTCCCAATGTTTAGAAATGATGGATAAAGATGTAAAAACAACTTGGATGGAGGTTTGAGGATTCTAATCTCCTAATTACCATAACATATATCGTAATAAAAAATAACCCTTCATAGTTTAACCTATGTATTTGCTTTAAACATCAGAGGAAGAGAGAAAAAAAAAGCACTTCTAAATTTACTAAACTCAATATTTAAGACTAATAACTTGAATAATAAATGTAAAAAAATCTTAAATCTATATATTTATCTATAATCGTCATCCTTCTGTATATGTCAATACCAAAAGTGAAAGCATATAAAAATAGGGAAAAAGTTTTTTATACAAATTTGTGTACTTAGGTTATACCATAGTGATTCTTGAACCTTAAGTTTAATAACTAAACATATTTTGTTCTAGTGCTTAGTGCATTTTCAAAAATCTGGTCCCAGAACAGTATAATATCCAGGCCTATCATGTGCCAAAATAAAAACAAAAACTATTTGACTATTTGCCATTCTGGAAGTTTCAAATTCAAGTGTAGTTTTGTCTCATGTTTGGATTGCATGTCCACAGTTAGATTCCATTTTTGTAGCAATAAAAGTCCCTCTGGAAGAGAATTTACATTATGCCATACTGAGTCCTTCCAAATCAAAAGGCCCTTTGCTGATTTCCATTTATAGTTAATCTCTTCTTTGCTTAGACAATATGTAATCGGGGCACATTCTTTTCTTTTTGCCAAAGTCTGTGGTGAAATATCCATAAATATCTTAATTTTATCATACGGCATATCAAAGTTTCTCTTAATAAAGCTTGCTTTAATCAACTCCTCTTTAAAGGGAAGATAGTGTAAACGTATCTCTGGAGGTAATATTTTCCAATTTCTTTGGTAGGGGTATTCTGTGTATAGCATCCATTTTACTGTCTTCCCTAGGGAAGTCAGGTACTAGGCTTTTAAAGAACTCTTCCACATAGATTTTTAAATCTTCCCCATGTATAGATTCAGAGATAACTCTGATGCATAAATATTTTTTTCTAGAGCGATCTTCTAGATTACAGATCTTTTTAGATAAATCTTCAATTTTAGTTTCCAGCTCCAAGGAATATTTCAGCAAAGAGTTATTATCATAGATTAATTTGTCGCATTTGCTCTCCAAGTTTTCAATCTTAGTGGAGGCCTCAGTTATCAAATTTGTGTTTGCTATTATTTGTTTTGATAACTCTGAAGTAAGATTTATTTGAAATTCCCCAAAAATTTCTCTCAATTTAGAGCATGTTAATATTTCTTCTTCTTGTGGTGAACTTGTTCTTTCAAATGAAGATTGAGATATTTTATCTACCGATTGATTTGCTGTTTGATCTATCAATATAGACTCATTTTGAGAGTTATTTAGAGGGATACATGAGAGCTGTGCCACTTTATAATACAATTTAAAGTTGGGACATGAAAGCCCCCCTTTGGTTTTATTTTTGTACATGGTAGATTTTGAAATCCTCGAGGATTTGTAGTTCCATATGAATTTAAAGATTTTATTTTGAAACCTCTTGAGATCCCTATAAACAATCTGGATCCCCTGAATATTTGATCGTATAGACTGCGCTAGCGGCTCTATTGCTAAGGTGAAGAGCAAGGATGAGAGGGGGCATCCCTGTCTGGTACCCCTTTGTACCTCAATTTGCGCCTTGTAATTTCAACCTTGCTTTGGGAGATCTATAGTAGGTCTCAATCAGGTCCATACATTTCCCCCCAAAGCCAAACTTGAATAACACAGCTCTTAGATAAGGCTAATCTAAGGTGTCAAAAACCTCTTCTATATCTTGGGCCAATAAACAGGTTGGGGTGCGGTTTTGGGACGCCCATGAAACCAAATTTAAAGTGCGTCTAATGTTATCCCCTGTTTGTCTGCAAGGAACAAAGCCCACTTGGTCTTTATGAATGAGTCTGGGAAGAAATTGGGAGATTCTATTGGCCATCAGTTTTGCTAAATTTTTGATATCTCCATTTAGGAGCGATATTGGGCGATACTTTTTAACCTCTAGGGGGTCCCGACCTTCCTTGGGGAAAAATATCATATCCGCCTGGTTTAATTCCTGGGGCATTTGATGGCCTTTTAGAATTTGATTAAAAAGATTTGTTAAATGGGGGAGCAGAGTG
This sequence comes from Discoglossus pictus, assembly GCA_027410445.1. Lineage (NCBI taxonomy): Eukaryota > Metazoa > Chordata > Amphibia > Anura > Alytidae > Discoglossus > Discoglossus pictus. The sequence continues at coordinate 18,668,754 of CM050168.1, forward strand.
TCAATATATTTCTTATAATATAAGTTGGGGAATCCATCCGGGCCTTTCCCACCTTTCAGGTCGATAATAGTCTTTCTAACCTCTGATTCCCTAACCCTCCAGAGACAGAGTGGGCAAATCACAGGAATTCAGGAAGGTAAGTTTCTGTTGCTCTTGCTGATGCTGGTGCGGACAGGATGAATATATCTTCTGGCAGAATTCCAGGAAGGTTTTTTGTATAAGATTAGGACTGGCCGTGACATCACCAGCAGAGGTTCTAATTCTAAAAAAATTTGACTGAGAAATCTTGCTTCTAAGTTTCTTGGCTAGTAAGCTATCCGGCTTATTAGCCTGGGCATAGAACCTGTAATTTGTCCATCTAATCTCTTTTTCAGTGTGGTTAGATAATAATAAATCAAGCCCCAGTCTAATTTTATCTATTTTTTTTACGTAGATGCTTGGAAGGATTTTGTTGATTCAATCTTTCTAGATCTCCCAAGTCCTTTCTCAGGGACTGCTCCCTAAATTTGGAGTCCAATTTTTATAAGAGAGCCCCTTATAAATGCCTTATGAGCCACCCAGGTCCATCCCATGTCTCACTCCGGGGTGATATTGGTAAAAAAAAAGGATGGATATCAGCCTTATCTATATTATCTGAGAGTGATGAGTCTATCAAGATGGTGTCTATTCGGGTATACGTGCCATGTACTGACGAATAAAAGGTGTACCCCCTCTCACCCTGATGCATCAATCTCCATGCGTCTAAAAGGTGCAGATCATTAAATAATGAGTTAATCTGCTTCAATTTGAGTAATTGCCCCATCCATCCTGGCCAGATCTATCTAGATTAGGATCTAAAAACAGATTAAGATCTCCCCCCAGCACAATTCCCCCTAGATACACTGACTTTAGGTATTTGAGAAGATTTATAAATGGCAATAGTCTGCGAGTAAAATGATACCAGAGATAGTTTTGTACCCATCAGTGTACCTGTCAACACCACAAAATTATCCCCTGAGTCTATTTTCCAATGTTCAATGATAAATGGAAAATGTCTATGTAGCAAAATAGCTACTCCCGCTTTTTTAGTAAAAAATTGGGAAGTCTATTATGCGTGAAATGAGTTTCCTGTAGGAAAATCACATCTGGATGTAGGGGTTTATAGGACAAAAAACCCAGGACATTATGTGAAACAAAGACAAAAGAGGTGTCTGTCATGGTACCTCCATAGATATGAAGATGCTTTGCCAATCCCAATTTCCTCATGTGGCCTGGTATCTGGAACTAAAAGAAAGAGGGAGAAAAAACATAACACATATAACCAAAACATGGTAACATATAAACCTTGACTTTTCCTCAGCCAGTTACTTAAGGCACTTTTGTGCCAGGGGAGGAAAACAAAAATTTCCATTTTCCTACCAAGCCCCTCTACTGAGGAAGAAATATCCGACAAACAATCGGTTATAGATACCTAAGATCTACCAAATAATACCCCATCATAGAGCCTACATCTAAGGACCTGACCCCCATTTAGCCCTCTATCTAGAAGCCCATGTAAAGGTTCTCTAACCATTGGACCCAGCGATCACTTAGTTCATTTACTCATGTCCCCTGATCTTTGAACTATAACACAAACATCATATAGCGTTATAATATGCTACGCAGGGTATAAAGTACCCTGTTGGAGTGGTCTCAATGATCTATCTACAGTTCAATGTTACAAATATTTTTAGCCATGGCACTTTGTCCCTTTAGCCGCAAGTTCTCAGCTCCCATGCTGTAAGTCCAAGGTTGTGTCCATGAGATATAAGAGGTGTGGTCATGCTATCAAGTGCGTCCATCAGTCCCATTGCACTAGTAAGCTCCAGTCCCATACCCTGTAGTGACCTTCCAAACCGCTACTTGGACATTCCACTTTGCCGTCTGGACCGTTGAACTTCTGTCCATTGTCTTGCCGGTCTAGGAGGCAAACTTATTCCTTGAGGAATTTCAAGAGTGTCCTCTCTGGGTAAGAGATTTAAATCTGAAAGAACTGCATTGCACTCGTCTAAGATGTGAACGATATGATTAGTCGCCCCCACTTGAAATGATAGGCTGAAGGGGAACCCCCACCTGTACCTAATACCATTTTTAATCAAGATTAACAAGGCCGGTTTTAATTGCTTTCATTTTAGAAGAGTGGAGGGAGCCAGGTCAGCAAAGATCTGTATCTGGGCGCCATCAGGGCCGGCAATGGACTGTGCCTTTCGAGATGTTGTAAAGATCAAGTCTCTTGTCCCCTGAAAGCGAGCTATGACATCTTTTGGCGGCTCAGACTAATTTGGACCCCACAGGGCCCTATGTGCCCTTTCAATCTCCCAGGAGTCTTGAGGGTGGTTTGTTAACATATTGTGAATAATCGCATTCAGGTATATTTTCAGATCTCCCAATGATTTTTGTATCCCTCTGAATCTTATATTATTGCTTCTGGACCTGTTTCCCAGGTCTTTAAATTTATTTTCTAACGCAGTAATATGGGCACAGTTCTGGGTTATACCCAACAGTCTCTCTGCTGGGTATCCACAATCTGATCGGTTACTGTTTCCAAATGGGTGTGGTGTCCAAGATCTTGTAAATCCTGCCTGATTTCTTTTACAGCCTTGCCAAAATGAGATCTAAGTAGGCTATTAAAATCTGATAAAGAAATGTCCGACAATTTCATAGGCTGCTTTGTATGGCAAGCGTCCTCTTCTATATCTGAGCCTTCTGATGAACCAATTATGGAAGTATGCGGGGAGTCTTGGGTTTGTTGTTGTGCCTTAAAATTTTCCTGAATAATCCTTGAGGGCAGATTCCATTTTGATTTACCCATCCTTACGTCCAGATCAGAAAAACAGTAATTTTAGAAATGTGAACTATAGATTTAAGTTTTCAAAAATGTTTCCATAATATCAAGTAGTCTTAGGTGGGAGCTCCCTCTAGTTTAAGCCTATCTGTTCACAACATCAGAGGGGCTAAAAGGTCGATCACTGTGGCCAGTGTGGGGATTACATCTTAGTGAGCCTCATTTGCAGGGACAAACCGCCATATCTAGGCTGTGATCTTCAGCATTTGTCCTGTAAGGGGCACACACAAGCTTTTATACCTTTACTGTGGTTGATACTGCATAACAGTCCAGTAACTAAAATTTTGCTATGTCCAGGAAAGGTTGCAGTCTATGATGTGCAAGCAGAGAGCAGCTGTGGTTCCATCATATACCTGCCAGCCACCTGAAAAATTGTTGACCAGTAAAAGTTAATGTGTTGACTTACATGTAATGTCTTATAATGCTTTCGGCACAAAGAGTATATACCCCCAATGTGGTTAACTTTCAAGTTGAAGCTGTCAAGTACCTCCGATGGCCACTGGGTGACAGTCTGCTATCAATATTTGCATTTACAAAAAATAGCCTTCCAATATCTTCTTAGCTTCTCTGGAACTATATCTTCTTTAGTTATCAATCAGTTCAGGTGAGTCTCGTTAACCATATATTGTGCCTTGGAGGATGTTTTGATTACCTAGAAGGCTGTTATTAGCTTCCCTCCTGGGAACCTTTAATGAGGATAGCATGGGCTGCTGCCAGCCTTTCCTCTAACATTTGCTGGGAACGGCTGTAGTGGCTGTGGGGTTCTCCGTATGAATTTCTGTGATGTAATCTGCCTGTTTCTCATGAAGTCCCAAGATGACCACCGTAGTTTTGGTGGGAAGCCTTGCTAAGGGGAATCTAAGATGACGTGACATGATTTTCCTCAACCCCAAGATGGCAGCTACAACTTTTTGTCCTCCAGGTTGTTGCCAAAGGGGGGGAAGGGGGGGCGATTCTGACACCCGGAGCATCAAGGGTGAGTGCCTCATTGGTACATGGATCCAGGGACTGCTGGATTGCGGAGCCTCCTGACCTTACCCCAATAACCCCCTACCTCGTGGGGGTAGATGGGTGCCGTCACCCCGGATCTCCTCCGTCCATTTTTTTTTTCACGATTTTTGATTGTTGAAACTCATCCAAATCTATTTAAATTTGCGTTCCACCTCACTCCCAGACATCCTGGCTGTAATGTTTTGGTTCGGTATTTTTGTTCCGTATGTTTTTGTTTCGTATTTTTCGTATCTGGTATTTTCTTTTCCAAGTCCTTGCAGCCTAAGGCGATACCGCGTTTACTAAATGTTTGGTGGCTAAGTCCCGTATTTCATTGCCTTCACTGCTGGCCTTTCCTTTGTGCTGGGAGTTTAAGTGCCTTAACGGCTCGCCTTGCTATGCAAGGCTCGCAGGCGATGAGAGCTTTGGTGCTCATCGCCGAAGTGCTCCCAGTTAACGTCTCTCCTCGATCCAGGAGGCTCACAAGCGCTGAGTGCCGCCTAAGTCGTACGCACCACGCAAAGCGTGACAACGTCTCGTAGTTTGACAACTATTATATGTGATATACTTAACCCAGTATAGTGTCTGCAAGGTGCAAACTTATCACTGATCAAACAATTATGAAAATCTGAAGACTGGAGCTTCTTAATAAACACATTGTAATTACTATGATACATTGCTCTTCTTCGCTGATTTATTTAAGCTTAATTGTTTTTATGACATGATTATAGTATGAGCAAGTGACTTATGTTACAGCTATGTACGTTTTAATTTAAAGAACAAAGGGATCTGTAGGAAGACCAGAGAAAGCCAGTCCATCTGGACAAAAAGGTTGGTGCTAAACTCCACACATAAATGTATACAGACTGGTTAAAACATACAAACATACATACATATCGCGTTTACATTCAAGTCAATAAATTACTTAATCCATGGAGATATATATAGTTTGTCCATGGGGTGTGAGACATTTTCTGATGGCTTTACAGTGAAAATAATAGATTCAGAGCTTCAAGTGATAATTAGCTATTGGCACTGATCTCCCATTAGCAAGCGGTATTACTCTTTGCTTGTGGGGGGATCAGAAAGACATTATAAGATAATAACTGAAAACTTTGGTGTAGGGTTACTGTTTTAATGGAATTTTCTAACAATATTCAATTGATAAAGTACTTGTTATTAACAAAAGATTAAATTTATTAAATTTTTGGAACTTACTCTATGACACTTTAAGGGGCCATTAGATATAATCAAATCTATACGTGTCTGTGATAGCCTGCAGAGGAGGAATGTCTACAGTTATAAATTGTTTGTATTTACAGTCAGCAATTGTTTGGTGTTTCTGCTATGACCTGGAATAAACACTAAAGCTTAGTATAACATAGCATAGCAATCAACAAATAGTAACCGTTTCTGCTTGTACGTCTTTGTCAACCTTGTGTACATTAGAATTACTTTATATACAGTTGTCTTTACTACAGTATCAATACCTGAAGGTCAACAGGATCCTCTCTGGTGTCTTGTGTTACATGAGATTTTGGTTAAAATTGATCTGGAATTTACAGCACAATACAACAATTGCATATAAATCTTTATTTGTTTCCATGTTTTGTTATTTGTATTCCCTAATGTGTCTGATCCGGCGCAGAGGCAGCCCCAGGCACTGGGTCTGACGCAGCGCAGCGTGACCCAGAGGAGCCTGGGGCGCTCCTTATTGGCTGGGAGAGGGGAGGAGGGACTTCCGCCCATTTCGAAGGCTTCCTCCTTCACTCTGCGCCGGCCATTGCCAGGATTGGAAGCCAGGTGGTCTGCTCCTGCTAGTGCCTGCAAGTAAACAGTGCCCAATAACCCTGTCATTCATAATTCAGTGGGGTCCCTCTGTGTGTGCTGTGTGTGCTGTGAGAGCTGCGTGAGTTGGGTGAGTTGTGTGAGCTGTGTGAGCTGTGAGTGGGTGCTGTGTGGGCAGTGGTTTGTGTGGGTTGCGGGCTGAGTGGGCTGCGCTGTGCGGCTGTGCGCTGTGTGGACTGGTGCTGCATGAGCGGTGACCGTGGGCTGTCCTTGTGTGGTTTGCCTGCGTTCGTAGTGGCGGGTGTTAGGTTGGTCATGGATCCTGGGAAGTTAGAGGCCCTTTTGGCAATGGTTAGGTCCCGAGCTTTGTGTCACGGGGTTAGGTGGGTCCATTGTTGGACCTGGGAGGGTAACCTTGAGGCGCCTTCAATCGATTCTGGGGAAGCTTAACTTTGCGTGCAGAATCATCCCAATGGGCAGGGTGTTCAGCAGGCGATTGTCCTTGGCTATGGCGGGGTTGATGCAGCCGCATCACTTTGTGAAAGTGTCAGGAGCAATGAGAGCGGAGGAGAAAGTCTGGATAGCGTTACTTCAGTCATTTAATGGGGCTGTGCTAATACACCAGGATAGCGTGACGAGTGCTCAACTCGGGCTGTATACAGAGGCAGCATTAGAAGGGTTCGGTGCTTACCAAAAAGGAACATGGTTAGCCGCGGCATGGCCTGAGTCGTGGGTCTCTGGTGGCCTTACAGCAAATTCAGCCTTTCAGGAGTTATTCCCTATGGTAGCGGCGGTTCAAGCATGGGGCACGGAGTTCAAGGATCTGCAGGTTTGGTTTGGGTCGCCCTGCGAGGCAACGGTTCGAGCAATCATTATCCTCTCATCATCATCATTGCCGGTACTACACCTTATATGACGGTTGCTTGAGGTTGAACATATGGCTACGGGCATTCCACGTGTTATGTCCGGAGAACGGCATTGCTGATGCCCTTTCTCGGTTGCAGGAAGCGCATTTCAGAACACTGGCTCCAGGGGGCGAAAACTCAAGGCGAGGACATCCCCCCGAGAACTCTGGGAGCTTGGAGTGGTCGGATAGCCAAGTATGTCAGACAGTCGCTGGCACCGCAGACGTGGGCAGCCGATAAGACGGTATGGGACAAATGGAACGATTTGGTGCAGGTTGTCAGTGGTACCGCTTCGGAAGAAGAATCATTAGGCTTGTTACTATGGTTCCTGTTGCGGTGCGCAGAAAACAGCGACTCAGGGTTAGTTGGCAGGTCACAGCCCTGGCCTTCATAATGTTCAAGGTGGCCGGTACAAGGGACCTGACAGAGGAATTTTTGGTTCGCCAAGTGGTGAAAGGCATGTTCATGGGCGATCAGAGGCAGGACAAAAAGGCGTCCGATTACCTTCTCATTGTTGGTGCGCATGGTGCAGGAGTTGGAAGTACTCTGCAAGGACCCCTTTGAATCCCTGCTTTTCTGGACGTCTTTCTCCCTAGCGTTTTTCGGGACCTTCAGAATCGGGGAGCTAGTCTCGGCGAACAGGCACAGTTCGGGGGGGGCTGCAGGCGGTGGATGTTTGTCTGGATGGTGACAGAGTGATGTTATGGTTGAGAAGGTCCAAGACCGATCAGGAGGGGAAAGGAAGAGAGGTGACATTGCACAGAATTGGCTCAGGATGCTGCCCCCATGTGAATGTGAAGGAGTATTTACAATGGCGGCCACGGGCACCTGACCCGCTGCTCACACATGCCGACGGGCAGGCATTGTCTCGGTTTCAGTTCACAGCAATCTTAAAAGCGGCGCTTGAGCGCTTGGGTTTGGTTGCGGCGGAGTTTGGGACCCATTCCTTCTGCATAGAAGCCGCTACCGAGGCGTTGAGATTAGGTTTGCCAACTGAGGCGGTCAAGAGGATCGGGAGATGGGAATCGCAGCGGTATAGGTCTTATGTGGGACCTGAAAGGGTTATCTAAATGAGACTTTCTGTGTATTACAGATGGACAGAGACAGCTTTGGATTATCGGCCATTCCTACGTGTACTGGGCCCACAGGTTAGCCGCAGTCACCAGGAGTAATGCTCAGCTGGGCATACCTGAAACGGACCTGCAGGTACGATGGTTTGGTTTCCGAGTCGTGAGGTGGGCACAGGTGCAAGGCTTGCTGGACAATTACGCACATCACTACGGTGATCCTGATATGGTGCTTATCCACGCTGGTGGCAATGATTTAGCGGTCGTTCCCATGTGCAAAATGTTGAAGGACATGAAGAGGGATATTTCCCTCTGGGTGCGCCAGTTGCCGGACCTTTTTATTATCTGGTCAGAGATGATAAAGAGGCGTTCATGGCGGAATGCTAGAGACCCAGTTTTAGTTGATACGGCCCGCCAAAAAATCAATAAGCAAATGGCCAGTTTTGTGCAAAATTTAGGTTTTATTTCCATCAGGTACCGGGAATTTAAAGGCGTAGACGCCGATGAGTTCTTTCGTCCGGATAAGGGGCACTTAACCGAGATTGAGTTGGAGCTGCTGACATTAGAATTCAAGGAAGGGGTAACTCGGGCACTAGCTTTATTAAGCGAAAGGGGTCATTGCAACCTCAGGAGGTGTCCCTCAGCCGCTCCGTGGTGGGAGGTGAGTTGCCCGGCCCACTGGCTTTAGTGGGCATTGCCCTGCCTCATGGGCGTGCTTGGAAAAGCACTGGGTGGCCCTGGGCATGGGCCCAGGGTGTGAGGTTACTGTCCTGGCCGGGCTCCTCCTCCTTTATGTTACTCCCAAATTGATGTCAGTTGTTATTTCACAAGCTAATGGATCTTGCTGTGGGCAAGTTATTTATGATGTTTTCTCTCTTATTTCAGATAAATAGATTTGGAATTTCCAGTTCAATATAACTTTTCTCTTCTGTCCCAATGTGTCCGTTTATTATTTTTAATTTTACATTGTTTTAAGGCACTAATTGTATTATATGCGTGGCAGTGGTTTTATATATATATATATATATATATATATATATATATATATATATATATATATATATATGTGTATTTACAAGCCCACCCCAGGCCCCTGGAAACCCTCAACCTCACCATTCCTCCTCTCTTGAGGGCTTCCTATGACTTTTTCTGGCAGGGGTAGTGACAAAACACACCTTTTTAGCTTATGCATTAACACTTTTAATATTTTAATGCATGTTTTAGTAAGATGCACAGTAAATATATTATGTAAAATTATCCAGAATTCAATATCTGTGCTCTAGAACTTAACATCCAAATATAAGGAACAATCAAAAACAGAATTCCTACAAGAATGGAGGCCAGCACGCTGATTGGTTGGTGGGCTGGCTGTCTGTGGGGAGGAGCCAGCAGGGGTGTTGGCGCACGTTGAGTGCCATTTTGGCTCACTCTGCGACCGGCCAGCGATCGGATCACATCCCCTTGTGCTGAGCTGTTGTGCTGGCAAATCTTTTGTGAAGTATCATATTTGTCCTGCGTTGTGTGGGGTGGCTGTGTGTGTGTGTATCTGCTGTCTGTTTTGTGTTTTTTGTTTGTCGTTGGCTGTTTTTTGGGCTTGGGTGGGCTCTGGCATTTTTGGTAAAGCCTTTGCCCTGGGGTGGGCGCTGCTGGGCCCCTTATTGGTAGATTTCATAAATATATTTATCTTATTGCCTGCTATCTGGAGTGATTCCCACATTTACTATTAGTGGGCCATATTTCCCCTGCTGTGCATCATCAGGCAGTTCTGGCTACTACAGCATTATTATCTTAGCTCTCCTGGGTTTTGTTTTTTTTGGGGGGGGTGTATGTTATTGCTTATTGGAGCCTGTTCTAGGGGTATTTTTATTTTCTTGCCCCCTTTGTTTGGATTTTCCTGGGAATTTTTGGTCTGGGGTATAGGTAGAGTTTTTCCCGTATAGTTGTTTTTTATTTATCCCTGTATCATCCTGCAGTTTTTTTTTTTTGTTATTGCCCGCTGCAGGACCATTACTTAAATTTGTCCCTGGTCAATCCCCCCCATCCTTAGATGGATGCCCAGGCTGTTGCAGAGCTGGATCGCCTACTAGGGGTGATTCACTCTCAGGTCCTTTGCCACGGAGTTAGGTGGCTAGAGCACCTCATAGGCACTCCCGTGGGTGCCTCAGCCCCTTCCCCTGCAGTACCCCAAGCAAATCTGTGGTGGCTGGTGGCTTGGGCAACTTTGGAGACTGAGGCCCTTCTGGTAGGCAGGCTGAACAACTGATCCCGGATAGGGGCAGCTTGCCAGAGGGGAAGGACGGCACTTTAGTTAGTGCGGCAGGCCAGGGCTTAGGTGTCCACCAGCCCTTGCCTTATAGCAATGTGAGAGAGAGTGACAAGGGTGTTGCAGGTGTAGACCCAGTAACTCGGGCTGCACCTTCGGAGACACCACTGAGTCAACTCATTATTTCCGGCACCCCCACTCTGCCAGCCCCGCACCCTCGCAAAAAGGGTAGTAAGGATCCTACCAGGCCTAAAGGAGCAACTAGGAAGCCAGCAGTCCCTAGGGGGGATTTAGCGTCAGGGACAGTCCCCGTTGCCACTGTTTTGTCTGATTCTGCCTTTCAATGTTTGCCACAGGGTGGCATGCACGGACATCGTAAAAGACATGATGCGAGACAACAGGGAGGCGTGTCGACTAGAGGTGGTCAAGGGTAAAAGGGTGGCTCGCCCGGTGAGAGCCGGGAAGGCGACTACAAGGTACAGTCCTCATTCTTTTGCCTTGACTACTACTAGAACGACTGCAGGGGCGGTACAGGCTTCCATGCCTCCCTTTACAAACACCAAGTCTTTAGTTGACAGAGAGAATGACAGGGTACTAGTACGGGACTGGCTCCTCTGCTGATGGTTCCGGACTCAATGAAAGTGTCACATGGGGACAGGGTCTGGGGAACCTAAGCAACCCTTTAGGGTCAGTGGGGGTGGAGAGTGAGTCTTCCCTGGATGACGCAGAGGCTGTCAGGAGCTCATCTTACAGGCACAGGCAGGATAGTCAAAGTTCCTTTTGCCTTTTCAAAATTTCCAGGGAGCGGTCGCGTTCTTGCAATCGCAGATACTGCAACTGCCGCTGTAATGGTTCCAGCTCTGATCCTGAGCCACGGAAGGGGAGGCCTTGTAGGGCGGCTCCTGAGTAGGGGCAGGGACAGGGTCCCCCAGAACCAACTAGTAACAGAGCTTTGTTGGGGGGTCATGGGGATGCTCTGTCGGATAAGGATTTAGGGCAATGGGTAGCGGGGTTGGCATGGTTGAAGTATGACGAGGACTTCCGCCAGGGGGGGGAGCCCACATTGGCGAGCCGCCAAAAAAGGGGCAGGACACCTGTGTTGCTAGACGCAATGCTCCCGTGGCTCGTACGTTATGGTAAGGTGGGAAGTAGGGCGTCGGCAGCACAATTGCTGACCGAGGGGTTCCAAGATGGCTTTGTCATTCCATGTGAGATGGAATTGACCGGCACCTTTCTGGCTAATTTAAAATCGGCAGACGATTACCCCTGAGTAGTGCGGGAAAAAATTGCGAAGGAAGTGAGCTTGGGTATAATGGCGGGGCCATTCATGGTACCGCCAATAGAGAGTTTGCACGTGTCACCACTGGGGGTAGTTCCAAAGAAAGAGCAGGGCAAGTTTAGGCTTATCCACCACTTATCGTACCCAGAGGGTGCTTCTGTGAATGACGGGATTGACAAGGATTTGTCATCTGTCTCGTATGCGTCTTTTGACGCTGCAGCGCGGTTAGTGCGGAACATGGGCAGTGGGGCGTCGATGCCAAAGTTCGATGTGGAATCACCTTTTCGCCTTCTGCCAGTACATCCATCCAGTGCTGGGATGTCATTTTGGTGGGGAGTACTATGTGGACCTCTGCTTAACCATGGGATGCTACATTTCATGCGCCTACTTTGAGACGTTTAGTACGTTTTTACAGTGGGTCACAAGGGTGATGGCGGGGCATTCCAGTATGGTTCACTGTCTGGATGACTTCATGTTCGTGGGCGCAGCGGACGGCTGCACGTGTCAGTAATTATTAGATGCTTTCCAAACAGTGTCGAGAGATTTTGGGGTTCCCCTGGCATGTGAAAAAGCAGAAGGTCCGGTTACTCGTTTGACATTTTTGGGCATTCAGTTAGACTCGGTTAGGATGGAGTGTAGCCTTCTGATGGACAAGGTTATAGATTTGTGGTCGGAGTTGGAGGCGTTGTTAGGCACTAGGAGGGTCTCTCACAGGCGGCTGCAGTCTATATTGGTGAAGTTCGCCTTTTCGTGTCAGATCCTACCTATGGGTAGGATGTTCTTTAGATGGCTTTCCCTAGCTACAGTGGGCGTAAAACGTCCTCACCATTTCATCAGTCTGTCGGCGGCTATGAGGAAGGATGTGAGAGTCTGGGTACTCTTTCTAGTCACATTCAACGGGATAAGGCTTATCCACCCACAGGCAGTATCTAACAGTGATATCCAGCTGTTCATGGATGCGTCGGGAGGTGTAGTTTTAAAAGTTTTCTTCGCTGGGAAGTGGGGAGCGTCTTGGTGGCCCGCGGAATGGACGGAGGCGGGTTAAATGGAGGACGCACTGTTTCAGGAACTCTTTGCCATAGTTGTAGCTGTTCGGATATGGGGTTCAGGGTTGAGGGATCAGCAGGTGGTGTACCAGTCAGACAATATAGCGGTGGTACATGCTATTAATGGTGCCAAGGCAACGGTGGTGCCGGTTATTCGTTCCATTGGACAGTTGAGTTGGTGTTATGCTGCTTGCATTGGAACATATGGTTCCGGGCCAGGCACTTGCCCGGATCATGTAGCGGTATTGCTTATGCCCTTTCTCATTTCTAGTGGGAAGGCTTCAGACTGCTGGCGCCAGGGGTGAAGCAACAGGGCAACAGCTTCCCGGAGGAAGTTTGGGAGTATGGAGAGCTGAGGTAGCGCGACTGGTGAAGTACTCATTGGCATCAAATACATGGTTGGCTTACAGGAAAGTCTGGCATAGGTGACAGGAATTGGTGGAGTTGGCCGGGGGTGCTGACTCTGAACAAAGGAGGACCTGTTGTGGTTTTTGTTGCGGTGTAAGAGCGAAGGGCTCTCTAAAGCTACGGTGATGCGGCGAACAGCAGCTTTGGCATTTATGTTTAAGCTAGCCAGACAGCGGGACCTGACTAAGGTCTTTATCGTCAAGCGGGTCGTGTGTGGCATATTCAAAGGCAGGCAGACCCAGGATAGGAAGCAGCCTATAACGTTCTCGCTACTGCTGCGCATATCAGAGGTGCTGACGGAGGTGTGTTGCTCCCCTTACAAGACTTTGCTTTTCCGTACAGCCTTTGCCCTGGCCTTTTTAGAGTCGGAGAGCTGGTTGCGTCTAGCAGGCGAGGTCTCGGGGGGCTACAACAGGTAGACGTTAGCTTACAGGAGGGCAATGTGTCAATGTGGCTGAGGAGGTCCAAAACTGACCAGGCGGGAAAAGGGAGGGAGATTGTGTTGGGTAGGACAGGGACTGATTGTTGTCCTGTGGGGTGTATGATTAGTTTTCTACAAGTAAGACCGGATTATCCTCGGCCACTCTTAATACATGAGAATGGATTAGTGCTTTCTCGCTGCCAATTCTCCAAGGTGCTTAAAATCTGCTTGCACCACCTGGGTATGGAGGTGGAAAATTTTGATACCCATTCCTTCCGTATTGGGGCAGCCAAAGTGGTGGCTAGGGTTGAGCTGCCGGAGGAGGTGATCAGGAGAATTGGAAGGTGGGAATCTAGGCGTTGGCAGATTTATGTAGGACCTTCAGCTGCTATCGGTTAACTGTGTCATATCTGTTACAGGCACTGGAAGGCAACTCTGAATACTGGGCCATTCGCATATACTGTAGCTATACATAGCGGTAGACCACAGCACATCTACACCCCCCCCTATACCCCACCTACCCCACCCCCATACAATTACTATACTACACATAATACTCACATTCTTGTTTTACCACAGGTAGTGAGGTAGTGGGGATGAGGGACCTGCCTCAGAGAGATGACAGGGAGGCCAGGAACCTCAGGCACAGTTGGTAGGGCAAGAGGCTGTGGCAAAGTCCAGGGCTCCCAATTATAGCCCAGAGGAGATGGATGTCCTCCTCAGGGAAATCCGTGCCCGCTATCAGAATCATACATGGTGGGAGGTATGTGAGGGCTAGCCAGAAGACACAGGCCTGGAGTCAGATTGCTTCAGCTGTTGCAGCATTAGGGGTTACAAATAGGTCTTTAAAACACAGATATGACAACAGCTGGCTGAAGGTGATGAGGAAGATGGCAGAGGAGGCAAGAGCTGCAGGTGCAACCGATCACTTATTGTAGATGGTAGCAGACCCTCAAGGAGTGAATTGAGCCAGCAGCAGTAGTGGGCCTCCTAGGACAGGTGGACACGGGGGTGTCAAGAACCATGCAGAGTGAGTATCAAATCACACTACACACATTGGTGTATGAACTTGGGGGTGAGGGGGTGGACAAATACCCCACAGATATCATGATGTTTGTATGTATGTATAAATAAGCCTATACTATGGCTGGTGAATACAGTGAGCCCCCTAGAATTATTCTGGCTCCTACACCCCTGCCCACATGCATAGATAACTGAAATACAATAGCACTGTACGTCCTATGGTTATGACTGAAGATATATGGGGCATCAATAACCATGTAAATCCTGGTAGCAAAAATATAATTTTCATAATTTGTATCAATTAAATGTCTGGCCAATACCTGCAGTTAAAACTGATTCTGAGTACAATTTGCTATTAGATCAAGATTGATTTGACATTCAAAAGAGTCTGGGTGTGCGCACTGCTGCATATGTGGATACAAACTCTGTAGGACTGCATGTGTGGGTCATATACTGTCCTAACCTGGACTATGTCTAAGCTGCATGTTAACAGCCATTGCTGGCAACATGTCACAGTGTGAGGAATTGACTCTGCTGGGTTTTGGACCCTGGTCCCCAGGCTGCTGTACCTCTTCCCTACCACTGCGCCAGCCTGCCTTTTGTGAATTCCATTGAGACCTTATAAGCTTGACTCTGCTAGCAATTGTATCAGTACCTAAGTCTCTTCAGCTGTGTCTGGTCAGGTGTCTGGTCCTTGCCTATATAAGGCACTTCCTGTCAAATGTACCTTGCCAGATTATTGTTGGTTCCTGATCCCTTCAATAAAAGCTTGTTCCTGTTTAACCTACAAGTTGCTGAACCTGATTATTGCTGACCTTGGCTACTGGTCTGCACAACTTTGTGATTCCTATATCATTACAGAATAATCTGGCCATTTCATGGAGACTGCCGGGACAGATTCTGCATTGGCCCAGCAGGTTGCTTTTACTGTAAGAACTGTGCAGACCCAGGCACAGACCATCCAAGTGCTGCAGGACCAGGTAGCTGAACTGCAAAATAAATTTCAGTCAATGCACAGTGAGTACACCAGCTACAGGGCACGTGATGTTTCAGCTGCTACTGTTACACCTGCACAAGATGCCCGCTTGCCCCTGCCAGAAAAGTTTGGAGGAGATCGCAAAAAATGTAGGGGTTTCCTAAATCAATGCCGTTTGCACTTCATGATGTTACCTCACCAATTTCCATCTGAAAGAGAGAAGGTGGGATTTATTTTTTCACTATTCAAAGATGAAGCCCTGGCTTGGGGCTCCCCTCTTCTGGAACAGGACAGTCCAGTCTTGGGTAATCTAAATGACTTTCTTGAGGCCATGTGCCTAGTTTTTGATGACCCCAATCGATGTGCTACAGCAGAAGCCACTCTACTTCATTTGCATCAAGGGAGGCGCTCCGTGGCTGAATATGCTGCTGAATTCAGACAGTGGGTTGCTGATACTACCTGGAACCAATCAGCTCAGAGGTTCCACTTCAGAAAAGGTCTCTCAGAAGCTATAAAAGATGAGCTAGCTCGTGTTGATCTTCCTGCTGACTTTGATGCATTCGTGCGTTTGGCTATCAGTATCGATCGGAGACTTTCTGAAAGAAGACTGGAAAGACAGGGCTCTTTCAGACCAAGTACTACTCTTATTTCCTATTCAAGAATTTTTACTCCAGCCCCACAAACCCCTTCAGACTCTGAGCCTGAGGCTATGCAGGTAAATCTAATAAGAGGGCCATTATCCAATGAAGAAAAACAGTGGCGACGCACTCACAATTTATGCCTGTATTGTGGTAGTGCAGGGCACTATACCATCAATTGCCCTAGCAAATCCAAAAGAACAATAGCTATGGCTGCTGAGGGCGCACAGATTCGACACCAATCCCAGATTGCAGATCAACTGGATTCTGTCACACAACCCTTGTTTTCTCTGGCTCATGGTGAAGAGGGTATGTTGACTCAACATCCTCATTTTGTGGTGCCTATCACGTTGCAATGTAGTGATCATAAAATTTCAACTACAGCTATGATAGATTCTGGAGCAGGCGGAAACTTTATGGACATTAAATTTGCAGCAGGAAATGGAATTCAGTCTATCCCTAATTCTTCACCTGTGTTAATGGAGACAGTGGACGGTTCTCCACTTACGTCGGGCCCGGTTACACATGAGACTGTGCCCTTAAAGTTGACTCTGGAAGTGAATCACCATGAGACTATATCTTTCCACCTAATTTCCTCAACACAGTTTCCAGTGATTTTGGGGGTACCTTGGCGTGCTCTGCATAACCCACAGATTGATTGGAAGATCAGAACTTTGTCCTTTCCTTCAGAACACTGCTTAATGAATTGTCAACCCACTAAGGTAACACCTGTTGCCACAACAATTAATGAAATGGTTGCTACAAACTTGACTAAGCTTCCTCTACAATATCGGGATTTTGCAGATGTCTGTGATAAGAAGAATGCTGATCAGCTTCCACCCCACAGGCCTTATGATTGCCCAATAGAGCTGTTGCCTGGGGCTGCTATCCCATTTGGCCGTATATATTCCCTTTCTGAGCCTGAATTGAAAGCTCTTCGTGAATACATACAAGAAAATCTTGCCAAAGGTTTTATTCGACCATCTACTTCCCCAGCAGGAGCTCCTATATTCTTTGTAGAGAAGAAAGGTGGCAGCCTACGGCCATGCGTTGATTACAGGGACATTAATAACATCACTGTTAAAAACCACTACCCCTTGCCTCTCATTCCTGAACTTTTGGAGAGACTTCGCTCAGCTAAAATATTTACAAAGCTTGATCTACGGGGGGCATATAATCTGGTTCGCATAAGACCAACTGATGAATGGAAAACAGCTTTCAGAACCAGGTACGGGCATTACGTATATCTAGTAATGCCATTTGGGCTTTGTAATGCCCCCGCAACTTTCCAGCATCTTATCAATGATGTACTACGAGATCTCCTGGATCAGTTTGTTGTGGCATATTTGGATGATATCCTAATATTCTCTGATAATCTTGAAAACCACAGATAACAGGTCCGTATAGTTCTGGAGCGCCTTCGTACCCACCACCTATACATTAAACTAGAAAAATGGGAGTTTGAACAAACAGAAATTCAATTCCTGGGGTATGTCATAACTCCTAAAGGTTTAACTATGGACGCAAGTAAAATTAAAGCTGTGCTGGACTGGCCCATCCCCAAGAATGAAAAAGATGTTCAGAGATTTGTGGGGTTTGCCAATTTTTACAGGCGTTTCATTAAGAATTTCTCTGCCGTTATTACACCGATCACTGAACTCACTTGTAAGGGGACTCCTTTTCAGTGGTCCGATAAGGCTGATACCGCATTTTCCCGATTAAAGACTCTGTTTACATCTGCCCCCGTCCTGGTACATCCTCAGCCTGAATTACCATTTATTGTGGAAGTTGATGCTTCTGATTCAGCTGTTGGTGCTATACTGTCTCAAGGGACTGGACCTAAGATGCTGTTACATCCGTGTGCCTTCTATTCCCGCCAGATGGTGCCAGCAGAAAGAAACTATGACATAGGGAATAAAGAACTATTGGCTATAAAAGCTGCCTTCACCGAATGGAGACATCTCTTGGAGGGAGCTACCCATCCAATTACTGTCCTCACAGATCACAAAAATCTGGAATGTATTCGATCAGCTAAGAGACTGTCAGCCAGACAAGCACGCTGGTCCCTATTCTTCTCAAGGTTTAATTTTTTGGTTACATACCGTCCTGGCTCCAAGAATGGTAAGGCGGATGCCTTGTCTAGAATAGCTGACCCCCCCCCCCATGATACCATAACAAAAGACCACCATCTGGCCGGGGGATATATTTATAGGAGTTGCTTTTCCTTCTGATCTGATGTCTCACATTAAAAAGGGCTACGCAGAAGACCCAGTTCTTCGTGATCCTCCTCGTGATCTCCATATGACGATGCTTAATGGGTTTTGGATTTTTCAACGACGTCTGTTTGCTCCGGAGTCAGTGCGACTGGACCTTTTACATCTCTACCATGACTCAAAACCAGCAGGTCATCCAGGAATCCGAAAGACGCAAGACCTACTTGCCCGATCCTTTTGGTGGTCGAAGTATCATGAGGATGTTAAGAAGTATGTGTCCTCTTGTGATGTGTGTGCCAGACATAAGACTCCTCGCTCATCCCCTGTTGGCTTGCATCAGCCTCTTCCGATTCCTCATCGTCCCTGGGGATCTATATCCATGGACTTTATTGTGGAACTGCCTCCCTCTAAGGAACACACTACCATTCTTGTTGTTGTGGACAGGTTAACTAAGATGGGTCATTTCATACCAGCTCGTGGTCTCCCTTCAGCTAAACAGACGGCTGACCTGGTTATTCAGGAAATATTTCGCTTGCATGGAGTGCCTGATGAAGTAGTTTCTGACAGGGGAGTGCAGTTTACGTCTCGTTTTTGGAAACATTTTTGTTCTAATCTAGTTATTAATGTAAATCTGTCGTCAGCTTTTCATCCGCAAAGTAATGGACAGACTGAGCGAACCAACCAGACTTTGGAGCAATATTTGCGGTGCTATATTAGTTACCTGCAGGATGACTGGATGGATTTTCTTCCCACGGCGGAGTTTGCCTATAACAATGCCCAACACTGCTCCACTTCTTTGAGACCATTTTTTGCCAACTATGGTTACCATCCGACCTTTCTAGTCAGTCTCCCAATTACTACTTCCATTCCTGCTGTCACTGAGCGGCTAACCGACTTACGTGATTCCCAAGCACTGTTGAAAGAGACTCTTTTGGAGGCTCAGGAATGTTACAAAAGAGCTGCTGATAGGCATAGAAAGGAGGCCCCAGTCTATCGCGTTGGTGACAAGGTGTGGCTGTCAACAAAGAATCTTAAGCTTCGGATTCCTTCTCATAAATTGGGTCAAAGGTTCATGGGACGTTTTGAGATCATTGCTCAGATCAATGCTGTCACTTTCCGTTTGCAACTCCCGAATTTCATGAAAATACATCCAGTGTTTCACGTTGCACTGCTTAAACCTGTTCATGAAAATACTTTCCCTGGCCGAGCCCTGCCTGCCCCACCTCCAGTCCTCCTGGATGGTGAGGATGAGTACGAAGTGGACAAAATTCTTGACTCCCGGATCTTCCGTAACAAACTTCAGTATCTGGTTTGCTGGAAAGGCTATGGTGAGGAGGAGAGTTCGTGGGAACCAGTGGACAATATTCACACTCCTGATCTCCTTCGGTCTTTTCATGTGCAGTACCCTGCTAAACCAGGTAATAGGGCATCCAGAGGCTGCACCTATAGAGGCGGGGGTAGTGTGAGGAATTGACTCTGCTGGGTTTTGGACCCTGGTCCCCAGCCTGCTGTACCTCTTCCCTACCACTGCGCCAGCCTGCCTTTTGTGAATTCCATTGAGACCTTATAAGCTTGACTCTGCTAGCAATGGTATCAGTACCTAAGTCTCTTCAGCTGTGTCTGGTCAGGTGTCTGGTCCTTGGCCTATATAAGGCACTTCCTGTCAAATGTACCTTGCCAGATTATTGTTGGTTCCTGATCCCTTCAATAAAAGCTTGTTCCTGTTTAACCTACAAGTTGCTGAACCGGATTATTGCTGACCTTGGCTACTGGTCTCCACAACTTTGTGATTCCTATATCATTACACACAATTGGTCAGTCTGTTCATCTGTGTAACACAAGCAGCACAGTCAATCATAGGTGACCATGATGTCAAGGATATGGAAACACATATTTGTCAATTGGGTAGGGAAACCAACTCACATATATGTTTTCTTCCACTTCAGTACCTAGGAGAACAAGGCCGAGCCCATATGAACAGGGGGAGGCTCCACTGGAGGTGGGAGTGGTTGAAGATGAAGGCCAGGACATTCCAGAGGGCCCAGGACCATCCACACGAGCTGGCCATTCACATACATCGGCATATCAGGAGTGGGAATCACTGCCTTTGCCTTCAACAGCATCATCCAGCCATGCCCAGCTGTTCCATCCCCTTCCATCGGTCATGTCCTGGCCCCAGCCATCATCACAGCTGCCACCTGCACCAACAACATTGCAGCAATGGCACGTCACAACCACTCCCACACAATGGGATCCCCCAACATGGCCTGCCACACAATGGCCTCCCCCAACATGGCCTCCCACACAATGGGCTCCCAGAACATGGACAAACACCCCAGCCCTCCTGCCGACACCTCAGGCCCTGCTGCCGACACCTCAGGCCCTGCATATAATACTGCTACTACTAATAATAATATCATAAGATATATTAATATGATATATATCATATACGAGAATAAAGGGTTAATACACATGACAGGTCCAATTTGTGATAGTGTGAAGTATCAACATTCCCCTGAAGGCCTGATTGAAATATGACAGGTGATATTGTGAATTTATGATAGCAAAACAATTAATGGGAGGTTATCCAATGATAATGGGTATACATCTTGGCACATGGCCACCAGCAATAGAGTGGGACCTTCCAGGATGGGCGTAGCAGAGATGGAGGTAAGTTGACTGTTGCTTCACGTGCCTTTCCATAGGCTCCATGTGTGTTTGCGCCCCTTCATGATGGTTTAGAGTAGATTAGTGTGGTGTGTTTGCCCCGGTTCCCCTTCTGCCTTGCTGCCTTGTGGCGGTGAAGGGGCTTGCATACCTGAATGAAGCTGTGATTTATACCATGTAGGGCCAGTGTAGGTGGGCAGGTGATAGCAGAGAGGTCAGACAAATTACAGTCCACTAGAGAAGGGACTAGCAAACCTTGTGGAACAGCACAGGCAGAGACCTAGCTAAGTCCATAGGGTCACAGAGAGTCGGACACAAAATAATAAAATGTTCCCCTGGTACTTGATATATGGGATGTGATGGTGTAATTTGGCCACTATTTGTTTTCCCAATATAGATGTGATGAGCGAGATGTATCTGCAATATTATATATACTAGTCGTTTGCCCGTCATAAATGATGGGATAATATTTTTTTCAACCACCCCCCTTCCCCTGTATCTCTCCCCCCTCTCCCTCCCTTGTTTCTCTACCCTCCCCCGTGTCTCCCTTTCCCTCTGCCTCCCCTGTGTCTCTTCGTTCCCTGTGTCTTCTCCCTCCCTCTCCATCCCCTGTGTCTCTTTCCCCCCTCCTCCCTTCACTGTGTCTCTTTCCCCCTCTGTCTCTTTCCCTCTATACCCTGTGTCTTTTTCCCCCATCCTCCCTCCCCTGTGTCCCTTACCCCCTGTGTCTCTTTCCCCCTTTCCCCCTCTGTCTCTTTCTCCCTTTGTCTTTTCCCCACTCCTTTCTCCCCTATGTCTTTTTCCTCCTCTGTCTCTTTCCCCATTTCCCCTGTGTCTTGTCCTCCCTCATCCCTACCCTGTGTCCTTTTCCTCCTTTCCCCTTTGTCTCTTTTCCTTTCCTCCCTCCCCTGTGTCCCTTTCCCCCTCTGTCTCTTTCCCCCCTTTCCCTTGTGTCTCTTTCCCCTGTCCTCCCTCTCCTTTGTCCCTTTCCCCCTCTGTCTCTTTCCACCCCTTCTCCCTCCCCTGTTGGCACTGCGACTTGCGCATGCTCCTTGTACGGAAATCCATACAATATAGTTTCTAAAGCGTTACACATGCTTTACAAACTATATTAGTGAATCCAGGGTCCACATTAGAGCCTCTGTGGTTGAGAAAGGGTTAGCATGGCATCAGTTTCATGTTTTTGTGTTGCTATTTAATCAGGTAGTGTGTCTTTAATTGCTTTCTGCATGTTGCAGCATGGCTTCTCATATTGGCAAATGCATGACCATTCCAACATATGATGAAATAAAATCTTTTTTTAATGCCTATTTTGTATTTGGGGATTAGTGTGCAAGTAATTGTAATGCCTTTCCATGCTTTCCCCATATTTTAGTGCACTGGTGTGTTTATATTGTATTTTACAGTGTTCAGAAGTTGTCTGTAAACCCTTTGCGCGTCCTATTTAGAGGACGTAATATTTTTGCCTCTTTTTGCGGGTTATGGGCTTGAACGCCAGGGCGTCTTTGGGAATTCGTAGCAATTGACAGGCTTGACAGATCAAAGGATTTGCGGCAACGTAGTTCAGATTTCGATATCCCGTAGGGTTTTTCCTCCTGTAAGCTGCAGATCATTTGCTGTAAGCGGCTGTGTAATAGCCGTAATTCTTGCGGGCTCCGTTACAGGCTATAGTTTTACATATTAGGGGAATTTTTTTAGGGCTGTAAGTATTGCAGCAAATTGCTGGAGGCATAATAAATCACCTTATGACAATCATCTTGTTGGAAAAGTAGTTACTCTGTGCATTTTAAAACCAAACAACAGATTATTGCAATAAAATACTGTAGGCTCATTGGATTGCCTGGTGATTTATATGCAGTAGTTAATATAATGTATTTACATTATGCAGCATATTACACTGCGGCATAATCTATAGGTCAATAATAAAATATTGTTTTACATCTACAATATTCTATAACTAATTGTGGTCTTATATGTTATAAGAAGCCTTTAACAAATTAAAAGCTACAATTCATGTTTAAAAATTAACTGTTGCCTTTTATGCTGGAAAATGATTAAACTTTACTGATTTCTATGTTTTAATGTTTGTATCCCCTTATATGTAAAGTATGGAATATTTAGAATTTGGAGTGCAACAGTTGCACTTTCCAGGTTCAGAAGAAACCCATTTAGGTTCATAGGATTACCAAATATCCCATGTATGGGAAGCAGTTCATGGAATAATTCATACATATGGCAGTGACTTTGTTATTGCATTAAACAAAATATACTCTGCTCCTTATATATACTATTGAAAATAAAACCTAATTTCTTTGGATATTGTGGTATTTGGTTAAACAATCTTTTATTAAAACAATACAAAGGGTCTTTTTCAATATTTTTTTTAATAAGTTTGAAACATTTGTTTATGGATGCAAATCAAGTCTTTCTAAAAAAAATTGGGCAGATATTAATAATGGACATTGAACAGATGAAATCTAGGAATAAGTAAGAGTCAGATATATATTGAAAACTTTAAAGATATATCAGAAGAAGAGAATTTATGTACAAAACTGAATTCAAGAAAGAAATAAAAGAAAGGAAGCAAAATAAATTTCTAAGGGACCAAAGTGACTTGGGAACCAGTTCAAGCAAAATTAATTCATATGACGCTGACTTTGTTATTGCATTAAACAAATAAACCCTGCTCCTTATATGTAAGTAATCAGGATTTGCCAGCCATACAAACTATAAATACTATTGCATAAAATATGTCTAGCCTTTTCTGTGGCCGTGCCTTGGATATGTGCTTACTTCTACGTCTAAAAGACAGTCGACATGTATGGGTGTACATTATCAGCAAGGATGGATAGATAACCCAATTGGTTGAGAGTGCCTTCCAGAGGTATGAGTGGACCCAGACAATGCCAAAAAACATTTCCCAGACCATAATGCTGCCACCACCTGCTTGTGTTCCTCCAACAATCGTTGTTCTCAGAGGTTTCGCTCTTGACATACCAAAATTCATCCAGTTGATGGAGCAGAAAACGGGACTTATCAGAGAAAGCAACTCTTTGCCAATTAAAAGAGGTCCGATTTTGGTACAGATGTGCAATTTGAAGGCGTTTCTGATGATGAGCCCTCGTCAGCATGGGTGCAGTGATCAGCTGTTTGCTTTGGAGCCCCATACGCATCAGGGTTTGCTGTACTGTCAATATAGACAAATGTATGGTAGCCTCCTGGTTCATTTGGATTGTGAGTATCAACTGTAGCATGTTGGTTGTCCCTCACACACCATCGCAGATGACGTTCACCACTGACATCAATGGCACATCATTTTTGATGCTCATTTTTGCAATAGTGCCGTTTGTCCAGTCACGGGACACTTTAACAACACAGCAGCAAGTGAACAGTTCACAAACTGCCACCCTTGGCCTGAAAGCCAATGACAGCCAATGTCACATTATATACCCACCAAGCCAGCTAACAACACATCCCATCCTTTTCTTCCTTTAATTCTCAATCTATACTTCTCCCCTCCTTTATGTCCTCTCCTGTCTCTCTCCTTCCACCCCCCTTTCTCCTCCATCTCTCTCTCTTTCTTCCTGCTCAATTCTCTCTCTTTCTCTCTCTCTTCCTCCCTTTCCTCCTTCTCTCCTTCTTTATCCCTTCATTTCTCTCTTCTGCTCAACCATTCTCTTCTTTCCCCTCCTTTTCCCACTCTTCTCCCTCCTGCTCTTTTCTGTTTCTTTCCCCCATTCTATCTCTCATCTTTTATGTCTCCTCCTCTCTATTCCCTTACTCGTCCCTCTTCTCCTCTCTCTCCCTCCTCCCTCTTCTCCCTTTTTGTCTCCCTCATGTCTCATTCCTTCTTTTTCCGCCATTCCTCTCTCCCCCTCTCTATATATTCCTTACACCCTATTTTCTCTCACTATTCTGTTTCTCCCTTCTCTCCACCCCCTTATACCTGCTCCTCTCTCTTTCCCCTTTTCTTCCCATTTTCTCTCTCTCACCACTTGATTTCCCATCCCATCCCATTCTCATCTCTCAACCCCCCCCCCATCACCGTACCTGCCTCTACCTCTCTATCCTCTCTTATCCTTCTCTTTCACTTTCTCTCTTCTATCTCTTTTATTTCTCTCCTCTTTCTAAACCCTTTATTTCACATATGAACAAGGACATTACACGTCTCAATGAAAAGAGGAAGCTCTCGTGTCTGACTTACTATGTTCACTATGCCAACAATGCATTATATTGTGTGGAATGGGCTTTTTTGACGTCTCTATTTTGTCCATTTCCAAAAAAAGGCTTCTTTCTAATCAAATACTTCTGCTTGTATTTGTATGATTTATTTATTTTTGTAAAATGTACTATATCTGTTTATAAGGTTGCATTCTTTCTTTAAAAGTTTACACTTTCTTTTAATTTGGAGGATAAGGGTGTATTTATTTTATCTCTCAGGGTCCTTTCCTGTTATAAGAATGCCGGCACACAGACAGCACAGGCGGCAACAGTGGCGGTGAGCATCCGCTAGATGTCGCTGCCAAGATTTTGCTGCTTATGTCCTAGCTTTAGGGTTAGGGTAAGGGTTAAGGGGTTAGAGTTAGGGTAATGGTTTAAGCTTGGAAATGATGTACAATGTCAGAAGCACTAACAAACTGTGTACAATTTCGGCAGCACCATCTAGCATCTCCTTGCTGCAACTGCTGCTGCCACTGCTGGCGCTCCCAACCCAGGAAAGATCCTCTCTCAGTTGAATTAGTTGTAAGAAGGAGGGAGAGGGAAATTGTTAAATCACTAAATCTTTTGGAATATTACACTCCCCCTTCATCCCGCACATGCTCAGAAGCAGGCAGCTTGCAGGTGTAACTGCAAGCCATGTTACTTTACCAATGTAAACATGCATCATAAACATACAACTGTCACCTAAGTATCATGAATGCTTCTAGGGGCAAAGCGAGCCTTAAAAAGATGTTTTAAATTATCAAATTATCTTTACGACATTTTCCTTCTTAATTATACTTGTAATTATACTCAAATTTATCAAACATATATTTTTTTTCGCAGGTCTTGTCGCCTCCTGCACCAACCTTATGACTATAGGCATATGCTGTTGATGTATCCAGACAAACTTTTGACAGCAGTGACTCTGAGGAAAGTTAAAAATAAAGAAGAGAAAGAGCCACTCATTACAGGTGTATGGTACCATATTGTAATTGAGAAGTATACAACAGAGATTGGAAAGGGAAAGTGAGCTTAGTGAACAGTTGTGCAAGAAATAGGAGGTCTTCAGTGAGGGCGGTGTTACTGACCTTCCTTATAAAGCTTATCCATTCTCTGGTCAAACCATAAACTAGAGAGCTGAGACACCAGAGAGCAGACATCCAGCCACCATGTGGTCTACAACACTCGCAGCCTTCTGGATACTGACCACATTGGGTAATGCTGAGGTCACCTGTCCAGGTAAGTTACCACTAAATATATGTGATGGGATTTAATGGCTATTGAAGAAATCTTGAAGAGGATTCAATTCGGTACTTGTGATTATTGTTCAGTTTGCACATATGTATGGTTAAAATATGTATATATGGCTTTACGGAGTGTATCAGGAATACATTTATTTAGCTTTGTCAGATAAGGAGTGACAGGAGCAGAGAGTGTGGAGACAGGCAGGGCGCAGAAGTATGGAGGCAAAGAGAGAGATGGGGAGGGAAACAAGTGTTGAAGAGGCAAGGAGCAAAAGAGTAAAGGTTAAAGTGAGAAAGGTCCGAGGGAGAAGTGGTCTGAGAGGTGAAGTAATATGGAGAGAAAGTGTTAAAAGATCAATGCAAGAGATGGATGTCAAAAGAAGAGTGAGTAGAGACTTTGGGAGAGACACAAAATGTGTCTTTGAGAAAGAGGTAGCTAGATGGATAGAAAGTAATATAGTGGGTCACGGAGAACATATTAGAAACGAAGAAGAGATAAAGCAAGAGACAGAAATGTGGGAACAGAGTAGAAAAGCAAGGACCTATGTTAGACAGCGTGGATGAGATTGATGAGATAGCAAGGAGGAGTAGAGAGATAGTAAGGGAAGGGCAGAGAGACCTAATAGGGTAATTATAAGAGTACATGGGTAGAGGGTGGCACAGAGGTAGAAAGCGACTGGCATTCAATCCTGACATTGGTCTAACTGAGATGACATATTTATTGTATGATCTTTTGAAGAACTTGACTTGATAACGTGCAAAATGTTTTGTGAAAGTAAAAATAAACATCAAATAACTAAATCAAATCTTTTTTACTATATAATTTTCAGTTATGCTTTAAAGGGATTTATTTTCTTAACCTGGAATAGAACTTGGATATTCAGGCTTCTTCTTATCTTTCAGAGACTTAGATACAGGATCCCTATTGTAGTGCACACCTTTTAATGATCTACTCTCATATATGAGACAAATACATATTAAAACTTAACCTCTATTAAGTATAGGATAATACGTGTATTCAATATTATTCTATATTATTATCCTGATATTTCAGCAGCATCTGGATGTTTTTAAACACTATTTTTTAACTACTATACTTAAAAAAGGTTAAGTTTTAATATGTTTTTGTCTCATATATGAGATTAGATAATTAAAAAGTGTGCACTGCAATAGGGACCCTGTATCTAAGTCTGTGTTATATTCTAGATCCCTAGAAGCACCCTATTTTCTTCAATATTCTAGTGACTGGTCCTATATATACCTATATATACTTATCTAATATTGCACTTCAGTGATTCATTAGTAGCTTATCTACAATATAATAATCACGTTATAGTCTGTCAGTATACATTTATTAAATATATCTATATTAATAGAACCACTGTAGTCAAATTGTGTCCTATGTGGTCTTTTGAATAACTCACAGACGTGCAGATTGTGGGAATGAAAGACTCGGACAGGTTGACCATCTTAAGAGGATGTCCTGGGCTCTCTGGGTTTCCGGGGCTTAAGGGAGAACCTGGATCATCAGGAGAGAAAGGTGAGTGTGGCTC
The DNA here is from genome assembly GCA_027410445.1 of Discoglossus pictus. NCBI lineage: Eukaryota > Metazoa > Chordata > Amphibia > Anura > Alytidae > Discoglossus > Discoglossus pictus. Next base: position 18,696,301 of record CM050168.1, read on the forward strand.
ACACACAATATATGTAAAATGGTCCTTTGCTTTAGATGCACAAGTAAACAGTTCCTATACAGAAATCTCCACACAAAACATGTTGGGTGAGGGTGTTTGTTTGCCTGTTATGCCAGGTTGTTTTCTGTATTACAGATGAAATAGGATATTAGTTCATTCAATGTTCTCAATTTAGTCGCATTATCAGTTACACTCAGATTTTATTTACCTAACTCTTCTTCCGTATATTATCAATAAGAGTAACAATAAGCACACATAAGTTAATCTAAACAAGTATGTAAAATGTAAGATGGTTGGGGCTTAATCATAAACAAAATGTATCCTTATGATAAATTGTTCAAATAAGTTGCATCATCAGTAACACTCAGATTTTTTTAAGCTATAAACTCTTCATCAGCTTAATATCATCAAGAGTTAAATACGGTAAGCAAACATCAGTAAACTAAAATAATTATGAAAAAATTAATATGACTGAATGTGCGTGGATGTACCCTATAAATAAAAGGTAGTATTAGTATGCAATGCTCAATTAAGTCACATCACCAGTAACTAATATAGTAAATTAAATTGTCAATGTTCACCCAGATTTCATCCAATCAAGTAAAAGGTTTATTTATTATAGCACATATGTGTGAGTCCCTGTGCATCAAAAGTGAAACATGTAGGGATTCAGCTTGCTACCCACAGGTATAAGTTTATTTAGCAAGTTATACATGGAAATATAATTTAGAAGGTACATACTAGGATATAGGCAATAAGGAAATATATTTGGATATATATGATTGGCTTATAGTATACATGAAGATAACTCGTAAACAACATATAGTGTTTGGTCAACAAATATGACACACGTATGCAACTATTTTTAGACAGCTGGCTTTGGCTACAATGCTTGTGGTTTTCCTATTTTATTACAAAAAGTAATAACAATTTATATTTCTGAAAAGGTAATCTTAGATAAATAATGCAAAGGCCTGTATATACAAGATAAAGAGTAGATACAAACTGGAGGTGGCTGGATCAGCCATTTTGTTGAATAGCACTTTTCCATGCTATGTTATCACTAGCTTTTGCTAAATTATACTCTCACTGTAACACTAAGATTTTATTTATTTATAAACTCAACTTCAACATAATATCTACAAGATATTAAATTTGCACAAATTGAAGGACTATGGGAATCTAATGGTGTCTGAAGATCCCTAATAAATAAATTCGGCATCACAGTACACTGGTCATTTTAACTAGTGATAGATATATACAAAGTTTTTTTGGTACAATTGTTGTAATATTAACAAGTGATATATAATTATTAAAGTAATATAAAGTAATAATTATTAAAGTAATAAAAGTAATAATTATTAGAACTAAGTTATAATAACTAAGCTACGTGTTTGAAAGGTACCAGAAGTTAGAAAATATGGTGGGACAATACTATATAGTTGAATGTAAACTATTATAATTATGCAAACTTCCTTTTTAGGAGCAAATGGATCTGACGGAAAACCAGGGAAGGCTGGGCCACCCGGATTAAAAGGTACTAAATCCCAACCCCATGTATAAAATGTATATAGATGGTTTAACATACTCATTGGGCCTTATTCAATTCCAAGCCCACAGTTGCCTTCATACAGGCCGTAAATCTGCAGGCGTGAAAATTGCAACAGGTACAGATTGATTTAATTGAACAAGCCCGCAAGTACATGGCATTTAAGGGCATGATCATGATCAATTAAGCAAGCCCGTAAGTTACGATTTAGAAGCAGCCAATAGTAAATGAGACCTTCATAATGACATCAGTAAAACATGGAGGTTAAACGTCAATCAATTAGTGTTTAGACGTCCGATATGCGATCGGGCTCTCAATCCAGCAATGTAAAAATCTATAAAAATGAATGAATGAAGAAACTGTGATAGTCCATGTGGGTGGCCTGATATGTATTACCTCCTTGATTCCCGAGATTGATATGGAAATTAAACGTAAAAAAAAAAAAAAAATTATTGCAGATTTGCGAGCTTGAGACTTTTGTGCTAATAATTCTAATAGTTTTTATTGGCTTTTATAGTGTTACGAACATATGTTTAACCCTCCTGCGAGTCCTCTCTAGTACTTGTAGAATTTTTAGCTACATTTGCCATTTACGGGTTTGAAGGCAATTGTGGGTTTGTGGAATTGTTGTAATTAAATTTCCGATTTGTGATTTTAGCGATTGTAACCTTTGAGGGCTTAAAAGATCAAAGGCTTAGATGGGTCGAAGTGACGGTTTTTACAACCTGTAGGGATTTTCAGCCTGTAGCTCGCAAATAGATTGAAAGGTAGCTAGAGGAGGTCAATTAAATATCAGTAACTTTTGCGGGCTACATTATGGGCTTCAGTAATTTCGATTTTGACAATTTGATAAGGCCCATTGTGTCTTGTAATGTTCTTGCTTGGTTATTTAAATACATTCTTATCTCCCTTCCATTCAAGTTTTTGGAGAGGAGATATCATATTTCAGAACAATGCAGTGAGTAAGCTTTAACCCATCTGTATGAGAGGGAACCCAAGGAGATATTGGACATGATAGAAGTAAAAATGTTAAATAATACAGAAATCATAATAGTAACTTTCTAGCTTTATGCAACATTATTATGATTTTAATCAGACCTTGTTAAGGCATCCAACTCCTAAAACGTTTGCATTTTTTCAGTATTTTAATTTTTTCAGAAATAGAAAAGCAATTTCTGATTAACCATATAGAGTTTTAAACGGGTTAATCTAACATATTTTTTTTCCGTACAGGTGAAACTGGTGCATCTGGAATCCAAGGTCCCAAAGGTGAGGTCTCCAGAGTTTCATATTATACAAGGAAACTAAAAACACACCCTTAGATCAAAGGCTAGATGGCAACTTCTATCTATATATTACTCAGAGGTATTAAATATTCTTCTACCTCTATCTAAGTTCATATGAATGTGCCTTCTAGCTCATTTTGGCCCTTTCACCAATATAGGATGTGTAATAGCTCAAGGGTAAGTTATTCCTAGTGCTTGGAGCTTAGTGGTGTGTTTAGGCCTAGGCCAATGGGGGCAGCACATTTCCAGGGGGCAGCAGGCTGTCTGATGATACTGGTGCAATACCATAATAAATAGTTGCATATACTTAGAAATGTCTATTTGTAATGAAATTGCTGTTTGTAAGTGTACCTGACACTTTCTCATGTACATAAATAAACATAAACCTATTATTTAGGATATTACAAGGGAATAGGAGTAAATAGGGTGTGGGCACGCTCAAGAAACTGTGCATAAGTCTAAAGGGGACCTACAAACCATAAATATATTATGGCTGCCACAATAGGATACTACTTTACATAGGCTAACATGGCTCAGCACAGCTGATTATCTGCTTCTCCTTCAGATTTTCTACCTAGGCCTTGGAGTAGTTGATCTATATATGCATGCTTCCTTGACTGCATTGTTCATGCAGAAATAGTATATATTGTGATAGCCATTCAGTTACCAGTTCAAGTGAAACAAGTTAGTGAGTATGACTGCCAATGCACTGCAAAGCCCATAGATGCTGTTTACACCGATTCTCTGTTTGTTTTATCCATTGATAAATAAAAATATTCCAAAAACTCACAACTTTGTTTGTCAGAGGTTATTGCTCTTACCTCTGAGCTACATTGTGAACTTAGAAATAAATAAATCTAATATATAAAAAGTGTAACAGCGTAGATGAAGTATATAATACATAGGTCTTACTAACATGCCCATGTTTTTGTCAAAAAGGAGAGCGAGGAGACAGTGGCAGTTCTGATTCTCTCTATGGTGAGTGGCAATGTAAAAGATGGTTATACAATGCATACATATCACTTGTTTGAGTATAATTACAAATGACTGTATTAATGGGTCACTTGCACAATTTCAATTCAATTCAATATTGCAATTCTAGTTCACCACACAGTAGTAGTATCAATGACATCATTAGCCAGACTGAAACAATCCCAGTGACACAAATTGGGTTAAATCTTAATGTATTATATGAGACTTAATAAAATGAAAAACAACTAAACACTGATTGAATTATTCTGAAAAACAAACTGGGTTTGTCATAACTTTACATTTATTCGTATTAAATCTAATTTGTCATTTAGTTGCCCATCTCCCTTATTTATGCAAATCCCTTTGGAGGGAAAGTACATCATTTTCTGATTAAATTACCTAGCACAATTTAGTGTCATCAGCAAAAATGGATTCAATACTTTCCAGTCCTATTTGTAAGTAGTTACTAAATATGTTAAAAATGAGAGGACCTAATACTGAACCCTGAGGAACCCCACTTACCACATTAGTCCAATCTGAGTATGTTCCATTTACCACAACCCTTTGCTTCCTGTCTTTTAGCTAGCTCTCAATCCATCAGCAGACATTTACTGCAATTCATGTATCCCTTAGTTGCACAATAGTCTTCATTACATTTGTCACATTCAGTGCATTTGCACCTCTGTGTAGAAGCAAACAATAAACAAGAATAAACAACATCTGAGTAATATATTTAATCAAAATATTGGTACAATTGAAAGTAATTGAAAGTAATTATTTTGGATTCACAAATCCTTAGTACTGTCTTTCTGTCTTAGCTCACAGGAACTGTAAGGAGCTGCTGGATCAGGGCTTAGTCCTCAGTGACTGGTACACAATATACCTAGATGGACAGCAAGCCCTGAAGGTGCTGTGTGATATGCACACTGACGGAGGAGGGTGGATAGTAAGTAAGCAGCAAGCGTGCTAGCCTTCTGTCTTATAAAAATAATTTTTAGAATGAATCATATTAATCAAATCAATGTCACAATCTCATAATATGAAAGTCTTTTTATTCCACTTTTTTTTATTTATTAAGTGATCATTGCAGTTTGGGAAAAACATCACATGCTTGTGAAGTATGTAACAAATTCACAACACTAGCAGCCATCAAGCATAAGTGTTAATTTATAAAATCTTAATTTTAGCAGACATGTAGGTTGGGTGTGCTAAACCCTTCCTGCTGGGGTGTTCTCTGATAATTTCTTTATCTATTCAGGAGTCACAGAAGAGAGCAGTAATAAGGAGGAGGATTTGGTGCTTTACTGGATACATCAAATATGTTATCAGCATTTGAGACATCTCCTTCTACCCTGCACATACTTAGAAGTAGATAGTCACAAGAACACTTGCAAACCTCTTGCTGTGCTTTGTACAACCCCTTGTGCTTTAAACAGGAAGTATTACTATAATGTCATCTTCCATGGACTAGCAGAAATTGCATCAAGAACATTTTCTTTTCTAAAAATGTTTTCATTCTTGCTGCTGCTAGACTACTAAATTTTAGTAGTTGGTTAAGTACTTTAGGTACTTAAGTTCTTTCTAAAGTACAAGGTTCCAAGTGGGTGGTTTCAGAAGATGAAAGTCATTAATTAACTTGCTAAAAGTATGCATTTTATATGAAAATTACATTTACGAGGAAAACATAATTAAATAAACCTTATTAGAACATTTGCCTAGGGTCTTGTTAAGCCTTCACTATTACTTATTAATATCATACAGTTTGGAACTTATAACTAGTTCTTATTCTTAATACTTCCAATTGATGATGTAAACTTTGGAATTTACGAATGTAGAATGTAATAAATACTCAAGTTTCCTTATTTCCATTACATATATCTTCCAACACACTAAAATTGTCCTAACATTTTTCTTGTAAAGTATTCATTTTTATACTGTAAAATGATTCAAAATCCAAATATATTGATGGATCAAGCACTCATTATATTGTCTTCCTCTCTTTTGTAGGTCTTCCAGAGACGTTGGGACGGTTCTGTAGATTTCTTTCGTGATTGGAATTCCTACAAGAAGGGATTTGGGAGTCGTCTGAATGAGTTCTGGCTGGGGAATGAGAATATTTATAAGATAACATCATCTGGTAATGATCAATATAGTATCAGTAACTCCTTTAAAATACTCATCTCTTAAATGACCACTTCAATACAAGAACAGTGGAAAATAAAGAAAATCTCATTAAAACTCAGTTTTTTTTAGTAAGAGAGAAGGGAACATAGTCTTTGTTTGATAACTGGATAATACTAAAATTGGCATAGGATGTTGCATCAAAGGATGCAATCATAGCTATCCAGAAATGTAAACACACATCACTTCCACCAAAAATGTATCATGGATGCCTTCAGGAACCATGGTCATTCCTGCAGGGTCAAAATATTTTTTTCTAATTAAAAACTAGCTGTATTACATTTTTTCTTGCTTAAATATTATCTTAATCTGACTCAAAGTTATATATTTCTATTCATCGTGCAGTGGTGTATTAAACACATCAATCAGTTTTATATTTATAAAAATGGCTCCTTCTAGACCACATCAGATATTTCTCTCTTCGCAGGCACCTGGGAGCTACGTGTGGATCTCCAGGACTTTGAGAACACCAAGCACTTTGCCAAATACTCATCCTTCCAACTGCTGGGAGAGGAGGAGAAGTACAAGTTGTTGCTCGGACACTTCAAGGAGGGTACTGCAGGTAAGAGATACTGAGTAACATGACCATGGGTGATCTGGCCTGAACTTGTGCTGAGATTCACTTATGTTAATTTCAATTTAATATAAAAGGATGAGTTTGCTCCTATGAATGTATTGACAGCTTGAGGACAAGGTGTGTTAGTATTAAAGTTTTGTAGTTCAAGAATAAAGTTACTTGTCTGTGAAGTGTGTAACAACATTAGCAGCTGTAGAAGAATCCATTTTTAATTTGTTACATCAAATCCTGAGAGGAGAGAAGAAAACAGGAAGAGGTCAGGAGGCCATATTGGATCTGGTTGAAACTAAAGCCCAATTCTTTCTACATAACATGCTCAAAAAATGTATTGACCTCCATTTGACGGGGGTAGGGGCTATTACTGCCCAGGGCCACCTACTATAGACCACAGGTTCTGTATCCGTCAGTGTCTCTCCATCAGGGATCAGCACTTCCAGGAGTCTCAGTAACCGTCCTGTTGTAGTGATCAGGACAAGGTACTTGCAGGGTGAGATAGGATCAGTATCACAGCCACCAGGAGCAAAATGAGAGGGACACGATTTCTATATGTCTCCAGAAGTGAACTGTTTTCTTTTTGAAAAGTTACCAATATTTATAGCAGTTAGATACATTGTGTACACCCCCTCGGTAACAATGAGAGGGTATGGCAGACAATTACAGGAGATGACCCCACATGGGGTCTAACAATCCTGGGAGCAATAGGCTAAACCTCCAATACACATCCTGCCGTCTCTAACACATATCAGATGTGATTGACTTTATCTGGCAAACAAGGGGACAAAACAGATTACACATACAATACAACTTGCCCTTTATTATTTTTACGTACATAATCCAGTGGCTGGAAACAAGCTGTCTGTCCTTTAATGGTCTAAGATCCAGGAACTGGAAAAGGGGACCGTGACACTCCAGAACTGTAAAAAAAAACTCACACCAACTTCTACCAATGTATCATGGATACCTCCAGGATCCTGCAAAGTAATCATTATTTATTTTTTACTAATAAAAACTATTTGTATGACATTTTCCTGCTAAAAGGGATTCTGCCACTCCAGATGGAAGTTGATTTCATTTTAAAGAGCACTAGAAATTGGCTATATACTGTACTAGCAGTTTTCTTTTACCGTAAACATTTCTAAAATATTTACAATATTTTCAGTATGCTAATGTGTGGCTCAATATATTTCATAAGGGTGGGATAGAGGTCTAACTGCCAGTTAATATTGCAGATCTTTATTTTGGCCACTACAAAGACAGACAAGCAGGCTGTAATTCTAACTGGCACATCAAAGCAGCTAATAAATATGCATGAGCCTGCTTGTTTCCATGTAAACACAGCAACAACAACATTGAATTTCCCAGGATTGATTGACTTTTAAAAAAAAATGGATAACACAACATATAAAAGAATGGAGTGTGGTGGCTCAGGTATATTACTTAAGAACCAAATGTAAGTGTATAAAATAGGGTGCTCCTTAGGATTAAATGTATTAATACTGTATAGAAAGAGAGAGAAAAGATCCTATTGTAGGGCACACCTAATCCTCCTAATCTTAGAAAGAAGAGAATAAACTAAACAATAAAACTTAGCTTTTAATGGTAATTAAAATCCTTATTAAAATATATGCACATAGGTAGCAGAGAGATAGCGAAACTATAAAATTGGTAGAAATAGTATCTTTAAATAGGAAGTTCTGTCCTGAATAAACTAACCATATACAATATAAAGTGCTGGTGTTGTCACAGAAAAAGTGACTATTGTGCAAAAAAAGTGCTAAATATATAAAGTGCAAAGTGCTATAATTGCATATAGTATACAGCTATATGCTATACGCTTGTATAAAAGTGAAAAAATCTAAATAAATATGTATATAGTATATAGCATGTTATATAAGTCCAGAACATTTTATTATCCAGCTATGTGCTGGTATTCCTAAAAAATCACAGTGACAAATATTGAGTGGTAAATGCCTCAATATTGCCATGGATGATACAATAGGATCTTTTCTCTCTCTTTCTATACAGTATTAACACAACATATAGACATTTTTATGCACTTTCAGAATAATCTAAAAACAACTTAATTTAGGAACCCTTTTAATTATGATCTTAGTCAGATTCAAAGTTTTTTTTTGTTGTGCAGTCGACCTTTAAGTGTATAAAAAAAAATACAGTTTATAGCATATTTTTGTCTATGTCAGATCTATTTCATGTTATAGAATGGGCATCAAATGCTGTATGTGTGCTAAGACTAGTATTACATATTTTAAGATATTGTATATAACATTGATAGTAGTAGTTTTGGTTGTGTGAGTTAAATCTGGGTAAGTAAAACTAAACATGAAGAATGTCATGAAGCTAGTTTTTAATACGAAAAACAAATGTTGATGTCTCTGCTTGACACTGGAGGGATCCATGATACTTTATGGAAGGTGGTATATGTGAGGGGTGCATTTACATTTCTACAGAACAGGGCTTACATTTATGGCTGTGAGCTGCTGCTTCTGGGCATTGCAGGTGTCAGAAATTAACTAATATTTAAATAATTAATGTATAATTTCTTCAAATAATACGTTCTTTTGGATAAATCAATAAGCGAACATATGAATAAGTTAATTAAAAAGGATATATTTTGCATAAATCAATATACGGTTACACAATGGGTTTTAGACAAACAAATAGACAGTAGGGATAAAACGATATTTACAAAAAGATACTTATATGAATAATATACTACATTATAACTAGATACTACACCAAAGGTCAGCAATATCTCCAGACTCCATGGCCCTCATTCTATTATAGGCCGTAAATCGGCCGCAAAGCTGCGATTCCTTGCAGGGCTCCCATTACCTTGCAATTCAATTATACGGCGCCGCAAGGATATCCCCCTATGGCCGGCCGTATATCTTGCAACCGTCCGTAAGCTCAGAAATCTTTAAAAGCAAAAATAAATTCAAGACGGCACTGTAAAGCTCTGTAAATGCTAGGGATCATAATGGGGGACATGAGGATTAATAGCAACCCCCTCTCAAGCTTGCACATCAGCCCAAATCCGAGATTTAATTAACTGTTTATTTTCCGGCCGCAGCGTGGGCGGGTCTGAGGTGCTCCAAGCCCTCTGGACTTTTTCCATGGATATTTGATATAAATTCATATAAAAATTATTTACGGATTTGAGTGTAGGGGAATGTTGTGCTATGAATGCTAACACCTACAATCACTTTATAGTCTCATCAGAGTGCAGGATGGCTTTATTATGTGTTTATTTGTGTGCCTGCGGGACCTTTTTGCTGCAAGTAAGCTGCGGCTCGGTTTTAGCCTTGCAGAGAGGGTTCCCGGAGTAATTGAATAGCAACCAGGATTTTCTTGCGGCTGAAACTCTTGCGGCCGTTTAAGATCAAAGGCTTTCCTCCGGCGCGTGCGGCTGCAAGGGATAACAAGGCGCCGGCCGCAAGCCTGCCGGAGTCCCGGCCAGAAGGGAATAGAATAGGCAAATAGCTTGCGGACGGTCCTTGCGGCCCCACATCTCCTACGGCCGATAATAGAATGAGGACGCATGTGTTTAGGCCTCAGGTCACACCACGGCATGGCTTCTGCTCAGCTGGGCACTCCTCTGGATGACTCTTCTGGACACCTCTTCATGGACACACACACTCCTAGACTTCCAGACATAGACTTCCAGACTTAGACTGACTAAACTCTCTGGGCTTTTGTATATCTTTCTTGGACACTCCCCCTTGATATGTGACTGTACATCTCACTGAAATCATCTCACCTTCCCCCAAACTCCATAAAAACTCCATAGATGGGAATCTCACACACACAGATGTCCCTTTGTTTACATATAAACACTCTGGTCAAGGCACCCCCTATTATGCTGTCTATATGATAGATGAAAAAGTCCACCACACCCAACTGTTCTTTTGTTTACCACTAAACAACCCCAGGCATAAGTAAATTTACAGTATGAATGGAATAGATAGTCACACCAAGTTTCTCAGGGAATAAATACATATATATATATATATATATATATATATATATATATATATATATATATATATATATATATATATAAAAATAAAGATTTATACAACTACATATATTTTATAATATACACTTATTAAAGGCACAATGTTTAAAAATTATCACTGTATAAGCCATATCTTACACAGGGGAATGAAGAAAGTGGTAAATTCCAATAGCTCCATTCATTCAACTGTCCTTTATCATTTCCCTCCTACTTAGTATATTAGTACACCACCGCAATCTTTAAGCTACCAGGAAGTGACAAGACAAAACAAGATGGAAAATTATTTGAGTAAATATAGCCTTCAAAAGTTAGGAGTTTCTATAAAAATAGTTACATGCTTTAATGGTGCAATTTCTGCTCATTTCTTCTTTCCTTCTATTTCTTAGGAGATTCTCTGAGTGGTCATAACAACTTGCCCTTTACCACCAAGGACCAAGATAATGATCAAAATGTAGGCAGCTGTGCTAATTTTTATAGTGGAGCCTGGTGGTACGGTGATTGCCATTCAGCACACCTAAATGGACTGTATTTGCTGGGAAAGCATACAAGTTATGCCAATGGCATCAACTGGTACACTGGCAAGGGGCATAACTACTCCTACAAATACTCGGAAATGAAGATCAGGCACGTGTAGAATATTGGAGAACTGATATAACTGGATCCTACTGAGGTCATGGTGCAGATGTGCCTGAGGCCGATCTCTGTGTACAGCAAGACTGGAGAGAACAGTCCTCCATTACTACTTTCATGCTCTCTTTAATCCACCTATTTGTCACTTTCAATCAGACTGTTTTTCATTTACTATCTATTGCTTTAAAGGATTTCTGTAATGCCCTAACATTAATCATTAATTCAAATTGTATTCATCAAATTATAATAAAAAATATTTAATATTAAATGACATTAAAATGATTATAGTATAGACCTCCATTTGAACTGATTGCCTCCACCCTGAAAAGGTCATGAATGGGGAAGCGGTCTGAGAATGGTTTTAAGAACAATTTATCTAATTAATGGTCAAACAGGCATTCAAAACTGTATTGCTAAGGTAAACCCCTCTAAGCGCCATATTAAATTCCAAGCCCGCATCGGCACCGGTACACCTCCTAAGCCTGTGGTCTTGAAATTTGGGGGAGTTAAAGAGCGATTCAATTAGCCAAGCCCGCAACAGATGTGACCGACATCCAAACCGTAAACCATTCTTGTTAACGTTACATGTGCGGCCGTGACCATGATCAATTAGTCAAACCAGTAGTTACGGGTTTAGACGGAGCCAATAGTAAAAGAGATCGTGATCATTACGTCACTGAAAAATGAAGGTTAGATTTCAATCCCTTACGGGTTTTAACTACGAGTTACAATCGGACCCGCATTCCAGAAAAAAGGCAATATTAATAAATCAGTAAATATGATATTCTAGTCTATGTGAGTTCCATTATATGTATTAACACATTGATACCCGGAATCGATATAACACGGAAATAAAACATAAAATAAAGTATTTTATATTGCAGATTAGCGAGCTTGAGAATGTTGTGCTACTAATTTTAATACCTAACCTCACTTTACCTTTCATTTAAAATACAGTAGTGTGTTTATATTTGCATTTACAGTGCTACAGATAGGACTTTATTGGCTTTTTGGCTACATTTGCAGGGTACGGGTTTGAACGCCAGTTGATTCGTAGCAATTTAACATTGATTTACAAATGTAACATTTACGTGCTTGACAGATCAATGGCTTAGTGGCAAAGGAGTTCAGATTTCAACATCCTGTAAGGTTTTAACGTTTGTAATCCGCGGATCGTTTGCGGGTAGCTGTAAGAGGCCAATTTAATTGGTGTAAGTCTAGCGGGCTCCGTTACGGGCTGTGAGTCTCCAGCCAATGGAGTACGTTATTTTGATAATAAATCTACATAAATGAATCCAATGGCCTTAAGGTGAATAGGAAAACATCATATATATGAGAAAGACCGGCTCTAGAGCTATATAAACTTTAAAACAGGTTATATCCCTGCATCACATCACTAGGCAAAGGTGAAATAGCCTACAAATTTCCTATAATATTGTTATCAATATACCTGATAGCCAGAAGGGGGCGCTATAGCCCCACTATAAGATGATTACAGTAACAAGAGATATATCCACTCCAGCAGCGTGACCTGTCATATTTTTAATCTTCATTGCATTCATATTGCTCACAACCACCTATAGAGTAAGGTGTAGCTGTGCATCCCAAATACAACATTACACAGTGTCACTTAACGACTACAGTGGAAAATAAATGAGACGCCAAGCACCAAGCAAAAGTCGAAGTACTCACACTCTGTATCCTAAAGTATCAGCAGGAGTGAAGCAAACGAGTCCTCAGAAACAGACCCCAAGTACGTTTCGTCAGCTGACTGCTGACGTCATCAGGGGGCGGCGTTTATTGGTAAATATGATTATGGAATAAATCAATGAGAATGAGAATGATCAATACAAAAAAAATGAAATCGGTGCTTAACACCAGCAATTGCCAATAATAAATCTACAAAAATGTATCCAATGGCCTTAAGGTGACAAGGAAATACCCATATATATGAGAAAGACCGTCTCTAGCGATATATCCCTGCATTACACCACTAGGCAAAGGTGAAATAGCCTACGAATTTCCTATAATATTGTTATCAATATAACTGATAGCCAGATGGGGGCACTATAGCACCACTACAGGATAATTACAGTTATAAGAGATATATCCACTCCAGCAGTGTAACCAGTCATATGTTTAATCTTCATTGCATACATATTGCTCACAACCACCTATAGAGTAAGGTGTAGCTGTGCATCCCAAACACAACATTATACAGTGTCACTTACCTACTACAGTGGAAAATATATGAGACGCCAAGCACCAAGCAAAAGTCGAAGTACTCACACTCTGTATCCTAAAGTATCAGCAGGAGTGAAGCGAATGAGTCCTCAGACGCAGCCCTGACGTACGTTTTGTCCGATGAGAATGGATGTATATTCAATGTATTCCTTACGGAAAGTTGTCAAGGTGCCATAGTAGGGGTCCTTGATGATGGTAAATTACAAGCGGTCCATGGGGGGAGAATGAACCAATATATCCTTAGTCTAGTTTAGGAAAAATATGATCTTTGGCCACCAGAGATGGAAATGTATTAATCCGACTTAATAAATTAACAAGCTGTATAGTGACCAATTAATTCAGTGCAAAGATAACAAATACAGTCCCAGTAAGTCAATAAAATAACAGTAAAAATAAGTAAAAGGAGTGTACAATATCTCTCACAATGACATGTATAATAACATGTACCAAAAAATAGTAAAAAAGTAGGTACCATACGTGTTTCACTCTGTTATCAGAGCTTCCTTATTGGTATAACATAAATAACGCTAATAGAATGCGATAAGGATTAAATAACAGATATCCAAACAGACATTGCCCAGAATACTCACCAGGACTAACCTTTTATAGAGTACTGGTGGTGAAAAGGTCACAGTTAATGGAAACATGTTTTACCTTTTACTTCTTAGTGTTAGAGGAGACAAATTTGTTATTTAAATGTCTATAATAGATTGAAAAAAACATATGTGTGTGTGAAGTATGCAACATACTAACAACATTAGCATATGTATAAGCCGTGGACATAAAAGCATTTTATGTAAAATCTTTGTTTTAGCAGACACTGCTTGTGCCTGAAGGATTCCATGTTTGTGTCTTCTACACCTCCTAGTGGCTTGTAGTCTGAGTGAGTGTGTTCTATTTATTTTTATTATCTATTATGGAATTGCTCACTAGAAGGCAATTACACTTGCAAACCTTTTTTGCCATGCTCTGTACCCGACGCCTCATGCCTTGAAAAGGAAGTATGAGTCATCATGGAAGCTTCCAGTGGCGGCTGGTGACTTTTCAAGTTGGAGGGGCGACAGGGTGAAACATAGCCACTCCCCCTTTTTCAAACCACACCCATTTTTATAACTCCTCCCCTGATGTCATGATGACCTTTATAAGCCCCGCCCAATGACCTTATACTTGTGAAGCTCATTGAAATACATGATCACCAATGCAGAAATTTCAAGAAGTAAAGTAACAATGTGTTAAATTCATTGGTATACAATATAGATTGAAAAAACTCATGTGACAAGACTACAGCAATATCATAATTGCACCTATACGTATTAACAGAAAAATTAAAGGAGTGACACCTACCATTAGTCGGGTCTTCTTCTCAGGGTATTCACGTTCAGTAAGTTGACCAACGAGTAGAAACAAATCTGCAGCCACATAGGGTTTGCACCTGGGGTTGAAAGAAAACAAGCAAATCAATCAGACCATTCAAGAACAAAACCATACCTTAAAAACCTTAAAAGACCAAGTGGAACCATATAGGCCCCAAACATACCTTAGAAGACCAAGTGTGACCATATAGGCCTCAAACATACCTTAGAAGACCAAGTGTGACCATAGGCCCCAAACATACCTTAGAAGACCAAGTGGAACCATATAGGCCCCAAACATACCTTAGAAGACCAAGTGGAACCATATAGGCCTCAAACATACCTTAGAAGACCAAGTATGACCATAGGCCCCAAACATACCTTAGAAGACCAAGTGGAACCATATAGGCCCCAAACATACCTTAGAAGACCAAGTGGAACCATATAGGCCTCAAACACACCTTAGAAGACCAAGTGTGACCATAGGCCCCAAACATACCTTAGAAGACCAAGTGGAACCATATAGGCCCCAAACATACCGTAGAAGACCAAGTGGAACCATATAGGCCTCAAACATACCTTAGAAGACCAAGTGTGACCATAGGCCCCAAACATACCTTAGAAGACCAAGTGGAACCATATAGGCCCCAAACATACCTTAGAAGACCAAGTGGAACCATATAGGCCTCAAACATACCTTAGAAGACCAAGTGTGACCATAGGCCCCAAACATACCTTAGAAGACCATGTGGAACCATATAGGCCCCAAACATACCTTAGAAGACCAAGTGGAACCATATAGGCCTCAAACATACCTTAGAAGACCAAGTGTGACCATAGGCCCCAAACATACATTAGAAGACCAAGTGGAACTGTATAGGCCTCAAACATACCTTAGAAGACCAAGTGTGACCATAGGCCCCAAACATACCTTAGAAGACCAATCAGCACTGTATAGGCCCAAACCAGTGGATCTTGGGATTCAAGAAAACAACAACATTTAACTTCTGTTTAGACAACACAATAATCAATGTCAAACAAACACGTTGAATTAGCATATGGATAACCATATGAGCAGTAACGCCACTCCAAGGCTTCAACAATTGTTACTGACCATTCACACACCTTTCATATCTCCTTATTGATCATTCACACACCTTTCATATCTCCTTACTGACCATTCACACACCTTTCATATCTCCTTCCATATGCACACCCACACACCATTCATACTTTACTCACCACTAGTTATTTTTTGTAGTTTGGTGGTGCCATTTCTGAGAACTTTACGTACCCTTGAAGGTGCCTCCAATTCCTTCAAACCAATGCATTCAACCGCTCCATGGCCATGGTGCTTCTTAAATATCTTTTTATCCTCTTCAATGTGGAGAAGCATCTTTCTGATTCTTTAGTAGTCTTCGGTGTTGTAAGCAGGATTCCTTATAGCTTCACTGTCTCTGTGAAATCATTATGCAGATTAAATTGATGGTAAAGTTGGTGCAGAGCAACGGCACTCGTACAGACATGAAAATCTGGCTTCTCGTACAGAAGTGACAGCTACCCTTGGAAGTGCCTCCAATTCCTTCAAACCACGCCAAGGCTTCAACAATTGTTACTGACCATGCACACACCTTTCATAGCTCCTTCCATATGCACACCCACACACCCTTCATACTTTACTTACCACTAGTTATGTTTGGTAGTGAGGTGGTGCTGCTTAACGCAGTTTCTCTTTGCACACCCTGGGGGTATGCATTCTTCTTTGCTTCAATCACTTGTATTTAAATTTTGCACGGCGATCTTTCAAAGAACAAAACTTCTCAATGGTCTTTTCATTGAAGTCTGGGATCTCGGAAATCAGTTGCTTTTCCATTGAGAACATTGCCAATGCATTCAACCGCTCCAGGGACATGGTGCTTCTTAAAAAGGTTTTGATCCTCTTCAATGTGGAGAAGCATCTTTCTGATTCTGCAGTGGTCATCGGTGTTGTAATCAGGATTCTTAATAATTTCACTGTCTCTGTGAAATCATTCTGCAGATTAAATTGATGTAAAAGTTTGTGCAGAGCAACAGCACTTGTACAAGCATGAAAATCTGTCTTCCCATACAGAAGTGACAGCTCAGTGCGTAATTGTTCCTTCTTCAGTATTGGATATGCTTGCACGGTGTCTTCCAGAGCTTGGGTTGGAAAGCAAGTGTCATGGGTTTTATACAAGTCACTTTGAACAAGTTTGGCACTGACTAGGTGATTTGAAAATGAAAAACGTTCTTTTGCATGAACCACCACTATGTCACATACCTCTCTTGAAAGTTGTCTCAAGGTTGAGATCTCCGCACTCCGTCTGTTGACTGTTACATCGCTCGGCAAACTTGCTTCTATCTCGTCAACAGAATTACGGATTTTCTGGATGCTGGCGACAAAGTCTTCTGTGACTTTTTTGATATAAACAGTATCCGTGTCTCGCTTCTGAAGCTGACTATAGAGGATGTCAACATGTGGCATTATTAAATTAAATAATTTAAGGAAGTAAAGGAACTCCCTGTCTTCCAGCATTCCAATGAAACCTGCGGCTTCACGTATAGATGTTGGATCAAAGTTTAGACATGCTTCAATTGTCTGGAAACACTCAAGTAGCGCATCTCTGTTCTCATAGATCACGTTCACGGTCCTAACGTTGAAGTTCCATCGTGTCGGTGCACCTCTTGGAAGTCTTCTACCAACTACCGCATCCAGAACTCCAGTCCTTTTTGGAGAGCGTGAAAAAAAAGATGGTATGCCGCCTATGTTGGAAAAAAAAACACGAACTCTTCCAATCCTTGAAACTGCTTTCTCCATTATTAGGTTCAGTTGGTGAGCATAGCAATGGACGTAGTGTGCGTTCGGGTACACGTCTTTTATTTTTCTTTGAACTCCTCCTTGATCTCCACGCATCACACTGGCACCATCGTAGCTTTGAGCTATGAGTTTCTTCTTGTCTTCTGGCTCTGGGAGAACAGTATTCAGTGTTTCCAGCACAACAGCAGCAATCCAGTCTGCATCCGTTGATTTCATTTCCGTGAAGCCATCAAATCTTTCCACGACTTGAAAAGCCAGACCAGAAAGCCAGTCATTCTTCTTGTACCATTCAGTATTGAAAGTACGGATATATTGCTTCCCTCTATCTCTTGCGATTTGCTGCAGATTTATCTCTGGTTGGTCAGCTCCTAACCGTTTTACTTCCACCTTCTCCTCATAGGTTAGGGTGCCGAAAGGCTTCACAAGTAGAGAGTCAATAGTATTCATTTCTGATAGCAATAGAAGAAAGAGATCACGGTATATTAATTTATATTATGTCACAAAATTACTTTAAAATAACAGTGTGTTGAATTCATTGGTATACATTACAGATTGCAAACCCTCATGTGACAAGACTATATCAACATCAAATTTGCACCTATACGCATGGGCAGAAAATTAAAGGCAATGATACTCACCTACAGTTGACTCTCCTTCTCAGGGTATTCACGTCCAGTAAGTCAACCAACGAGTCCAAACAAATCTGCTTCCACCGATAGTTTGCACCTGGGGGGTGATAGAAAACAACAACAAAAAACATTAGAGCGTTCAAGACCCAAACCGTAACTTTTAAAACCTTAAAAGAGCAAGTGTGACCATATAGGCCCCAAACGCACCTTAAAAACCTTCAAATTCCAAGTGTGACCATATACTCACCTACAGTTGACTCTCCTTCTCGGGGTATTCACGTCCAGTAAGTCAACCAACGAGTCCAAACAAATCTGCTTCCACAGATAGTTTGCACCTGGGAAGTGATAGAAAACAACAAAAAAAGCATTAGAACGTTCAAGACCCAAACCTTAACTTTTAAAACCTTGAAAGTCCAAGTGTGACCATATAGGCCCCAACTGCACCTTAAAAACCCTAAATAACAAAGTGGGACCATATAGGCCCCAACCGCACCTTAAAAACCTTAAATAACCAATTTTGACCTTATAGGCCCCAACCGCACCTTAAAAACCCTAAATAACAAAGTGGGACCATATAGGCCCCAACCGCACCTTAAAACCCCTAAATAACAAAGTGGGACCATATAGGCCCCAACCGCACCTTAAAAACCTTAAATAACCAATTTTGACCATATAGGCCCCAACCGCACCTTAAAAACCCTAAATAACAAAGTGGGACCATATAGGCCCCAACCGCACCTTAAAAACCCAAAATAACAAATTGGGACCATATAGGCCCCAACCGCACCTTAAAAACCCTAAATAACAAATTGGGACCATATAGGCCCCAACCGCACCTTAAAAACCCTAAATAACAAATTGGGACCATATAGGCCCCAACCGCACCTTAAAAACCCTAAATAACAAATTGTGACCATATAGGCCCCAACCGCACCTTGAAAACCCTAAATAACAAATTGGGACCATATAGGCCCCAACCGCACCTTAAAAACCGTAAATAACAAATTGGGACCATATAGGCCCCAACCGCACCTTAAAAACCCTAAATAACAAATTGGGACCATATAGGCCCCAACCGCACCTTAAAAACCCTAAATAACAAAGTGGGACCATATAGGCCCCAACCGCACCTTAAAAACCTTAAATAACCAATTTTGACCATATAGGCCCCAACCGCACCTTAAAAACCTTAAATAACCAATTTTGACCATATAGGCCCCAACCGCACCTTAAAAACCCTAAATAACAAAGTGGGACCATATAGGCCCAAATTGTAAAAAAAAAATAATATATATATATATATATATATATATATATATCAATTGATATCAATATATCACAATAAATAAATATATATATATATATCAATCAATATATCAATCAATCAATATATATATATATATATATATATAAGTATAAATATATATATATATATATATATATATATATATATATATAAATATATATATATAAATATATATATATATATATCACACATAAAAAATACACATAAATATACATAAACATATACATAAAACAATATATATTAATTGATATTTATTATTTGATTAATTGACGTACTTTATTACTTATTATATTATATTGTTCATGTATTTCTATTACACATTATTTTTTATACATATTTATTATTATTATTATTATCTTTATTTATATCGCGCCAACATATTCCGTAGCGCTGTACAGGGGTTGAGTACATAGCAGAAAACAAATTAAACACCTTGTAAAGAATGGAGGGCCCTGTTTTTGAGCATAAAATCAAATGTACATAGAGCTTGTTTCCAAGGCCTGACACAAGATTGAAAACTCGCAAATTTACAATCTGTGCTATTTTTTGGCTATACATGTTACAGGATATTATCCTGTAACATGTATATCACATAAAATAGCCCTGTAATATGTATAATACATACAGGGTCAAACAAGTTCACACTAACCTTTTTTACCCTTACAGGCTTCCATACCTGCTTGCTGATTTGCTAATTTTTTAAAGACTCTCATTGGTTGAAATCGATGTCAATCAAAAATTTCAGCCAATCAGAGTCCTTCAAAAATTAGTATATAAAGCAGACCGTGGGAAGAAATCAATTAATCGCGGGTGGGGCTCCTTCTTGGAGGTGCTCTGTTAGTTTGTTGTTTTTTTTTTTTTAGAGCGTCTGTTTTTTTTGGGTGGAGGCCTCTTTCAATGGGCCAGAATGGATGGATGGACAATGGCTTCAATCAAGATTGGATTATTTTTGGACAATGGCTTCAATCAAGATTGGATTATTTATTTGACCAGTGGCTTCAATCAACATTGGATTATTTGACCAGTGGCTTCAATCAACATTGGATTATTTATTTGACCAGTGGCTTCAATCAACATTGGATTATTTATTTGACCAGTGGCTTCAATCAACATTGGATTATTTGACATGGGCTTCAATCAACATTGGATTTTATGACATGGGCTTCAATCAACATTGGATGATTTTTATTACTATATCCAGGTCATAGAGGACAGAAGGCCAACGCTGGAGGGGTCAATTTGACAGGTAAGTATGTGCTGTTGTTTATTTTATTTTTATTATTGTTTGTTTAAAGCTGTTTACTTTATTTGTATATTTGTAATAATGTTTTTACTGTATTGTTTTTCCCTTACCTTATTTTTATTTTATCTGTAAAAGTGAAAGGCACATGCACATGCCTGTTACTTCTAAAAATGGAATAAAAATAGGGGGGGGGGGGGTGCTAGGTAGTTGGATCAGGGTGGGGTCGTTCACGCTCAGGCCAGGCGCCCATCGGACGGTCAGTGACCGCGTAGGCCACGATCAGGGGTGGCACAGGCCTCATGGGGGTGAACATCCACCCCCATGTGGCCTGTGCAACCCCGCTCATTGCCCGAATACCCCGATCACCGTGATCGGGGTAATCGGGCGGTGGCATAGCATAGGCCACATCGGGGTGGTGGTGATCGGGCCTCGGGGGTGGCACAGGGCGGCGACATGGAGGTGATCAGGGGTGGCACAGGCCTCATCATGGGGGTGATCTGATCACCCCCATGTGGACCTGTGCCACCCTGCTCACCACCCAACTACCCCGATCCCGTGATCTGGGTAATCGGGCGGTGGCATCGCATAGGGCAGGCCTGATCGGGGGTGGCACAGGCCACATGGGGGTGATGACTGGGGGTGGCACCAGGCATTGCAGGCCTAGGGTCGTCGGTGGTAGGTAAGTTGGTGGGTGGCTGGGTAGGTGGCAGGCCAGGCAGGCATAGTGGGGTAACTGGTCACCCCTACCTTTTATTAGGGGCACTAGGGGTTTGGTTTGGCCAGGGGCAGGGCAGGTGCCAGGTAGACTTACTGTTAGGCAGGCAGCAGAGCAGATGTGAGTAGATTCAGCCAGGGAGGTCTCTCAGTCTCAGCGTGACCAGGGTCAGGAAACAGAAAGGGGGAAGGGACAGGCAACTGGTGGTTTTATTCACTGTATCAGTCAATCAAAAAGTAAACTCGAGGCCCTATTAGCTGGCGGGCGCTCAGGGCTAACGGTCTGGGTGGGTTTAGATTGTTCTCTTAGCAACTGTACAACCTTCCATCATTGATTGGTCAATGATGGAAGACTGTAAGTCATTAAATTGATACATTTATGACCGCCCATGCATATCGTCACTGTGATGGTGGGCGGCATGCATTAACGGTCAGGGGGCCAGGCCAGGACTCATTGAAGAGAAGAGAAATGTCTAAAGGTTAGTGTTAGTGTACTAGTGTAATATGATCACACAGGGTGCAGGGGGCTACAATAGATACACAGCAGCATTAGTTAATGTAGCACAAGGGTTATCTTAAAGTGACAGTGTCCCTGGGAATATTTTACTAATTTTACTTCATTTTATTACTGTATTAAGACTTGAATGATGATGTACACCGTATATTTAATTGCTTTTGGGTTATTACTAATACATTGTTGTGTTTTTTTATTGCAGGGTCACGAAAATATTTGGGGGGGCGTTTGCCCTGACGCCCCAATGGACGGGCCGCCCCTGGAAGCTTCTATTATTAGCATGAAGTTTGCTAAATTGATTTTTTTTTTTTTAAATGTTTTTTATGTCCACAACTTACCCAGTTACCAGTGTAGTGGACATAGAAATCTGAAGGGCCTATGGCAGCACTTAAACATGCCCCTGGATCTCCTCTGTGGTCAGTTTGTTTCTATATGCTCTTCCAAATAACTGAACTTGATAATTGACAAAATAAACACAACATTTACATTTTGCAACTTTTATATGCAGTTATTCTTTACTAAAAGCTTCTACACAAGCTGAAGACCCAGGCACATTTCCTACTCCACACTACTGTTTTATTTGGGCCCAAGCCTACTCCAACTGAGGACCAGATACATCTCCCACTCCTGTTTCTACCTAAATCCAGCCCTACTCAAGCTGAGGTGACTCTCTTCTCCTACATAGATTTTACTGCTAAACCTACATTAGTTTAATCTTTGTTTTCTGCAAGTGTTTGTTAAACGAATTAGATTTGCCATCTGATGGTCTTAACAAAACCTACACTTCCTCTGTTTGTTTTCTTATACACCTCCCCCACCTCACCCCACCCTCTACCTGCCCACTCCACCTCCTACCACCACCCACCCCCTCTCTCCCTCTGCAAATGTTTCATCTTGCTCAAACACAAATCTTTTCTTTTACACACCTAGGTCCCAGGCCCATCACCTACTCCACACCTGTTTTATTTGGGCCCAAGCCTACTCAGCTGAGGACCAGATACATCTCCCACTCCGCACTCCTGATTCTACCTGAACCCAATTCCATCCCACCCTCCCTCACATACACCCACCCCTAATCACCTGACTTTCCCATTTGCAGGTTATATCATCTGCCCGCTAGGGGCACATAATATATTACACACTAGAGTCATCTACCTCAAATTGTACATCTTCTTACCTAAGCAATCTTTTGAATACCTCCTGACCTTTGCTATTCTTTATCTGTTTATCCTTGCCCAGGTTTCTGCCTATCCCATACCCTTTAGATTATAAGTAGTGAGTTTCCAATCTTGTAGGGTGCTTTGGAAAAAATCACTTTCTACATATGATTCTAAGCTCAAGACAGGGCCCTCCATTCTTTGCAGTTTGTTAATATTGTATTTTCCTCTTATTTTAATAATAATAATAATAATAATAATAAATACAGATCACTAAACAACAAAGTTATAGGTGCTCAATCAGAGAACAAACTAACCTTAATCACTTAGTTCTCTGGACATGATAACCCACTCTGAGAGCAGCCACTTTTATCTCACTTGTGCCCTTCACAGGCAGAAATATCCTGTAGTATATCAGTCTGGTCCCACTCACTAGTGTGACCCAGCCCCGAAGTACTAGGCAATTCTACCCTGAACAGGAGAAACAGCAAACCCCAGACATACGTTGGATGGATATGTGTCTGTTATAGTCTGCAGAGGAGGAATGTCTACAGTTATAAATTGTTTGTATTTACAGTCAACAATTGTTTGGTGTTTCTGCTATGGCCTGGACTTCTGTGAGTCACTAAACACTAAAGCTTAGGATAACATAGCATATCAATCAACAAATAGTAACTGTTTCTGCTTGTATGTATGTCTTTGCCAGCCTTGTGTACATTACAATTACTTCATACACAGTTGTCTATAGTACAGTATCAATAAGTGGAGGCATGGGCGTAGGAGCACAACAAAAATCTTGGGGGGGGGGGGGGGGTGATTCAACTCTACTCCCTGGACAGGAAGCAGGCGTGGATCTACAACTGGTGCCTCTGGATCCCTGCTCTTGGGGGTCCCATTGCTACAGTGCCCCAAAAACATTTTTATAAACGTATATATTTAAATTATGTGTCAAAGCTTTCATGGGAAAGAGATACTGCACCTCTAGTTGCCAAATCTGGTAATCCATCTGGATCCCCTGAATATCTGGATTAGATCATATAGATTGCGCTAGCGGCTCTATCGCTAAGGCGAAGAGCAAGGATGAGAGGGGGCAGCCCTGTCTGGTTCCCCTTTGTACCTCAATTTGCGCCATGGAGTCGCCTGATAATTTCAACCTTGCTTTGGGAGATCTATAGTATGTCCCAATCAAATCCATAAATGTCCTCCAAAGCCAAATTTAAGTAACACCGCTTTGAGGTAAGACCATTCTACGGTGTCAAAAGCTTTTTCTATATCTAGGGCCAATAGACAGGTTGGGGTGCGATTTTGGGACGCCCAAGAAACCAAATTTAGAGTGTGCCTAATGTTATCCTCCGTTTGTCTGTAAGGAACTAAGCTCACTTGGTCTTTATGAATGAGTCTGGGGAGGAATTGGCTATTGGCCATCAGTTTTGCTAGAATTTTGATATCTCCATTTAGGAGCGATATTGGGCGTTAATTTTTTACTTCCAGGGGATCTCGTTCTTCCCTGGGGAAAAATATCATATCCGCCTGGTTTAATTCCTGGGGCATTTGATGGCCTTCTAGAATTTGGTTAAAAAGCTTTGTTAAATGAGAGTCTAGTCTTTCTAACTTCTGATACCCCAACTCTCGAATGAAGGAGTTCCCCCTCTTTCCGAGATAGAGTGGGCAAGTCACAGGAATTCAGGAAGGCAAGTCTCTGCTGTTCTTGTTGGTGCTGGTGAGCATAGGATGAGGAAATCTTCTGGAAGAATTCCAGGAAGGTTTTTTGTATAAGATTAGGACTGGCCGTAACATTACCCGCCGGAGTTCTAATTCTAAAGATCTTTGACTGAGAAATCTTGCTTCTAAGTTTTTTGGCTAGTAGACTATCCAGCTTGTTAGCCTTGGCATAAAACCTGTGATTTGTCCATCTAATCGCTTTTTCAGTTTGGTTAGATAGTAATAGATCTAGCATCCGAGGGTCTATTAGGTCGATCCTGGTGGCCCGTGGGGGTGATAACTACTTAGTGAGCTTCAGTTGCAGAATTAAACCGCCGCATCTGGGCTGTGATCTCCAGCATTTGACCAGTGGATATAAAAAGTCTACACACCCCTGTTATGTCAGGTTTCTGTGCTGTAAAAAAATGAGACAAAAATAAATCATTTCAGAACTTTTTCCACCTTTAATGTGACCTATAAACTGTACAACTCAATTGAATGACAAACTGAAATCTTTTAGGTGGAAAGAAGAAAAAAAAAAGAAAAATAATGTGGTTGCACACCCTCTTATAACTGGGGATGTAGCTGTGTTCAGAATTAAGCAATCACATTTCAAATCGTGTTAAATAGGAGTTAGCATACACCTGCCATCATTTAAAGTGCCTCTGATTAACCCTAAATAAAGTTCAGATTCTCTAGTTGGTCTTTCCTGAAATTTTCTTAGTCGCATCCCACAGCAAAAGCCATGGTCCACAGAGCTTCCAAAGCATCAGAGGGATCTCATTGTTAAAAGGTATCAGTCAGGAGAAGGGAACAAAAGAATTTCCAAGGCATTAGATATACCATGGAACACAGTGAAGACTGTCATCATCAAGTGGAGAAAATATGGCACAACAGTGACATTACCAAGAACTGGAGCTCCCTCCAAAATTGATGAAAAGACGAGAAGAAAACTGGTCTGGGAGGCTACCATGAGGCCTACAGCAACATTAAAGGAGCTGCAGGAATATCTGGCAAGTACTGGCTGTGTGGTACATGTTATAACAATCTCCTGTATTCTTCATATGTCTAGGCTATGGGGTAGAGTGGCAAGACGAAAGCCTTTTCTTACGAAGAAAAACATCCTAGCCAGGCTACATTTTGCAAAAACACATCTGAAGTCTCCCAAAAGCATGTGGGAAAAGGTGTTATGGTCTGATGAAACCAAGGTTTAACTTTTTGGCCATAATTCCAAAAGATATGTTTGGCGCAAAACCAACTCTGCATAAAACCAAAAGAACACCATACCCACAGTGAAGCATGGTGGTGGCAGCATCATGCTTTGGGGCTGTTTTTCTTCAGCTGGAACTGGGGCCTTAGTTAAGATAGAGGGAATTATGAACAGTTCCAAATACCAGTCAATATTGGCACAAAACCTTCAGGCTTCTGCTAGAAAGCTGAACACGAAAAGGAACTTCATCTTTCATCATGACAACGACCCAAAGCATACATCCAAATCAACAAAGGAATGGCTTCACCAGAAGAAGATTAAAGTTTTGGAATGGCCCAGCCAGAGCCCAGACCTGAATCCGATTGAAAATCTGTGGGGTGATCTGAAGAGGGCTGTGCACAGGAGATGCCCTCGCAATCTGACAGATTTGGAGTGTTTTTGCAAAGAAGTGTGGGCAAATCTTGCCAAGTCAAAATGTGCCATGCTGATAGACTCATACCCAAAAAGACTGAGTGCTGTAATAAAATCAAAAGGTGCTTCAACAAAGTATTAGTTTAAGGGTGTGCATACTTATGCAAACATATTATTTTATTTTTATATTTTTTCTTCCCTCTACCTAAAAGATTTCAGTTTGTTTTTCAATTGAGTTGTACAGTTTATAGGTCCCATTAAAGGTGGAAAAAGTTCTGAAATTATTTATCTTTGTCTAATTTTTTTACAGCACAGAAACCTGACATCTTAACAGTGGTGTGTATACTTTTTATATCCACTGTATATACATGCTTAGACGTTGCCACAACGGCAGACACTGCACAATAGTCCAACAAACATAATTTCCCTGTATTCAAGAGAGGTTGCAATATATGGTGAACAGGTAAATGATAGCCGTGGTCCTGTCTTATATCTGACAGTTATCCGAAGATTGCTGTTCCGTGAAAGTTTAAGTGTTGGCTTACACTTAATGTCTTATAATGTTCCTGGCTCAATGCCTGGGTGTACACCTCCACTGTATTGATATTCAAGTTGAAACTATCTGATACCGCCAGTGGCCACAGAGTGGCAGTCTGCCATCAATATCAGCATTTACCAGTAATAACTTTCCAATATCATCTTAGTTTCTCTGGGACTATCTCAACGTTAATATTATTATCAATCAGTTAAAAGTGAGTCTCCTTATTAACCTAGTATGCCCTAAAGGGTATTTTGAGTGCCCATAGGGTTGTTATTCGCTTGCCCTTTTGTGAGCTCTAGGCCATCACACCTGTTTCCTCCACTTATGTTGTGAGTTGTCCTCCACTTATGTTGTTGTCGTAATATAGGCTCCTTGCTGTTCCAGCAGATCCAAGATGGCCACCGTTGTTTTGGCGGAAGCCTTGCTGAGGGGAAGCTAAGATGGCGGCTCGGCGGCCCGTGTTGTTCCCCCTGTCACCAGATGGCCACGACGGTCTTCTGGACCTCCAGGAGTTGCCACCACGGGGAAGGGGGGAGTGACTCTGGCACTCAGGATACCCAGGGACAGTGCCTTATCGGTGCCTGAATCCAGGGACTGCCTGGTTGCAGGGCTTTCCAACCTTACCCCCGTAGCCCCCCTACCTTGTGGTGGAAAATGGCAGCCGTCTCACCGGATCTCTGCCTCTCCTCCCCGGCAGCTTCCTCACCCCTGGGCCTCAACGAGGCTCCGAGCCTGCGCCTCCTTCTGTACCCAGGCGGATCCTGCAGAGTGAGGTAAGTGGTATGCTTGTCTTCAGCTTACCGGAGTGCAGCGTGGGGTTTCGGCCTCCCTCGTTCCTCGCCACGTTGATGATGACCCGAGCTGTGAATTTTGACCCTGTAGGGTCCCCGCTGGTAGGTTTATGTCTTGGGGGTTTGGTGAGCCTTTGTTGCTGGTGGCCTGATTGTGAGGGCCTCAACCTTGTGCTGCCAATTTCAGGGTCCGGAGAAGACTCTGGGTCCCCTTTAGGTTGTTTCCATTTCTTGGGTTGAGCTGCTTCAAAACCTCAAACTTAGAAATTAGGCTAAAGCCAAAATTACAGCTTTTGACCCTGTTTATAATATCAGGGTCCCGGAGCTGCAGCACAGCAAATCTGCTCTCTTCAGTGTCAGGACCCCCCCACCCAAACCCCCCCGACCCCTTTTAATGCTAAACCCCACTATAACAATTTTTTTGCCTGCTGGACCCCTTTGAACGCTCTGATTCGCTATAAGAAAACAAAATGCAGGATGAGCCAGAAGCTTCAACATCAATAATTTAAAGTTTATATTTCTGCTAATACTCAGTTTGTGTTAGTGTTATGTTTTGCTGTTTCTTTGAAGTTCATAGAAAACCAAAAAAGTTTAAACTTCAATTGAAATTGGTGTTTTTTTTTCATGAGTTCCCCTATCCCTATCTTCCCCGTGTTAAACTGCCCCGTTTAGAGCTGTTTCGCTTAACACTCCTATTGCCTGGAACCTATCTACAGCATTAAACAATGTATAGCTGTATATAGTGTTGGGGCAGTGGGGATCCAACTTGGACCCTTGTGGTGGTAGGCAGGGTGCAAATGCCATGTGAGTCTTTAAAGAGCCCCATTGTATAGGAGTTAATTGTATGTGCCATGGGGGTCCATAGTCATAGTTTAGAATACCATGGGGGCCCATAGTTATACTTTAGATTACCTTGGGGTCTTTAAGAACCCATATGGTAATGAGTTAATATTTTGTGGGAAACCCAGTGGATACCCAGGCTTATAGGGGGTAGCAGTTATTAAGGGGAACCCTAAGGTATAGTCAGTTAATAGTGGTAGCAGGCATTGAGGGGAATCCTTGCTGGTTAATCAACCGGCATTTTGAAGCCCCTTATGTTGCCGAATTGGATGTACCCGTTTTCTATTGCATTGAATGGGGTAGAGGCACATTCACTACTTGCTAAATATTGCTTTGCATACAGGATGTGTATTGCTTGAGGTAATTGATGCAGTATTCTGATTCACCCTTTGATAAATGTGGGTCATTCAAATGTAAAAAAACATATTCATGTACATGCAGCTGTAGTCTGCTAATGTGACTCTGCAGCACTGCTTTACACTTCCTTAATATGAACAAATTTGGGAGGTTGGTTGTATGTTGTTCAGCCAATTAAAACCTACAGAGCTTTGTGTGTAGCCAATCAGTTTTGTCAGGTAGCCATCTTGTGTACAGAGGGACAGATTTTTTTTTAATTGATGACAATAATGTTGGATCAGCCACGACTTTGTATGGACTGGAGGAGGGAGGAAACTTTATGTAAAACTATACTTTTGTTTACAAGATAAAAAATAAGATTGGTGGTCTTGAATGTAAAGGGATATATATATAATATATATATATATATATATATATATATATATATATATATATATATATATATATATGAATAATCAGAGTATTGCAGTATATAGTGATACCTTTTTTTGGACAAACATATTCATAGGTTTCATGACGAGCTTTCGAGAGCATTCCTCTCTTTGTCGAGTCAGAGTTAATAATGATTATAGTTTCAAAAATACAGGAAAAAAATCCAGGATTAACAAATAATGTTCTGATCAGCCAGTCTTGCAAGTGTGTGGGGGTGCAGACCAGAGTAAGTAAATTGTGGTCGTAAATAGTTTCACATCTAAGGAACCATAGAGCTGTAACCAAACTCAGGAGGAAGGCAGAGAACAAAAAAAAAAACAAAAAAAATCAGTATACACACATATATATTTACAATTATGAATGTTGGAGGTTACAAGAAATTTTGATAATGTGATAAGAATTCAATGTCTACATTAAGGCCTGAGTTATTACTGTTAAAGAATATAATCATTTTAATTTCAAATGTCTTTCTTTCCTTAGTGTTTTTAAAAAAATCTTTGAGTATATATATATATATATATATATATATATATATATATATATATATATATATATATATATATATACCAGGAATGATCACTAGATGGAGACAGACAACATACAATTTATCCGTTACATCTAAGCACCGTATAGTCCTGCACTTAAGTGCACATTTGCATTTCTAAATTATTTCTAGGTTTCCAAATCTCAAGAAATACAGCTTTCCCATTGCATTCTGGGAGACAGAGGGGGGCATACAAATGAGCTTACAATATGTTACACTCTTTAAGTCCAAGACCATTTTAACAAGGCTCCTTCATAGCATATGCTTGCTGTTATACTATTTACTGTGCTGTAAGATAACATTTAAAATTGCCTGCTCTGTAATATATAGGGATGTGACTAGGGATCAGTTATATGACCTGGCATGTCTCATACAGTTTACTGTTATGAAATGATAGAATACACCTCACAGCAATACATTTGACAATTTCATAGTTTTCATAACCTATGAGCCTGAAAATATTAGAGTTCAAATCTAAATATTCGAGGGAAACCTCCAGTTTGCAGTGTAAGTTTTCACACAAAAAGATCAACTTTTAATCATAATAAATTGTTTTTTTTTTTATATTGACCTCTAATGTCATAATTGATAAAGCATTACTAATGTGTTAATGAAATGATTGGGCTACCAGTTGGGTGCACAAGAGATTACCATTGTTATACACCTGAAACCAGTCAATTAATCATCAATATACCCTAACGCACTGGTTCCCAAATCTGTCCTCAGGGGGGCCACCAACTGGATATCATCACCTTAACTCATGTCTCAATCAGAATAAATTCACCTCCAATTAACACACCTGCCGTTACGTAGGGATATCCTCAAATTCTGGCCTGATGCTGGTCCCTGAGGACAGGTTTGGGAACCACTGCCCTAAAGAAGGCCAGTTATTTATTGTGATCATGCAAAACTGAATAAATTAAATTACTATTCTAGTTAAGGAAATACCTCACATGTTTCTTAAGTAAACTAACAACACTAGCATTTGTGGAAGCTATGACCACAAACATATTTTTAGGGTAAATCAGATTTTTTGAAGACTGTTAAGGTATAGAAAGTTCCATCTGGTCTGGTTTCATCACTGATGTCTGGAGTCAGTAGGCTGCGTTTTTATGTATCAGTTCTTGGAGCCTTAGGAAAGGAGAGAAAATGTATAGGGGGGATGGTTTGTTACACAACTGAATCTTACTGAATGTGACAACTACTCCCCTGCACATGCTCAGAAGTAGGCAGCTTGCAAAACATATGTAAGCCCTGATCATACAGAAAATTAAATGACCCTCCCACACACAACATTCACCAAAGTATCATGGATGCCTCCAGGGACTAGCATCATCATTTGTTTTCTATTTAAAAACTAAACCTATGACTTATAGCTATAGTTTGTTGCTGGGCTCGTGATGCTGAAGGCTAGGTGTCAAATTTAGTATGATCCAATTATCAAAAAACACCTCTTGATCTCTCCCTGTTATCTTTTCACCCATCATTGCCATAGTTGATAGATGAAAACACACTCTCATGATCCAGCTATATTCAGACAAGATGGAAATTCCTATACATAAAAATAGCGTCCAAAAATTCAAATTTTCTCTAAAAATGTTTTGGATTTATGGCTTGTTTATCAGCTAATATTGTTTTCTTAAACTACAATGGTCCTTTGTGTGCTATTAATGTCTGTTTTGATCTTGCCTGGAAGGGGCGAGTTAAGCTTCACCTGGCCTAGTACTCCCCTACCTTATATACCTCTGTTATACTTCTCCCCTTCATCATGGGATATAGTGTCACAAAGTCAGGAGACAAAAAGCTAGTCAGAAACATGAAAAAGGCTACTCATTTAGGGCACCCCAGAACCCAAAAACATAAAAAAGCGAAACTGGCTTACTGGTATGGGCAACTAACATTGGGGGACCCCACCACTGTCTGGCCTGTTATGGCAACTTGTGCACGGTCGTCTGGTCACGCTACGATCAGTAAAGCGGCCTCTCAAATGGGGTTGCATCTAATAACTTCTTGGAAGAGCCCAGACATTTTGAGTGGCGTGGTAACGGAGTTAACAAGATAATTAACCATAATAAAGGGAAACCCTGACTGAATAAATTGCCCTAGTTGCCAAAGGTTATTAAGAACTCAGACTTCTTACAACGATGGCATCTCCCCATATTAAATGACTTTACCAAGCCCCTGAGCACCCAACAGAACCATGGAGTGTACGTTAGATGTGATACTGTACACTGTGTATATGGGCAGTGAACCCTGGCTTCAAGAAAGGCTAGTAGCCCAGCCAGGGATCCCATAGCCCATGCTTGTATATGCTGATTAAAACGTGTCATGTTTACATTCCTGTGCACTTCTGAAGCTTATCATCTCTAATCTGCCCTACTTAGCCACCGTCTGAGTGGTGCCAGCACTTTCTCATAGAAAATAGTCACCCATAGAAAATCCATGGTCGGCCATTGTCTTATTCATCTCTGAGCGTTGCCCGCAGCCAATAGTAGAAGTGCCCACCTAACAAGCTTTGAAGCAGAGGGAAATTAAAAAAAATACCCATCTGATAGCGTTTACCCAGGATAATCTATTATTAGTTGTCATTTATGATCTATAAAACTCTACACAGTGAAATAACAGATTATGCCCTATTTTGAAGAATATAAATGTCTCAGAGCTGTACTTCTTCATAGGGATAAAAATATTCTGGGTGAAGGCTCTTCTACTGCCATCTACTTGTATCTGGTCACTCCTTGTTGCCACCTACCAAGGTCCATGTGCTGAAATCCTCCTTCTAATCCAACACATGGACCTAACCGATGGTGCTTCCAGAGCACGTTGGTCCAGCTGGTCCCTTGTCATGATAGACCTCCATATACATATTCCAAAAGGGTGTAATTGTGCTCTGAAATATCAATAGACTAGCGACTTGCCCGTCAAAAAATTACGGCAATAAGATTGTAAGGCAGGTAATGGTGTTTGGTTGAGACATTAATTTTGTTGGTGTACCGAGATCCTTTGGCGCTCATTGCGAGCTTCACGCTGAGCGCCTTTGGTGCTCATCGCGTGGCTCGCAATGAGCGCCTTTGGAGCTCATTGCGAAGCTGTTGGTTGTTTGTGTGTTATGAGCAGCGTTGGCAGTCGTTTTTTGTATGCTAATGAAATAACTAATAAATTAATAAATGCGTATACTTTACCTATTTTGAAGTAATATATGCAGCAAGCATTGTGTTGAAGAGCTGACATTCTGTTTTGATGTTCCTGCAGCACACAAAGTCAGTTTTCACTGTTGTGGAGCTGCTGTGTAAGTGTCAGCAATGTGTGCAGTGTGTAGTGTAAATAGGCTGCGTGCACGAGGGAAATCTGTTAGGGTAGCTGTGTACTTCCTCATTGTGTAAGTTAGTGTTGTAAAATGGCGGCTAATGTGTATGTGGTAGGTGGCTGTGGATGATTTTGCGTCCTTGTTAATAGTGTATCTTGGACCTCGTATGGATTTTTTGGAAAATCCATATGTGTTTTGTGGTATTTTGCATCTTTAGAGTCCTGTAGCCTTCATTTTTTATCTACATCCAGGGTTTTCCAGACATCTTTGAGTGGCACGGGAACTGCGTTAAATAACCACAATAATAGCTTCATATGGAAACCCTGCCAGAATGAATTGACCTAATTCCCACAGTTATTAAGAATTCCCTAAAACAATGGCATCTTGTTATTTGTGATCCTGTTCACGGTGTGCATGGGTGTTAAACCCTGACATCAATAAAGGCAAGTAGCCCAGTCAGGTGTCAAAGTTCTTCATAAAAGCATACGATAAATAAGACACTTTAGTGGGCCTTTAATAATAGCCCATCACTGACCAGTCTCTCATCAGATAACAGTCATCTAAAAGGAACAAGATGCCCAAGGTGCGTATACATAAGTGGAGGCACTACTGACACCTAGTGGAGATATAGTAATATTACAGCAGCTTTACCTGAGTAGTGACCCTGAGTAAAACTTGGGACAGGAGCAGAACAGGGGCTTATTGTGGACCCAAATCCTCAGGGTTCAATAGCCATGAAATAGGCACCTTCCACAAGATCAAAGGTTGCAGGGCAACATATACATTATCAGGGGTCCTTAGAACTGAGGTTTTGCAACCATCAATCCCTCCTAACATTTCAAAGCAGGTTTGTATGATATATGTAGGATGTCATTTTTAAAGATCCAGACAAAGTGCTGAATTAACCAGGCATTAGGAGGAACCATGAGAAAGTGGGACATGGTTAGGGCTGGAAAATATGGTTTTACATATAGGTCTTGAAAAGAGGGATATTTGTGAAGTCATCTATGGCCATGGAAGGGGCATTTGTTCTTGAGTAGCATGGACAGGAAAGACTATTTTGCTGGAAAGCAGAGGCAAGGGAGGTCGAGAACCAAGTATCGATTTGTTTTTTACTATCAAAATAACTTGACAAAGCCAATCTGTAGTTTTTTTATACATAATTATGTTACATTAGATTCTGCCATTTTGTTTCTTCGGTTCAGCTTCCTGGGATGGGAAGAGACTTTGAAAGCAAGGAAGCTTTTAAGACAGGTTGTCCTAGGAGTGTCATGAAATCATAGACCTGCAAATACTAATGTGGCTGGGACCATAGAAGACTCCAGTGGAAACATTGCTCTTCTGAGTGTAGAGGCATCAAACCCTCGCCCATATTACACAATGTTTTAGTGAGTAAAGAGGGAAGTCATCTCAGGCCTGAACAGGCTCTCCTGGCTAATATCCCAGAATACAGTTGGGAGATAAATCTGCATTCGCTTACTTCATTTCTTCTCAGTGGCTGACATCACTAAGCTCTTATAACATAGGAGCCATATAATAAAAGCTTAACTTCTCCTATAAGAACAAAATCTATCTTTAACGTTTTATCCCGTGATTATACATTGGGATTTTAGATTAGTACAGTACTCTATTCAGCACTCGTGCATATCAAACAAGTTGCTAAAGCCAAGTAGAAGGTAAGTATGCTCCATTTGTTATTTATGGCCTTTTGACATACTTTCTGAAAACCTTTTGCCCATTTTTAAAGTGATAACAAAAAGCCATTTCTAACTTGGGTATACAACTATGCTTTGTCTGCTGCGATTACTCAGGGTGTTCCCTTGTAAATTAATGAGCATCCTTTAAGTCGTGCCAAGAGCACTTTGTGTAATGGACATGTACTATCTACAACTAAGACTTCCTGTGTATTCAAGGTCTTCTACATGAAGAAGTAAATCTGCTGAAGCTAAAAATGGCATATTCTTTAGATTAATGCACACTTCCTACTCTGACTATGCTGGGGCCCCATATGAATTTGTTCATGTCCTGGTCTGCAAATCTTTGATACTTTTCTTCACATGTAGAGACAACCTAAACACAGACTTAAGACTGGTTTTGTTTGTTTATATGTATTTTAAATGCATAATGCCCCACGTAGGCAGAATTCCATAAAATGAGAATATTTACAAACATTTTATTTTTTATTCCATTCGTAACTCCTGTAGTACTTCAAAAATAATATGTCAGCTAAGGAATTTCTCTCATCTATAGACACATCCAAGTCATTGAGAGTTTTAAATTTAATACAACTTCTGTGCAACTTCTTTGCCTCTTCATTGTGGAAGTGATGCCACTTAATATATTTTCTCCTTGCTGAAAATTGCAGACCACATCCAAGACGTGTGTTACTATTACGTGATCTGGTATTGCCATTTTAGTTCTCTCCCACTACGGCTTTGTCCAATACCACATTTTACCCCCCCCCCCGCCCCCACAAAAAAATAAATAAATATTTACTTTAATATATTTTATATTCTTACTTCAAGAGCAACCCCATGTATCTGTCCAATTCATTCTAGCCACCAAATCAAAATGGTCTAGTCATTACTGAATTTGACCTGGAAGTTTAATCCAAGACTGAGTATTTACACACCTGGAATGGAATACATTTCCTGCATTTTTCTTTGACAAACATCTGTCCATTGTACTCACTAGATTATCCACCTGGCTAGTATTGAAACTAGCTTTTAAACTGTTACGTCAAACCCCTGTTCATTTGAGTTTATAGTGGGTGGAAGCCGCAGCATTGGAAACTGAATCTTTTACATTATGTTGAATACTTTTTTTTTTTAAATAAATTTATCAATGGCAAATTAAAATATCCAACTCATTATGGCTTACCAAACCCACAAAAAAAAAAAAGTTTAAGGTTACATATAAAATACATCAGAAAATGTAAGGTACAAGACAAACCAACATTTACAGACCACATGTTTGAGTGCTGTGATGCGGGCTGCCATGTCTCTACAGTTCATTTGTCATAGCCGTGAAAAGTGCAACACAAAATGAATGCCTCAAAAAAAAGAAAAAAGAAAACTTTAGTTCCATTATATGCCATACTTTCTAGTTGGGAGGAAGAAAGAAAAAAAAAAAACTGTAGACTTACAAGAACTAGGCAAGGAGGAGAATCTCCATCTGTATTCTTTTGGACTATGCTTGTGCCGCATAGAAATTTTGGTGGTGCCCAACAAAACTATAGCCTTTATGAAACTAATCAGTAAAAACAAATAGACCCATAGAGGATTAAAAGCATTACTTTATTTCGTTATTTTTTTTAAGAGCAAGTACTGTAGTCGTGCACAACAAAAAAAAAAAAAATATCTTTAGAAAAATTAAGACAAGATTTGGTTAACTGAAAGCAAACCAGTTGGAATGGGCTTTGGTAAATAACCAGCAAGTGTCCAAACTAAGCATCTCAGACAGGACCCAGATCTCAAGACAGACATTAAAACCAAACATACAGACAACTATATACTGGGAAAGAGGTACATGGCAGGGGTAGAGCAAAACACCTTGTTCACTTTAATTTTATTTTTTTATTTGGCCTATAAAAAAAGATTAGTGGTTCCTTTTACTTAATACTTTCAAATGTTTGAAACTTCAAGTTTCATTTTCAGTGAAGTACTGGCTAGCTAAAGTGTTGTGTCCTTAGAAGATCAAGTTTTAAGACCATAGATGAAGGTCTTGCCAAAATATAAAAATAGAGTCTAGCAGGAAGAGGGCTATTTCGTAAAATTCTTGTAAACAGCCCTTATAATTTGGAGGACCCATCAGGTCTCCTACTCTCCCCCTCAAGACCTAAGATATTGCCAACTCAAGAAATCCCTTATTCCATACAACGGATGGCAGGGATGGTAAACATGTAAACAGAACTGAGGGGGAAGGACTGTACATAGGGGGTATGTGGCATAAATCAGCCCTTAGGACAGGGGATGGATCTGGACACATCTGACATTAGCAGCCGTCCCCAAAACCATTACAGAATAAAAAAGTGCCTAGATCACCACAGCTATGCTGCAGACCTCCCACGCAAAACCTGCACCCATTCACACTTTGACCCTTTAGTGCCACAGGGGTCAGTATGGCATTGTACAAGTCTTGAGCCAGCCATGTCCCCCAAACATTAGCCGACCAGACCCCTCAGTCACACAAGGAGAGGCTGGGAAGACGACAACTGCACATAGGACGCAGAGAGCACACATGGAGGGTAGGGGATTGGGTCAGGATGAGGGGACAGTGGTGGCAAATTAAGGCACGGACACATGGTATGGGCTGCCTGGAATGTGCTCATCTCCCCACTTCACCACCAGAATATAGTCTCCTTTGTCTTTCAGGAGGTAAGTGACGTTGTACAGACGGTTCCCAAGATGCTTCACCACAATCTCTTCACATGGTGTCTTTGGCCCATGAACACCAACAAGCAGCATGTTGTTACCTGATAGGTGGTGGGGAAAAAATAAATAAAAATTAGTAATTTTATTTTGAGTGGAGTCCACGTTACACTAGCTTAGTTTTTGGGAGGAGGGCGAAGACAACATGGCAACCTGCTAGATGGGAGCTGAAGAGAACTATATGCATTTAAAAGAGAAACAAATAGAATGGGAAGCTTCTAAAGAGGCTTATAAGACTTTGTGATCCTACATGACACCTCTACTTACTGCAACTTTTCCTTTTGAGTAACTTTGGCCAGTTTAAGTCACTTATCAGTTTCACTCACCAGCTTTGCTGCAGTCTACAGTAAAGGAGTTCTTCTGGCCCACAAATGCTTTGTTGAGGCCAAGTCCTTTGGCCACCACTTTACTGGCATCAGACAATGCCCTAGGAGCTGCTGCCTGTTGTGTGTAGGCTTCTTTTGGGACTGAGCCCACAAATACTGAAGAAGATTCATGGAGGCTATGACTGGTCACCAGACGTGGACCTAGTGAAGAATAAAAAAAAAAAATACTCAAAGGCGATTTTAATATGACCATGTCCAATTCAGGCCAAAAGTAGATTGACAAGTTGCGACTGGGAAACAGTGTTTTGCAGTGATACCAAAGGCAGGTTAAGGGGGGGGGGGGGTGGGGGGGATTAGATTGTTTTGTATAGATATTCACAAGTAAATGTAGCTTACTTTACATACATTGCAATATGCCAAGAGAATGTACAATAAATCTTCAAACCTCAGATTTACTGGATTCTTCACTTAATTCCTACTCATTTGTTTGAATTCTATTAGAAACAGATTTCATTTGAGGAATAAAAAAAAAAAAAAAAAAAACGGGAAAATTTAATTTCTCCAAGATTACTGTACATACCATACAGGGATCTAGTCTCCCTGAAGAGACCATAAATTTGGAAAGTGGAGCTTGCTGGCTTTGACATGCTTGGAAATTCTTTTGGATGGGGACATGTTAGTCTTTAGCAAACAGTATTTGTACAAACTCTTTAATGGGTCTTATTTGCAAGACATTGAGCCTAGGTTTATTATAGAACAGTCTTCAACCTCAAAGGCTATGAGTGTTGGTCTCACCAGTAACTTTTGCTTTGAATGGGCTTCCGACAATATGATAAGGGCCTCCATATTTGATGGAGATCAGGTAACTTCCTGGAGCCATTGGAGTATAGGTGACCTTATAGCCTTCTGAACATTCTTGACAATCCATTTTGACTTTAGAAGGACCATCAATGGTAACAGTCAGTGCCCCAGGGCCAGCATTTGTGGTATTCACAATAAACTCTGCGGCAGATCCTACGAAGAAATAATTTTGTAAATTGGAGTGCAATATAAAGGAGGTGTACAATGACAAAAAAAAAAAAAATTATATATACATATAGTGTTAGTCTTATTAGAAAATAAATCCATTTTGCTATATGTATTTAATAGAATTAAAAAAGCCCAACAAATTAATGATAGATAGGCCCCTAAAGTACACCAGGGTGGAGGGCTTGCAATGAGTGCCAAAGGTGCTCATTGAGCCACACGAGGAGCGCTAAAGGCAAATCTGTGTGGTGCTCACGATGAGCGCCAAAGGTGCTGAAGCGCAAGCCCTATATAAAAAAAAAAAAAAAAAAAAAAAACACAACACGGGGGAGAGTCTGAGGCACCAAAGGTGCTCAGAGGTGCAAAAAAAAAAAAAAAACAGTGCTGCAAACAGCATTGCCAGGTTTACAATTTTATTCCTGTCATTTTTGACGGACAATTTCCCAATTAATAAAAATACACACAGTAATTGTGTAGTCTGTGACCCATTGCATGTTACTACTCAGAATCAGACAAACCTGTTGACACCTGAAACACTTACCAGTTGTTCCACCTTCCAATCCAGGACCATATGCAGATACCATGCCGGGATCCCCAGCCTGACCTGGCTCTCCAACCCGAATTTTAAAAGGGCTGCCAGGAATGTGTGAACCATTGAATTTTACATCTATGAGGTACAGGCCATTTTCACGAGGAATGAAGCGAACAGCATATTTATCTGTAATAGAGGAGACAGGCTTGAAATAAATGGTGCTAAAGCCAATTTGGGGTTTTGGCCAAATCCATAACTACTAGTTTATGGGATTGGGGGGGGGGGGGGGGGGGGGGCTACAGGCACAAGGATTTTCTTTAACACTCTTAATTTGGCACTAATAAATTTGTCTCATGTTGAGTTTTTGTATTTGACAATATTTGGAAGAATACAGCCTAAATTGTGATTTATTTATTATTTTTTTAACCCGAAGATGAAATTTTGTGCACCATATAAAGATTTGAAAATGTTAACCATTAAATGAGTGATCTGAATGTTAGATACATTTTAATTTGTTTCCATATTCAATGGGAAATAAGATGAATCTTAAAAATCAGGGGAGAACCAAGCATCTACATGCAAAAAGTGTGCATGGTGTCCATCTGGAAGAGACTGGAATTAATCCCAATTATTGCCATTGCTTGGATATTATATTTTCCACAACGCAGTTTGTGATCCATGCATATTGTGGGGGCTGGTATCTCACCTTCATCGATTTCGGTTACATAGCACTCCTCCAGTGCCCCTGATGGGCTGTGTACTTTGGCATCTAGAAGTCCTTTGGCACCATTAAGACTTACTGCAAAAGAGGCTGGCTGGTTGACCTTTAACCCTGACTCCTAAAAGCACATCATATGGTTTAGTGACATCATAAAACATTACGTTAAGAGATCTAGTTAGAAGTTACTCACCCAACTTCAGCCTGGTTTAATGATGGAGAGAAACAGTGGGAGAACCGGGCAGTGACACAGGGCTTGTGCAAAGGGAAGGGAGAGGGAAGGAGGCTTGCAATAGCTAGCTCCTTATGAGCAACCAGGAGAGCCAATACTACAGAAAGGTGTATATATCCTGGGTACAGCTGAGCAACACCCACTTGCAAATGCAGTTAGAGTTTAAAGAACACCATTTCCAACTTCTTTTACCCTAAGATGTTGTACTCTAAATTCATAGCTTCCTGGAATCCCACTGTAAAAATGTTACTTTTTATCATTCTAGGTGGCTGCCATGTTGACATCTACCTCTTTCCATCCCTCAGGACATGTTCTAGTTCAACATTGACTGGAAGCCAAATTAGAAGATGTAATATGGAAAACTAGTACTAGTCCATATAGCACACAATTTCTAGCACAGAAGCAAGAAACACAAATGCATGGACAAAAAAAAAAAAAAAAAAAAGATAAAAATCTAATAAAAAAAAATAGGCTATTCTTTTATGGAGTCTATCCACCATAGTGATACTCATTTATCTAGGAGGATGCCATGTTGGCCCCTCACTTCTCCTATCCCTCAAGGTAGGAAAAAAGTAGTTTGACCAATTCTGCTGGATTCAACTTCTACTTTAGCAAAACCAGTAACTTATTTAAGTGTGTGCAGATATGAAGTCTTAAAAAAAAAAAAAACATTTGGTTGTTACAGCTTTGGTTAAAGCCTGATCTGCAAGTACAACATATCCTGAAATATTTTTAAAGCGCTATTGTTGGGAAGCCTGTGCTAGGAAAAAAAAAAAAAAAAAAGCGCAGGATGACAGCCAGATATAAAATCTTATTTTGTAAGCCATTGTACGATGCAGAGATCAACTTCAGTGCAAATAATGCATGTAGAGAAATAGGTTGTAGGATAAAAAGCTTCAGGTTTCATCACAAGCAGTGCGTCAGAGCTGCCGGTTTGAGAACCCACCCTCTCCATCTTTAAACACTAGCTGATTCGACCGCAATTTCATATCTAAAGTTCCTGTTCGAAGCCTTTAAGAGAGACACGAGAAAAACACATGGAGAGCCTCCTGAGCCAGCTGGGAGGAGTCAGGGGGATTGCGTGGTCTGACAGTGCAAATGGTTGCTATTGTGTTCATGGCACTAACTACCATTGAATCTCTTGCCTTGAATGGCGATAGACAGCCTGGAACACCCTAGTAGAACCTCACTGAAGAGT
This sequence comes from Discoglossus pictus, assembly GCA_027410445.1. Taxonomy (NCBI): domain Eukaryota; kingdom Metazoa; phylum Chordata; class Amphibia; order Anura; family Alytidae; genus Discoglossus; species Discoglossus pictus. Next base: position 18,738,123 of record CM050168.1, read on the forward strand.
TAAGTAAACAGGCTGGCTTTTTCTATATCTTAAAAACTAGTATTTAGAACAGTGATCTGGGACCTTAGACACACTAGCAAGGAGGTTGACAACACAACCAAGTATTGTGAACATTTTTTAGACTTTATATATATTTCTTTAATAAAAATTAGCATTCAAGTCTTTGAATTCAGACTATGCCCTTCAAGTTTCTGTGCAGTCAGATTTGGTAGGTTCTGTCTAATCTTCCTACAATAGGATACTTGGAGCATTTAATGCTTGCCAGTTGTGACTAGAGAATCCATGTTTAACCCAGTCAGTGACAAAGCAAATGCAGCCCCTTTGTCACGGAAAGTGTTAAAAGAAGCCTGTCTGGTCAGCTGCTCAGGAGGTGTATTCTCTGCCCGGTTATGAGGGGCTGATGTTTTTCCCAGTGCCTCACCTGAAGACTAGAAACAGTAAGCCTGCGAGCATCATCTGAAGGAGATCCAACGGGCACCACGAACGGGCTGTCAGGGATGTGTTCATCGTTAAACTTGACGGAAACCTCGTAGTCACCTGTGAAATTAGAAAAGTTTGGGACATTAAACAAAAACAGAAGTCGTGAAAAAAAAAAAAAAAAAAAAGCAGCTCGTCCCATTTGCATAAAAAGGTGTAAAGTTTATACATAGATCATTAGGTTTAAGGGACAATTGTGCTTTTAATTTGAAAGCATGGCGACTATGCCAAACTCATCTGCTCAATTCTAAACTGATCCAAAACAAAGCTTAACACACACCCCCTTTCCCCATATGGCTCAGTTCTTACACAAAAAAAAAAATACGTACCAGGCTCCTGTACAAGGTAGGACACACCACATGACCCATCTTTCCTGTCCTCAAAAGCAATTTCCGCTTTGCTGGGACCCTCCACTGCAATGGAAAGACCACCAGCACCTGCCTCACGTGTCCAGATACTGAACTCCGCTATTAAAAAAAAAAGGTTAAAGGTGTTACACAAGTTTAGACACTATAGTCTATCCTGACGGCACTCCACAAAATCTTGACAGTAGAAAACTTTAGAAGGCTTTTCCCCGGGGGGGGGGGGGGGGAAATCAGACAGAACGACAGATTTACCTGGTGTTCCAGTTTCAGCTCGCTCCAGGCCAGGCCCACCAGCTCTGACCTTGTGTGCTCCTCCTTCACCCAGAGGGCCAACAGTGAATTGGAATGGGCTCCCAGGCACATGCTGTCCCTTATACTTGACACTGACTGTATGCACGCCCATCTCATTGGGCACAAAGCGGATGCAGTAGGTGTTATTCTCTCCCTCCATTATTTCAGCGTCATGAACCTTCCCTGAAGGGCTGGTGACCTGAGCAGTCATGTCATGGATGCTGATTTCTAAGGGGGTGTTTGTGGGAGCAGAAGGAAAAAAATAAAATAAAAACGTTAGTTAAAGTGCAAGTCCCACTTAAACCTATTTTTTTTAAATTAAGGGACATTTAAGAAAGTGGTATATTTTTAAATGTTTTTCAAATTCTCATAACTTAAACTACGGTGTAACAAAAATAAAGTCCCCCAAGTTATGTTCTTGTAGAGAAGACCTAAACCTGTTCAGATAGCCAGTTACAGGTTGCCCCGACCAAATCATTGAGCCATGGAGTAATGTGCATAGAGTATTTCTTCCTAACTTTGCTATACAACCCAATTCACTGTGCCTGTCGTAGGCTTGTTTAAACAATTTGAGATTGTTACAGGATGGCAAGTTTTTGTAGTATATGGGCTCTCCAAAGCCACACATGCATCTCTTCACAGTAGGGCCATCCATTTCCCACTTACCAGGTATTTTCAGGCTCAGGTCACACTGGCTACCAATGTTTGCTACAGATGGGGCAGTGCGTCTGCGAGTGATACTCTCCTTCATTCTACCTTCACCTGTAACCTTAACCGAGAAGGGGCTTCCTACAGAAGACATAATAATGGGTCAGAATGGGTGTAGGCATTTAATATTTTAGGAGGAGTAGTAACATTACAACGCATTGAGAACACAAAGTCCATTAAAACCCTTTTTAACTTGTGGCCCTACTCCACAACATGCCACCTGCCCCCTCTGTACCTGGAACATGCTGATCAGCAAATTTAATGTTTATAATGTAGTTCCCAGGCTCTGTTGGGCAGTAAGTCACTTTGCAGGTTCCATCTTCCAAATCTTCTGTGTTGATATCCACTTTGCTGGGCCCTTCAATAGACAGACTAAGGCCACCATAGCCTGCAGGAAAGAGGTATGATAGATGAGTGAGTGGAGAGAAGAAAAAAAAAAAAAAAAAAAAGGAACAAACTGTCCCACCACACTAAAAAGTAAGTGGTTTGCTGTACGACGTGGCTTTTGGTAGGGTGATTAACTGGTGGAAGGTAAGGGTTCTTACCCGCATCTCTAGTGTCAATGATGAATTCAGAGGGCTCAAATGTTCTTCCCTCAGACAGGCCTTGGCCAGACACTATCACCCTGCTAGCATCTCCAATCTCAGACTGGCTGATCATAACGGTGATGGGGCTATTGGGAATGTGCACACCATTTTTCTTTATGCTCACTATATGTTCTCCAGTCTCCTTTGGCACAAATGAAATTCCTATTGGAATGGAAGAAAATAAAAAAATATATATAAAAGTTCAGGATAGAAACAGAATTGCACTTAATCTGGATTCAATCCATTTTTAAACTATGCTACAATATTTAAAAAAAATAAAGTGCACACGTCCATGTGTAGTGTTCCTGATTTAGGAATCTGACAAATTGATTAAAAGCTCTACAGACATACAAATTATATGAAGATATAGAATTTAACCATTTTTAAAAGCAACCTTACCAATGACCCCATTTCGCTGTCTCTTAAGCAGACAGGGCTCTTCCCTGCCAGAGGGTGATGTCACAGATGCAGTCAGCTGACTCAAGTCAGTTTCAGTGATGTTCAATGGGATATCCGCAGAGGATCCAACCTTCAGGTGGGACATACGCATGGTGTCATCACCTGTAGTGGCAAAGTATAGAAAAAACATTCTTGAAAGATTCTTGCTTAATTTTACTACTAAAATGTAACCAAGTTGGCAAAGGATTCAAACTTTATGAGTTTATACCATATATGTCATTAATGTGGAGCAATGGATCGCTAGAACAAGAGGACAAGTAATTTCAATAAAGTACCCAATGATTTATCATATTTGTGAAAAGTGACTACAAAGCCATAAAAAAAAAAAAAAAAAAGTGCAGCATAATTACCTGTAATTTTTGCAACATAAGGACTGCCTGGGATGTGTTTGTTGTTATATTTGACAAGGATGTTGTAATCTCCAGGTAGTACTGGGAGGTAGGACACTGTGCAAGTGCCATCTTGGTTATCTGTACAGCTTATCTCTGCTTTGGAAGGTCCCTCAACGGCTAGGGACAAGCCACCTATGGATATGGGATAAGAGCATGTTATCAAACAGAAGCGCAGCCGATTGCAGGAGAAATACAATTACACATCATTGCAGATTTTACCTTCTCCAGCATCCTTTGTGTTCACTGTGAAGACAGCCGGTTTATTCACAGTGCCGTGAATCAACCCTGGGCCATAGGCTGTGACATGTCCACTGTTCACATAGTCTACGTAGAACTGCAGAGGACTTCCTGCAACCAAGAATCACCAAATAACAGATATTGGCAAGGATGGAAAGGGCAATTTGACTTTTAAAAGCATTTTGGTTTGGTGTCAACATTGGTGAGGGTTACATCTGTAAGTATACTTTGTTTACCTGGGATGTGCATGTTGTCATATTTTATGTCCATCTCATGCAGGCCTGCTTCAGTGGGAGCATATCTGACCGTTACAGTGCCATCTTTATTATCTGTGATATCAGGCTTTGCTACCTTGCCAGATGGCATGCGGACTTCGCCTGTATACAGGAACAATAGAGTTTGGGTTAGAGTCTATACATTGACAGAAAATGTATGAAGCATGTGGTTTATTAAATTAGTTTTTTAGAACCTTGCGCAGAGTAGGAATTTGGCCATGGAAGATGGTTGTGAAATATTCTTCTGCAGTCAACAGCAGTAATCTTAATTTATGCTAGTGAGGATTACTTGTGGAATGCCACCAAGTCACAATTACCTGTGATCTCTCCTTTTTTAATTGTGAAAGGAATGACAAGGTCAAAGGGTCTTAGTCCTGCGACATCCAGTCCGTTCACACCCATAAGTGGCCGATCTGTAGCCTATATAGACAAAATGTACGAAAATTAGCATAATTCCCAATTAGTCACAGGACAAGAGGAATAGGTGAAGATGACATGCATCAATGAGAAATGAGAATGCCAAACCCCGCTGCATGTTTAGGTACATAACTTGTTCTACAGATGCAATTTTACGCTTACCCTGAGGAATGGGCAAAAATGTAGATTTACTTTTATAGATGGACTAGGAGTTGGCCACCTACAAGTACACATTTAGACTACTCTGCATTTGCCGTCCAATTAATGCCAGATAGATTTAAGTCAACTTCTGTTGCACTGCTGCAAGGGTCATTTAAGGAGCTACCATTTCTTTTTCTTATCCCTAATCAGAAGTCTTTGACTGCAAAAGTAGAATATGTCCAGAGTATCCGTAGTATATCAAATCTATCCAGCTTCTGACTTTCATACGCAATTAAAGAGGTCGATAGTTTTGGTGTCACTCAACACCTCCAGACACTAAAAATCTGCAATTGCATTCTGGATCTTGGGACAGGGATAAGATTAATTTTGAATGCCAAGTGTAAGCCTGGTGTAGTAAGAGGCAACAGTGCTATAACTTTTATACATATTTAGTTGAACTAAAAGTGTATTACTACCTCTGAAATCCCTATATTTCCATGCATAAGCTTGTGCAAATATTATAGGCTGTTTGGGACAGGCAGCGGAGTTTTAGATGTAAATGAAAGAAATACATTTAATACGATGAAAGTCTTTGCAGCTAGTTTATCCAAAAGAGCTTGGCAAACCTGGAAACATGAACTCTGCAAGAGACCATTACACACATCACTGGACAAATGAACTGGGTGAGACTGGCCAGAGGAGAAATACCCCCATCCTGCACCCATCTGAGGTGACATTATAGAAGATTGACAGATGGGGAAAGGATGCATCAGGTGTTTGCAGGGAGGAAAGAATGGGAAGACATGGCAGACATCTGAATTGAAGGATGGAGAGACGTTGAGCCCAATATCCACCCACCTCCCCAAATTTGGAGCCTGAGGGAAAGCCCATCACCAGTGCATTATGGCTAGGGAAAGAGGAACTGGAATTCAACTGGTGTTTGGTCACAGCAGAAGCAGATAGCTGCTTGAGTGAAGCACCACTGCACACTCCACCATATGGTTAGGCTGGGAAGTTGAGTTCAGGTAATGTGCTGGAATCTACCAAGTGCAACGTTGTAATACAGCAGTGCAAATGTCTTCCTTGTGAAAGAACATGCAGACAAACAAAGATCCGAAGCAAAATACTGAAGACTAAGCCAATGATTGTATGTTGCATTTTTTCTTCAAATGTTCCTGAAACTGGTTTAATTTAAAAAAAAAAAAATGTATACACACACACACACTTATTTTGGACACAACACTACGAACATTAGCTATGCAAGTTATTGCATAAGTTGTATATGTAAAATTTTAGTAGACACTGACCAACAAGTTAGGCTCAGTCAGTAGGAAATATGGAGAAGACAGGAGTGATTTGCTATTTTTGGTCATCTATTCTGTAGTGAAAGGTCCAAGTAGACACAAGCCCTGCTCTAGGTATATCTCAAGGTATGTGGGTTATGGAGAAATGGCAGCTTCCATGAACTAGTAGAGTCTGCTAAAAATGACTATGCACATGGGTTGTCAGGCTGCATATGTTATTTTTTGCCAGGGGCAACAAGTTAGGTTTCTCCTATCCTACATTGGTCCAATAAAGATTTTCATCTTTGCCAAATAACTTCTAACCACAAGCCACACTGAATAGTAAGAACAATTACAGAATTTAATCAATACAATCATTGACTTATTCTTAAATTATCTGCATCCCTTTAGATTGTATTAGCCACAGACAAAACCCAAGAGGAGCTAGCCATGTCAGAGCCTCGGAAGGTTAATTTAAAGCACCAAGTATGGCTATGAAAATCTTTAAAAAAATAAATGCAACTGGGCAGTTAGAAAAGGTCAGGATGGGAAAAAAAGCAAAGCAGGAGGAAACTACTTGTGAGTACTGAATTCCAGGATTCCTTCCCCATCCTTTAATGCCCCAGGTTGGCGTTTCACCCCCATGTGATACATTTACTGTTAAAGCCAAGATACCCAGGGTTGCTGCATGCCCGGGTAGGCATAAGGTGGAGCTAACTGCTGTGGAACCATCTGCTGAGGGATCATTTGCTCGCCGTCCAGAGCCTGCGTTGGAGGTGTAAGCACATGTTAGTTTGTAACAAAATACATAATGCGAGTATGTAGAAGAACCCATTGTACAGAAAAAAAAATTATATGGATTGGATTTTTATCCATCATTTGACCAAAAACAAAAATTGTATTAAAAAAAAAAAAAAAATAAGTTAAACATTTTTTCTTTAAGTATGGGATAAGGAGTCTGCCTATGGTGTCCCATTAACAAACTTTAATATCTACAGAAACAAGTAGATCAAAAAACTTACCGTGACTTGGAAGGGGCTGTTCGGGATGTGCTCCCCACCAAAACGGACACAGATAACATATTTGCCAGGCTGTGGTGCGGTGTAAAAGATGTCAAAGGTGCCATCTTCATTTTCTACCACATCAACATCCACTTCTGTGCCATCTGGGGTGCACACTGTACAGGTGACTTTACCCTTTCCGGCTGCCTTTGCATCAACCGTTATTACAGTTTCCTCTCCAATCTGTATAGTAGGACCAACACCAGCACCTGGAGAGCGCCAAAACAGGAAATATGGTGGCACAGGGAAAGATGAAAGTAAGATACCAGATCCCATTGAATTCTACTCCTTCCAGTCTCAACATTCACACCCAGCACCGTTTTTCAGCAGTATCAGTACTCAGGAAATTTTAATTGGAGCATTTCATTTCACTCTAACCAGCTGAAAGTCTGGGTTTTAAGAGGGCATTTTCTATAGGAAAAAGTGGCATGCAGGCAAAAGTTTATAGTGCTGGAGATTAACACTTTAGATTGGGGTTCCTCACTATACATTGAGACCATAGTCTTGAGTGGTGATAATTAAAGGTTCTACTGCTCCCTTGCTTTGAAGTGAAGAGCGTTTGAAGACTTGCAAAGTACAGCAAGTTTGTTATGTTTGATTGCAGTGAATGAGGAACCACAGCAGCTTCCTTCACACAGGGAACCCATGCACAGTCTAGGTAACCAGCCATATACCAAATTTCAGTTTGATCCTAAAGACAGCCATTTCAGTATGCCAACAATTTACCATAGTGGTGAGCCCTTTGAGTTCTAGCCAGGAAATTCCCTTAAGATAACTTAATTTATCATCCCAAATCAATTTTCTGCATCTTCTTGCTGCAAGATTTGCTTTCTGGTGAATGATATACTCTAGTGAAGTCTATCAGCACTACTGGCAAACAGGTGAAGCAATTAAAGTTTCCTGAGGTTCTGGTGAGATCTTTTGCACAAGCATAAGTAAGGATGTCCATGCAGAGCCAAGTGACATTAGAGTCTCAGCTGGTATTAGAGGAAGGTTTGTTGGAAGCCATATGAGACATGCAATATCTAGACAAGGGACTGGGGACAAACTTAAGTTTCCTACCAAGTGAAGAATGTTATGGAGTGTAGATTGGGTTGTTGGAAACTAGCAGATAAGACTGTGCTCAGTTTAAAAAATAAATAAATAAATGCTTTAAGTAATGGAAAAATCAGATAGTTTTCAAAGTCCTTCAAGAAAAAAGAAAAAATATAGCAATCTATAATGCAGATTTGTATCCACAAATAGCTCAGCCCTTGATCATTAAACACATTTCAATTCTCTACCACAAGTCAATACTCATCGTTTCCAATGGACATTGGACACTCCATAACAGATCTACAAATAGTTGGAAGGAAGTTTCCAAAAACTTCCTTGAGGAATCTCTAGCCTCATGCCTGGTACACTACAAGAGTGTGCCACCACATAGGAACTACTTAGCTCTTTCTACAGCTTGCAATGCATCACACACACCCCCATAAACAGGCCACAACCATTCATAAAAACCAGAGGGACTTTATGACTGGGAATATGAATTAAGACCTGTAGAATAAATGTGCCTGGTCAATGAGTCAAAAAAAGAACGGTATATGACCACTGAGGATATTAACATCTTGTTTGTTTTTAACATCTAGAATGTATGTGTGGCAAAATATATACTTTGATAAAACATTTTCCCAGTCACTAATTCCACTTTACAGAAGTTAGGGATATTCACAGCTGTATCAAAATGCAAGATATCATGGATTCCTGATCGGGCAGTAGTGCAACACACTAGTTTGGATCTTATGGGGAAAAATGAGTGTGCAAAATTTATCATTAAAATTATATAGTTAAACAAAAGTAGTTTCACTTTAGAAAAGTCACAAGTGCTGTATTATCTTGACATATACACCTATCGACATTAAGGGGGGGGGGGGGGATCTGATATGGTTACACATCTGAATGAAATACTATCAGTTTGTCACATGGTGGGGGAAATAAAATAACTTAAAACTCTTTATCTACAGCTGTGAATTCCCAAAATAATCCCTGCCAGGAAAGCCAGCAAATATATTGGTGACCTTGCTGGCAGTAAAATGCGTTATGGAAGATTTAAAGAAATAAAATATAAAAAATTAAGGTGACACCAGCAAGCAGCTTACCTAGCCCGTGACCTCCGATTGACACTGAGGTGAAAGGGCAAAGAGCAAGGAAAGGACAAGTGAGACAGTGACAACGTGGGGTAAATAAAGTGCATAACAATAAATACATCATGACGTGTTATTCCATAAACCGTGTGCAGCATTTGTGTACGTCAAAAAGCAAGTGTGAGGAGAGCAAAATGGGAAGTCACAAGATGGTCTGAAAGGCATTCCACACTCTACCCTAAAATCTAGAAAAAGTGTTTAGTACATTAGAGGCCTCCATGATAAATTGATGGTCAAAGGCCAAATGTCACAACAGTATCTATTAATTTAGTATTTTCTCAAGCTGCACTTTCCTACGTTACCAAAAACGTAAAAAAAAAAAAAAAAAGGAGTAGAAGAAAAAAAAAGTTCAGGGTACCTGGTTAGAAGCCATTAAACACTATCAGATATGGAGGGATTTTTTTTTTTGATGCAAGTTCTGGGTCTATACACATCTGACCTTCATTTACATAAATTTTTAAAGTAAGCTCTGAGAGTGGAATACCTTGCACAACCACGCAAACCGAGATCTTCCTACCTGTCACTGTGCACTTGCTGGCATCGCCTGTGGGTACAGCACGAATGCGGTAAGGTGAATATGGGATCTCATCGCCTCCATACTTTATAAGGATTGTGTATCTCCCAGTCATGTCTGGCACATAGGACACTGTGTAAGTACCATCTTGGTTGTCACGAATAGTCGCCTTCTTGGGTTTGCCTTCTGGATCCTGTTGAGCATAAGCTTGTTATCACATAATAGTGCTGAAATTAATGCAATCAAATGTGAGTGAGGGTGGGGTTTAAAAAAAAAAAAAAAAAAAAAAAAAAAAACACAAATACACTTACTGTGATCTGAACAGCAAGAAGTCCTTCTCCAGCATCCTTGGCATCAATTGTGAATTCCACAGGCAGACTGGCAGGGACGCCAGTGGTATTTAATCCTGGCCCACTGGCCTTCACCTTACTTGCGTCATGAGTGGGCAAAACCTTCACCTTAAATGGACTTCATGAAGAAAAAAAAAAAAAAAGTGAAGATTTAATGGTGCCTTATTTTATAATCATCCCATCCAAGTTCCTAATTGTTCCCACGATTTGTGCTAGACCATTGACGTTTTGTCATTATGACAGTCTCAATGCGATTACTAACCTGCGAGGAACCTCTTCTTCACCATAGACAACAGAAATGTTATATGGTCCTTCTCGGCTAGGCACATAATTGACAGTTTGTGTGCCATCTCCATTGTCCACAACTTCCACTGGTTCAACAAGCCCTGTAATTAACAAAATTCAATCTTGACTGTCAAAAGCAAAATTTAACTAACTATTGCAAACAAAATGTTAACTAGTTATACACCATTTGATGCATATATGAGCCAATCAATATTTAATATATTTGTTAAGAAACTTACCTTTTGGTCCTTGAACTTTGACTTGAAGGGGTGCAACTCCAGCCTTGCTGGTATCTACACTGAAGGACTGTGGGACATTTGCTCTTACCAGACCTGGGCTCAGGCCTGGACCAGAACATTTAACCTTTGAGCTGTCGACAACATCGCTAACTGGAACCTTGAAGGGGCTGCCTGTAGAGTCACCAGAGTAAGTTATGATAGCATTTGGCAGAAATCACATTCGAAACTGAATCATTGCACAACACACATAGATTGTTATTACTCTATTTAAATGAAGTGCAGATCTTACCTGGAACCTGGTGTCCACCATACGTAACGTTAAGACTGTAAGTGCCAGACTCATATGGAATGTATTCAACAGAGCAGCTGCCATCTTTATTATCAGTACATGACATCTTTGCTTCAGATGGCCCTTCAACAGCTAAACTCAAACCTCCTGTGCCAGCTCCCCTACACATGGAAAAAAAGAGGCTTATTAACAGATCTCAAAATCAGCACATTTTAAAGTTGTTTGACTAGTTACTTCCTCAACTAGGCGTAAGCTTGTAGCCCGACTTTAATGCCAAAGATGTAAGGTGCTCAAGTGTATAGCAATTCATCACCTTGTCTCCACTGTGAATTTGTTGGATTTATTTGTGGTTCCACTTTGGATTCCAGGACCATGAACTCTGACTCTGGTTGGATCACAACCTTCTGTCACCGGAACCATGAAGGGACTCTTGGGTGCTGGGCTTCCATCATAAGATACATCCACAGAGTGAACACCTAAAGAGCATTACTTTTTGTAAATCAGAGCAACAAATTCATAGAAACGCAGATGTAGATTTAGGTAAAATGTTGTATAAATGCAAGTTTAGTGCAGGTCTTGCCCACCACCTTAAACAATAAACAGCTGTGATGGCCAATTAGGATCTGCTTTCAGTATTTATATTGATATCTGAATTTACACTTGGAATAAATTCACTCAAAATTACTGCCCTCAGTCTTAACACAGTCTAGACAACCAGGATGAACTGTCCAGACAGCAACGTTACAGCAGTACTGGTAGTCAGGTAGAAGGGGGGTCAGGTATTGCCTGCCAATACTAAAACTTATTTTAATGCTACTAAAACCACAGCCATAGAATGAAATGGTGTGTCCTCACCTTCCTCATAAGGAGTATATTCCACTTTGTAAGTACCATCCCCATTGTCTTGTACATAAGCATCGGTCAGATTGCCAGAAGGATTTGATACTCTGGCCTTGACATGTGGCCCTCCGGTTTTAGAGAGAGCCCGAGCATCCACATTAAAATCTGTAGTGGCTTCTCTAAAGACTCCTGTGAAGAAGTTATGTAGATATTATGGAATTGCATTAACCATATGTGGATGTGTTTGATGGTTTGGCTTATACCTTACCTTTGCCCTCCACTCCTGGTCCATACACTTTTACTCCAGAGGTGTCAACAGCTGGTGTCACTTGCAGTTTGCTGGGGAAGTTTGGCACCATCTGTCCTCCATATTTGATTGTAATTGTGTACACTCCAGGATACAATGGGATATATGTGATTGTATAGGTTCCATCTCCATTGTCTTGTATGTGGACTTCTGCCTGCATGCCATTGTCAGAGATAATTTCGATTGTCAATTCAGCACTGCCAGCATTTGAGCAGTCTACGTTGAACTTGCCAGCTTCTCCAACCTGGGCATGTTCTAACCCTGGGCCTGAGCAGGTCACCTTGGAAGGATCAAAACAAGGCTCAATCTTGGCCTTGAAGGGGGAGCCAGGGATGTGAGTGTCAGCAAAGAGAATATTGATATCATAGTCTCCAGGTTCAGTGGGCAGGTAAGATACAGAACAGGTGCTGTCTCCATTGTCAAGGCATTCAATCTTTGCTTCACATGGACCTTCCACAGTCAGCCCAAGGCTTCCTAATCCAGCCCCTTTAGTGTCAATTGTGAAGGGGGATGATGCACCAACATTACCTCCCTTAAGGCCAGGACCATAAGCTTTAACCTGCAGAAAATAAAAAAAAATATATATAAATAATGATATTGTGTTGTATTGATTGTTTCCATCTTGTTGGACTTAAGCTCTTTCAGATAACTTTAAGTCTGGGGCATGTTCTCTACTGGAATCAAGTAATTTGAGTTCTTGATATTGGCATTTCTACAGGAACAGTATTTTTTACAGTTCCAGTTGACATAAATCCCTTTTCCATACACATGCTCAGCTTGGCAAGCACCCTTCTCACACAAGAAACCTCAAAGCATAGTAGATTCTGCCAGGGTTCGGCAGAGGCATCACAAAACACAATTTTTACAGAATTCATACAAGATTTAACAGACAAACTCAACTTTGCTACTCTTGAAAACAAAGGACAGAGTCATTGTGGTCTTACCTTAGAGGGATTGGTTGGGGGAACTGCTTCCACGGGAAATGGGCTGCCTGGTACAGGAACTCCATCATAGGTCACCTCCACCTCATATGGACCTTCCTCCCGAGGAATAAATTTAACAGTGCTATTATCAGGACTTAGACCTGCTTCCACCTTGCATGGAACTGACTTGTTTGATGGGCCAGTAATTTTGGAAGCCACTTTACCCTGCCCTCCAGCACCTTTGGATTTCACTGTGAATTCTTGATCCTTGCCAACCTCAACCTCTGAAAGAGCAAAACATACGGCCATCAGGAGACAGAACATGCAAAGGCCGAATCACTAACCAAGGAATTTTGTTCACTGGTTTCCTTTCTAGAATTTAGAATGCAATTTTTCTGTTCAGTCATTCTACAGAGTCCTTTAAGTAGTAAGGAAGCATAGCTTAACCCAGTTACTTCATGAAAGTGAGCATACCCATTCTTAAAGGTCAGATTGCTTTAGAATGAGAAAAAAAAAAATTGTCCTTTAAATGTACTGCAAGAAGATACTTCTAAATCTTCAATTTAGAATTTATGTTTGTTTTCAACTAAACCATATTTTGGTTTCCACTAGGAATAAGGATCTGAGTGTCTTCACAGCTGCAAGACTTACATAGCAGAGTGAGATAAAGATTTTACATATTATGCCAATTTACAATCTATGTAACTTACTGTCTCCAAGTCCAGACACCTTGATCTTGCTGAGGTCCATAGTTTGGGCTATGTTGACAGGGAAGGGGCTCTTGGGAATGTGATCTCCGCCATATGTCACATTCACGCCCAGGTTACCCTGAAGAGGCAAACATAAATAAGTGTTCTCTGCGGTTTCAAACTAAATGCAATCAGGAGGCCAATACAAACATCCTCTGTGGTCTTATATTTGTCCATTTTTATCAAATATAAAAGTAAATATAATATATTCTCCTATAAGTAGAGTGCTTTCCTACTAGTGGGAAAACTACTTGGTAGAGAGAAGGACTACACAACAGGCTTGGGCAAACTGTTCAATGTGAATTGAACAAACTCACGGCACCAGTGAGAAAGCTCTCACATTATGGATTATAAGATATACCACAATCACATTAAAATGCAGGACTGCCAACACTAGACCCAAAACCGAAAGAAAAAAAGAAAAAAAAACTATATAACTGCCACTTTTCCCCCCCACAGAAAGTCTGCTTAAATCAAGAATCAGGATCTGGCCAAACATGGTTAGGACTTTATATCTTTATCTGTCTGCTTTGATGCCACACCTCAAACTAACTAAACATTAAAAGCAGCCAGTGGCAATGTGCCAGAGATCAGCTATCAACTTAAACAAGTTACAGTATGTATGAAAAATACCTGTTGCACTGGTGTGTACTTGACAGTGTAGGAGTTATCATGATTATCAATCACATCGAAGTCGCGCACAGCCTCTCCTTTGGCCGGACCAGTAAATTGCACGTCCAGTTTGGCTTTGCCAGCTGCCTTTGTGTTGACCGTGAAGTGTGTAGGTTTTCCAAATTCAACACCTAGTTATTAAACAAGTTTACGGTGTCATTTCTCCTTCACCAAAACAATCAAAGAGCTCGGCCTCAGCCCATCTAATGCACCACAGAAATAATTGGCCAGCTGACAACTTAATGAGAATATTTTTCTCCCATAAGAGCTATATACCTATATAGGGGTGTTGCAACAGCATGATATTTGAGTTACAAACCCTGGTGATATTTTGATGCATTGCACACACTATTTACTTCCAAGTAAGTATCACAATGTCAAACTGCTGCCAATTGCTTGTTTGTAAAGAAGAGGCCCTGTAGTGGGTGAAATGTATTGAAATCTTGCCAGTATTTCTAACCCTAGTGTCATTCTTCTGCAATACCCCCTCATCTAGAAGCACAACAGCAACAAAGGGTTGCAGCTACCAAGTGGATGGACTAAAGGATCATGACATTTTGAAATAAAAATAAATAAAAAAAAGACTGCATTTATGAATAGGCAGTTAACATGTACCTCACAACTTACTGTATAAGTACAGTTGGGTAGAACCAACTAAGTACTTCAAGTTATAACCCCCCCAAAAAACATACAAACATGATTGTTTAAGGACAGTAAAACATGGCACCTTTTAAGTGCAGAGCCTTAAAAAGCTCTGTCTGGGCCATGCTGTGTTACCTATTGTAAAAGCCAATAAGATGCAAACCAGAGGATGTAATTCCTTTAAATTCGCACACTAGTGACATTGGTTTTGGTCTGGACTCCTAGACAAGTGATAAGACAATGGTGAGGTATGGTTAAAGAAACATGTGAAACTGAAAAAGCATGGACAGGCTTACCACTTCTGTTAAGTCCCGGGCCTTCTGCCTTGACCTTGCTGGCATCATGTGATGGATCGACTTTGATATGAATGGGGCTCATTGGAGTGGCCTGCAAAAAGGTAAAAGTTACCAGTTGCTGTATGCCATCAGAGGAGCCTTCAATAAACTATACTAATACAAAATTGAACTTCCCTCAACTACAATGTCATATAAAAAAAAAAAGTCACAATTTGTCAATAGATCAGCTACAGTCTTTAAGCAGATATGGGCTTTTACACTGTGGAGATTATAGCCTAGTAACTGTGCAAGTCTACGGGATGAATCGATTTTTTTCCCCCTCTTGATGCAAACAGTTACCTGGTTAGCAAACAAGACCATGATGGTGTAGCTCCCAGCTCCAGGTGGAGTGTATTTCACAGTGAATGTGTCATTATCATTGCGAATGATGTCAAAGTTAATGTCAGCTTCAGCAGGGCCCACAACGCCAGGGGCACATTTGATGCCAATGCTCACATCACCTGTGGGGGGGTTTAGGGGAAGAAAAGCAAAAGGTGCAGAGAACAAACTTAAATAGTGGAATATTCAGACATGTTACCAATATAATTGGGGCGGGGGGGGGGGGGGGCGGCTATCGATCCCTCTTGCCCCCTAAAATGTCCAAGTCAAATTATTCCTGTATCAACCTACTTATTACATCCATATCCTTTATAACTAATGCGATCTTCTGAAGCCTGTGGAAGTTGTGAGATCAATGTCAATGGGATATTAGACTTGAATTGTCACTACAGAAATCCTCTCACCTTCGTAAGACCACTTAGAGCTCTTCTGTATCAGCAGTTTATAGCTTCCCCCAATAAAAGATCTAAGGTTGTAAAGTTCCATAAATTCAGAGCCCAAACACCCATGACTGCACCCGTCAACTCACCTTGTCCAGCCTCTGTACAATCCACTGTAAAATATGTTGGTTCATGAGCTTTCAGACCAGTCTTTGCAACACCTGGACCATAAACCTTTACTTTGTTGGGATGACTACCAGCACCAATATTCATCTGCATATATAAAGAGAGAGTAGGAGGAGAACTTTGAAATGTTTTCTCTCAAGATACTAAATAGTTTGTTTATTTTAATGCGCCAACATATTCCATAGAATTGGTTAAGTACAAACAAATTTAACACTGCAAATAATGGAGGCCCCTCCTGTAAATGTTCTATTCCTGGTCCAATAGATGGCAGCATTGACCAGCAGAGGTCTCAGGTGGTGGATGCTGCCATTCGATAAGGAGTTTTACTGTACACATGTTGAGTCATGGTTTTAGACTAGTTTGATGCCATATTGCATCTGCTTTCTAATTAGGAGTTACCTTGGAGGGGCTAAAATGTTAATGTCAATAAACTGGATTCTTTCCAGAGAAGCTTATGCAGAATTTAAAAAAAATAAATAAATAAATAAATAAATAAATGATACTATAGCTCCAAGTTTCCTATTTACTTAAAAGGTTGTTTTAAGAAAATGTTTTTCCTCTTGTCCTGATCCATTGTATTTATGAGAATGATCTTTGGGAACCTGTTTTACAGACACAAGCTTAGGTTTCCTATGCGGTCCTTTTTTGGGTGTTCAGCCATGGTCTTCATGCGATTGTGTAACTAGACAGCATCCACCCAAAATATATTCAACGGTCAAGCTAAGCAGGATCAAAAAGTGTTCCTCCCCACACCCCACAGTTGCTTAAAGATTTATAGGTCCTTTAAACACTCCCCCCAAAGAATACAATCTAGTTATTTTAAACGCTTGACAATGTGGTGTTACAGCAGCTCTTTAATGGCACAGGTCACCTTCTCTGATTTAGCAAGTCTCTTCAAGATGTAAAGCTCCATTGTTATAAGTTTTCCCTATAGGGCATTTTGAACTAAAGGTTTCAGAGGGAGAAAAAAAACATTGTGCCAGCAAGTCAGTTTTAACTTTTATGCAGTTCTCTAATACAATTTATCATTTTCTTCTTAGAAAAATCTGCTGCTTTTCATAATTTAGTGTCTAGCTTGCAAGGAAAAACTGCAAAAACAGCCAATATATAGAGGGCCCACACGCTTTAGATTTTTGGTTTAATACTCACCCTGAAGGGGCTGTTGGGAATATTAACACCTCCCCATGACACTAAAGCAGTATGTTTCAGAGGTTTCTTTGGAGTGTAGGTGCAGCTGTAGGTTCCATTTCCATTATCCTTTGTGGTGACTTCCACAGGCGTTCCCTCAGAGTCCTATACATGAAAAACCACAGTAAGCCATCTGGTAAGAAGTATTCCAGTCCTTTTGTTGATCAGAAGGGATACATACCTGCACAGACACCTTGAGGGGAGCCTTCCCTCCTTGCTTGGCATCCACTGTAAACTCTGCAGGTTTCTTGATGGCCAGTCCGTTCTTTTCCAGACCAGGACCATATGCTTTAACCTGAAAAAAAGTTCTGTGTTAAAGTTTTCTCTGAGAAAAAGGTCTTAAGAAATGTATTGCAGCTAATTTAGCTAGATCAGTAGAGCTAGATTGTGTTACATCACTTATTGTACAGGGTCCATCTCTACATTAAAAAGGGAATGCAAGATCACCTTGTTAGGAGGACTCCAAACAGGAGCAGGATGTTAAATTGAGCATTTATTTACTCCTACAATTCCTATTAAAATGGGAATTAATCTGGAGGCTTTTTGTTCTCCTCAGAGTCTGTGATACAAACAACTGGATAGGAGTATCCTGCTAATCTCCATTAGGGTGTTAAGTGATCTAAGGTAAGAGGGTGGCTCCGGAAGAGTAGTTTCTGCCTAAGAGGGCAACCTTCCAGGTTAGTTATTGAGAATTATCTTTTTTTTTGTTTAAAACAAACACTCTGCAAACCTTATGGTTGTTCAAGCAGATTAGCTTGAGGCAGCGAATCTGACGTTTGAAATGTTAGAGGCTTAATTTAAAAAAATTTAACTTAAGGAAATTACATTTCTAGCATTACAATGGCCCTTTGAACTAATGTTTATGCACACAAGTTTAGATACCTTCTCTGGGAAGAAGTCCTTGGGAGCTGGTTTGATTTCTGCCATGAAAGGACTCAGTTTGATGTCCTCATTGTTGCAGAGAACATGGACAGCATATTCTCCAGCTTCCAATGGCCAATAGCGCACATCACATGACCCATCACCCTTATCATCACATTCAATCTTTGCCTGAGAGGGACCTTCGACAGAGAACCCTGTTCAAAAGGAATGTCAGAGTCACTTACTTGACCTCTTAAAGATTGGTGTACACAGCGAGTCAAGTTGTCAGATATACTAACCAAGAGTGCCAACATCATCTCCGATGGCTTCTACCACAAAATCAGCTGACTTTCCAACAACTCCTCCTTCAAGCCCAGGGCCCCAAGCACGCACCTTCTGTGGCCCACATTCTGTGCCAACCTTAACCTCAAATGGACTTTACAAAAATAAAAAAGTTAATCTACAATTTCATTAGCACCAGAAATGCAGTTATTATAGAAGATGTTTTCTTACCTTCTGGGGATGTTCTGTCCACCCCAAGTGATTGTAACTGTATAGTTGCCAGGGGTAGTTGGGTAATATTCAAAACCATAGACTCCATCTCCCAAGTCCTTTTGCTTGACACGTTCTTCGGTACCCTCTACACAGAAGAGCAGAGACCATGCTTATTTAGAACAATATTGGTCATCTTCCATGGTTATATTTGTTTTTTTAATGCCAACAAGTCTCAGTACGTACACACACACACACACACACACACACAGTCTACTTTAACAGCCTTTAGATTATACTAAAATTAAACACACTTTCTGTATTTGGTGGATTAAAAAAATTAAATTAAATTAAATTAAAAAAAAAAAAAGAGTTGTGTTTATCCTACAAACAATATATTATCAAGTCTTGGTCTTCTAAACATACAAGAAATAAGACTTCCAAAATCCTCTCATGTTGTCTTCTAGAGGCACTTGCCATCAACCGAAGATTTACTATTCTAAAATAAAAAGTACCATTTTAAAGTTACAGCAATAGGAACACATTTGCTTTTTGTTACCTCATTTCTTGATTTTTTTTTTTTTATTTTTTTTTTGTTCTACACAAGTAACAAGTTTTTACAGACAGAATTACATTTGGTCTGTCTACTCAAGAGTTGCAATTTATATTTCATTTCAACTTTGTTATATTAAAGTATTTGGGACTTGCTGTGTCTCTAATCTGCAGGCTTTTTTGGAGACAAAGTATTTTTCATTACCATAAAAAAAAAAAAAAAAAGTTACAAAAACACACAAGAGACTGGCAGGCGTTGGTACTTTGATGCCCTGTTCTGGTAACAGTGAGATTAAGTTGTTTTGTAATCCTTCGTTTTGACAACAGCAGAGTTTGAGTTTGTACAAGAAGACTATTTTGGATACATCTGGAAGGAAACAGAAGGCATATACCACTTACTTGGTCCCTTGACCACGACTTTCAGTTCACCACTTCCTGCTCCTTTGGTATAGACCTTGAAGTCTGCCGTCTCCTTCACACGAACACCATTTGGCTGCAAGCCACGGCCCACAGCACGGCAGACAGTAGGGTTGCAAGCTGCAAGACAAGATGTTTAAGACACTACCCTAAATGAAGCTTAACATTAGTTGGCTTAACACCATGCAAGAATGAAAACTAGGAATGGAGGGTCAGTTTAAGGAAAGAGGAGGAGGAAAGGGAAGTGGGAACCACACATTAAAGAAACAGTCAACGATGAGGCATGCCAAAGGCCAGACTAATCAACATGTAGCTTCCAGTTTGGTATTTATTATTGTGTACGGTACAAAAGTGGTCTGAAATGTCTATACTATCCACTTTGTTTGCATGCACACAGTTAAATAATGGATCTGGGGAAAATAAATATAGGAATTCAAGATCTGCAACTCCATGTTTAACACGCCTACACCATGCACATGTACCGTTAAAGCAATACTCTCCCAGCTAGCAAGGGAGCGCACCGCTAGTGGAGACAGCAGAGGTCCAGCGAGCTGACCACCTTCCAGAGATTGAAGCATGAAGGAGAGAAAGATAAACAGAAAGAAAAAGGAAATGCAAGAATTTTGTAAAGCAAAGGAATTTGCATCAAAAAGGGATATTAGAAGAAAATTAGGACAGTTTTATATGAGATGATCAGATAAAAAAAAAATGTAAAGTCATGTTCAGTTGACAATATGCACTTATGCAGAGAAGTTTTTGCGGATCATATTACTAAAAATCCTAGAACATGGTCTATTTATGCATCCCGCTGCATGCTTTAAACTAGACACGCTGTTATGAAGCAAGACTTCATCTAGACATGCCAAGCCATAGAATATATAGTTGGCAAATGCCAAGGCCAGGGTCTTCAGACATAGGAATTTCTAGAAAGCAAATTAGGTTCTTAATTAAGAAGATTAGCTTTAAATCTGCACTAGTAAGATGTAGTTTTAGATCAGTCCTAATTAAAGTTCTCTATAACACAGTCTTAGTGGGACTGTACAAATTCGAGACTATGTACATTTTTAGAGATAGGTCATCAGCAGACCCACAAATGCTGACCCCCATCAAGGACTTGTGGATCTTTTTACTACTAGACATCCTTTGTTAAGGCTCTCTAACTGGACCATGAGCATGTTTGATCAGCAGTTGTGTCTTCCATCCTAAAAATGTAAAAAAGCAAATGACTCTTCCAATGTCGTTACTGGCCATACAAGGACTGATAATGTGGGAAATATGCACCATCATAACATTGCAGTATTTGCTTTTTTCCCCCCTTCTTCTAGAAGGAAGTTTATAGGACTGTCCCTAAGTGGGTAAGTGCTTTACACTCCACAAATTGTACCTCTGTATGAGTGGCTAGGTGTTCAGAGCTACATTGTAGTTTTCCCTTACACTTTGCTCTGTTGGGAAACATGACAGTTAGCCATATCAACTTGTTCTTTAGATATTTCCAGGCACAACCTCACCTTGACCTATGGTGACCGTGTAAGGGCTCTTTGGAATCTGCACTCCTGCAAATGTGATATAGATGGTATAGACTCCTTCCATTGTGGGTTTGTAGGTGCAGCGGTATGTGCTACTGCCTTTATCCTCCAGTTGAACATCTACAGTGTCATTCTTCCCATTGGGATCCTGAATAGTTACTTCTACTTCTCCAACACCAGCACCTGGAGGGGAAGTCAGACACAAATGACCCAGAGGCATTCAAAAAGTAGACTTCATAGTTACACCCAAAAAAGGTTGGCTTTTTTGTAAACTGCCCATCTCAAAGTTTGGCAGTTAAAAAACAAACCAAAAAAAAAAAAAAAAAAAGTCTTATTTCAAGACAAGCATTTCACCAATAGTAGGAACTTTGGTCAAAAAAATAAAAAAAAATGTCAGGAGCAACACATTCAAGAGTTAAAAAGGAGCAACATACATACTAGTGATTCCATTTGAAGGAAAAAAAAAAAAAAAAAAAAAAAAGTCCTGCTCAAATTTCTCTGAAATACAGTATATGCACTGCACTCAGAATCACTAATGTACAATTCCTTATTTGTATGGTGGAGGGCAGCTATCACACACAATCCCTGACATTTACTGTGGCCCTTTAAAACTGAATCAAAGATGCAGTGTGCTTTAAATTTAAAAAAAAAAAAGTGTGTTGCAAGCCCATAAATTGACCCATTATTATAGTGATGGTCAAGCTACATTTTCTCTCATTGCAGGTACATTGTTCAAAATATCCATATCACCTGCCATGTAAATATGGTAGCAATTCATTTTCTGTACTTACCTGCAGTAAAGATCTCAAAGTAGGTGGTCTTGTTGGCAATGTTTCCACTAGGCTCCAGGCCAGGACCCTGAGCGGTCACTTTGCTGGCATCACCGTGGGATTTGTCAACATTCACCTCAAAGGGACTCTTTGCAATATGTTGACCTGCAAACAGGACGGTCACCTAAAAAAAGGGGAGAGGAGGAGGAAAGAGGAAGAAAAAAAAACAAAAAATGAGTTTAGTCTTTTCATAAATTGTTTAGATTATGCAACATTGACCTATAAACCACTTATAAGAGTATATGATAAAGACATGCAAATGTATCCAATTAATTATCAGATTTGTTCTTGCACTCTTTCTGGAATATACATGAGCAGCCTTCCAGCAGGTGTGGTAGGAAAATGTCCATTTAAAAAAGGGCATTGAAGCGTTTGACAGTGGGGTTTCCCCCCTAAATTAAGGTGGCAGCAGTTACAATTCTAAAGTGTTCGCGCTCAGACATGCATGCCCTGCATTTGTTTGGCTGATCACAAAAGTTGTTTTTGAACTAAGCTGTTTAGCAAAGACCAGTTTAAAGACACACTCTTTTAAATGCAATGCAGTGACATGACATGACATGTAATTAAGCCAAGCTTTCTACAAAGTGCCATCTATTTTATAGATTCTAGTACAGTATATTATAGGTTTTTATTTATTGCAACACCTGTTAGCTTAGAGGGAGCATTATTCTCCACAGTTTGGCTCAGACAGGTAACCGCTTTAAGACACTGAAGCATGAAAGCTTACCTTGTGCATCCCGGTCACTTTGGGAATATAGTAGACAGAGAAGGTCCTGTTCTTATCATTGTTTGCAGTTACTTTGGCCTAGAAAGACAATTACAGCTTAATTGCAAAGAAAACATGGATTTGCTAGACAACTCAAGGTTGGGGGGGGGGGGCACAGATTTTTTTTCTCTCCTGAAGGACATAATGTTATACTTTTCCAAATGTGTTAACTGTAGAACATGGAATCCCGCTGGGCTGTGTACATTCAGTATATTATGATCTTCTATAATTTGTGACTGCCAAGTTTAAAAAGGCCACAGCGGAGATTCCAATTATGGTATGATGATAGTAAAGTGCCACAAAAAAATACTTATTTCATAATTTGGTTCCTTATGTTACATATGGAGTCATATAATAGGACTAAGGAAGCATAGCTAGGAGCTCCGTGTGATTTGAAGAAAAAATAAAGGACTCAAAAGCAGAGATTTTCAGAAGTTGATAGATGCCCAACTGCTTCATAAATACCTCTTCTCTGTGTCCAGCAGGGTCCTCAACATACACAAGAACCTCCCCCATTCCAGCACTGATAGTCTCCACAGTGAACTCTGCACGTTTCTTGACCATGTTACCAGTTGGTTCAATACCTAGAAGACAAATGTTTGTGGGATTAAAAACCTCATCCCAAAAAAAAAAAAAAAAAAGCGCCACTACGTGACTTTATGCCTACAAACTGGCATCTCAAAAGAACTGACTTACCAGGTCCATAAGCTCTTGCTTTCTTGGGGTTCAGTTTGGGCCTCAGAGGAGCACCAGGCTTCAGCTTGGCTTTAGGGAACTGGGATAAGTAAGTCATGACTGAATGTTCATCTACATTGGGATCCACAATTTCTTCAGGTGTGATGACCTGGGAGAAAAGAATGTTACATCAATACAAGGTCTAGGTTTTCATTGAGAGTTTAAGGGGGGGAAAAAAACTAGATACAAAAAAAAAAAAAAAAAAAAAAAAAGTGGTCTTAAGAGCTGCAGTATATTTAATTTTCAGGATTCCACATACATACAGTTAAGAGTTCAGCAATCCTTTGACACCTACCTGAGGGATTCCCAGCCAGTCATCGGCTTGTTGCATGGCCTCACGTGCATTATCCACAGGTTTACTAGAATCCCAGGAGTCCCAGTCAGGACAGAGACCTGTAAGAACACCAAAAAGTTTAGACCTAGCTGACTCCAAGAACTAGCATATTGTCAAATCTGTAGAGTGCAACTGCAAGCATATGAATTTTGAAGCCTAGAAGACCTTACCAGGAGCACAGCTGTCCACCAGAGCACCCAGAGCCCGTCCACTTTGCCAGTCCCTGCTGAAGTTGGTGACTGGCAGTTGGGGCAGCTTGTTTTGGATCCATCCCAGCAGCCTTTGCTTTGGTGTTTGTTTCTTTACCTCCTCATCCTCTTCTTCATCCCACATGGGCATAGAGATGGAATAGTGCAGAATAAGGGTCCAGATAAGACCAAGGATGAGCTTAAGGTTTCCATCAACAATGGCTTTGCTGTCTACAAGAGGGGAAAAAAACAAACAAAAAAAGTGGTCAAATAAGGTACTGTTAAATGTAACCTCCAACCAATGAGCTGTCCTGTGCCAATTGTATTTTTTATTAAAGACAAGAGCAACAAGCCTTTTCTTGTATCCCCTACTGATCGTTAAAGTGGAAAGGCAGATTCCACATAGCATTACACCCAGCAGTTCACATAAAGATTCCTCCATACAAGTCTAAATATATTCCCGTATCCACTAATGTACAGTACTACTAATTTACCACATATCCACAAAAGTCAGATACTATGTGGTACTTGGTTTAAAAAAAAAAAAAAAAAAAATATATATAGGGATAGCATTTAGAACTGATATATTAAAAAAAAAAAAAAAAAAAAGTCAGGAAATAAAACAGAAAATGTGATCTAAATACTTTGATCTGTTCTGTTGATCTACAATATCCCTCCAGACAGGGCTTAAAGCGGTGGTGGCCAACAGCAATACCATTTTGAGAGCTACTGGATTGTAGACAGGTGGATTGAAATTAACTTTAAAGCGAACAAAAAAGTCTGACCTGTTCACAGAACAGCGAGCCGTGACATTTTAGGGCATTTGAGTTTGGAGCCATCATTCACCCAGATTTTGTTCATCTCTTATCAAAAGATAGAGATACATCCCTCCCTCCCAAAAGTATCCCTTGGAGGGGGGTGGCAGGGCCACACACACACACACACACACAAGGGTCCTTCCAAGGCAGAGTCAAAACTCAGTTTTTGCTCAGAGTAGCCTGGCTAAAATTATATTGCCCTTATTACTAGGCAACTTAAAGCTCAATTTCTTTTAGGCTTCTAGATCATCTAGACAATGGCGTAGTTAAGTATAGGATGCAAATTTTAGTGCACTCTTTGCCTGCAAGTTGGATCCTATAGGTGCAACATTAGCCCATTCAGTATAGCAAGATATAAAGAGTGAGGACAATAAGAGACAGGTTTCACGTACCCAGCTATACAACCCTAAAGGCAGATTTTTTTTCTGGGATAAAGGAAGAGATTTTCACCTTCTGTTTATACAATGCCATTCATGCTTAAGGAGAGAAACAAAAAAAAAAATAAAAAAAAAAAACACATGAACCCAGGTTTAAACAGGTTTTATAAAACAGTGCATTCTTGTGCATTTGTGGTGTATTTTATTTTGACACAAGCATTTTGCTAAAGAAATCAGATCCAGCATGATGACAGAGTGCAGCATTGTCAGCGTGCCAGTCCCAACATGAGAATGGCAGCACATCTCAAGGCTGTGCAGATCAGACAGTTTAGTCTGGCATT
This sequence comes from Discoglossus pictus, assembly GCA_027410445.1. Taxonomy (NCBI): domain Eukaryota; kingdom Metazoa; phylum Chordata; class Amphibia; order Anura; family Alytidae; genus Discoglossus; species Discoglossus pictus. Next base: position 18,763,477 of record CM050168.1, read on the forward strand.
CAGCGTTTGTATTAATATTTTAATGTTCTATGTAAGCCATGTCCTGTCAGAGGCCTGGAAAGCATGGTCCTGACTTTTAGATTGTAAGTCTGCGAGTTTCAATCCTGCACGGTGCTTTAGGGAAAGTGCTATGGACACTTGATTCCAAGCTCAAAGACAGAGCCCTCCATTCTTTGCAATGTGTTAATCTTGAACTTGTCATAGCCTGTAACTTAAGTATAGCGCTACGGAATATGTTGGCGTGTTACAAACAATCACTAGAAACAAGAATCCCACCCCAAAAATAAAAAAATAATTAGTTTTAAAAACATTTGTGTCGATTAGGGACTAATTTTTTGGTTTTGCTTAAAAAAAAAAAAAAAAAAAAAAAAAAAAAAAAAGTGTAATATAAGTAACTTAAACAAAGTTTTAAACTTGCAATTCTCAGTTTTGTGTCACTTAGCAGGGGACTCAAGTCCTACAATCATTAGTGCAAACTAAAAGCCCTGTCTGCTGGAGTCACTATGGCTGCAAGCCTAGAGAAGGAACACATTGCTGTGAGCCAATTATTCCAGATCTGGCTTTAATCTTGGGAATACATTTGCATAGAATTACAGACACTGTTGAACCAAATGCCAACATTATGCTGCCATCAGATGCCAAAGAACTGCACGCGAGCAAAAGCTGCAGAGGGCGGAAAACATCCAAAAACATGGATGTCGCTTTGCCATGTTCCCAACATCTGTTACATACATGATACAAAGCATGTGTTACCCATATCCGGTTTATGAAATCTACACCAAGCCAAAACAGATCTCCGGGAAAGCAGAGAAAGGGAAAAAAAATAAAATAAATGTGTGCAGATATCCAGTCACATTCAAGACTTCTAAATAAACTTAAGAACATCACTGCCCTAATCTTCATAGCAGGGCAGCATGAAAAATGTTAAAGAACCAAAATTAGCAATATTTATTTTTGTTTGCTTTTTTTAACTTCACATAAGACACCTTAGCCACCAAGTCTACAGTAGGTCCTTTAAGTTGTGGTTCTATTCCTTTAACCCCACCTATTGACTTTTTTTTACACTATACAACTCCCTTCCAGAACAGATATCCATCCCCACTTTGGTGATACACAAGTCCTGAAACTAAAGTACAGCAAGTGCTGTTACATAGGGCTGTAGGGCAGTTCCATATACACACTAAAAATGTCAGAATATGTAAATGCCTTCAAGCAGAAGCATGACAGGTTTCACGTACCCAGCTATACAACCCTAGAATGTGATAAACAGATTAGAATCCCTCCAAGGAGTATGATTTATGGGGATGAAATACATAAATTTAGTTAATAGAAAAAAAAAAAAAAAAAAAAAAAAAAAAAAAGAAAACAAGTTCTTATTTTGCAAGTGAACACAAGACTGCACATTTTTATATTAAAAACACAAATTTCTCTCATCTGACAGCCATGTGTCAGATCTTGAAATACTAGTCAACCTGTAGCTTGAGGGATAGTTATACTAGATATTACTCTTGAGTAATATTACTGGGTGGCTATATACACACACACACACACACACACACACACACACACACACACACACAATGGCACAACTGAATATATAGATCTTTTCTAGACCAGTGACTTTTTTCCCATGCAAGTGGCCAATTTAAACCATTTTTGATTTTGCATTTGACTTTAGGAATAAATTCTGTATCTTTATAGAAATAAAATAAAAAATAAAAATTAAAAGACTTAAATTGGCCCTTTACAAATCAGTGTCAGAGGCTCAAGTTAGAACTTCAGAAACACAGGGCCTCTGGAAAGCTGCTCTATATCTATATAAATAAAAAAAATCCAGCTGTGATGAACGCCACCATCTATAACAAGCCAGGGATTGAGTGCTGTACTGGAGCCAGCTTGCTGATCAGAAGCAGGAGCGGGTGGAAATATTTCAAGGCAGTCATGTAACAAGCTTTGAGAAGCCACTGGACATATTACAGTGTAGACTAAACGACCAGAGCAGACTGTCGCTGTAACAAGGTCAGCCCTGTAATCCCCCAGGGAGATAAGCACATTGCCTATCTCTGGCAGAAGGATAGCTCTGCTTGATGACAAAAGAGACTCAATGCCGATATGTCACAGTCTTGGATTAAGCAAAGCAGTTTAGGTAGATTGATTGGCAGTTTATATGGGCTTTGTTACTTTAATATTTTTTTGGATCATCCTGCATTTATACCATGTAGACTTGATGGCAAACAAACCAATTTATGAAGGTTCAGAATTACATTACCCCTTGAATGTACCCCAACTTCAGTTGAGTTTTGTTCTTGTATTTAGTAAGATACGGTCTACTACAAGCCTGCTGCGAGGAAGAAGAAAAAAAAAAAAAAAAAGAAACACAACACAAGCACCACGAACCAGCCCATTAGGCAGGCTTCTACCATTACAAATAGTAACCCAGATCACTGATAATGCTGTAGTTTTAGTCTGCAAAATAGGAAGTTCTTGCAATGCAGTCAAATGGTACCAAGGGCTCAAAACACCCCACTATCCACTAGAGAAACAAACAAAAAAAAAAATATCTGTACATGATTATAGCTTGCAAGTGTCACATAGGGGTTCATGTAATTAGGTTGTGCCTTTAGTTTGTGTGATCGACAATGGGGCAAGTAAAAATCCAATATTATGTATAGTCTTAAAAAAAATGGTACTTCAGGTTCATTGGGATTAATGTATGCGCTAGTATTACATTTGCAAGTAGACAGAAATCACTACAAGATGGAAGTGTCCATGCGCCTGGCAATTTAGGTGTTATAAGATAAGGACATGGAATGTGCACTTCAAAAGATGGAAATATTTCCTCCTAAATTGCTGTTTATTGGAACAATTGTGCTTCCATTATCAGGTTTCTATAAGGATGCAGGATCAGTTCACAAGATGGCAGCTACAAGTCTGTTCCTCAAAAAAAAAAAAAAATGTTTAGCTCCCTGAGAGCCATTTGACACACAATAACCAAGTTATTCCCAAGAGGGCAGTGTTCCAACATCTCATGTAGTGGAATGTGCCGCCATCTTTAAACACATCCAGCATTTTCAGAATACTTTCATCCAGATTTGCACTTCTGGAATTCTCCTCAGGGGCATAAACAAATTGATGTGAGTGGTTACCACTGTGGGGTGGGGGCTTTATAATACAGAGGAAGCATGAGAGATGTCTGGCTTCTGAGTCAACGTGCTTCAGCATATATAAGTTTTTCCCGTATATGGCTTGCTCTTCTGTGTTACACATTTTTCCTACTGAGCCAAGTCCACCAAGGATTGAGGAAAATAATCCAAATAAAGCTACTCATCCATCTACATGCTGAATCCAGCATTTCCCACAATACCTCAGTTTCACCATAATTTATACAGATGTCATTAGAGGCAAAACCCACAGTAGCAGTGAAATAAGGGAGGCATTTCAAAGTCTTTAAAGATGGAAAGATTAAAATATGTCACACTGCAGTGTTAAAATCACTAGTGACAGATACTATATACATGCACCCCATTCCAAGATTATGCATTTCTAGAAGTTGGAACAGTGAATTTGTGCCATTTAATAATCAAAAATGGTACTTTTGCTCCTACGGACATTTGGGTGGCTTGCTACCAAGTTAGATAAACTTGTCAACCCCTGTAGTTTCATGGAGGATACCATCTAACTGTAGAAAGAGGGATTTAGCCTACTGGGTCTGGCTCTATGCGGTTCAACAAGACTATAGATCTTATGTAAATTCATTCCTCCCAAAATATATTTGAACACACACATCCATTAGAAGTAAGCGTGAAATACAACAGTTCCAAGTTAAGACTATTCAATAAAAGACACATGTATAATGTTTTGCCCATTTTTCAAATCCTCAAGAACGTATATCAGCAATTCTTGAACACAAACAAATCAATTCAGGAGGTTAAAAAGATTATATATATATATATATATATATATATATATATATATATATATATATATATATATATATATATATATATATATATATATATATAAATAATCTTTAGTGTTACTGTGGTGAAGATGTCACAGCCATTGAGGAGACTGATCTATTTACACTCCAGTTGTCTCTTGAAATCAGCTTTGAGAGTCTGGTTATTTGGCAAATTTAATATATAGACCTGAAAAGTTACACATACCACATCGGTACTAAATAATGGGAGCTATATATAGCTTATTAATCTATTGTGTTAGGTTTCCAGCAATTAGAGAGTTAACATTGTCAAGTTAAGGGAAAAAGATGCATCAGAAAACTGAGTCAGAGGGTCTGAAGCACAACCCCCTATAATCCACACCCCTTACAAAGCAAACCACTTCCATGGCCAGCGGGCTCCTCAACTAATCACTGTAGTTTCCAACATTTTTTGGCCATATATGGCAAATACAAGTAAGGAGCAGTCTGCCAGGAATCTCCCCTCCCTCCTCCTGCAGGGTTTGGGGGATGGAGCGGGAAGGAGATGGGGGGGTTTAGAGCAATTCCTTGATCACAGCCACTATTTCCTTACAGAACAAGACCTCCACAATACAGAGCTTGCAGATGCAGAATGAAGTCATATGGCTGTGTTGTACAACTCACATTTCTTGCTGCAGTAGATAAATTTGCCATTCTTACAGTTTATGCACCAAACCAGGAGAATTACAGACTGCTTCAAGCATTCAAGGTGCCATATCTGAAGACTGGCACTGCCCAGCCACATTTAGATTAGAAGAAGAAGAAGAAGAAGAGGTCCATATGCAACTAGAGGGCAAGAAAGTCTGTTATGTTGTGTGTAGGGGGGCAGCACTCAAGGTTGATAGGCAAGGTACTGATGGCTATAGATTTAATGCAGTTAGACTAGTTTAGAGCAGAGCATTATTTTTTTTTAAAAAGCAATATGGAGTAGTGTAGTGTTACACTGAAGGTGTTCAAGATCCAGGTAGAGAAGTATCTTTAGAAGTTCTAGGACTTCCCTCCACAAAGAATAGGCAAAACATGAGTTTCTATATTCAAAAGATTCCCTTTTAAGATGTTTTAATGTATCTGCTGTTCAACCCTAATGAGGTCTTACAATGAAAATCAATGTGGTTTGTTCCCAGGCAGAAGTTACCCCAGCATGTATTACTTGACCTCAAATGCCTAGTTTTCACTGAAAAGGAGAACTGGCGGAATGTGGATCAACCACCTTGCCCAGACGTTTGGCTGTAGCTTCATAGTACTATTGTAATGTAGGATATATACTCCTTTTGGAGTGCTACCTTGTCATGGTGAAGGGGCTTGTGTACTTCAATAAAGCTGTGAGCTAAACCATGTGGGGTCACTCAATATGGGCAGGTCATAGCAGAGGTTAGACAAGTTGCTGTCCACTGGACAAGGAACTGGCAACCCACTCTGGTTTTGTGGATTCATAAAGTTTAAGAAGAAAAAAAATAAAAATACTAAACACAAGAGGTGCCTGGCATGCTGCGGTCCATAGGGTCAGAGTTGACAATGTTTGGGTAGGGGAAGAATTAAATCTTGATAGACCATATCATGTCTTGTGTCCTCCAGAAGTTTCCTTTAAACATTTGAACAGAGGAAGTAAAAAAGGAAGCAGTATTGGATGCCCTGGGGGTCCACCATAAGCTTTTCCTTTAACCTAGCCAGGCATCAATGCAATTTCCATGAAAATGCTTTCTGGGTCAGAAAAAAAAACCCATCTCTTTTCCCCTAAAGCCTCAAAAAAGTTAATAGCTTACACATTCTGGTTTGTAGATATCTAAATAGAGAAACCAATGGAGATATCAATATATACACATGCCTGGCTCAATTTGCCTAGAGGATCCATTTGTGGTTTCATTGCATAGAGTCAGATATTGGGCTAGAATATAAAACACACACACTTCTTCCCCAATTTTGGTAAATTCACTTAAGCATTTTAAGAGGTTAGTTTGATAAATGTTTATTTTTTTTATCAAGTTTTACAAATAAACACTTGGTCCCAAGTGTAGACATCTCCCTTAAAGTGCATCAATGCATTTGTGTGAGTGAATATTTTAAATTGCAAGAATCCTATATAGATAGGGATTGCACAGATCCCAGTTTGAGATTCTTTCCTAAAATGCCAATCTTTCTAGCCATGAGATCACTCAGGAGATTTCCCTTTGTTTGAGGAAACTAGTCCTTCAAATCTACACAATTTGGTAGTTTCTCTTCGCACAAACTTCTACAGTATGAATAAATGTAATCAGAGTTTGAGGCATCCAAGGTGCAGGTTGTAGGGCTACTTTACACCCCTTGTTCTCTACAAGTTCTAAGATGCAAGGTCATGAGAACAGCATTTATTCCAGCCTTCTTGCTGACATTGCTTGCACACCCTCCAGACACTGGAAGCAGCCAGGTTTAGCTCAGAGGAGGAGAAGGAGAAGGGGGGGGGGGGTGTAATAGTCACACAAAGGTTTCCATTCAGGACACAGCCACTGTACGGCCCTCCAGGCAACAGAACAAGTTTGACATGTGGGATGGATGCAATGTACCATCACAGCCAAAGAAGTGCAAGAAGAGTGTGACCTTAGTCTCAAGAAGAGGCTCCATCAGTCAGTTTCCCCATATAAAAACTACACCTCCCTACAGCATACTATTTGTGTTCACCATGCTGTCTTCATACCCACATTTTTCTCAGACCATGAATTTTATGAAGTTGCAAAGCTTCAATCAGCAAAATGGAACCGTGGTAGTCAAGATGGACAACGATTTCAACAAGGCTAATGGGAAGAACATTACATTGTAAAGACATCCTCAAAGCAGCAATCATTTAAGAAAAGAAAAAAAAAAAAAAAAAAAAAAAAAAAGAAAAATTAATCCCTGCTGTATTCCCTTATTGAGAATGGGCAAAGCAATTTTTGGTCCCTTAAAGTAGACTATTGATCCTTTAATGTATGGTCTACAGTGAAAGTCGAGATCACTGCATTCCTAAGATATACCCCAAAAAGCAAGAACACATGTTATTACATAAAAAAAAAAAGTGTAAAGACTGCGATAAAGTCAGTCAATAAATCCACAGAAAAAGGTCCATTTTTTGTTATCACAACTTATTGCTGTAAGCACAGACTCATGGCATTGGGTCCAGATTAAATTGTTTTAAATATAACCAAATTACTTTGTTTTCATCAAGCACAGACATCATGACCTTCAATGCCTCCATCTATTTCACAGCATTAGATATTCAGTGGCATCTGAAGATTACTTTCCCATTTAGTTTGAACTGAACTTTATAGGGATGTTTTCTGAATCCATATATCCTCTCATTCCTTAGTTTTCTAATCCCTTTAGAAACAAAGGTAAAATTCCCCCCTGTTATACAAGCAAAAACAGAATATAGTAGTTTAACAAGTAAAAAAATGGAAGAGCTGTATTTAAAAAAAAATTGCACACTGAAGTCCTGCATAGTATAAAATGAGTGTTAAAGAATCATTGAGGGGCTAGGAGTGGTTCATCACCCACTTTAAGGAACATGTGAATAATTTAGATCTGCAGTTTAGAGCAATAGGACAAGAAGCTTTCCACTAAAGGTTATGAGTGGGCATAGTCTCAATAGCAACAGACACTTCTATGTACAAACTGAATAAAAACAAACAAAAGCACAAAACAGCAGTGATTCTCTGAAATCTCACAAGCACTTTTCTGAACCTTTCAGGGATCAGAGTTTTAGAGAGAAAAAAAAAAAAAAAAAACACGCAATTAACAATTGAACAAAGATAGTATAGTGAAAAAAAAAAAAAAAAAAAGAAGTCCATGCATGATTGTGTGTGTTACCATCCTTAAAGATTAAAAGGATGAGAAGCAGGAAAGAGCTGCCCATTTAAGATGCCACATGTTGGAAGATAAGCCGGGCACGTCTGACATACTACTCAGCCTTTCCTGTAAGTCTTAAAATGGGCAAAAAATATTAATATTCTTAAAGTAAAGTATTTATAGTATGCTGCAATTAAAATATTGAATACAAAACTTGATAAACATAAATGTTGCAGAGTATTAGTCTTTGTCCCTTACAGGACTAAGCACCTGGAGGGACCCATGTATTCAGCCAATTTTGTTATAATTACTGGGGTTACACTCATAGTAACCAATTAGTGGCACCAATCTGCAACATGCTACTTGAGGTCACAGATTGGCCAATATGAAACCGTGCACTTCAGTCTGTATTCATGAGCCATAGAGGGCAGATTCAAATTGAATTAGGCAAAAAAAAAAAAAAAAAACTTAATCACTTAATAAAATGCAAAAAAAATACAGTAAAGACACAGGTATTATATATTCCTAGAGAAGTGAAGAAACTTTGCAGGTCTAAATGTTTGTGCACAGCAGATAGTCTGGTTAAAAAAAAAAAAAAAAAAGTTTGCACATGTTAAATTGCACTGCTCCTTTAATGGTGGAAAGATCTGCAAAGAAACAAGAAAATCTTAAAATAACTCTAAAGCTTTGCAAAAATAGCCTGAAGAGAATCTTGGATCTAGAAGCCCCCTCTGCCCATATTGAACAGACATGCACAGGGTAGTGTAGTCAATGGGAGGGTGGGTCCTAACCAGAGTGTGGCTTTTACTCACACCACATCAGTTGCCATAGCTAAGAAGTTTAGCGCAGACACACCCTGCAGAGCGAGTCATGTGCCAGGGATCCTCCGAGCCGCGTGTACTTGTGGAACATAAACTAAATTAGAGGATGTGTTCATAGACCATCACACACTAGATTTAGAAAGGTGGCAGTAAAATGAATGGTTGCGTTTGCATTAATACATGCAAGCCCAGGAATGTAAATTACCTTTTGTTACATACTACATAATAGTAAAGTCTTCTTTAACTTCCTCAGTCCATTAACATGGGACCTCTGGAAATGCCAGTACATGGCATGGCAATAGTGAAGCAGGCAACAGCATTCGTGGGCACCCATGGCAGCCTAGGAATTTATTGCCACTATTCTAATGGAGGGCAGACATTGCTTTCTGTGTGTCCAGACTGGAGGGAAAGTGGACGCCACAGGCTGCAGTTGCCATGACATTGGGATAAAAACGACCCACTCAGCAGATTACTAGGCAGCTGCTGCACTTGAATCTCTGCCAGGCGCCGCTGGCGTGTATGAGAACCCAGCATGGAGCAGGGGTAGTTACCTCCTAACAAGGGGGAGGGGAGAGGGCACTGTACTAAATATCACCAACTCTAGTGTTGCAGCCAAGGGTGGCAAAAGTCATTACATTTTGTGTGACCCAACATTACTGAGCTTGGCATTTTAGGCCTAAGTTGAATGGAAGTCCTCCGACTCTTGCAGCAGAAGTGGCAATACAGACAATTAAGGAATTTAAGCATCTCTGGGGGGGGGGGGGGGCAAAAGAAAATTCTGAGGCTACAATAAGTAAATATGTTTAGTTAGATTTGATTGTGGATATTTAAGACCTATCAACGCTTCAAGTTCACATTAAATGTAGTATAATTTAAAAACTATAGGTAACAAACTTACTGTAGCTAAATACAATGGATAAACAATGGAGTTTGCCATTTCAGCCCATTTTTTCTGATCCATCCAAAGATTAATTTAAGAGATCATGGTCCTGGATTAACCCAGAGGCATTAGGTCCATTATCTTAACCCAGGGAGCATATCTATTCTTGTGCAGGGGACTTTAAGACAACGGAGAGGGCTTCAATTGCTGCTCACCAATTCATGGCAAGTATCTCAAAGATTTTAATGTCTGTTTGCAGGTTGATCAGAAAGACCAGCAGGTCAAAAAAAAAAAAAAAAAAAATCACAAAGTTGTGTGTACTTTCGGAAGTAATGTCACTTTTGCTTTGAAATATTTCATATAAGTTTAGAACATTTGACACATGGAATAGCCAGACAATGGGGGATCAGGTCAAACTGGCCATTCTACATCTCTTTTTTTATAAAAAGGTTGCCCTAGATGCCAAGAAGAGTTAGGAGCCAAAAGTAATAGAGGTGGCTCTCAGGATTGGTCAAACCCAGTTTAAAGACACAGAGTCTTGGGAAGTTCGTTAGGAGCTATAGCTGGATAAGAAACTATAGAGAAGTTGTAAAAGGCTTCTGTCGCGCTCTCCTGTGAGTAATATTAGCCAGCCAACATTGGGCATTGAGGAGAGACAGCAGGAACACTTCTAATAATGTTAGAGATGCTGAAGAAGCCCAATTTTAGAGCCAAGGAAACTGCTCTGAGATGCTATTTATTAGTGTTAAGACCATATTACTGGATCAGACGACAACTACGTAGAAGAATAGTTCAAGGTTTCTGTGCAAAGAGCCGAAATCTCAAAATTACAGCCACGAGAAAAAAATAAAAAATAAAGAGTTGCTTCTAAAACCCAGTAATGATGCTCTAGATTTAATGCTACAAGTACAGTTAAATGAATAGTTAATGAATCCTTGAAACAAATTAGCATGGAAGCTAGCTTTGACAAATAAAAATTCCTATTTCCCAAGACTTAATAGCAATATTATATTAAGTCTTAAACATTCTGCATGGCGCAGACCCGGATTGGCTCTAAGATCATTAAGGGGAGGGCATTGACAAGACATGTCTAGAGGGTTTTAAGAACAATAATATATGATAACAGAAATAAGTTACTCAGGCTGCCCCCAACAGCAAGAGCTCATTGCGAAGCAAAACTGCCAACACAAGCGTCCAGCCAATGGTATAGAGAAGTGTTTACATTTTCAGACAGACAAAGCAAAGCCCCTTCCCTTTAACATGAGATTTTGATTTGCTATTTTTTTTTTTTTTTTTAATCACTACAATACAGGAAAAAAAATTGTTCTGAGGGGAAAGATAAAATTTCATTGGACAAGTTTCAGATCTATCCCAGCAGAGTGGTGGTCTGTATTGGGGGCTATAATTTTGGTAACCCAGCGCAGATTTCTAAGACACTAGTTCCTGACAGAGCAGGATGTTTCCTCGTAATTATACAGCATCAATGTGAGCATGTGAAACGATCAGAGCTCTAACTTAACTCCTTCCCAGACAGAGGAGCAGGATCGCGAGTCTGCTACTAAAGAAATACTCCTGGCTCCTACCTTTAGTAATCCCCCCCCTCCCCCAATTATGCATAACCTGACTGTCTCAAGTTCCAGATACATTTTCAACCCCTGATTTCGAGATTATACATCCTTTGTAAATTGAAGGTTCTGTGTGGGGGGTGTTTACATTTCTGGAGAGCAGGGCTTGAATTTATTGTTGCAAGCTGCATGTGTGAGCAGGTCCAGTGGGAAGGACATAGGTGTCAATCTTCATGTAATGGATCAGATATACCACCCTCCACTGGTAGATAACCACACCCTCAGGGTTAAAGTAGACTGTTTAAAAGTTGATTGCACAATCCAGTTTTCAAAAAGGTCGATTTTATCTCAAAAATGTTTTAGACGTGCCCACACAAGAATCGAATGGGGTCATCTGCTTTGCAGATAAGTGACACAAGTAATGTGTACAGAGACACACAATATTGCTAGTAAATCAATCTAAGCCTCTCAGAAGAAGCACTTAATGCCAAGTATACCACAAGAAATGTAGAAGTAGTTGGAGGTTTGGAGACTTGTATCCTGGGTGTGGTGCTGCCACCCGCTCACTTGAGATTTGTAACCCTGCTAGAAACGGCCACCAGTCAGCTTAGGCAAGAAATGACTAAGCAGGCAACTGAAAGACTAAAAATAACCAGAGAGCCCGCAGCAAGAGAGCCCGCAGCAAGAGAGCCCGCAGCAAGAGAGCCCGCAGCAAGAGAGCCCGCAGCAAGAGAGCCCGCAGCAAGAGAGCCCGCCTGTATTTCTATTGGCTATGGAAGGGTTTAGACCGCTGAATAGTTATATATATTTTTTTCTATTCTGGTTTTGATATACAACTGAACTTGCTACATTTTGGCTGTCACCGGGCTCAAGATATCCTCCCACCGCACTGGTCTTGTAATCCATACCTAGTTACCTCAGGATTGCTCTATAATATAAGTTTGATAGGTTTTTTTGAAGTAAGTGAGAATATCCAGGCTATAGATACCTCAGAATCCATTAATCTACTAGTGAGATAATTAGGTACTGATAAGTCTGGTGGGAGACTCTTAAACAGACAGGCTCTCCTAAATTCAAAGTGGTTTTATTACGGAAAGATAACTTCCAGCCAAACAAACCCCATATCTATAGGTACTTCACCATTATACTATATTGGAGGCCTTTGCTTCAGACTTGAGTGCAAAAACCTATATTTGCACAATGCCTATGTTATTCTATGAAGCATAAACATGTATGGGTTTGCATGCAAATATGCATGTATTAAAGGACAGATTGTATCAACTAGAACATGGTTTGACCAAATAAATAGCATGCCTAGGAGAGCCAATTTATTGCTCCTTAAACTGTGATGCAGGCTGCCATATTTCATTTGTGAGGAGTAGAGATTGCAGAAATGCATGAGGTTATACTTTTCAGTCTCATACAATGAATCAGTAGGCCACAAGATTTACTATATCATTCAAGACTAATAAAGTTATCGGTTGAAATATTTCACTTCCTTTCAGTGGCGTTCAGGCCAAAGGTGGAGAGGGGTACAGCAGCCATCAATGGAGATAAAAATATGTTTATGTGTGCTTTTATCTTCTTCAGACGGGGACTTTTGCGGAGTCACTAAATGAAGAAATTAAACCGTAATTGATATACGATATGGCCAACCAGCAGAAGCCGGACAGGAAGAAAGAAATGTAACAGTTTTTACCATGTTTTAAAGAAGACCTGAATTTTTTTTTTTATAGTAATAGCTAATGAACCTAGAGATACATATATTAGCAGAACGTTAATCTCTCTTTCCATGCAAGAGACAGCGTTTCTGAAGCCTGTCATACTTAAGAGGTTAATTTTTGGCACTGGTGTTAATTATAAGATCTGTTCCATAAACACCACTGTTTTTCCCTGACACTTGTCTCATCTTGTTTTACGATCCCCTGCTCCTCAGCTGGAGCACTTCTGACACTCCCAGAATCCACCCATTCTTAAAAAAAAAAAAAAAAAAAAAAAAGTATTTGTGATTAATCCTGTTCCTTAATAACATGGAAAAAGGATCCCTGGAGCAGCAGCAGACATAGCCGGGGGGCGAGTGACCTGGAATAAGACATTCCTGTGCAGAGCAGGCGAAAACATGGATCTGAACAAGATGAATCAGATGGCTAACGGTGGGTGCAGTTACACAAGGAATTTTTGGGGCAGGGCCTGACATTTTTGGGCAATTCTTTGGTATGTCAATTTGTTAATGCGCAAGTTGGAAGCTGCCCCCTCGTCAGCAAAACATACTACAAATATCCTCAATACTCTTTTATGCAAAGTTTCCAAATCCCTATGAATAGAAAGGAAGCCAGTTAAGAGAATGTGGGGGTGCAAGGAGACTATGTGAACCCCTCCCATCATAGAAACTCCACATTGGGGGGGCACGTGGAGTTAACCCCAACTGATGCAGCCCATTGAGATATCCAGATGATAGACCCTGCCAGAAGATACTGATTAGTTAAAGTGGTTGATGCACCCTCTCCAAACATTTAAAAGAGGGATGGGTGACCGTCTTTAATTACTAGTTTATAAATGATGGCACATATATTAAAAGGTCACTGTGGACCTATATTTAAATCTACTCTTAGGAATCTGCACATAGGTAAGCTAACTTTAGAAAGTTACAGCTATTATTTTTCTATTATTTTTCTATTATTTTTCTATTATTTTTCTATTATTTTTCTATTATTTTTCTATTATTTTTCTATTATTTTTCTATTATTTTTCTATTATTTTTCTATTATTTTTCTATTATTTTTCTATTATTTTTCTATTATTTTTCTATGAGTTGCAGTGGAAGCTAATCTACTTTCTCCAATGGGAGGAGACTTAAGTAGAGCAATAAAAAATTGAAAATGGCAGCGTCAAGTTGAAAGCTCTTATTTTTATTATTTAATACTGCCCAAGTTCACTTCTGAAATCTTTTCAAGTTCCTTGCAATCCTGCCCTGCATATTTCTGAGGTATTCAGGCTTTATTTCCAGAATGATAGGGGTTAACAGGCGTGCAGACACTTTCCCAGAGTACACAAAAAAAAAATCCCACAAATGTTTGAGGTTTCTTGCACTCAGTCTTTGTCTGATCCTAAAGGAAATGCCAAAATGCCATAGGAACAGCATTCCAGAGGCCTGATGGGAGAATCCAGGGCAGGACCTCTCAGCCACCCTGGTAATACAGAGTTAATTAGCTGCAGCCGAGTTTCCGCAGTTCTTGTAATACTCCAGCAGACGTCTTGATCCAATTAGCACATGCAAATAAAGTCACTATACCCAAGATTTCCACTGTCAAGGTTCTGCAATTCTTAGGCTCTTTGTGAAAAAACGGGCCTAGTCCAGAACTAGGATCCAAAGTTTTTTTTGGAGAAGGAAAGGAATAAATCCAAAAAGTTGCATCACAAATCAGCGACTGGGCTAGTAAAGAGGGCCCTGGTGCGCAATAACTCGCTCCACCCCTCTATACAAGAAATCTTAGATAGGTGACTGTAGATCAATAAGAAGCCAAAAATGTATGTAGGTGGTCAGATCACCTTCATTTCTTCCCAAGTCCCCCTCTACTCCAGGCTGCTGTCAGTAATAGAGGGCGCCAGCGCTTTGCACCTGCTGCACCGGCACTGTCAGATGCCAAGAAAAAGCCTGAGAAGCAGAACACCTGAACTAATATTGTTATAGGTGGAAAGTATAGGAACGCACAAAAATGTAAAAGTGTGCGATTGGTTGGGGCTCGGAAAACAGATCTGTACAGGGATCCAGTCACATCCATGGGAAAACCATCCTACGCCTAGTAACCAGTCCAACCCCAACACTGGGAGGCATAAGTGAATGGGACAGTAGGTTTGTGGGTGGGACCACCATATACACCTATAGAGGTTTGTGAGGACAGTTGGGAGATATTAGGGGTATAATATGCACAATATCTCCACACACGTATACCGTACATAAATATCCCAACTTCCAGACCAATCAGAAGTACATTGGGGCATCTCAATTACTCAATATAAACTGATATGATATATGCTCTACCCATTCAATCAGTATACAGTGCCACACCCACCCCTTACCTTCATACACCCCCTCCAAAAATGCACTTCGATAGATTATTCAGCCTACTCATTTATAGACCATATCTACACCCTCCCTACATAAAGTTCTTGCCCATATCCAAATGGACCACCTGTGACTAGCTTAAGAGATCAGATTGATGGTCTCTACCCCCCCCCCATCTATATATGTGATCATCTCCCCTACAAGAGGCCTCAGCTAGACCACTCCCCACATGTGACCCCACTTCCTTGCCTATAGGTACCAGCTTGATGTTCTCTCCATATAACCCCCTCCCCACCTACAGACATAGCTTGATGTTCCCCCTATGACCCCTCCTTACCTATGGATATAGCTTGATGTTCCCCATATGACCCCTCCTTACCTATGGATATAGCTTGATGTTCCCCATATGACCCCTCCTTACCTATGGATATAGCTTGATGTTCCCCATATAACCCCCTCCCCATATCCCCCTCCTTACCTATAGACATAGCTTGATGTTCCCCCTATGACCCCTCCTTACCTATGGATATAGCTTGATGTTCCCCATATAACCCCCTCCCCATATCCCCCTCCTTACCTATAGACACCAGCTTGATATTCCCCATATCTCCCTCCTTACCTATAGACATCAGCTTAATGTTCCCCATATGACCCCCTCCCCATCCTTACCTATAGACACCAGCTTGATGTTCTCCATATAACCGCCTCCCCATTCTCCCTCCTTACCTATAAACACCAGCTTGAAGTTCCCCACATGACCCCCTTCCCACATCCCCCTCCTTACCTATAGACACCAGCTTAATGTTCCCCATATAACCCCCTCCCCATATGCACCTCCTTACCTATAGAAACAAGCTTGATGTGCCCCATATGAACCCCTACCCATATACCCCCCTTCCTTACCTATAGACACCAGCTTTATATTCCCCATATATCTCCCTCCTTACCTATAGACACCAACTTGATGTGCCCCATATGACCCCCTCCCCACATGACCCCCTCCTTACCTATAGACACCAGCTTGATGTCCCCCATATCCCCCCCTCCCCACATGACCCCCTCCTTACCTATAGACACCAGCTTGATGTCCCCCATATCCCCCCCTCCCCATATGACCCCCTCCTTACCTATAGACACCAGCTTGATGTTCTCCCGGTCCAGGAACTCCAGTGCCACAGACACGTTCTCCAGCTGCATCTGCCTGAAGGTGGGTCTCTGGTTGTACTTGCGGTACATCTTCTTCTGGCTCAGCACCTCCAGCAGGGCTATGAGCCGCAGCCCGTCGCTCAGGTCCGCCTGCAGGTTCGCGATCCGCTTGTTGACACATTTCAGGTGCTCGTTACACCAGCGGGTGAAGGTGTTCTGCTGGATCTTCTTCCACGGAGCGTCCTCCGCTAGGTCCTTCTCTGTAGCCGGCATCTCGGCTGGATCCGCCCCGGGCACTGCTGCTACTGCGGCCGCTCCGCTCTGGGTGAGCCTCGGGTGGGCGCTGCTCATTTTATGGCTGGGAGGAGGGTCCGGGAAAGGAGGCTGGGCTGGGCTTAAAGACACAGAGAGGGGGGGTCAGCACCGGAGAGAGGAGCAACATCACTACTACACTTATATATATATTATCATATACACCATGATATAAATACACATCACTACTACACTTATATATATATTATCATATACACAATGATATAAATACACATCACTACTACACTTATATATATATATATTATCATATACACCATGATATAAATACACATCACTACTACACTTATCTATATATATATTATCATATACACCATGATATAAATACACATCACTACTACACTTATCTATATATATATTATCATATACACCATGATATAAATACACATCACTACTACACTTATCTATATATATTATCATATACACCATGATATAAATACACATCACTACTACACTTATATATATATATTATCATATACACCATGATATAAATACACATCACTACTACACTTATATATATATTATCATATACACCATGATATAAATACACATCACTACTACACTTATATATATATATATTATCATATACACCATGATATAAATACACATCACTACTACACTTATATATATATATTATCATATACACCATGATATAAATACACATCACTACTAGACTTATCTATATATATTATCATATACACCATGATATAAATACACATCACTACTACACTTATATATATATATTATCATATACACCATGATATAAATACACATCACTACTAGACTTATCTATATATATTATCATATACACCATGATATAAATACACATCACTACTACACTTATATATATATATATTATCATATACACCATGATATAAATACACATCACTGCTACACTTATATATATATATTATCATATACACCATGATATAAATACACATCACTACTAGACTTATCTATATATATTATCATATACACCATGATATAAATACACATCACTACTACACTTATATATATATATATTATCATATACACCATGATATAAATACACATCACTACTACACTTATATATATATATTATCATATACACCATGATATAAATACACATCACTACTACACTTATATATATATATTATCATATACACCATGATATAAATACACATCACTACTACACTTATATATATATATATTATCATATACATCATGATATAAATACACATCACTACTACACTTATATATATATATATTATCATATACACCATGATATAAATACACATCACTACTAGACTTATCTATATATATTATCATATACACCATGATATAAATACACATCACTACTACACTTATATATATATATTATCATATACACCATGATATAAATACACATCACTACTACACTTATATATATATATATTATCATATACACCATGATATAAATACACATCACTACTACACTTATATATATATATTATCATATACACCATGATATAAATACACATCACTACTACACTTATATATATATATTATCATATACACCATGATATAAATGCACATCACTACTAGACTTATATATATATATATATATTATCATATACACCATGATATAAATACACATCACTACTAGACTTATCTATATATATTATCATATACACCATGATATAAATACACATCACTACTACACTTATATATATATATATTATCATATACACCATGATATAAATACACATCACTACTACACTTATATATATATATTATCATATACACCATGATATAAATACACATCACTACTACACTTATATATATATATTATCATATACACCATGATATAAATACACATCACTACTAGACTTATATATATATATTATCATATACACCATGATATAAATACACATCACTACTAGACTTATATATATATATTATCATATACACCATGATATAAATACACATCACTACTACACTTATATATATATATTATCATATACACCATGATATAAATACACATCACTACTACACTTATATATATATATATTATCATATACACCATGATATAAATACACATCACTACTACACTTATATATATATATATATATTATCATATACACCATGATATAAATACACATCACTACTACACTTATATATATATATATATTATCATATACACCATGATATAAATACACATCACTACTACACTTATATATATATATTATCATATACACCATGATATAAATACACATCACTACTACACTTATATATATATATATTATCATATACACCATGATATAAATACACATCACTACTAGACTTATCTATATATATATATTATCATATACACCATGATATAAATACACATCACTACTACACTTATATATATATATATTATCATATACACCATGATATAAATACACATCACTGCTACACTTATATATATATATTATCATATACACCATGATATAAATACACATCACTACTACACTTATATATATATATATATATTATCATATACACCATGATATAAATACACATCACTACTACACTTATATATATATATATTATCATATACACCATGATATAAATACACATCACTACTACACTTATATATATATATTATCATATACACCATGATATAAATACACACCACTACTACACTTATATATATATATATATTATCATATACACCATGATATAAATACACATCACTACTACACTTATCTATATATATTATCATATACACCATGATATAAATACACACCACTACTACACTTATATATATATATATATTATCATATACACCATGATATAAATACACATCACTACTACACTTATATATATATATTATCATATACACCATGATATAAATACACATCACTACTACACTTATATATATATATATTATCATATACACCATGATATAAATACACATCACTACTACACTTATATATATATATATATTATCATATACACCATGATATAAATACACATCACTACTACACTTATATATATATATATATATATTATCATATACACCATGATATAAATACACATCACTACTACACTTATATATATATATATTATCATATACACCATGATATAAATACACATAACTACTACACTTATATATATATATATATTATCATATACACCATGATATAAATACACATCACTACTACACTTATATATATATATATATATATTATCATATACACCATGATATAAATACACATCACTACTACACTTATATATATATATATTATCATATACACCATGATATAAATACACATCACTACTAGACTTATCTATATATATATTATCATATACACCATGATATAAATACACACCACTACTACACTTATATATATATATATATATTATCATATACACCATGATATAAATACACATCACTACTACACTTATATATATATATTATCATATACACCATGATATAAATACACATCACTACTACACTTATATATATATATTATCATATACACCATGATATAAATACACACCACTACTACACTTATATATATATATATATTATCATATACACCATGATATAAATACACATCACTACTAGACTTATCTATATATATTATCATATACACCATGATATAAATACACATCACTACTACACTTATATATATATATATATTATCATATACACCATGATATAAATACACATCACTACTACACTTATCTATATATATATTATCATATACACCATGATATAAATACACATTACTACTAGACTTATCTATATATATTATCATATACACCATGATATAAATACACATCACTACTACACTTATATATATATATTATCATATACACCATGATATAAATACACATCACTACTACACTTATATATATATATATATATATTATCATATACACCATGATATAAATACACATCACTACTACACTTATCACTATATATATTATCATATACACCATGATATAAATACACATAACTACTAGACTTATATATATATATATATATTATCATATACACCATGATATTAATACACATAACTACTAGACTTATATATATATATATATATATATATATATATATATATATATATATATATATATATATATATATATATTATCATATACACCATGATATAAATACACATCACTACTAGACTTATCTATATATATATTATCATATACACCATGATATAAATACACACCACTACTACACTTATCTATATATATATATATATTATCATATACACCATGATATAAATACACATCACTACTACACATATCTATATATATATATTATCATATACACCATGATATAAATACACATCACTACTACACTTATCTATATATATTATCATATACACCATGATATAAATACACATCACTACTAGACTTATATATATATATTATCATATACACCATGATATAAATACACATCACTACTAGACTTATCTATATATATTATCATATACACCATGATATAAATACACATCACTACTAGACTTATCTATATATATTATCATATACACCATGATATAAATACACATCACTACTAGACTTATCTATATATATTATCATATACACCATGATATAAATACACATCACTACTACACTTATCTATATATATATTATCATATACACCATGATATAAATACACATCACTACTACACTTATCTATATATATATTATCATATACACCATGATATAAATACACATAACTACTAGACTTATCTATATATATATTATCATATACACCATGATATAAATACACATCACTACTACACTTATCTATATATAATATCATATACACCATGATATATATACACATCACTACTACACTTATCTATATATAATATCATATACACCATGATATAAATACACATCACTACTACACTTATATATATATATATATATATTATCATATACACCATGATATAAATACACATCACTACTACACTTATCTATATATATATTATCATATACACCATGATATAAATACACATCACTACTACACTTATCTATATATATATTATCATATACACCATGATATAAATACACATCACTACTACACTTATATATATATATATATTATCATATACACCATGATATAAATACACATAACTACTAGACTTATCTATATATATATTATCATATACACCATGATATAAATACACATCACTACTACACTTATCTATATATAATATCATATACACCATGATATAAATACACATCACTACTACACTTATCTATATATAATATCATATACACCATGATATAAATACACATCACTACTACACTTATATATATATATATATATTATCATATACACCATGATATAAATACACATCACTACTAGACTTATATATATATATATTATCACATACACCATGATATAAATACACATCACTACTACACTTATATATATATATATTATCATATACACCATGATATAAATACACATCACTACTAGACTTATCTCTCTATATTTTTTCATATACACCATGATATAAATACACATCACTATATATATAAATATATAAACTATATATATATAAACAACTAGAATATACATTACCAAATATAACTATATAAATAATTTTAGCATATACACCATTATATATATAAATATATATGCACAATACTGGACACCATTACATATATGTAATCAAATATATACCATTATATGTAAACATTACAATACATAACTGGGGTAGGATCAGATCACACGTAGTAATAATAATTAGCATATAGATGCATCATACATGTGCGATAAATGTATTATATACTTCATGCTGTCACCGTTGGTTGATATGTGTTAACTTCTATCTTTTAATATATGTATATATATATACATATATATATATATATATTATATACCCTTATACACATACATATATATATATATATATATATATATATATATATATATATATATGATCTTAATATTATATAATGTGTACATTATACTAGATATGTTTTTTGTCCTATCCTCTTATTGTAGCACAGTGACGTTGAGCATCCGCTAGATGGCGCTGCCGATATTACGGTGCCATATCATAGAGTCAAGGCTTAGGTAAACTGTTAAGGTGAGGGTTGGGGTTAGGGTTAAGGTGATGGCAAGGGTTAGGATTCGTTCAAAGGTTAAAACTTCTCTCACTTATCAGCAGTGCTGCAAAATATCGGCAGCACCATCTAGCGGTTGGAGTCCGCACTGCAGCGGCAGACCTTTCCCGACACCATAACAGGATAGATTCATGTTTTTTCTATATGATCATGAAAAGAAATAAGTGCATGAATGTGGATAATAACCACATTGTATATGCATGTGCATGGTAGTATAGAGCCAGTGACAGAGATAGTGAATAGGGGGCTCTGGTGCAAAATATTTTTTGGGCTTCCCTTACACATCTCGATACACCCCGCAGGGGTCAATAAAAAAGGCTAAAATCGATGTAGTTGGTGAGATCACCCATATTTCCCCTACTCTAATAAATTAAGAGGAGCGCAGATAGCAGAGGACCCCAAGCTAGGTGTGGGCCCAGTTCTTTGCACCTGCTGCACCGACAATAGCTCCAACCATTTTATTGTGCAATTAATGTTATATATTGCATTTGAATTTCCTTGTACTAAATCTGACATTACATTCGGGAAACAGTCCAATGGCACAGGACAGGGGGTTCCAGAGATAGAGTTCATCACACAAGTGTCTATACAAGAATGAGAGGAAGTTATGACAGACACAGAAAGCTTTGTTCATCAGAATAACTTATTTCTAAGAGGTTTTTTTAGGTGGGGAGGCTGAGATTTAATGGGAAAAACTTCTGTAAATTATTCTGTTTTATATCCATGAAATAAAGGTTATGGTGGACAGCAGCCCTTTAAAGGAACTTGAAACTCTTTCCCATGGAAAATGAGTAATTTTGGAAAATGTATCAGCACCGTGAAACAGGAGAGGGTGCATCTTCATGTTTTGGCTGAGCCATATCTACTAAAGGGTAATATGTTGGGATTTCTTTGAGATTTAAAATCTTAGGGCCTCATTCAATTGCGATGTGGCCAATTGAATAGGGCCCTAAAGAAGCACATAGCATATTTTTATTAAAGAAGTTTTTAGTTAGTGAAAACCTTTCTTTTGGATAGATGCTTGCTAACTAAAAACGTCTTTAAAAAATATATGTTATGTGCTTATTTTGGGCCCTATTGAATTGGGCAAATTGCAATTGAATGAGGGTCTTGGTTTATATGTCATAAATGGAAATAGAGAAGATATCCTAAAAGAGTTTACATTTTAGTATATTAGATCTTCTCCCTTTTTGGATGGCTCACGTATTGTGGTGTATACCATGTACGGTCACCCAAGATGGGCAGGTCATAGCAGAGTAGTTGACTGGAGAAGGAACTGGCAACCCACTCCAGGATCTTTGCCAAGAAAACCTCATGGATAAGCATGACCAGAAATATGACAGATGTGCCTGGCGTGCTGTGGTTCACAAAGAGTAGGACACGACTGAATGACTACAGAACAACACACATCAGCCCTTTTCTCTTGTAATATATGGAGACAATTTGTGAATTCCTTGTCCCTTTGCAGATCATACATAAACATAATTTCCTATATATTTTATAATTATTATCATATATACATATGCATAAATAGTTATGATATATACAAATCCATCCCCAAAAACAGATTTTATTACATATAAATGGTTACGTATGAACTGAACTGAACTTGGCTACTGCAAGGAGTGAGCAACTGAGGACTGACCTGAACTTTGATTTTATTGTATAATTTGTCCCAGAGACATAGCATTTATTATAGCATTTGTAGATATGTCCTGTAGTTATCTATACTAGACACACTTACAGGATATGACTAAAGATATTCTTTGTCTGTAAGTGACAGCAGTTAATGTCTTTGTACATAAGTCTCTGAGTCATTGCAGGAGTGCAGTCATTTATAATGGGAGAGGGCACAGATTTCTCTGCAACTGAGGTCTGAAAGGGATTAAGAAAATACTGTTTACCAATTATCATATAAACATCTATTAAGAAAATCGCTCTTGGATAAATTACACTGCATATTTGAGAAAATCACAGTGAAAGTTCAAAGATATAAAAAATAAATCAGTGACTGCGTGTTTCTGTATATCGGATTGAGAGATTAAAACACTGCCCGGGGCATAAATACATAATATATGCTATTGTGAAGAAATACACTGAAAATGGTTTTAGAATGTAAAACAAATAATAATACTGCCTCTAATTTCTGATATTTTATACGCAATTATACTGCAGTGTAATCTGTTGAGCTTTCCATTAGTACTGCTGAAAGCACTGGTAGTTTTAGTTGCCGCATTGCCTCTGCATTTATAGTTTGCAAGAAACTAAAATGGTATATTCTTATTCATCATAAATTGTAATAAATAAGAGGCTTTATTTTTTTATATTCCAAAACCATGTTGCCTTTTTCAAGTAGATTCTTCTAATTACCATATTGGAAATAAAATGACAACAGTTGTCCTATAAAAAAATGCTGAGAAAAAATTATGTCAATCTCAAAAATGTTGTTTATAATTACTAAAAATGTTGTTTATAATGACTAAAACATTCTAAATTACTCTTTAATGTTCTTTTAAATAATTATAAAAACATCACTTTAATAAGACATTTTGTTCTGTTGTTACTAAAATATCTGGGTTGTGTACATTAATTAATACAAGAAAGTGGCACAGATACTTAATTTTATAGTTAAAAAGTAATACATAAATGGGGAGTGTAGTACTCAGGCAGCCATTTTGTTTTGTTCTGAGGAAAATGTCTGGCTTGTGCACATTGTATGATGTAATATACTTGCTCAGGTATTCAAGCTTACTTTAAGGAAAGAAATAAAGAAATGGGAATGAATTGGTACTTGTTAGAGATTCAGTTCATAAGGCGGCCATTTTGCATAGTTTTCTGTAAAACAATATACTAGCCCAGGTAGTCAATAGTACATTAAAAATAAAGAAATGGGAATGATTTGGTACTAGGAGAGATTCACTTAATAAGGCGGCCATTTTGTTTGGTTTTCAGCATTATATAATGTACTAGCGAATTGCCCGTCAAAAAATGATGGCAATGAAATTGTAAGTGAGCTAATGGTGTTTGGTATATATAATGTGGCTGATGTAGCGTCCTTCGTTTTCTATGTCGTGCGACTTTTTCGGAATATCCATAGCTGATTGGTGTTTTTTTTCGGAATATCTGTAGGTGTTTGGTGTTGTTTTGGGTATTTAGGGACCTTTAGCCTTGTTTTCGTTTTATTCGGCGGCCATTTTTTCTCTCGCTTAGGTGATTTTCGGGTCTCTAAACTCAGAAATTTGTGGCTAAATGGAGGTGTAACTTCACTTGCAGAGGTCCTCGGTGCCCCCCCTTGCTGTGAGTAACCTTTTTATGTGTTTGTTGTTTGTATTTATTGTTTTTGTAATGTTTTTGGGGTCGCGCGGGTTGCGTCCTTGTTTTTTAATCTCTTAGTTGTTTTTCAGCAAATACGTAGGTGTTTTGCGTCTTTCGACGGCTGTAGCCTCGTTTTCGTTTTTTTCGGCGACCATTTTTTCTCTCGCTTAAAGAATTCTTTAGTGTCTAAACTCTTTTAATTTGAGTTAAATTGAGGTGTAACTTTAGTTTTCGAGGTCCTGGATGCTCCCTCTTCCTGTAAGTAAGCTTTTTATATATTTGTTGTATTTTTCATGTTTTCATGTGCGCGTGTCGCGGCTGATTTTTGCGAGGTCGTAATGGGTCTCGTATTTTCCTTGCGTAACAACGTAAATTTTGCAACGGCTCGCATGCTCACAACTATATATGTGATATACCAGTCCAGGTAGTCAAGAGTAAATAAAAAATAAAGAAATCAGGAATTATTTGGTATTTGGCAGCCATTTTGTTTGGTTTTCAGTAAAATGTCTGGGGTTTCAGCATTATCTACTGTAATATACTATCCCAGGTAGTCAAGACAATATTAAAAATAAAGAAATGGGGATTATTTGGTACTTGGAAAGATTCACTTTAAAAAGATGGCCATTTTGTTTTGTTTTCAGGAAAATATCAGCGTTTTGAGCAATATATAATGTAATATACTAGCCCAGGTAGTCAATACTACATTAAAAATAAAGAAATGGGGAATGAATTGTAACTCTGAGAGATTTGCTTCAATAAGTCGGCCATTTTGTTTGGTTTTCAACATTATCTAATGTAATATACAAGCCAAGATAGTCAAGAGTACATAAAAAATAAAGAAAATAGGAATTATTTGGTGCTTGGGGAGATTCACTTTAAAAAGATGACCATTTTGCTTGTATTTCAGGAAAATATTTGGGTTTTGAGCATTATCTAAAGCAATATACTAGTCTGGGTAGTCAATAGTACATTAGAATAAAGAAAAAGAGGATGATTTGGTACCCAGAGATTCACTTCGATAAGGAAGCCATTTTGTTTGGTCGATGAAAATATTGGGGTTTTGAGCATTATATGATGTATATCCTAGCCCAGGTAGTCAAGAGTGCATTACAGATAACAAATGGAGAATGTTTTGGTAGAGAGGCTTACTTTAGGCTGCAGACTGACCCCAGAGTGAGCTCAGCGCACGCCGAGCTTGTCCTGACGAAGCCCCCTCTCTATAGTAATGGCCATGAGTCATGTGACTGGGAATGCAGCTGGCAGTAGGCTGACCACAACGCTTACTAATGTCTTACAGGAGGTAGGAATTTGTCTCAGTTTAAAATTTCCTTAAAATGGAAGTGGCTGAGGGATTGTGTTACACGTACTGCCTTTGTTCTTTAGAGTTCAGATTCCTGTGTGTTAACTCTGTACATGTTATTCCCTGGCTCCCCCTCCCTGCACACACCATTATGTATATACATTTTTCAATATATGACATACACCATAAACCATACATTGTAAGCCAGAAAAAATACACGCTTAAGTTAATAAGAAAGTGTATTGGTTGTAGTGAGCGATACCTTTTAGTGGGCCAACATTTTATTGAATTATATAAATATATATATACAGAGCCTTCCAATAAAGCAATTTTCCCTCTGGTGAAGCTCCATCCATATTTTCAGCAGAATTCCCTCTCTTTTATTCAAACACAACTTCACATCAGATTTATCTGTTTCTTCAATGAAATACAGACCAGGAGTATGTCTGAGTAATGTATCTGTAGTATGCATGTAGAGATAGATGGATAGATGTGAACAATATGTCTGTTCTGCAGTATGTGTGTAGAGATAGACCTGAACGTTGTGTCTGTTCTGCGGTATGTGTGTAGAGATAGACCTGAACGGTGTGTCTGTTCTGCGGTATGTGTGTAGAGATAGACCTGAACGGTGTGTCTGTTCTGCCGTATGTGTGTAGATATAGACTTGAACATTGTGTCTGTTCTGCGGTATGTGTGTAGATATAGACTTGAACAATATGTCTGTTCTGCAGTATGTGTGTAGAGATAGACCTGAACATTGTGTCTGTTCTGCGGTATGTGTGTAGAGATAGGCCTGAACGGTGTGTCTGTTCTGCGGTATGTGTGTAGAGATAGACCTGAACGGTGTGTCTGTTCTGCCGTATGTGTGTAGATATAGACTTGAACATTGTGTCTGTTCTGCGGTATGTGTGTAGATATAGACTTGAACAATATGTCTGTTCTGCTGTATGTGTGTAGAGATAGACTTGAACGGTGTGTCTGTTCTGCTGTATGTGTGTAGAGATAGACCTGAACGGTGTGTCTGTTCTGCCGTATGTGTGTAGAGATAGACTTGAACACTGTGTCTGTTCTGCAGTATGTGTGTAGAGATAGACTTGAACATTGTGTCTGTTCTACGGTATGTGTGTAAAGATAGACTTGAACGTTGTGTCTGTTCTGCAGTATGTGTGTAGAGATAGACCTGAACGGTGTGTCTGTTCTGCTGTATGTGTGTAGAGATATACTTGAACGGTGTGTCTGTTCTGCTGTATGTGTGTAGAGGATAGACCTGAACGGTGTGTCTGTTCTGCTGTATGTGTGTAGAGATAGACCTGAACGGTGTGTCTGTTCTGTGGTATGTGTGTAGAGATAGACCTGAACGTTGTGTCTGTTCTGTGGTATGTGTGTAGAGATAGACTTGAACGTTGTGTCTGTTCTACGGTATGTGTGTAAAGATAGGCCTGAACATTGTGTCTGTTCTACGGTATGTGTGTAGAGATAGACCTGAACGGTGTGTCTGTTCTGCGGTATGTGTGTAGAGATAGACTTGAACGTTGTGTCTGTTCTGCAGTATGTGTGTAGAGATAGACCTGAACGGTGTGTCTGTTCTGTGGTATGTGTGTAGAGGATAGACCTGAACGGTGTGTCTGTTCTGCAGTATGTGTGTAGAGATAGACCTGAACGGTGTGTCTGTTCTGCCGTATGTGTGTAGAGATAGGCCTGAACGGTGTGTCTGTTCTGCGGTATGTGTGTAAAGATAGACTTGAACATTGTGTATGTTTTGCTGTATATGTGTAGAGACAGAATAATAAAATCAAATTGTGTGTCTGTTCTGTAGTATGTCATTAGAAGTCTGCCTGTTATCCATAGAGAGAGCAAGGCTGTGTATATTTGTGTGTATAGAGAGAGGCCACGAGTATGCCTGCTCTGTAGTATATTTGTGTATAGAATAAGGTCAGGAGTATGTTGCTATGGATATATGTGTATAAAGACAGGCAAGGTGAGTGTATGTTCTGCAGTAAGCATATGTGTAAATACAGTGGATATAAAAAGTCTACACACCCCTGTTAAAATGTCAGGTTTCTGTTCTGTAAAAAAATTAGACAAAGATAAATCATTTCAGAACTTTTTCCACCTTTAATGTGACCTATAAACTGTTGAACAATTGAAAAACAAACTGAAATCTTTTAGGTGGAGGGAATAAAAAAAATAAAAAAAATAATGTGGTTGCATAAGTCTGCACACCCTCTTATAACTGGGGATGTAGCTGTGTTCAGAATTAAGCAATCACATTCCAAATCGTGTTAAAAAGGAGTCAGCATACACCTACCATAATTTAAAGTGCCTCTGATTAACCCCAAATAAAGTTCAGCTGCTCTAGTCTTTCCTGAAATTTTCTTAGTTGCATCCCACAGCAAAAGCCATGGTCCACAGAGAGCTTCCAAAGCATCAGAGGGATCTCATTGTTAAAAGGTATCAGTCAGAAGGGTACAAAAGAATTTCCAAGACATTAGATATACTATGGAACACAGTGAAGACAGTCATCATCAAGTGGAAAAAATATGGCACAACAGTGACATTACCAAGAACTGGAGCTCCCTTCAAAATTTATGAAAAGATGAGAAGAAAACTGGTCTGAGAGGCTACCAAGAGGCCTACAGCAACATTAAAGGAGCTGCAGGAATATCTGGCAAGTACTGGCTGTGTGGTACATGTGACAACAATCTCCTGTATTCTTCACATGTCTGGGCTATGGGGTAGAGTGGCAGGACGAAAGCCTTTTCTTACGAAGAAAAACATCCAAGCCAGGATACATTTTGCAAAAACCCATCTGAAGTCTCCCAAAAGCATGTGGGAAAAGGTGTTATGGTCTGATGAAGCCAAGGTTGAACATTTTGGCCAAAATTCCAAAAGATATGTTTTGGTGCAAAAACAACACTGCACATCACCAAAAGAACACCATACCCACAGTGAAGCATGGTGGTGGCAGCATCATGCTTTGGGGCTGTTTTTTTCAGCTGGAACTGGGGCCTTAGTTATGATAGAGGGAATTATGAACAGTTCCAAATACCAGTCAATATTGGCACAAAACCTTCAGGCTTCTGCTAGAAAGCTGAACATGAAGAGGAACTTCATCTTTCAGCATGATAACGACCCAAAGCATACATCCAAATCAACAAAGGAATGGCTTCACCAGAAG
The DNA here is from genome assembly GCA_027410445.1 of Discoglossus pictus. Classification (NCBI taxonomy): domain Eukaryota; kingdom Metazoa; phylum Chordata; class Amphibia; order Anura; family Alytidae; genus Discoglossus; species Discoglossus pictus. Next base: position 18,793,966 of record CM050168.1, read on the forward strand.
AAGATTAACGTTTTGGAATGGCCCAGCCAGAGCCCAGACCTGAATCCGATTAAAAATCTATGGGGTGATCTGAAGAGGGCTGTGCACAGGAGATGCCCTCGCAATCTGATAGATTTGGAGTGTTTTTGCAAAGAAGAGCGGGCAAATCTTGTCAAGTCAAAATGTGCCATGCTGATAGACTCATACCAAAAAAGACTGAGTGCTGTAATAAAATCAAAAGGTGCTTCAACAAAGTATTAGTTTAAGGGTGTGCATACTTATGCAACCATATTATTTTATTTTTATATTTTTTCTTTCCTCAACCTAAAAGATTCAGTTTGTTTTTCAATTGAGTTGTGCAGTTTATAGGTCACATTAAAGGTAAAAAAGTTCTGAAATTATTTATCTTTGTCTCGTTTTTTTACAGCACAGAAACCTGACATTTTAACAGGGGTGTGTAGACTTTTTATATCCACTGTAGATGATGAAGGTGTTCTCCACTTATGGGTGTATATGTTTATTATGCAGCATATATATGCGTATATAGAATAAAGTGTGTGCAGTTACCAAATTACAATGGTATATGCAAATTCTAAGATAAGTAAGTAGGATGATCTAGCAATGAAGAATTTCTGCAACACATTTAGTACATCTGGCCCATGCTCTTCAGTGTCCTGTAATCTGTTCTCTTTATTTGCTTCCACTGGAAATCAGAGCCATCCCATATTGGTCTTTGCATCTGTGAGACATCAAATATTCAAGATGTTTATAGGGGGGTGAAAACCTATTGGATCCATATGTGCTAAGAGCAAATTACACTTTTGTTTCGATTGCAGGTTAAAGGGACACAGCAAAGGTCGCAGTTAATCAAGAAATGAAAAATACACAGATACATTGAATTGCAATAGGTTGTTCAGTGAGAATTTGAGTGGAAGTGATAAATAATTGCATTTGTAAGTTAGTTTTTCAAGGATAAATTATGACCAGACGCTAAGTATATTATGGAGAGTAGAGGTAAAAACCTTCAAGTGTATATACAGTAAGGGAAGAAAAGATCATTCTGAGCACACTTACATGTCTTAAGTAGGTCAAAATAGCTATTTTCCCACAGAACTTCTCGGAAAACAGCATTCCCAGTACCGCTAATGATTCTGGGTAATGACATGCAAATGAGACTACCTTTGTATAGGACCTCCCTCTCTATATCTCTCTTTATCTAGAGACTTCAATTAACTCTCACTGTGTGTATGATAAATAAAGCATGGCCACTTGTATAAATAATAATTGTCATATATATTTTATTTGCTAACGTATCTTTATGCTGTTTTATATTAACACCCACCCACTGTGGGTGTTCATTAATTGCGCTAGGTAAGTAGAATTAGGTAATTTCTTAAAATATCCAAACACAATTATCTAACATACTGAATGTTTTAGTAACAAGCAATTATAATTATACAGAATATATATATGTATGTATAAATATATATATAATATATAGTACATTTGTAAGAGTAAGCCCATTTGAAAGTCTAAAAAAACGTATTTCTTGCTCAAGTTTCCCAGAAATACAGTCATTGTACTGCACTCTGAAAGACTGGGCGGGGACATGCAAATGAGGATACCATGTATCTTACGATTAAATCCCAAATATGATCTTATATATAATATATATATTTAATTTCAGCAATTGGGACCTTTGCTGTGTCCCATTAAAAGCAGCGAGTGTATTGCAAACTGTAGTTCTCTTTTGCTATCAATGTAATCTCCATGAGATTATAGGAATTGGGGGGGGATGAGGGGGACAGATCCCCCCCAGATTTCTCATTGTGTGTATAGAAGCTGTTCTGTGTATCAAGTGAGCTGGGCCCCCCCAGAATTATTTTGGTTCCCACAACCCTGACCGTAATATCCGCACATGGGCCACACTTGGTAGATGCCGCCCGCCGTGTCTAGTGGGTAAGGCGCTGCAGCTTACGTTTGCAATCTTGCGGCTGAGTGTTCATACTGAGCAGACACACCCTTTCACTCCTTCCGCTACAACCCTCGATTTCCTCACACTGAGGCCCCCCACCCTGCTGCCACATGCTTTCACTAGGATCCACTGCATTAACTCCTTCACTACCAGGGGAGTCAGCCATCAAATTACACCCCACGCATGTATATCATTTGTTTCCCTTATTAAATGAGTATATTTCATAGACTTTAGAATTATAATATATCACAGAGCTGTTCTGTCCTGGCCCTAATGACTTGCGCTCAACACATAATATAAATGCCTGCCTGCAGAGGGACCCCCTTCCAGGGTGGGCCCCTAACAAATGTACCCACCCTCCCCGGCATCAATGGCCCACTCAATTACTATATACACATCTATTATTTAAAATATCACAATTCTACTAATCAAATTATTACTATACACAACGACAATATTATGGTACCCAGGGCTACTACTCACTAAATTACTATACACAATTTTAATACTTACTATTTACAATATTTACTATTCACATTAGTACCAAGTATTGCACTCGTTATTACTAAACACACCTACCAAGCCGTCCTATTCATAATATTACTATACACATATGAATTTACCATGTACATTATTTATTGTTACTATACACATGCACCTCCCTCTACTCAAGTGGTATTATTTTTCATTGAACTATTCACAACCCTCAGGTTTAATATACTACAGTATTACCATGTACAGTTGCTATTGTACACACTGTTACTATTCATATCTCTACTCAACACATTGATAGTGTTCAAAGCTTTAAATAAAACATTGCATCTGTTTGTATCCTTTTTATAGTTTTACTCAACACATTGTTACTGTTCATACTTCTATTAAATACTCAGATAGTGTTTATATTACTACTCAGGACACTGACAATAACTCTATTTAATACACTACTCACTACACATTTTGACTTTACTGTTCACTCTACTCAGTATATTGATAGTGTTGAATCCCTGTTCATCACAGTGTTACTATTTAGACATATACTATATACTCAGTCTTACTATTTACTCAGCTCATTGTTAGTTTACTACTCATAACACTACTCTACAATGCTCTACTCAACACAGTGTTGTTGTATTATTCATAACACAACTCCACTTTGTTACTAATTAAACCTCTACTCTGCACACCTACTGTTCGTACTACTACTGAAAATAGCTTTACTTAATATATTAATCGTGGTTGTAACTTTTTTCAGTACAATGTTATTTATCAGAACTGTAATCAAGAAGTTACTACACACAACACTACTCACATACTACATGCAACTCTACTCAGTACATTATAACTGCACACATATACTACATACAACTCTACTCAATACATAATCATAACACACACATACTACATGCAACTCTACTCAATACATTATCATTACACACACATACTACATGCAACTCTACTCAATACATTATCATTGCACACACATACTACATGCAACTCTACTCAATACATTATCATTGCACACACATACTACATGCAACTCTACTCAATACATTATCATTGCACACACATACTACATGCAACTCTACTCAATACATTATCATTGCACACACATACTACATGCAACTCTACTCAATACATTATCATTACACACACATACTACATGCAACTCTACTCAATACATTATCATTGCACACACATACTACATGCAACTCTACTCAATACATTATCATTACACACATACTACATACGGCTGTACCCATCACATTATCACTGGACACATATACTATATACAGCTGTACCCATCACATTATCACTGCACACACATACTATATACAGCGGTGCTCATCACATTATCACTGCACACACATACTATATACAGCTGTACTCGTCACATTATCACTGCACATACATACTATATACTGCTGTACTCATCACATTATCACTGCACACATATACTATATACTGCTGTACTCATCACATTATCACTGCACACATATACTAGATACAGCTGTACTCATCACATTATCACTGCACATACATACTATATACTGCTGTACTCATCACATTATCACTGCACACATATACTATATACTGCTGTACTCGTCACATTATCACTGCACATACATACTATATACTGCTGTACTCATCACATTATCACTGCACACATATACTAGATACAGCTGTACTCATCACATTATCACTGCACATACATACTATATACTGCTGTACTCATCACATTATCACTGCACACATATACTATATACTGCTGTACTCGTCACATTATCACTGCACACATATATTACCCATTTTTATTTAACACATTTTGACTTTTTTTACTCAATATATTATTTCTCTATTACTCTATACAGCTACTACACACTACATGGTTAACAAATTAGATGTGTACACAGCTACTAAACACTTATTATTACTGTATGAATATCATTGTACACAGCTCTATATCAACTAGACAATAGCTCCGCACACACCCTACTAGACAAACACCCGGAATACCTTCCTCACATACAGTATAGTACAGTATATCTGCCCAGCTTTCTGCTTAGATCAACAACTGTTTGTTTGATGTCAGGCTTTGAGCTCAGAGCCAGACCTGCTGAATAGATACTCATATTGTCATTGTTGTGTAATTGTACAACACCCACATGTTACCCGGCAGAATACAATAGGGAGCTAAACAGGGAGTATTATAATAACATTCAGTTGTGGGCAGGTAATAAGAAACTTTCACAACAGGGTGAGAAAAGGCTGACACTCCATTATTATTATTATTATTATTACTAGTCGTTTACCCGTCATAAATGACGGTATAATATTACATGTGCCTCCCTCCCTCCCCTGTGTCTCTTCCTCCCTCCCCTGTGTCTTTTTTTCTCCCTCCCCTGTGTCTCTTTCCCTCTCTCTCCCTCCCCTGTGTCTCTTCCCCCCTCCTCCCTCCCCATGACTCTTTCCCCCTTTCCCCCTTTGTCTCTTTCCCCTCTCCTCCTTCCCCTGTGTATCTTTGTCCCCTCCTCCCTATCCTCTGTCTCTTTCCCCCTTACCCCTCTGTCTCTTTCCCCTCTCCTCCCTCCCCTGTGTATCTTTTGCCCCTCCTCCCTCCCCTGTGTCTCTTTCTTTCTCCCTTTCCCCCTCTGTCTCCCCTCCTCCCTCCCCTGTGTATCCTTTCCCCATTTCCCCTCTGTCTCTTTCTCCCCTCCTCCCTCCCCTGTGTCTCTTTCCCCCTTTCCCCGTCTGTCTCTTTTCCCTCTCCTCCCTCCCCTGTGTCTCTTTCCCCCTCCTCCCTCCCCTGTGTCTCTTTCCCCCTTACCCCCTCTGTCTCTTTCCCCTCTCCTCCCTCCCCTCTGTCTCTTTCCCCCTTACCCCCTCTGTCTCTTTCCCCTCTCCTCCCTCCGCTGTGTATCTTTCTCCCCTCCACCCTCCCCTGTGTCTCTTTCTTTCTCCCTTTCCCCCTCTGTCTCCCCTCCTCCCTCCCCTGTGTATCCTTTCCCCATTTCACCTCTGTCTCTTTCTCCCCTTCTCCCTCCCCTGTGTCTCTTTCCCTCTTTCCCCCTCTGTCTCTTTTCCCTCTCCTCCCTCCCCTGTGTCTCTTTCCCCCTTTCCCCCTCTGTCTCTTTCCCCTCTCCTCCCTCCCCTGTGTATCTTTCCCCATACCTCCTGTCTCTTTCCCCTCTCCTCCCTACCCTCTGTCTCGTTCCCCTCTCCTCCCTCCCCTGTGTCTCTTTCCCCCTTTTCCCCTCTGTCTCTTTCCACTCTCCTCCCTCCCCTGTGTCTCTTTCCCCATTCCTCCTGTCTCTTTCCCCTCTCCTCCTTCCCCTTTGTATATTTCTCCCCTCCCCCCCCCCTGTTTCTTTCCCCTCTCCTAGTGTCCCTTTCCCCCTTTCCCCCTCTGTCTCTTTACCCCACTCTGGCGCAGCGGTGCGCACTGCGGCATGTACGGAATCCATACAAATAGTTTCTATCGTTCGCATGTTCTCCCACTGGAGCGTTACGCATTCTTTAGAAACGATATTAGTGATTAATAATAATAATATTAATAATATAATTGCCTCATGTTTTCAGCTGAATCTTTAAAACAACATAACTAATATTGAAATCAAATGAAAAGTACACGTGGTATAGAGAACAATAATTGTAATTATTTGTTATTAAACATTTTGTGTGGAAGTGTTAGATAATTCAGCTTGAAAGTTGGTTATTTTAAACATACATTATCTGTACATAACCTCCCTCTCTGTGATTGTCTATATCTAGGGTTATTTATTAGCACTTAAGGTGGGGATGATAAGAAGAGCGTGCCCAGTCCAATAAATAATAATAGTCACAGAGCTGCCTACTTGTTATTTTGTTAATAAATTAGAATATATATATATATCTCAAAGGGTGTAATAATGTGTTCAGAAAAGCAATGCAAGAACAAGAGGTCATGATCTGAAATAGGAAGGTCAAAGATTCAGTGGTAATAGTTGATAAGTGGAACATCCTTCCAGGGTTAGTGGTACTCTTACACTGTTAAGTAATCCAAGCATACTTGGCATATAAAATGGCCATCTTAAGTCTTAAAGGTACATGGAAGATTTCTGGATTCATTAGGAATATGATATACCTGTGTATCTATTTACTTCCATGTACTTTATTAAGTAATGCTTAAAATCTGTTTTTTTTCTACCTAAAATCTTGCAGATCGTTCTTAACTGTTTTTCCCCTCTACAGCTCATGAAGACGGTGTACTTGTACAGGGTGTGCAGTGTCTCATAGCAACATTTTGCAACTTGAGAGAGGGCAGGCTAATGTACACGTCACACTGTGTATATTCATGAGCTACAGAGGGCAGACCCAAACAAGTACAAATTGTATGATTTTAGGCAGAAAACAAACAGATCTTATGAGCACCTCTTTATATAAAAAAAGTACATAAAAGTAACTAAAGATACAGGGGCATTATATACCTAGGAAAATCCAGAAACCTTCCATGTCCTTTTAATGAATCCAATATCTAGGTAGATAAAATGGGCAGGTTAGAGGGGTATTTTTGCTGTTATACGTCTCAAATCTATGTTTGATTGCTGTGACGATCATCACAAGTAACTGAGCAAACACTGCTAAGTGATTTACAACCAATTCCCAGAATTTCCTCCATACTTTGTCAGGTTAGAACTCGTGTTTCTTATTATTAATAATAATAATAATAATATTGATAATAATAATAATAATAATAGTAATGATAATAATAATACGTTTATAGTGTTTAAAAAGGGATCCCTGGTGGTCCAGTGGTTAGGATTCAGTGCTTTCACCGCTGTGACCTGGGTTTGTGCCAGGCAGGAAACCAAGAGGTCACACCACCCTGAAGCCAAGCAGGGTTGGGCCTGGTCAGTACTTGGATGGGAGACCACCTAGGAATACCAGGAGCTGAATGCTGTGGCCCACTGAAGAAGGAACTGGCAACCCACTCCAGTATCCCTGACATGAATACCAACTGGATCAGCATTGAGTGTTGCGCTCCATGAGGTCACGGAGAGTGGGACACGACTGAGCGATGCAAACAAACGTGTTTAAATAACAATCTTTTAAAGGGATGATCACCCTCCTGCGAAATACAAATGTACTTTTATAATATTTGTTTCCTATTTTTTATGCAAGTACAGGATTGAATCTCCAGGCTGCAGACACTGGGCACACCCAGAGCCTCGCCCGCTCTCCACTGCTACACAGTCTGCACTGCCCTCTATGGGCCCACAAGGGTAATGCAGCAGTCAGGACATGATTAAAGGAACATTGTACTCTCATAGTGCTTAAAGACCACTGAATATGGATTCATCTTACTAGGGTTCCCTGGTGGTCCAGTGGTTAGGATTCAGGCTTTGACCTGGGTTCGATTCCAATCAGGGAACCAAGAGGTCACACCACCCTGAAGCCGAGGAGGGTTGAGCCGTGTCAGTACTTGGATGGGAGACCACTTAGGAATACCAGGAGCTGTATGCTGTGGCCCATTGGAGAAGGAACTGGCAACCCACTCTCTGCCATGAATACCAAGTGGATCAGCATGGTGTGTTAGAGTCCAATAGGAGGTTAATAGACCACTGAATGGGGTTTCATTTTCCTATTTAATAACCAATTAACAATAATATAATTATAGTTTCAGTAAATATAAATCGGTAAAGAATGTACCTACACCCATATTTACCGGTGACTTATCTCTAGTATAGATGCACCTGTAGATATAAGGAGCTTATGGAAAGAAAAGCACTGAAGGTACCATAAATTACATGCCCCCCCCCCCCCCCCCCCCCTAAATACTTATATACTCACTTCACTGCTTGGCTGAGAAACCAAAAGAAAACCCTGAATCTGGTTATTGCGGGAGCTTGTGATTTTTTGTCCATTCAGAACATGACTTTATATAAAAACTTGTAGAAAACTGTGAAATTTGTCAATTTTAAAAATGTTATTTTTCAGTGAAGTGTTTGATATAGATTTGGGGTGCTCCATGGCCCTCTAAAGAAGGGGTGTAGTTTATTCCTAAAAGGGACAGTACAGAGTATCACAGCTCCCAATTCATCTTAATACCACAGAGGGGCAGCAAAACCAAATACTGACATGGGATGGATATCCCTGACATAGTATTTTAGGAGTATTGTACAGTATTGTCACACCATCTCACACCAGTGCAGCAGGTGCAAAGCACCAGGGCCCACATCAGGACCCTTTATTAGATTAGGATATTAGATAATTACTTTATAGAAACGTGATCTGATCATAAGTTGATTCTTTTTTGTGCTGTTCAGTCGTTTTCGACTCTGTGTGACCTCATGGACCGTAATTATTATTGTTAATTAGCTATTAATTAGTTATTAAATAAAATGAAACCCTTTAAGCATAGAGCACTGTAACTATGAGACTGTGTTTGTATTGTTCAGTCGTGTCCGACTCCCTATGGCCTCATGGACCGCAACCAACCATGCTGATCCAGTTGGTATTCATGGCAGAGATCGTGGGGTGGGTTGCCAGTTCCTTCTCCAGTGGGCCACAGCATACAGCTCCTGGTATTCCTACGTGGTCTCCCATCCAAGTACTGACCAGGCCGAACCCTGCTTGGCTTCAGGGTGGTGTGACCTCTTGGTTCCCTGATTGGAATCAAACCCAGGTGGCAGCATTGAAAGCACCAAATCCTAGCCACTGGACCACCAGGGAACCCATGGCCCATGACATGTAATGACGTGTTAAAGGCGCACTAAAAGCAAATTGGGAAAATGGACTTTCATTATATCTGAAAGAGGGTATTTAAAAAAAAAAAATCTTTGTTTCTAACAGTGCTGTCAGAGCAGAATAAACTGATTCAAACTGACTGGGGGGGCTGGTATCCAATGGGCAGTAATATAGGTGGACACTTGCTGATAATTGCTTTGTCTAAACAGGATTCACTTAATATTATATATTATTCTTTAAATATATGACTACAGTGGTTCTAAAGGACCACTGGTTCCCTGGTGGTCCAGTGGTTAGGATTCACTGCTTTCACCGCTGCAACCTGGGTTTCATTATAGACAGGGAACCAAAAGGTCACAACACCCTGAAGCCATGCAGGGTTGGGCATGGTCAGTACTTGGATGGGGTCCATCTAGGAATACCAGGAGCTGCATGCTGTGCACCACTGGAGAAGGAACTGGCAACCCACTCCAGTATCTCTTCCATGAATACCAAGTGGATCAGCATGGTGTATCAAGGTCACGGAGGGTCAGACATGACTGAACAACACAGACGACCATAGCCCCAAACAAAGATTTATAACATGTATTTAAAAGATGACATTTTAAATATTATAAAAACAGTTTTGTTTTTGTATGAGAAACAATGAATCTATAGTGTAAAAAAATTACATTAAATATCGACGGTTTGGGAATGTTTTCTCCTTTTGTCCTGACAGGAAACAGAGGGGGCAGTGAGCCTTATGGATATCTGAATTACCACATATTGTGTTTTTTCTCATTGATATTAATGTAAATCAGACAAAAAAAACAAAATTAACATGAGTTCTGGGCTATACTTCCTTTTCAGATAAAAGTATTTAAAATATATATTTTTGTTGCTGTTTTAGTGATGAATTTCTTCAATTAAGATCACTTATTTGTATAAAACCTGCTCTGTCAGAACGTCTTGGACTGGAGTGTTCCTTTAAGGAAGTTGATCCTTTGGCACATTCTCTCTCTCCTTGTATATATATATATATATGTGAATATCTTATTACCGCACATTTCCTTATTGATGTGTCATTTCCTAGAAGGACCCAGAGGTTTGTCTGATAAAAGAGACAGGAATTCAGTCCCTGTTTCTTTAAATATATCAATGTATAAATCATTTGCAATGTCCCTCAATGTGAGCACAAATGTACTATTTATTTACTGTCCTTTACGCTCTTTTGCCCACCATAAATTAAATTGTAATAATAAATTGTTGTGGTAAATTACCTACTCATAAAATCTACTACACAAGCTAGGAACCAGCCCCACTCTGATGAGCCAGTAACCTAACAGTTATCTGTGGGTAGGTTTCCTGGCTTGTATATAATCCATCCTGGGCTTTGTTCAAATCTGTGTGATACAGCAGGCATATGCTTATAAGGAACCATGTTTAAAATGGTTATGAATTACAAGAGCGAAGCCTTTGTGGGCACATTTACATGTCCCTGCACAGGCTCCCAGAATGCAGTGTAATAACGGTATTTTTCAGAATTCTGAGTCAAAAACTAATTTTTTTACTTGTTTTAGACAAGTTAAACATCAGCACAAATGTACTCTTTATTTACTTTATTACGAAGGAAAGAAACGCACGGAAATCCTGTGCATGGAAAAATTTGAGTTATTTTTTACAAAATAGATTTGTTTTTGCATGGAAAATAAGTAAAAACCTGGATTTACAGTGACCTTCTTGGCTCCTCCGTGTGACCGATCAGAGGAAGCAATAAGAAGCTGGACAGAGGTCAGGGGTCAGTGACCTCAGATCAGGGGCAATAACCATAAAACAGACTGCAAGCTTTTAGGGATTAAATAAAAACAGACTGTTAGCTTTGAGGGTTCTTGTTTTGTTTGTATCGCCCAGTCGTGTGCGACACTCTGTGACCTTATGGTCTGTAACACACCAGGTCATCTTTATGTGGGTACTGGGGTGGGTTGCCAGTTCCTTCTCCAGTGGGCCACAGCATACAGCTCCTGGTATTCCTAGATGGTCTTCCATCCAAGTACTGACCAGACCTAACTCTGCATGGCTTCAGGGTGGTGTGACCTTTTAGTTCCCTGACCGGAATTGAACCCAGGTCACAGCTGTGAAAGCACTGAATCCTAACCACTGGATCACCAGGGAACCCTCACTTTCAAGGTAGCCTTGTTTAAATAAAACAGATTGCGAGCTCTTAGGGTAATCAGGATTAAATAAAACAGATTGCGAGATCTAAGGGTAGTTGGGATTACCTAAAAAACAGTTTGTGAGTTCTTAGAGTATTGTGTTTGCTTCATTCAGTTGTGTCCAACTCTCCATGACCTCATGGACAGCAACACACCATGCTGATCCACTTGGTACTCATGGCAGAGATACTGGAGTGGGTTGCCAGTTCCTTCTCCAGTGGGCCACAGCATACAGGTATTCCTAGGTGGTCTCCGATCCAAGTACTGAACAGGACCAATCCTGCATGGCTTCAGGGTGGTGTGACGTCTTGGGTCCCTGACTGGAATAAAACCCAGGTTGCAGCGGTGAAAGCACCGAATCCTACCACTGGACCACCAGGGAGCTCATTTTTAGAGTAGTCTGGATTAAATAAAACAGTTTGTGAGCTCTTAGAGTGTTGTGTTTGCGTCATTCAGTCGTGTCCGACTCTCCATGACTTTTAGGGTCGTCTGTATTAAATGAAACACTTTGCAATATTTTCTGGTATCTGCATGTTAGCAGAATCTTTTACCAGACTGTGAGGATTAAACAGATTACAAGCTCTTTGGGCAATTGGGTATTAAAGTTGATTACAAACTGTATGAGTAGCCTGAATTAACTAAAAAACTAATTGCAAGCTCCTCTACCAAATTGCAAGAACTAAATCAGATAGGAAATATTTTAGGATAGTATGGATTATATAAAGTTAGAGTGTAGGCTCCGAGCCTAGCCTGCATCACATAAAATCAGTGACAAGCTTGTTCATATATCTATCTACAATAACTAAACTAGATTGCCAGCTCTTGTGGTTATATGTACTAAATAAAACAGACCACAGACCTTGTTTTTATCAAACTACCCATTGTCTGCATTGTATAAAACTAGATTGCAAGTTCTTCTTCCACACAATAGTAGGATTGGATTCTATATGGTGGGGAGCGGGGCTGCCTTATATATACATTGTACTAGCAGTTTTTCCCTACAGTAAATCATTTCTGAAATATTAAGAATTGATTTTTCATCCCCGGACTGCTTGATATAGGTGGAAGAGGGGTCTAACTGCCAGATAACAGTGCAGGTCTTTATTTCGATCACCACAAAGACAAGCATACTGTCATCCTAATTAGCACATCAAAGCAGCTAATTAATCTATGTGAGTCTCTCATTTGCATATGAATACAGCAACAACAACATGGATTGATTGAATTTAGAAAAAAATGGATAACACAACATAGCCAGCTTTTAAGACTCTTTAAGCATAACAAAACAACTTGATTTTGAGCTGACTCTACTTAACGCCTGTATATGTTACAAATAAAGGATAATAATATTAATAACAGAGGCCCTTTAACCGATGACTTCTGAATAAAAAATTAAAATCATGATTTTTTGTTTTTGGATTTTTTCCTAAACAAGGTTTCCTATCTGAAATTTCCCCTTCTGGATCACTACCTTGTCAGGGTGAAGGGGCTTGTGTGCAATGAAGCTGTGAGCTATACCATGTAGGGTCACCCAAGAGGGGGAAGTCATAGCAGAGAGATCAGACAAATCATGTTCCATTAGAGAAGGAACTGGCAACACACTCCAGTATTTTGGCCATGAAAGCCTTATGGATGAGCACAACGAGGCACCAGATTAGCCTGATGTGCCGTGGTCACAGAGAGTCAGACACAACTGAATGACTAAACAACTAAATCTGAACTTGAAGTATTTGAAGCCTTCTGTCTAGAGTCCCATATATAATATATGAAAGCTGGAAATGAAGTATCATGCTGTTAGCGCTGAATGTCATTAAGATGGCACAAGATTTCCTGCAGGAAAATGCTGACATCATCGCCCCGACAAAAAGCAGAAGAGGTCACCGCTGGGGGCAGCCAGAACATGGGATTGGGGGAGGAACCTCTGCACAGAACAGGCGTGCTGACATGTCCTCCTAGCAGCTGAGCACACAAGGGTCGCTGGTATTTAAGCACTACTTTGGCCCTTTAAGGCAGTCCCACTCACTGTATAGGAACTTGGTGAGAGAGCTTGCAATCTAGTTCTATACAATGCAGACAGTTGGAGACATTAAGTACAGACTTGTATTTATATGGATCTAAAAGGGTATAAAATGTGCAGCCAAGTCTTCTATCCGTGTCTTCAACAAATAAGATGATAGATGGCTTCTTGGGAAAGGTCTAGTACTTGGAACAGGAGTGCAGGACTTTTATGTACTCTACTAATAGACAGCTCTGTTCAGTCCATGGAAGTTACACACTCTCACTGGAAAGTGGTCACTCTCACTGGAAGGTGGTCACTCTCACTGGATGGTGGTCACTGTTAATGGATGGTGGTCACTAGCAATGGATGGTGGTCGCTATCAATGGATGGTGGTCACTCTCACTTGATGGTGGTCACTATCACTGGATGGTGGTCACTCTCATTGGATGGTGGTCACTATCACCTGATGGTTTTCACTATCACTTGATGGTGGTCACTATCACTGGATGGTGGTCACTCTCACTGGATGGTGGTCACTATCACCTGATGGTTTTCACTATCACTTGATGGTGGTCACTATCACTGGATGGTGGTCACTATCACTTGATGGTGGTCACTATCACTGGATGTTTTTCACTATCACTTGATGGTGGTCACTATCACTGGATGGTGGTCACTATCACTTGATGGTGGTCACTATCACTGGATGGTGGTCACTATCACTTGATGGTGGTCACTATCACTGGATGGTGGTCACTATCACTGGATGGTGGTCACACTCAATAGACATTTATACAAGGTACAGATTCTCATTGAATTATTGAATCACATTTGACAACCTGCACACAAGATTTTCGAATAAAGGATGTAATTATTTGAAATTCTGAAAAACATTTTGCTCAAAATAACATAATATAAATATGACACTTCAGTGGTACTTTACTACAGGAAATATAGTAGGATACACAAACAGTTAATAATACCCACAAACCCAGGGGTGCCACTATTTTTTATTCTTAATATAGAACTATACTTCCATTCAATCTACCATTTTGAATTACAGAATAACATAAGAATCCTTTAGATTGTAAGTAGCGAGTTTCCATTCTAGTAAGGTGTTTTGGGAAAAAGCACTTTTACAAGATTTTTGAAGCTCATAACAGGGCCCTCCATTTTCTACAATTGTTAATGTTTGTATAATGTTGTATATTTCTTTTTTTTTAACCCCCCGGTACATCGCTACGGAATATGTTGGCGCGATACATCATATATGTACTGTTTTGCATTTAAAGTCTTGACCAATATTCTCAGTCTGTATTCACACTCAGTAAATGGCTCCATGACATCAGGAGTACTGTAGATGGCAATGTCTATTAATATAGAGTATTATCCACAGTCGTTATATTTCTTTTCTTATATACAGACAGTTATCAACATTTGAAATGTCTGGTATGAAGCAATAGACTGAAATATTATGTAGGATTTAAATATATGACCTTGATGTTAGTGGTGGAAAATAGTTTGCTAATTAGGGTCATCACCAAATGGTTTGTCTTGAATAATTAAGACTTCACTTCAATGTCTATTATTGTTCTTTGGAATACTGTCCAAAGAATAATACTAGTGAGGTCATCACTCAAGAAACAAGACTATGTTTGAGTGAGTGAGCCTTTTAGGAAGAGCTAAAGTCAGTGAATGAGCCTGATGTCCAGGAATCAAGACTATCCTTCAATAAGTTTGTCTTCTGTGAAAGAAACATGATTGCCCATCAATGAGCACATTTGCTGTCCAAAAAACAAGACTACTTTTCAATGATTGTGATTGCTCATCCAAAAAAACAAGATGATCCTTCAATGACTGAGCTGACTGTCCATGAAACAGGATTACAATTCAATATGTGAGTCTGTCTTGAAAAAAACAGGACTTCCCTTCAAGTGTGAGCGTGTCATCCTTGAAACAAGACTATCCATAAATGAGCTCACTACTCGAGAAACAAAACTATTCTTCATCAAGTGAACGTACTGTCCAATAATATAACTACCACTCACTCAATGAATATGGCATTCAATAAACAAGATATACTTGTCACCCAAGAAACAAGACCACCCTTTAGTGAATGACCATGACTTCCAATACATTATATATCCTTTATTGAATGTGACTACGTCCCAATAAAATCTCCTACTCCTCAATGAGTAAGGTGAGCTTCCACTGAATACTATTATCAATCAGCCCCACCTTCCAATAATAGAGATTGCCTTCCAGTGAATGTCTTAGTAAGTCTGATTTTGAAATAATTAGATGTCTTTGTTGTGTGAGGCTACATTCAACCCATTAGGTTTATCTCCTAATTTGCAAGATTACTTTTCAATTAATTATATTGTGTCCCTGCAGAGGAGACAACCTCTTCAATTCAGTGAGCCTATCTTCCATTAAACAAGATTGCTTTCCAATGAATATAACCACCATGCAGTGAGTGAAGATGTTTACCAACCAAATGTCACCAAAGAGTGAGGTGATTTCCAAAAGAGTGAGGTGATTTCCAGCGAAAAAGATTGCCTCCCCTTATATGAGACTTCTGAATTGGCTTAGCTTCCACTGAGCAAGGTCACCTTCAATTAATGAGATAACCTTTATAGTGAGTTAAAATGTCTTCCTTTTAATTAGACACATTTTCAATGAGCAAGATGACCTTATTTTCAATGAGACTACCCCATAATGAGAGTGTCAACCTTCAAATGAGAGTGAATAACTCACAATGAGTGCTACTCAGCTTTCCATTAAGAAGGAGCGAGACCATCTTCTAGACAGTTAATGGCTTCCATGTCGTAATACCCAATGACTAGGACTATCTGGTAGTAGAGCAGGTAAGGATCTGTATTACAATATATATTTACCTGTCCCAAGTAGTAGACCTATTCCCCAATCATTAATAGCTTAATCTGCTGAAGGTAGCGATATATTGACGATGTACGTCTTTTGCATGGCTACACATAGTTTTATATCCTTTTACAAACACATTAATACAAAGTAACTGTGCTGTACGGTTCTT
The DNA here is from genome assembly GCA_027410445.1 of Discoglossus pictus. Lineage (NCBI taxonomy): Eukaryota > Metazoa > Chordata > Amphibia > Anura > Alytidae > Discoglossus > Discoglossus pictus. The sequence continues at coordinate 18,810,387 of CM050168.1, forward strand.
TACTTAAGATATATTTTCTGATGCTGTGTAGGTACACTGCAACCCCATAAAATAATATAAAAAATAAAATATGTTTTTTATATTCAATGATATGTAGTCCTGGCCATATCTGTCATGTCTCTGACTTCATATCATTGGATACATAGGTAATACATAAAAAGGTTGTTTTTTTATTTTTTACCTTACTAAAAAAAAATCTTATTATAATAATAATATCAAAATACAGTGTATCTATAAATTAAATCAGCTAACTAAAATATTACTGAAGATATCTATGGGGAGTGGCCATTAATGTCCTAAAATAGTACTATATAAAAAGTCATCTCCGTGACACATTGACCACATCATGTACTTCAAATATATTTGGGTGTGTCTGTAAGCATTTTCCTCATAATTGTTGCAATTTCCCGACCCCATGGTGCACCCAAGAGATTATTCCCTATTCTGAGAGGATTGTATCACACATCTGTACATTCACATTTTCTGTCAAGTTTATATTTTCTGTTAAATAAACAAAAATGTCTAATACATTCTGACCCCCATTAAATAATGCCACTTATGTATATACTTATAATCCTGCATCTCCCTCTTGCAGGAAACAACAATCAACTAAAATGATCCAACATAGAGATGGTCTATCGACCCAGCCAACAAAGCGTCAGTGCAAGCACTTTTCAAGTTAAATATTTTTAGTACTATTAATTAACATTCAAATATAAGTGCAAACGGCAGCATAATAAGGTTTTTGCTAGAAAATATAATTTAATTACACATTTCCCCTCAAAATAGTGGCTACTTCACTCCCCCCCCCCATGTCTTGGGCACTATTTTTTAGTAGACAAACAATTAAATATAATTTCTATTAATTATGCAGGCCAGATTGCTTGGAGCATGCTCTGTACGATAAGGGATCGATGGCTGCAGTCTCATAATCCTGCATGCTCATCAGGCCTGCATATTTAATGCAATCTATGTTGAATTGTTGATCCTCTAAACCACAGTGCCCATTACAGGGGTCGGCAGGAATTCAGTAATAACCATTATTTATTTTTCTCTTTGCTGCTTTTTCCCCATGTTTTTTTTATGTTAATTAATAGTAAACCAAAAATATATATTTAACATGAAAAGCACTTACACTTGTCCTTTAACTTTACTGACCAAGCTCGTTTGAAGTTGTGGAGATGTTGATTTGACTCACACTGTGGTTTCAAAATGAAGTCCAGTAGTTTTTTGATGTCCCTTTAGTATAATCACTCCCACCATTCTTCCATTTAGATTTATTTTCAGTGGAATGCACAGAGAGCCCGGGGGTCTCATTGCAGATTGAGTAATAGGTAACATGTACAGGTTATAAAAAGAAAAAATGTCAGATGCTTCACCAAAACATATTTTATATTTTTCCCTGTTGTGAATTTTCAGACACTAGACAGATAAAAAGGACAGTAAGGAGTTAAGCTTGCTTCAGAAATTGGAGTATATTAGAGAGATACCTTGTGTGACAGTATATACAGTTCTATAGACATCAACTATGGGTATCAAAGCAGTTAGATAGATAGATAGATAGATAGATAGATAGATAGATAGATAGATAGATAGATAGATAGATAGATAGATAGATGATTAGGTGGACGATTAGATAGATAGATAGATAGATAGATAGATAGATAGATAGATAGATAGATAGATAGGGTGGATGTTCGGGTGCATGATTGGGTAGATAGATAGATGGATGGATGAATGATTGGGTGGATGTTCGGGTGCATGATTGGGTAGATAGATAGATGGATGGATGGATGATTGGGTGGATGTTCGGGTGCATGATTGGGTAGATAGATGGATGGATAGATGGACGGATGGATGATTGGGTGGATGTTCGGGTGCATGATTGGGTAGATAAATAGATGGATGGATGATTGGGTGGATGTTTGGGTGCATGATCGGATAGATAGACAGATAGCTAGCTAGATAGATAGATAGATAGATAGATAGATAGATAGATAGATAGATAGATAGAGGGATGGATGGATGATTGGGCGGATGTTCAGGTGGATGATTGGGTAGATAGATAGATAGATAGATAGATAGATAGATAGATAGATTCACTTAGATTAAACATTCTCTTCCAAATAACAATACACTTTAAAACAAGACCTCTCATGTTCTGTACATTATAACCTGTGTTTGTCTCTAATATTGTTCTACAAAAGATCCCACATAAATGTTATTTCTTTTTTAACTTCTATTTCAAATCCAGTGACGTTACCTAAAAATGCAATGATTTGGGACTTGTAACAACACAGCGCTGCTCAGGTTCAGGCACAAACGCTAATATTTCTCCTTGGACTGTACTTTGTTGGCTGGAGCTGTCATGTATCTCCATGTTTGGTGAGGTTGGATCAGATCAGAGTTATTTTGCCAGAAGTGATGCTACCCAGGGAGGGGGATACAGACCCAATTATGGTTCAAATAAAGCCAGGAAGTTTATGAATCTGAAGCGAGGGCGAGAATCATGTCTCAAGACATATATATATGAGTCATTATCTTGCAACAAGACCATACACATCACAGAGATACTGTGCAGTTATATGATGCAGACTGGCAGGGGAGCACTGGCACTTGGCACGAATACTGGCACTCGGACAATACCACCCGGTCCATTCGACATGGGTGGGTCTGTGTGTGCGTGTTGTGTACATCCTAGTTTCTATGAAAACTATCACCATCTGTCAGAGTATACGCCTGCCACTACTCTTATTATACACGTAACATATTCTGTACATGCATGTTAAATCCATATATCATATCGCATGACTTTAAAGGGTATTTTTGGTCAGATTTGGACAAAATTAACCCTAAACTGATCCAGCTCAATGCTCAGATTAATTTGTGCGCTGTTTCTGCCCAGCGTCCCAAATTCCTTTAAAGGGGCATAATTCCCTTTAAAGAGTAAAACATGCAGCACGCTGTGCTAGGAGCCCCAGTGCTGTGCTGCATGCTTGAGATTGCTTACCTTGTGAGATCAGTATGGCACTGCTGCTCTCCTCTGAGTGTGTCTTCACTGCTAGTCCTTGCTCAGTTCTGCACAGGGGGGAATGCCTCTCAGTTGCCCTGTCAATAAAATGCCACCCCCTTGATCTCTCTCCTCTCTCTCTCTCTCCCTCTCAGAGATTGAGAAAGCCTTAATTGGTAAAATAGCAAAGTAAAAAAGTACAAGGGGGAGTAGTATATGGCAGGGCTGGAGACTTTTTTTTTTTGTAGTTGGGAAGCCCGCCCCCCTGAGCTTTGGGATGAGGTCAGCCTTCATTTTCTCAGAAGCCTGAATTTCTGCACAGCCTCAAGGCAATGAAAAAAAAAAAAAACAGGGATGCCTTCTCCCAAGGAATTTAACCCGTTCAGTAAGGGTGGGGGCAAGAATGTAGCGGAGCTGCCTTCCAGTGGAAGTGGTAGAGACAAACATAATGCCATTCTGAGCTTTAACTAAATTAAGCTTTTAGGTAGATAGTATGGACGTTATTGGTTCCTATATACTGTAAATCAATATATCATACTAGTCACTTGCCCGTCAAACATGACGGTATAATATTGTATTAAATATTGTGTGTTCTGTCTCTTTGTGCGCCCTCTCTCTGTTTACTCTCTCTCTCTCTCTCTCTCTCTGTAGCTCTCTCTCCTTCACTCTCTCTGCCTCCCTCCTCTCCTTCTCTCCCTTCCTCCTTCTATCTCTTCCTCCCTTCTCTCTCTCCCCCTTCCTTCTCTCTCCTTCCTTCCTCTATCCCTCCTTCTCTCTCCTTCCCTCTTCTCTCCTTCTCTTCCTCTCCTCCTCTCTCCCTCCCTCTCTTTCTCCCTCCCTCTCTTCTTCTCTCTCTCCCCTCCTCTCCTTCCCACTCCTTCTTACTCTCTCCTCCTTCCTTCTCTCTCCTTCCCTCCTCTCTCCCTCCCTCTCCTCCTCTCTCCCTCCCTCTCTTTCTCCCTTCCTCTCTTTCTCCCTCTCTCTCTTTCTCTCTCCATCCGTTCACTCCCTCTACCCTCCTTAATTTATTAATGTAGAGAAAGAATAGTGAATATGTGCAACAGACTTGGTAGGGACATTGACAGTTAAGGAATTGAAGCATGCCTTGAAGATGCACAAGGCTATGATGATATTTAGTTAAACTAATCTTGTAGGTAGATGAAATGGGCAGAGAAGATGGCCCTTTTTGGTTTCTACCTGCCATCCATCTATATTTTTATGAATTCCATTGTAAGATTAATGTATAAATTGCTTGATTTCTCAGCTCAGTTATCTAACACTTCCTGTCAAAAAGGTTTAACCAATAACCAATTGCAGTTGTATTCATTCATATGTGTCATTTTCATTTCTAGACCTTTGCTCTCTCACTTTAATAAAAGGTCCATTGTAGTCAAGAAAAAATACAGTTGTTTTTCAAGTATATAAGAAACTAACAACCTTAGCAGATGTGCAAGAAATGTGCATTTTATTTTTAGTACAGGAATCCATTATGTGTTTATTGCATCACTTTCTCAGAGCTGGATCATGGAGGGGGGGGGGGGGTATTTGTAGGTAATAGTGGAGGGATGAGGTGGGGAGGCTTTGTTAGATAATTAGATGAAACAGAAATTGACACCAAAGCTTTCCTCCTTTCGGGCCCTAGGCATGCAGTTTGCATCAATAGATACAACCACAATTCTCCAGAGAAGTAAATGCCCCTCTCACACACAACTTCCATTTAAGTATCATAAATCCCTCCAGGGACTAACAGAGACATCAAAATGGTGAGATTATTAATTTACAAATAGCCTAGTAGACTTATATGGCAATGTGTTTATTTACATAGGATAAAAAGAAAAAATGATTAAAGGAACATCCTGCATCAGAAAGAGTGTATTTGATAATGTGTCACAGTATGTTTATTTTTTTTAAATAAAGGCCTCAGAACACAACACATATTCAGATGCTTAACTGTTTATGAGGGCTTGCCCTCCGCCAGCCAATTATATCTACAGACTAAAGTCTGCTCTCTGCATTTCCTGTTAGTATTAATAAAGTTTAAACAGGTTTTACTTAATAAAATATAACGTGTAGACAGGGACGTATCTACCTTTTTGGAGCACCTAGGCAGTGAAGCGGAGGAGCCCCTGTGAGTGAGTACGTAAGGTATGTACAGACCCATTTTTGCCTTTTCTGTGGATGTAAGTTCCCTTTCCTGTTGTGACTCTCGTTCTAGGTGGTTATATAGTAAACAACTAAACACAACCATTATATTTTGCACTTTGTATACGTATATAGTATATCTGATATATAATCATGGCTTCCATGTGGTTTCTTGCCAACAGCTGCCTGATACTTTCTCAAGCGGGTGTTCCCTTATAAACTAATGAACCCTTTAGAGCTGCTGATAGCACTAACAAATGTAATTGCCACATTCCCATTGTGCAGACAGACCCTTCTTGTGTATTCAAAGTCTACTCCCAATGCAGGAAGTTGATCTGCTGAAGTCATAATGGTAGATTTCACAGCAGGATAACTGTATATAAAAAAAAATCATTGTGAGTAAAACTATATATATATATATATATATATATATATATATATATATATATATATATATATATATATATATATTGTTCTGTACTTATCTGAACCATGGTAGAAAACGTGAGCATATCCCTTTAAGGACATGTAGTTCTCCCAGTCGTTTTTTCCATGGAAACCCTAATATTATTTTTAACTGAGCTAAAACCTGTTAGATTCCTATTGTGCTAATAATATATTTACATAAGGCTGTCAGGGCAGAGAGATTATAATCTGTGGTGCCCGAGGCAGAGGGAGGTGGTGATGAGATTACAGGAGCCGGACCCTCAGGATACATCTCCAACACCCCCTGACCATTCCATACAATACAAAGCTTTATATATATATATATATATATATATAAACAACTTTGCAATATACTTTTTTTAAGTGAAATATTACTTGTACCTTTGGTCTTGTATATATATATATATAAGATTTTAATGAGACTAATAAGTATACATATATACCGAGGAGCTGATATATTTTAGAAAGCGAGTCAATCATTCCATTTATAATGTTTGCATGCAATTGCTCTTTACTGTGTGTTCGCATTTTCTTTTCTGAGCTGATTGTTTCAGCTACACTCTCAGCAGGGTGTGTCCTTGTAAACAAATGAGCTTTCCATTTGTCCGGTTAAAAATTCATGCACAGTTATAGCTGTCACATTCCTATTGTATTGATGAAGGTTTCCACTGTGATTAAATTTTCTTTTCAGTTCAGGAAGTTGGTCAGCAGAAACCAAAATGGTAGATTCCACAGCAGAATAACTGTAGAGAAAAAGTAATAAATCAGAGGCTGTTGTTTATTGTTATGATCGTTTGACAGCTTTGTGAGCATATTTAATACAAATCCCTGTGCTCATTATGGTAAAATCAAAGGAATGCAAAGAAATTGTGTAAATATTTCTAAGATTTATATCTCAATGTCGCGCTTTATAAAGCTGCCAAATTATAAAAAAAATTCTAAAACCCCTGTAATACCCCAAAACTAGGTTATAGTATGCTGTGAGATAAACAACTTTGCAATATACTCTCCCCCTCCCTCTCTCTCACTCTCTCCCACCCTTCCCTGCCTCCCCTCTCTCTTTCCCCCTCTATCTCTCCCTCCCCTCTCTCTATCCCCCCTCTATTTCTCCCTCCCCTCTCTCTCTTCCACCCTTCTTTCTATTTTTCCCTCCCCTTTCTCTCTTTCTTCCCCCTCTCCTTCCCCTCCCTCTCTCTCCCTCCCTACTCCCTCTCTCTCGATCCCTCTCTCTCCCTCCTATGTCTCTCACTCTCCCTCCTCTCTCTCTCTCTCTCCCCCCTCTCTCTCCCTCCTCTCTCTCCCTCTTTCTCTCTCTCTCCCTCCTATCTCTATCCCTCTCCCTCCTCTCTCTCTCCCTCTCTCTCTCCTCTCTCTCTCCCTACTCTCTCTCTCCTTTCTCCATCCTCTCCCTCCTCTCTCTCTCCCTCTCTCTCTCCCCCCCCCCCCTCTCTCTCTCTCCCTCCTCTCTCTCTCCCTCTCTCTCCTCTCTCTCCCTCCTCTCTCTCTCCCTCTCCCTCCTCTCTCTCCCTCTCCCTCCTCTCTCTCCCTCTCCCTCCTCTCTCTCTCCATCTCTCCCCCCTCCCTCCCTCTCCCTCCCCTCTCTCTATCCCCCCTCTATTTCTCCCTCCCCTCTCTCTCTTCCACCCTTCTTTCTATTTTTCCCTCCCCTTTCTCTCTTTCTTCCCCCTCTCCCTCCCCTCCCTCTCTCTCCCTCCCTACTCCCTCTCTCTCGATCCCTCTCTCTCCCTCCTATGTCTCTCACTCTCCCTCCTCTCTCTTTCTCTCTCTCCCCCCCTCTCTCTCTCCTCTCTCTCTCCTCTCGCTCCTCTCTCTCTCACTCTCCCCCCTCTCTCTCCCTCTTTCTCTCTCTCTCCCTCCTATCTCTATCCCTCTCCCTCCTCTCTCTCTCCCTCTCTCTCTCCTCTCTCTCTCCCTACTCTCTCTCTCTCCTTTCTCCATCCTCTCCCTCCTCTCTCTCTCCCTCTCTCTCCCCCCTCTCTCTCTCTCTCCTCTCTCTCCCTCCTCTCTCTCTCCCTCTCCCTCCTCTCTCTCCCTCTCCCTCCTCTCTCTCCCTCTCCCTCCTCTCTCTCTCCATCTCTTCCCCCTCCCTCCCTCTCCCTCCTCTCTCTCCTTTCTCCATCCCCTCCCTCCCTCTCCCTCCTCTCTCTCCCTCTCCCTCCTCTCTCTCTCCATCTCTTCCCCCTCCCTCCCTCTCCCTCCTCTCTCTCCTTTCTCCATCCCCTCCCTCCCTCTCCCGCCTCTCTCTCACTCTCCCTCCTCTCTCTCACTCCCCTCTCTCTCTCTCCTCTCTCTCTCCCTCTCCCTCCTCTCTCTGTCTCCCTCTCTCTCCTCTCTCTATCCCTCTCCCTCCTATATCTCTCTCTCTCTCTCCCTCCTCTCTCTCTGTCTCTCTCTCCTCTCTCTCTCCCTCTCCCTCCCCTCTCTCTCCCTCCTCTCTCTCTCCCTCCTCTCTCTATCTCTCTCTCTCTATCTCTATCTCTCTCTCTCTCCCCTCTCCCTCCTTCCCTATATCTCCCCCTATATCTCCCGGGGCTCGCCAACACGTATGCACGGATATGTCGCTACTGCACACGCACGAATACGATGCAACAATTGTGCAATTGGCGTAATTTAGCGCTAGTATTTTGTGAGTAACGCCTACGCAGAACGCACCCCTCCGGTGTTACTCACAAGCGACTAACTATTATAGTGGATGCCCATAGCAGACAGCACCCATGTGACAAACTTGGTTATATTTTACTGGCCAATCAGGAACGATACACAAGTATAGAAAATACTTTGGAGACACCAGCAAATTTTGACAGCACAAAATGGAGGGAAAATGCTTAAATACAGCAAAGACATGCAGCAAGATAGAGGATAGGATTACTATACAATAGAGTACTTGTTTTTTATGACTATCCAACCGCTCCCTCCACTGATAACAAAACACACCCTCAAGCTCCAGACAACAGTAAATGATCAAAAATAGACAGGACCGAATCTACTCAGACTCATCACGGTCCACTGGAGAAGGAACCGGCAACCCACTCAAGTATTTTTGCCAAGATAAACTTATGGATAAGCGCAACCAAAAATAAAATAATGTGTCTGGCAGGCTATGGGGTCACAGAGAGTGAGACACGACTGAACAACTGGGCAACAACAAAAGTGAGAGATAAGCAGGTTATTAAAAAAACACACACTTCAAGGCAATAAAAGCTAACATAAAATATATTCATTATTATTTTTGTTTATTTTTATTTTATTTGTACGTGGAATTATAATCTCATCTGTTAGTGCCCCTTTAAAAGTATTTTATCTACAACCAAACATCTGCACTAAGTGCGCTAAATGACCTCCAGATGTATTATTGGATGAACTGTCACAAACACATGTGTAACATATGTATATATATTCATTTGCTCAAACAAGTGGGACTGCACCTTTAAATGCGCAGTGTTTGTATGAGGCCGGCACAGTTGTCTCTATATTTGGACATGGTGCTGAGAGAGCACTTAATACTCAGACCCCAGGGACATGTATCATGTGGTGGGGAGAGCGGTGATGGGGAGAACGGTGATGGAGAGAGGAGTAAGGGGGAGAGCAGTGATGGGGAGAGGAGCGATGGGGAGAGCAGTGATGGGGGAGCAGTGATGGGGAGAGCAGTGACGGGGGAGCAGTGATGGGGAGAGCAGTGATGGGGAGAGGAGCGATGGGGAGAGCAGTGATGGGGGAGCAGTGATGGGGAGAGCAGTGACGGGGGAGCAGTGATGGGGAGAGCAGTGATGGGGAGAGGAGCGATGGGGAGAGCAGTGATGGGGGAGCAGTGATGGGGAGAGCAGTGATGGGGGAGCAGTGATGGGGAGAGCAGTGATGGGGAGAGGATTGATGGGGGAGCAGCGATGGGGAGAGGATTGATGGGGGAGCAGCGATGGGGAGAGCAGTGATGGGGAGAGCAGTGATGGGGTAGCAGCGATGGGGAGAGCAGCAATGGGGAGCGCAGCGATGGGGAGAGCAGGGATGGGGAGAGCAGTCATGGGGAGAGCAGGGATGGGGAGAGCAGTGATGGGGAGAGATGGGGAGAGCAGCGATGGGGAGAGCAGTGATGGGGGAGCAGCGATGGGGAGAGCGGTGATGGGGGGAGCAGTGATGGGGAGAGCAGCGATGGGGAGAGCAGGGATGGGGAGAGCAGTCATGGGGAGAGCAGGGATGGGGAGAGCAGTGATGGGGAGAGATGGGGAGAGCAGCGATGGGGAGAGCAGTGATGGGGGAGCAGCGATGGGGAGAGCGGTGATGGGGGGAGCAGTGATGGGGAGAGCGGTGATGGGGAGAGCGGTGATGGGGGGAGCAGGGCTGAGGAGTAGGGATGGGGACGTCCTGAACGCTGGAGATAATAATAATAATAATAGTAATTTATTCCTCTTTCTCAGACAGAAAATGTGGTTTTATTTAGAAATGGATTTATTTATTAACCCTGTTTCTTTATTAGAAATATTATTTTACTGCTTTCTACCTTAATCTATACAGAGTTGTATACAAAAATTGCATTTCCATAAAGAGGATCTATAGGTTCACATGGAAAATATAAATATCAAAGTTAAAAAGTGGAGTTAGATCTCTTATTTCTGTAGAATACTCTAATAGATGGTAAGAATAGCAGAGACTGGAGATATTACCACCACCCTCTAACTAAGATGTGGCGTTAGTTTAATATACTGTTTTTGTAAAACATCTTTTTATCAAGATGAGGAAATAACAATAAAAAGGCCCAAGATCTTTCTTTTAAATGTTCTCATTTTCTCCCCATGATCTGTATATATATATATATTTTTCTCCTGTAACAACAATGTTTATGTTATTCCAGAAAAAGCAAAATAAGTATATATACAGTGCCTTGCAAAAGTATTCACCCCCTTGACTTTTTACCTATTTGTTACATTACAGCCTTAAGTTTAATGTTTTGTTAATCTGAATATTATGCGATGGATCAGAACACAATAGTCTAATTTGGTGAAGTGAAATGAGAAAAATATATACATAAAACTGTTTTTTAGAAATAGAAAACAGAAAATTGGCATGTGCGTATGTATTCACCCCCTTTGTTATGAAGCCCATAAAAAGCTCTGGTGCAACCAATTACCTTCAGAAGTCACATAATTAGTGAAATGATGTCCACCTGTGTGCAATCTAAGTGTCACATGATCTGTCATTACATATACACACCTTTTTTAAAAGGCCCCAGAGGCTGCAACCCCTAAGCAAGAGGCACCACTAACCAAACACTGCCATGAAGACCAAGGAACTCTCCAAACAAGTAAGGGACAATGTTGTTGAGAAGTACAAGTCAGGGTTAGGCTATAAAAAATATCCAAATCTTTGATTTCAGCAGCTGGGACTGGGAAACTGGTCAGAGTTGAGGGAAAGATGGATGGTGCTAAATACAGGGATATTCCAGAGCAAAACCTGTACCACTCTGTGCGTCATTTGAGACCAGGATGGAGGTTCACCTTCCAGCAGGACAATGACCCCAAACACACGGCTAAAGCAACACTTGAGTGGTTTAAAGGGAAACATGTAAATGCGTAGGAATGGCCTAGTCACAGCCCAGACCTCAATCCAATAGAAAATCTGTGGTCAGACTTAAAGATTGCTGTTCACAAGTGCAAACCATCCAACTTGAAGGAGCTGGAGAAGTTTTGCAAGGAGGAATGGGCAAAAATCCCAGTGGTAAGATGTGGCAAGCTCATAGAGAGTTATCCAATGCGACTTGGAGCTGCGATTGCCGCAAAAGGTGGCTCTACAAAGTATTGACTTTAGGGGGGTGAATAGTTATGCACATTGACTTTTTTTGTTATTTTGTCCTATTTGTTGTTTGCGTCACAATAATAATAAAAAAAAAAAAAACATCTTTAAAGGTGTGGGCATGTTCTGTAAATTAAATGATGCAAATCCTCAGACAATCCATGTTAATTCCAAGTTGTGAGGCAACAAAACACGAAAAATGCTGAGCGGGGTAAATACTTTTGCAAGGCACTGTATATATATACAGTATCTCACAAAAGTGAGTACACCCCTCACATTTTTGTAAATATTTTATTACATTTTTTTCATGCGACAACACTGAAGAAATGACACTCTGCTACAATGTAATGTAGTAAGTGTACAGCCAGTAAGTGTAAATTTGCTGTCCCCTCAAAATAACTCAACACACATCCATTAATGTCTAAACCGTTGGCAACAAAAGTGAGTAAGTAAGTGGAAATGTCCAAATTAGGCCCAAAGTGTCAATATTTTGTGTGGCCACCATTATTTTCCAGGACTGCCTTAACACTCATGGGCATGGAGTTCACCAGAGCTTCACTGGTTGCCACTGGAGTCCACTCCTCCATAATGACACCACGGAGCTGGTGCATGTTATTATTATTATTATCGTTTATTTATAATGCACCAACATATTGACAGAGGCGTGTGTCACCTCTAAAGAGTACCTATACATCATAGTCAACCTGATACTATTGCCACACTACTAGAATATATCCTGACCCATAACTTCTTCAACTTCTACCAACATGTTTACGTACAAATAATGGGGACCGCAATAGGTACCATGATGGCACCACAATATGCCAATCTATTTATGGTCAATATGGAAAAGAGATTCTTGTCCACATATGTCCACAAACCTTACAGATACCTTCCACCCATCTATTAAACTTAACATAGATTACTATGTTGAACAGATGAACTTTCTGGACACCACCATATCCATCACAAATGGCGAACTTCACTCATCTGTGTATAAGATACCTACAGACAGCTCTAGCTTCCATCCCTCACATACTAAAAAAGGGATCATTTATAGCCAAGCCCTCAGATATCACTGCATATGTTCAAACACTGGGGACCGCGATAAACATTTAAAAACATTACTCCTTCAGGCAGAATGTTACAAACCTTGTGTCATTACAAAGAAAGTAATATCTGCCATTAAAACACCCCAGGAACATCTGTGCAATACAAAACTAAAGTAAGTACTTCTCCTACAACTCTAGTGACCACATACCACCTGGCTACTAACAGAGGATGCGTAATTAAAACATATATTCCCCAAACCTGCCTTTCTTGCAGGCACTAAACCTGAAACAAACATTGGTGGACAGAAGTCTGGCCAATGATCAGCACAACAGATAAAATGGTACCAAACCTTGCGATTAAAGGTTCGGCAAACTATACCAGAACATCTGTAAAGAGGTCACAGCCACACATAACAACAAGATCTATAACATCAGAGGGTTATATTCATGCACTTCCTTCAATGGGGTTTTTATAATGCAATGTACTGCATGGGAAAGGGGCTGTTAAACTAGCCAAAAATTACGAATCTGCACAGACCTTTCCTCAAAAAGCACAATGAAAACAATTATTGCACCCCTGTTGAACAGCATTTTACCCAGAATAATCACTCCATCTAAAACCTGAAAATCTCAGAGGGAGTTTCAAAACCATACAGGAAAGAAAAACATTTGAAATGAAGATGATAACATTATTCAATACTAAGGATACATGACTTAATATAAACTTGGGATTTTTATCACATTACCAAAACTTCTTTTGACCCTGCCATTTTCCTCCTATATGTTTTTTGTTTTTATTGTTGTTTTTCAATTCCTTCATTTCTGGGAATATTTTATATATACAGTGGATATAAAAAGTCTACACACCCCTGTTAAAATGTCAGGTTTCTGTCCTGTAAAAAAAATGAGACAAAGATAAATCATTTCAGAACTTTTTCCACCTTTAATGTGACCTATAAACTGTACAACTCATTTGAAAAACAAACTGAAATCTTTTAGGTGGAGGGAAGAAAAAATATAAAAATAAAATAATATGGTTGCATAAGTATGCACACCCTTAAACTAATACTTTGTTGAAGCACCTTTTGATTTTATTACAGCACTCAGTCTTTTTGGATATGAGTCTATCAGCATGGCACATTTTGACTTGGCAAGATTTGCCCACTCTTCTTTGCAAAAACACTCCAAATCTGTCAGATTGCGAGGGCATCTCCTGTGCACAGCCCTCTTCAGATCACCCCACAGATTTTCAATCAGATTCAGGTCTGGGCTCTGGCTGGGCCATTCCAAAACTTTAATCTTCTTCTGGTGAAGCCATTCCTTTGTTGATTTGGATGTATGCTTTGGGTCGTTGTCATCCTGAAAGATGAAGTTCCTCTTCATGTTCAGCTTTCTAGCAGAAGCCTGAAGGTTTTGTGCCAATATTGACTGGTATTTGGAACTGTTCATAATTCCCTCTAGCCCCAGTGTATATTTATATATATATATATATATATATATATATATATATATATGTAGAATTTTTAACCCCGTCCAGAGTAGATGTCATTACAGAATGCCTGTAAGTTAAATGTGGGTTTGAGTAACACAAATTCTGCTTCCAGATGTGCAGGTCGGATTACTTCCAGTGCAGATCGGATGGGATCCCCTGAGATGAAGTCAGGGGGTTTGCTGAATGAAATTAAAGCACCACTGTAGTGATTTAAAATAAATTCTACGCTTGAAAATACAAAAAATACAACTTCTAATTTATTACCTTTTTCTATGCGATTATGCTGCACTGGAATCTACCTTTTCTGCTGATCTACTTCCTACAAGATCAGTGACGCACTCACTAAAGCTCCACCCACTTTTGCATTTGTATTGATGGCGATTGCAGTAGTTCATTTTAGTTATTCAATGCAAGATTGAAAAAAGTATAAGCTTATTATTGAATTCCATTTCTTATACTGTTTGATTCTTATTTTAATAAAATCCAGTGAGATATAATTATGTCAGCCATGTGTATTGTATTATAATAGGAATCAATGGATAAAAAATATAACTTATAAGTATAAATAAAATTAACTTTTTGCAAATAACGTAATAATATTAGTTATAATAGTGGGACAAAACACTTCACAAGGCTTCAGGTAGAGATAGTGAATAGCTGCAGTGCACTGGGTGGTGAGCAGAGAGATGCTGTAGTGAATACTGGGATGGTGATCACTTCTAGAGGAATTTGCTAAGAATCACAGTGGCTATGATGTGCACCACTGTATGCTGTATTTTCTATGTAAGACAAATGCCACTTCGGACCATCACAGCCTCTGCAATAGCTTAGTAAATATCCCTCCCCATCACAGCCTCTCCAATAGCTTAGTAAATATCCCTCCCCATCACAGCCAGTATAATAGCTTAATAAATATCACTCCCCATAAAAACCTTTGCAATAGCTTAATATGTATCCCTCCCCATCACAGTCACTATACAAGTTTAGTAAATATCCCTCCTAGTGTTAACATTTAATAACCCATTTTTTGATTGTTTGCAATAGCATAGGCTGGGATACATAAGCACCCATTTAATTGGCCAAATTGTAATTACTGGAGCCCGTAATGTAGCCTGTAAAAGTTACTGATATTTAATTGACTACATTTTGCTACTCGCAATAGATTTGCGTGTTACAGGCTCAAAATCCCTGCGGTTGTAAAATACGTAACTCGTTCTATCTCCTCCTTTGATGTTTCAAGCCCACAAATGTTACCAGTGCTAATCCATATTCAATTACAACAATTCATCAAGCCCGCAATTGCCTTCAAACCCGTAAATGGCAAATGTATCACAGATTTCTACGAGTACCAGATAGGACTCGCAAGTGGGTTAAACACCTGTTCATAGCACTGTAGCAGCAAATAAACACACACTACTGTACTTTATAATACTGGGAAAGCGATGAAAGACATTAGAATTAAGTGCACAAAAGTCTCAAGCTCGCAAATATGCAATAAAAAAATATAATTTATTTCCGTCTCATTTCCGTATTATATCAATCCCAGGAATCAAGCAGTTAATACATATCTTGGAACCCGCATGGACTAGAACAGTATCGTCATTCATTTTTATTGATTTCTACATTTCTGGATTGCGAGTACGATCCCATATCGGACCCCTAAACATGAATGAATTGTAGTCTAAACTCCATGTTTTACTGTCGTCATGATGACGGTCTCATTTACTATTGGCTCTGTCTAAATTGTAAATGACGGGCTTGCTTCATTGATCATGATACCTTCAATTGTTACGTACGGGTTAATGGTTTACGGTTTCAGGCTTTAGACCTGTAATTGCGGGCTTGAGTCAATTGAATACAGACGGAATTGTAACAAAGTTCGAACCCGTAGACATGCGGCTTGCATGAAGGTAATTACGGGCTTGCAAATTAATGGGGGCCTTCGTTTAGTGGGAAACTGAGCTTAGTGAATACTACAGTAGCCACAATTAATGATTCTTATTAATAAAAAATATTATAAACTTTCAATCCTTTCATAAATGGGCTCTGTGGAATAACGTGGGAAATAATGTTAATTCTAGGTATCTAATAATCCAGATCCTATGTTATTTTCTTACATATGATGCTTTGAGTAATGGTCTGTAAGAAAATACACATTGGAGTAGCACTTCCAGTCTCTTACTCCTGACTGCTAAATCAATTGTTAATTTAAAGTTGTTTAAAACACCTTTTTTTCACAAAGCAAATAAATTGAGACATATCAAGGACTCTGAGCCTTTGGATACTGTTCTCCACCAGCATGTAGAGCAGTAAAATCAAGAGGACATACTGTAAATAGTCTTTTCTCTGTTTATAATTGCCTATAAATGCTGCATTGTTAGTTAATGTACATCAAAATCCATAAATATTACATTAAATTATATTAATAAAATTGTTTATATATATAAACCCCAAAAGCACCAAGTACCCAAAATCTTAAGCTCAAAGACAGGGCCCTTCATTTTGCCATGCGAAGATACTGTATTTTTCGTATGCTCAAGCTTTGTACAGCGCTACGGGAAATATGTCGGCGCGTTACTAATAAAGGATAATAATAATAATAATAATAATAATAATAATACAGGCTAATGCTGCGCATGTCCCCTGCACAGAAACATCAGATAAAAATATATTATATTTAACAAAGAGAATAAAGGCCCACATTTACTAAACATCGCTTTGTTGTGTAGTGACATGCAAGTAAGAATAAATCTGCAAAATGTTTAAACTCTTCAATACAGAAGGCCTGTGAGTTAAAGACGGTTCTGAGTAACACAAAATACTATTATTATGAGTATTACTTCTGTGAAGAGGAGCAAATCTTTGGTATATCATTATTGGCTTGAAATTAAATAATTTATTTAAAAATGTATCAACAATTTTAAAAGGTTTACCAAAAAATATTTATATAATATAACAAATAGTGTGCAACAAAAAGGAAAAAAATATGAGAAATATTTAGAGAAGCAAAATTAAGTTAACTGATCACTTGATGATGAAATATATGGGTGGTTGTCAAATACTAAAACCTTCAATTATACTACAAATCCCCTTCTTCTCTCTTCCCTTTTCCGACACCACTAACTCAGGTTCCAAGCTATCAGATAATTGCTGAAACCTGACAAGATGGAACACTCTATAACTAAGAAGAGTCTTTAAAAGTTAAAGGACCACTAAACTGGAACATTTATAATGTGACTTTTTGAAGAACTTGATTTGATATTGAAATAAAAATATTTTACACAATTAGTGTGCCTGCCAATGGTTAGTGGGCACCATTCCATATCATTCCTCCTATTCGCTAGTGGGTACCATTCCATAGCGTTCCTGCTATTCGCTAGTGGGTACCATTCCATAGCGTTCCTGCTATTCGCTAGTAGGCACCATTCCATAGCGTTCCTGCTAATGGTTAGTGGGCACCATTCCATAGCATTCCTCCTATTCACTAGTGGGTACCATTCCATAGTGTGCCTGTCAATGGTTAGTCGGCACCATTCCATAGCGTTCCTGCTGTTCGCTAGTGGGTACCATTTCATAGAGTTCCTGCTAATGGTTAGTGGGCACCATTCCATAGCGTTCCTGCTAATGGTTAGTGGATACCATTCCATAGTGTTCCTGCCAATGGTTAGTGGATACCATTCCATAGTGTTCCTGCCAATGGTTAGTGGGCTCCATTCCGTAGCGTTCCTGCTAATGGTTAGTGGTTACCATTCCATAGCATTCCTGCTAATGGTTAGTGGGCACCATTCCATAGCTTTATTCTATTGGTTAGTGGGTACCATTCCATAGCGTTCCTGCTATTCACTAGTGGGTACCATTCTATAGCGTTCCTGCAAATGGTTAGTGGGCACCATTCCATTGCGTTCCTGCAAATGGTTAGTGGGTACCATTCCATCCCGCTCCTGCTAATGTTTAGTGGGCACCATTCCATAGTGTTCCTGCTAATGGTTAGATGGTACCCTTCCATAGCGTTCCTGCTATTCGTTAGTGGGTACCATTCCATAGCATTCCTGCCGAAGGGTTAGTGGGCACCATTCTATAGTGTTCCTGCTAATGGTTAGATGGTACCATTCCATAGCGTTCCTGCTATTCGTTAGTGGGTACCATTCCATAGCGTTCCTGCCAATGGTTAGATGGTACCATTCCATAGCATTCCTGCTAATGGTTAGTGGATACCTTTCCATTGGGTTCTTGCAAATGGTTAGTGGGTACCATTCCATAGCGTTCCTGCTAATGGTTAGATGGTACCATTCCATAGCATTCCTGATAATTGTTAGTGGGTACCATTCCATAGTGTTCCTGCTAATGTTTAGATGGTACCATTCCATAGTGTTCCTGCTAATGGTTTGATGGTACCATTCCATAGCGTTCTGGCTAATGGTTAGTGGGTACCATTCCATAGTGTTCCTGCTAATGGTTAGATGGTACCATTCCATAGTGTTCCTTCTATTCGTTAGTGGGTACCATTCCATAGCGTTCCTGCCAATGGTTAGTGGATACCTTTCCATTGGGTTCTTGCTAATGGTTAGCTGGTACCATTCCATAGCGTTCCTGCTAATGGTTAGTTGATTCCAATCCCATAGTGTTCTTACTAACGTTACTTTGTTACATACTTCACAAGCATGTGAACTTTTTACTAAACTACAGATTTTCTCTACAAATATTTTATGCTCATGGATTACATAGCTGCTACGTAGCTTTGGTCTGCTGCTGACCTGCTCCTTTCCTCTTCCTGCCCCTTGAACTACTTAAGTCTCTCCCTGAACTGGCAGATCTTTTATTAAAAACCCACCTTTCCAAAGAAGCCTATGACCTATAGCTCCAACACCTACAACCGGCACAGTTTACAGATATGGCCCTTCCTGACACACAGCAACCTCTTCATTACATATATTGTGTAATACCATTTATTGGAGAAACATCAACTAGTCCAAGTGCTGTCGGATAATTCTACCCTGGAAAAAACTTACCCGAACATGCTGAGTTTGTAAGAATGCCAATTAGCATATCTCAAAGCGTGAATAAACATGCACAAATATCTCAAGTGAATAAGGTACAATAATTAATCAATGAATATCATGCAATCTTTGCTGTACTGAGCCATGGAACCCCTGGATGAAATTCAGTAGGGGGATAGTTATAAAATGGGGCAAAAAGTCAGTTGTAACGTACTTCTCTAACATCAAATGTTACAACAGCTGTGGAAGCCAGGAGCATAAAAGCATTTTTAGAAAAAAAATATTTAACTGACTTGTATATAGAAAGTTCTGTTTTGTCTGGCTTCAGGGCTTGCATTTTGCCTTAGACAGTGTGCTTATCTTATCTCTCAATGGAGGGAGTAGTGGGAAGATGGAGAGGGTACAAGAATTTGACACTTACACCCTTTCCACATACATGCTCAGAAGCAGACAGTAGTACGATTAACGGCAAGCCCTGCTCCAGCAGACATGTAGATGCTTCTGTCATACATGCAGGTTTCACCAAAGTATCATGGATGCCTCCAGAGACCAGCATAGAGGTCACATTTTTCTAATTAAAAACTATATTTATGACTTTCCCTTACTTTTTAGTCAGACTCAAGTCTTTCATACATATATTTTTTTTCATATAGTGGTCCTTTAATAGAAAAAATATATTAATTATTATGTGCTTACAAAGGCTATTTATCAAGTGGGGATAAGATTTTTGGAAATGGGGTTATTAACTTAATAACCTTACATTTTACCTTGATTAATTAATATACCTGAATCTGTATTATGTCATATACAGATATAAACCACTTCACTTTCCACATTTTAACCACTTTCTAAAAAGTAATTTGAGGCAGGATGGGTAAAGAAGAAAGAAAACGGACTCTAAACAAGTGCTAATTAGTAATGCTAGCAATTGCCTTGTTATTTATGGTTATCTAGAGGGTATATTTATTCATATTCCTGTAGGACAGACATAACAAGTCTGTGTATAAGTGGATTGATCCCATCAACCTTATAAACATTAGGACAAAACATCTGTCTGTGAATGTGTTATTTGGCATTGTATTCTAGGACTTTGATTAAAGGTTGAGAAATATATAAAGTTGTAATTTTATTCCAAAATAAATTATGTTTGTTTAAATCAAAATATAGTAGAATATTGAAAAAAGACTGTGTTTCCCTAATGAGTCCCATTCAGGACAAAACAGCTGTGTGTTCAACTCTCAGTGATCCTATGGACCACAGCACACCAGGCACACCTAGCGTTATGTCTGGCTGTGCTTATCCATATGGCATTCTTAGCAAAGATACTGGAGTGGGTTGCCAGTTCCTTCTCCAGTGGACCGCAATTTGTCTGACCTTTCTGCTATGACCTGTCCATCTTGGGTGACCTTACATGGTATAGCTCACAACTTCTTTGAAGTACACAAGCCCCTTCACAACGACAAGGTAGTGATCCAGGAGGGGATAATCATAATTAGGTGGAGGTAAATTAATAAAATAGATTTAATTGTAAAAAAATGAATGTTGATACATTAGCTGAATCGCGGAGGCATCCATGAAACTTCAGTGAATATTGTTTGTTGCAAGCTGCTCTCTATGTACGAAGGGGGTAGTTATCAAATTCTAAAATATTACATTATTTAACTTTTATTTTTGACTTATTTATTAACCCTCCGTGGGGCCCCCATGTTGTAGATGATGGCCCTCAAATTATCTTCATCATGAACTCCCCCCCACTGCACTTTTCTACACACTGTAACAAATTTGAATATCTGGATCCAGAATCTTTATTAGAGATACAAGAGAAATTCTCTGGTAAAATAAATATTTAGTGTTCGGGCTTGTCTGAAATGAAGGGCCATGAAGTGGTGACCAATAAAATGCAGCTAACTCTTACCTGGAAAGTCTTAGAGCAGGTTACGGTATGCAGGTAAAGTTGTAAATAATGTTACATTTAATTGTTAATTATTAGAATATGCTCTTCTTGAGCTGTGTTATAATCAAAGAGCCACCACACAATTAAATATATATATATATATATATATATATATATATATATATATATATATATATATATATGTCTAAGTTCAGATAAGGCAGGGAAAAAACAGTTTTTAATTAGAAAAAAATAACTGTTGGTGCGTCTACTGGATCCTGGAGGCACCCATGATACATAGGTAGAAGTTGTGTGTGTGTGAGAGGGCGTTTACATTTCTGGTGGCATTTCCTGAAGCAAGGAATCTCTTCCGGGCAAGCGAGGAAGAGGAGGTGTAGTTTGATTTTCAATATTATCCAATTATCTTAACAGAGGCTTTTTGTCCATGTCTTTCATTTAGCTACTACAGAGAGAGACAAGCAGACTGTAATACTAATTAGCCCAATAAAGAAGCTAATTAATATACATAAGCTTTTCATTTTCCTAAATATGCAGCATCAACAACATGGAATTTTACAAGATTTATTTATTTAAAAAAAAAATGGATAACACAACATATACCCAGTTTTTCTTGCTTTTTAAGAATAACCTATAAAACAGCTTGATTTTGGGGTGATTCCCTTTAATTAACTATTAATAGTTGAGGTTAACGCACCCCGCTAGTATGAGATGTACAACAATGCTCGAAAATGTTTTTATGCTCATCTGCTAATGTTGTTAATTAGTTACACCTGTGTGCTTTTCCTAAAGTACAGTGGTTCTTTAAAGGGATCAATATCCCATATTTATTGGTATCAGCAGACATTTTCCAATGAAACCCTCTCATACATAGCAAAATAACCTCCTGGTAGAAGACGATAATAAAATTACATATAATTGTTACCATTTAACAAATAGATCTTGAAATACCATTGTTTTGTCTGTCAAGTTTACATAAACAAAAAAAAGTAAATATCTGACCCAGACCATCTCCTTCCAATTCTCCTGTCTAATCTTGGCCATATCTTTTTATGTTTCCTGTATATAGTCTCCAGTGAGATGGGTACGGCCCGTCTTCCTTCCCTTCTTTCAAAGGGTACTTGTTATTTGGTTGACCTGAATGATTTTGTAACCTTTGCTGGTGCATATTAATGATAACATATTATGAAACACAAACATTTTATTTTATTTCTTATGTTAGATTAATGAACTTGTGTATTGCTTCTTTCCATAGCTTGTGACTCATCACTGGGTTCAGTACTGGGTTGACTCATCATTGGACTCAGTACTGGGTTGACTTATCACTGGGTTCAGTATTGGGTTGATTCATCATTGGGCTCAGTACTGGGTTGCCTTGGGTTGACGAGTGCCTGTACTAATCTTGACTGTCTAATTGAGAGACACACTGAGTGGACGCCATTCCATAGGGCAATGGTTACCAATCTTATTGTTTTACCTTAGTCTAACTGTGGGCCCCTAGTTCACTCTGTCTAGGCAGATCATTAGACCAATAAGAAAGCTGAAACATGCCTGTTGTTGTTTTTCTTGTACAAAGTAGGCTTGATTGGCGTTGGATCTGGTCTGTCTGGTATGCTACAGGAAATTTCTTCTCTGAAATTAACTTTAATTCAAGAGGGTAAAGATAGTCAGTAGTTACATAGTTACATAGTAATTTAGGTTGAAAAAAGACTTTTAGTCCATAAAGATTCTTGTAATATGCAGATTAATTTTTAATTGACCCAGAGGAAACATACAGAAAAAAACATTGAGACATCGTTAATTTTCTCATAAGGGAATTTTTATTTTTATTTTCCTGACCCCAGATACTGGTGATTCCTCCCTGGATCAATACTCCTTCTTCTCTAGTTATCCAGGACAACCCTGAATGCCCTTTTTACTGAAAATATATCTAATCCCTTTTGGGGTAGAAAGTGTAGAGGGGTAAGTAACGCATTAACTAGCCATGGGGGAGGAGATGGGGGGAGGGTTAGAACAGTCAATAGGGAGGTATTGCTAAGTAACTTAAGTACAGTGGCAGGCACTTCAGTACTACAGACTCATAACATAAGGTGTATGCTTGCTAATGCCAGAAGCTTTCCAGGAAAAATGTCAGAGTTAGAATTATGAGCAGTAAATAAAAAATTGGATTTAATAGGCATTACTGAAACATGGTGGGATGACTCTCATGACTGTACTGTTAATATGGATGGTTATAACCTATTTAGGAAAGATAAGGGCAATGGTAAAAGAGGAGAAGGGATTTGTCTTTATGTTAATCCTGAATTTAAGCCTATAGTCAGAGAAAATATACCGTTAGATTGTAAGTTTGCGAGTTTTCAATTGTGTATCCTTGTCTTGGAGACAAGCACTATGTACATTTGATTATATGCTCAAAAACAGGGCCCCTCATTCTTTAAGGTGAGTTTGTTTTTTGCCATGTACTAAACCCCTGTAACAGCGGTAAGGAATATGTTGGTGCAATATAAATAAAGATAATAATAATAATAATAATAATGGTGGAACTAGAGCTAATGTTGAATGTTTGTGGGTTGAGTTAAAAAGCGGAGCAGAAAATTCTAAAAGAATATTTGTAGGAGTATGCTATAAACACCCAAAGATAATTGAAAGAGGAAATGCAATTATTGTTACAGATCGGAAATGCAGCTAAGCACGGGCAAGTTCTAATAATGCGAGATTTTAATAACCTTGAAATAAACTGGGTAAATGAGACCAGCGGTTCATCTAAGGGTAGCAGGTTCTTGAGTACACTCAGAGATCATTATCTGGCGCAGGTTATACAAGCGCCTACTACAAATGAGGCTATCTTAGATTTAGTTATCACAAATATGATATAGTATCAAATGTTGAAATAGGTCAACCTTTGGGAAACAGTGATCACAACACAGTCTCATTTGAGATTGAATAAAAAAAAACATAACTGTAAGGGGCCAACAAAAACTCAATTTTAAAAGGTCAGATTTTAACAGTCTAAGGGCAGCAATACAAAGTATAGACTGGGACAGAGAACTGATAGGTAAAAATACTGAACAAAAATGGACAACGTTTATATCCTTACTAAATAAACATAATTATCACCATATACCATGTGGAAAAAAAAGTAGAAGGAGTAAATCACAACCCATGTGGCTTAACAATGAATTAAAGATGAAGATGAGGAGTAAAAAACAAGCATTTAAATTATACAAACAAGAGGGGACAGAGATTGCTTTACGAGAATACAAGGAAATCAACAAGGCTTGCAAAAGCGCTATTAGACTGGCTAAAATCGAAAATGAAAAGTTAGTTGCAAAAGAGAGTAAGACTAACCCTAAAATATAACCCTAAAATATTTTTTAAATATATTAATGGGAAGAAGTCGAGGAAGGAAGCTCTAGGAACATTACAATGTGACACAGGCTGGCTGACAATTAGTGACCAGGAAAAGGCAGATGAGCTAAATAGGTTCTTTTCTTCGGTATACACAAGGGAGGTACCAGTGGTTGGGACACTGCAACCTAATGGGGCTACACTACCTTCGCCAAATAATTGGTTAACGCAATAAGAAATCCAAAAGCGGTTGGAAAAAAATAAATGTTAATAAAGCCCCAGGTCCTGATGGAATACATCCAAGGGTATTGAGGGAACTGGGTTCTGTAATAGCCAAACCATTATATCTAATGTTTCAAGATTCAGTCAACACAGGGTCTCTACCAGATGACTGGAGAAAGGCAGAGGTGATAACTATATTTAAGAAGGTAGCAAGAGCAAATCCGGGGAATTATAGACCAGTGAGTCTCACTTCGGTAGTGGGAAAGCTTTTAGAAGGGTTAATAAGGGATAATATAAAAGAATATGTCTATTCAACCAGGATTATAAGTAGGAGCAAACATGGATTTATGAAGGATAGGCCATGTCAAAAAAATCTAATTAGTTTCTATGAGGAGGTTAGTAGGAACTTGGATCAAGGCAACTCAGTGGATGTAGTCTATTTGGATTTTCCAAAGGCTTTTGATACAGTGCCACATGGGAGATTATTGAGCAAACTAAGGGATACAGGAATTGCCATAAATATTTGCTTATGAATTGAGAGCTGGCTAAAAGACTGGAATCAAAGGGTTGTGATAAATGGAACATACTCCGATTGGACTGTGGTAAGTGGGGTTCCTCAGGCTTCAGTATTAGGCCCTCTCCTTTTTAACATATTTATTAATGACTTGGAAGTGGGATTGGAATGTGGTGTCTCCATTTTTGCTGATGACACAGAGTTGTTCAAGGTAATTAAATCAGAAAATGATGTACTTTTCCTCCAAAGGGATTTACATAAATTAGAGGAATGGGCATCCAAGTGGCAGATGAGATTTAATACAACTAAATGTAAAGTTATGCATCTGGGAAGGAAAAATAGCCATGCAATTTATAATGGAGCAAATCTAGGGGTATCAGATATTGAAAGTTATTTGGGAGTACTTGTAGACAACCACCTAGGTAACTGTGCTCAATGCCAAACAGCAGCTGCAAAGACAAATAAACTATTAGCATGTATTAAGAAGGATATAAAAGCAAGGGAAGCAAATATAATTCTCCCACTATACAAATCCCTAGTACGCCCTCATTTGGAATATGGAGTCAAATTTTGGGCACCACTACATAAAAAGGACATTTTAGAGCTGGAAAAAGTACAGAGAAGGGCAACAAAGCTAATAAGGGGAATGGAGGGGCTAAGTTATGAAGAAAGACTAACCAAATTAAACTTATTTACTCTAGAAAAAAGGCGTCTAAGAGGGGATATGATTACCTTATATAATATATCCAGGCTCAATACAGGGCTTTGTCAAGTGAGCTTTTTGTGACAAGAGGTTTTCAACTGACAAGGGGACATCCTTTGAGATTATAAGTAAAAAGATTTCACCCTAAAGAAAGAAAAGGGTTCTTCACAGTAAGGGTGGTTAATCTGTGGAATTCTCCTCAAAAGGAGGTGGTGACAGCGGATTCGATAGATAACTTTAAAAAGGGATTGGATATATTTTTAAATAAAAACGGCATTAAGGGTTATCCTGAATAAATAGAGAGGGAGTATTGATCCAGGGATGAATCCAGTCGCCAGTATCTGGGGTCAGGAAGGAATTTTATATTTTTATCCCTGTTGAGACCATTGGTAAAGTTTCACTGGGGTATTTTTTTCTGTTTGCCTTCCTCTGGATCTATTAACAATAAATCCGTGTATTGCAGATCAGAGGAGATCTAAAAAGGTTGAACTTGATGGACTAAAGTCTTTTTTCAACCTAAATTACTATGTAACTATGTAACTATGTAACTATGCAACTATCAATCTGCTGTCACCGCCTCCTTTGGCAGAGAAGTCCACAGTTAACCAGCCTTACTGTGAAGAACCCTTTTCTTTCTTTACTTCTAAACTCAAAGGATGTCCTCTTGTCAGTTGAAAACCTCTTGGCACAAAAAGTTCACTTGACCCTTGATATATTTCTTAAGAGAATAAGTTTAATGTGGTCTGAATGAGGACCTCCAGTCTTATTCTTTCACCCTACTGAAGTGCCAAATGTTTAAATAATTTAGTTATTTATTTTGCTCAATATATATATCTATATGTATATCTATCTATATATATGTATGCATATATGTATATATAGATAATAAATATATAGATAATAAATAAATATATATATATAGATAGATAGATAGATAGATAGATAGATAGATAGATAGATAGGTAGAAATATTAGTCCAACCTAACAATGAGGGGATAGCCAGTAATTCTCCCTGTAAGTTTTCTAATAAAAGGCCAATATTTGTTAATCACATTATAAGACAGTGACCCTTTAATCCTTAATGCTCCCTTTAACTAACGGTATATCTGCAGGTCTGATGGGGAAGAAATATCCCTTTAAAGCTTTTGCCCACTAAATCATTATAAACTGCAAGACCTGCATATACATAAATAAGACTATAGTGTATGGGCACAAATACAGCAATATAACGGCAGGAGTTAGTCACATCCATCCACCATAGTGTTTACCAGGAAAAGCCATGGAAGTGGAGTAAAGATAAATTCTGTGCTGGGAGAGGCAGGAAATGAGGGAACATATGAAATAATCCTGAGTGCAGATAACATGGGGGGGGGGGCTCTGTGGGATGATATAATATGGGCAGGAAAGTTTAACTTTCACGTGGGGACGTTGGACACGGACCAGAAATTAATGTGAAAGCTTAACATGCTCGCTGAGCAATTAAAGTGGACATACTGATACAGTATGAGCAGGAATGTGTATAATGTTTGCGATGTATCTAAAATACAAATAATGAGCATAAACAAAGATTTAGAGAAATTAGTAACATGATATGGAAGTTTTTTGGATTTTACTAGGTCTATAACATATCTATAAATCTATTTACTTTTATGTTTTCTTAAGAAGTGCCTAAAAACTCTGTTTAAAATCAAACAAATAGTCCCTGTATAGGTCTGCCCTCTGTAACAAATGCAGACATGGACTCTGTAATCCTGGATGTGCAGTGTGGTGTCCTAGCCTATCAGGGACCACATCTCAGCTGCATGTTGTAGAATTTTGCTGAAAGATGGTCACTAATTGGTTAATATGAGACACAGCACAGCAAGTACAGCAGATCTATCTCTTCAAGACTAGTGGGCAGACCCATACTGGGACTATTTGTTTTATTTTAGGCAGTAAGAACAGAGTTTATAAACACTTCTTAATAAAATGAAGTACATAAAAGTAAATAGATGCACAGGGATATTATATACCTAGTAAAATTCAGGAACCTTTAATATCCTTTTAATTTTTGAATACCTTGTGTACAGAAAGTTATATTTTTATATATTTTTTCTGACTTTTTCTGATTAGAGGGGAAAGAAGTGAAGGGGATTGGTTACATGATTGGATCTTTTAGTATTTAATATGTAACCCCTCCCCCTGCACATGCTCATAAGGAGAGCTGCAAGTCATACTCTTGCAGAAATATAAATCCTTCATTCCTACATGGTGCCTTCTCCAAAGTATCATTTTATTTTTTGATATAATATTAACATTATGTCGTTATTCAGACTCAGGTCAGACATATTAGAGGGACTGTCCCTCTAACACAGGGGTAGGCAAGTCTGGTCCAGGAGAACCACACACACACCTTGATTTGAGGATTTCCTTTCTGTGCACAGGTGAGTCAATCAGAATGAGGAAGCGATAGTTGCGCCTGCATGCAACTGGGATATCCTGAAATCCTGGCCTCTGTGTGGCTCTCTAACTGAACAATAGTTGAGAGGGTGCAAGTGCACGGATTGTTATCTCACATGGATGTAAAATCACATCACAATTACCAAAAACCTTCATTTATTATGTTATGTTTCCTGTCTTTTAGGACTGATATTCTTTTCAGTGTTTCTGTCCTGTGCCCATAGAAACCTCTGTGGAAACAGGAAGGGAAAACGCGTCAGGAGATCAGTCGTCTTCCAGACGTCCTGTTTGTATACAATATTATACTGTAAGAATTAGGGGCACAATATAGCACACAGAAGACTGTGACCTGGAGGGCAAAGGGCAAGGGTCACTGACTGAAAGCTTCAATAATAATTCAGTATTATAATTCAGTTCACAATGCACATGGAAACAATTATTTATTTGTTGCATCAGATAGTGGGTATCTGATAATGTGCCGCGGTGTGTTTTCTTTTTTCAAATAAAGGTCTCAGAGCAAAAAAAATATTTAGAAGTTTAACTGCTCTTAAGGGCTCTCACCATCTGCCAGCCAATGAGATCTACCGACTGTATGCTGCATTTACTGTTAATTTCAATGACGTTTAGTTCATTTTTTCATTAAAAAAAAAATAACTTTTGTAATGTTTAAAACATATCCTGTTAAAAGCCTGAAAAAAAGCTCTTTGTGTATTATGTCCCTTTACTATCATTGTTGTTTTATTGATGTTGCAGATAAATAAGGCAGCAATTATATTGGGGCTAATTACCTATGTTCAATATCACTGCTTCTAGTAGATCTGAGCATATACATCAAGTTTGTATTATAATACAAATAAACTAAATGTGTAATGTTTTAGATGCTGGGAGGAGCACTGTGGCCAAATATTGCTCTTTTTCTCCCTCTACTTCTCTTTCTCCACCCCCTCTACCCCCCCCCCCCTCTCATTCTCCCCCTCTCTCCATCCCTCTTTCTCCCTCGCTCTCCCTCACTCTCATTCTCCCACCTCTCCCTCCCTCTTTCTTCCTCTCTCTCTCTCTATATATATTTATATTTTGGATAAGCAAACTTGATAACAGGTACATGTTTTTCGAAACACATCCTTTGCCGTTTTGACTGATTAGTCCATTCAAAGCACTGGCAGTTTTATCTGCCACATTTGACTTGTGCATTTAGAAGCTTCCTCTGCAAGTCCCCATCTTACCCCAGGGAGTTTATCAGCAGAAATAAAAATGATAGATTCCACTGCAGTATGATTGCATATAAAATGTATATAAAATGTAATACATTGGAAGCTTTATTTTGTACACTATAAAAACATTGCTATTTTCAAGTGAAGTCTTCTAAATATAAATTCAGGACTAGGTTGTCACTTAACCATAACTGTAATGTGTGTGTTTGCGTCGTTAGGTTGTGTTCGAATCCCCGTGACCCCATGCACAGCAAAACACCATGCTGATACACTAGGTATTTATGGCAGAGATACTGAGGTGGTTTGCCAGTTCCTTCTCCAGTGAGCCACAGCATACAGCTCCTGGTTTTCCTAGCTGGTCTCTCATCCAAGTACTGATCAGGCCCAACCCTGCATGGTTTCAGAGTGGTGTGACCTCTTGGTTCCCTGACTGGAATCGAACCCAGGTCGCTGTGGTTAGAGCACCGAATCCTAACCACCAGGGAACCCATAACTATAATAGTTTTACTGAATTACTCATTATTCTAGCAGACCCCACTTCTACTATTATAATAAACTAGTCATTTGCCCGTCCAAAATAACGGTATAATAAATTAATAAATTATCTGCTCTGTCTCCTTCTCCCTGAGCACCCTCTCCCTCTCTGCACCCTCTCTCTTGCTGCGCCCTCTCCCTCTGTGCACCCTCTCCCTCTCTCTGTGCGCCCTCTTCCTCTCTCTGTGCCCCCTCTCCCTTCGTTCGCCCTCTGCCTCTCTCTGTGCCCTATCTCTCTCCTTCCCTCTGTATCTCCCTCTTTCCTTCTACTCTCTTACCCCCTACACTTCGTCTTCTCTCTTCCCACCTCCCCTCATTCTCTCTCTCCCCATGTCTCTCTCACCCAATGTCTCTCCCCCTGTGTCTCTTCCACCCACTCCTCTGTCTCTCTCTCCCTCCTCTCCCTCCCCTGTGTGTCTCTCTCCCCCTCTCCTGTGTGTGTCTCTCTCTCCCACCTCTTCTCCTGTCTCTCTCCCACCCTCTCCCTCCCCTGTGTCTCCCTCTCTCCCACCCTCCCCTTCCCCTGTGTCTCCCTCTCTCCCACCCTCTCCCTCCCTTTTCCCCCTGTGTCTCTCTCACCCCCCCTCCCCTCTGACTCTCTCTCCCACCCTCTACCTCGCCTGCATCTCCCTCTCTCCCATCCTCTCTCTTACCTGTGTCTCCCTCTCTCCCACCTTCTCCCTCCCCTGTGTCTCCCTCCCTCCCATGTGTCTCTCTCTCCCACCCTCTGCCTCCCCTGTGTGTCCCTCACCCCCACCTTCTCCCTCCCCTGTGTCTCTCTCTCCCCCACCCTCTCCCATCGCGCACGCACTGCAAATATAGTTTTTATTGTGCTTATGCGCTAGCCAGTGTTACTCACAAGGGAAACTCTATTAGTGATATCACACAGCAAGACTACTGTTTTCAAGTAGAATGTATTTAAATTATATAATACAAATCAGAGGCCATTTTTCCTATTTTGTTTTACTCATTCGCACTACTCCAAAAATATAATCTAGAACTTTGTTTTTCACCAAAAGTGAAGTAAGAAAACACTACAATTGAGGTGTAAAGTTCTCTTTCTCCAAGACGTTTTTATGTTAGAATTGAACATTTCAAGCACTTGTTTCTAGTGATGGGATGTCAGTGATATGTGTTCAGTGTTGGTGTGTACCCAAAGCTCATTGTAAGGACATGCACAAAAAAACATGATTACAAAAACATAACTCAGCATATGTAATCATGAACCATTCTGAAAGTGTCCATTGTATATCTTATACAAACATATAGTGAATATTTTAAGATCCAGAAATATTTTACGTAGAGTTTTTTGAGAGTGAATGTACAGTTAAGGCCCAAGTTAGAAACAGCAAGTTATTTTGTGTTTTACTCTAAAGTGTCCAAATCCCACCAGTTATTTTTTCTCCCTTCCATTTCTAAGCCATATTTCCTTTATATTACAGAATAGAACAGATATAAACTGTAACAGGTGGGTATGAGGCCAATATAGTTGTTGTAATGCTTTTAAAACAATTGTTTGAACTAAATGACAACAATGTTAATCAAAAAAATATCTCTATCTGATGGTGCACAATAGTTTTAATGACTTCATTTAATTAAACAACAGGCCATATAGTTGTTTTGGCTCCTGGACCTGTTCTTCACTGCACCGCGTGGTGCCCCAAGAGCAGTAAAGTGAGTCTGCCCTGTAGTAATCCGGCTGGGAAAGATACAATCACTGTAGTTTAAGGAAATATCAACAAAAACAGAATTGTAGCTTTTTTCTAAAAATCCACATACAACACTTTATTAATCTAGGTAACAGTGTCCCTTTAATGTTATTATTATTTATTTTGCAAACTTAAAATACTTAGTAGGACAAGACAACCATCTGTTAGTAAGCATTAAATATGTCAGTCATTTGTAATTAGCAATACATTGCATTAATGATAAACGTTTAAAAAAAACAACTCTTCACAGCCTCAGGATTATTATTTTGCAAATAAAAAGGCTCCTTGGTGCACAAAAGGATTAAACATGCTGAAAATCCCATATTTATGGTATACTATTTTATCCATTAAACTAGCAAAATGGGCCAGACTTCCCATAAGGAAGAGTAGGCAGCTGCCCAGGCGCACATGCGTGTAGTGGTTGCATATTTTGCACTGAGTACATTTGTTAATACACTGCAACAAATGTTTCTGGGTTGCAAAGTGCTACATACAGGAAGTGATCATTACTTTGGGGGTGGGAATAGCAAGAATGATTTCTGGTTGGTCGGGGCAAAAACAGGAATCATTGCCTAGGGGCGCCTCAGATATAAATCCAGGGTGGGGGTGGGGGAGGAGTAATGCACTGCTGGACCTTTTGCCAGTGAAAGGGTTTAAGGGACAGAATATAGAATCAGTAAAATCATGAAATGTAAACAACTTTTATCACCTAAGCGATGTAGCTCTATTTCTGTCTGTGTGAGCCCCCTTAGAAGTATATGTATATGTCTTGTGAAGAGGGAGGGTGTCTTGTAAGTGAAAGTAAATCAGTTAACTTATAAAACACTGAATACATTTGTTAATACACTGCAACAAATGTTTATGGGTTACATACAGGAAAAGCTCATTACTTTGGGGGTGGAAATAGCAAGAATGATTTCTGGTTGGTGGGGCAAAAACAGGAATCATTGACTAGGGGTGCCTCAGATGTAAATCCAGGGTGGGGCAGTAATGCACTGCTGGACCTTGTGCCAGTGAAAGGCTTTAAGGGACAGAATATAGAATCAGTAAAATCATGAAATGTAAACAACTTTTATCACCTAAGAGATGTAGCTCTATTTCTGTCTGTATGAGCCGCCTTGGAAGTGTATGTATATGTCTTGTGAAGAGGGAGGGTGTCTTGTAAGTGAAAGTAAATCAGTTAACTTATAAAACAAGATTTGCTGGATTTATCCATGCTTAGTTATTAAATACGGCTAATTTATTTATTTTCACTTCAAAAGACTCCATCAAATTTAAACTATTAGGGTACCTGTTATATCTCATGGAGCTGTCCAGCACTTAATAGATAAAACATTAAAGGTTTTTGTTGTGTTTTTTTTTTACTTATCAACTTGATCTCCTTGACACTACTAGACTCCAACCAGCCATTTATCTTCTTCAAACCAGTGTTAAGAGTTTCCCAATTAAACCCTGACAACGAAATCATTTATACGGTGCTAATAGATAGATAATAGATGTTACTGAATGAAAAGACGTAAATAAGTCACGGTCTGCCTGGCCATCCATCTTGCTTCTCTTTAAGATATGATGCAGGCTGCCATGTTTTACACTGCAAAGAGGTTTGAGACACCAACTCCCGGCACACTTTAGCCTGCCCATCTGGATATTTACAATCATGCTCTTAAAACCCACGCCAATCAACCATAAGAAGGTTCTGGATCAATGTTTTCACAGTTGTGACTTTAAATGCTGTGTGAAGTCAAATATGGCGGCCTACATCGCTGTTTAAAGAGAAACAAGTGGGATGTCCTTGGCAGGCTTAGTAAGTGTACAATATCTCATTTGTAAGATGTTTCATTTATTTATGTAGTTAACAATTAGCAATAAAATCAATATTTAAAAAAAATAAATTAATTGTTTATTTTTAAACTTACAACTGAACAGAAGGGTTTCAATAATTAATGGATCTGCTTGTCTCCACCCCCTATTTGGGGTAGAAGAGGGTCTACCAAGGAAGCTGTCATATATTATTTTCTGACTCCCTTAGGTTTGTCTGCAGTTATAGCACATATGACTACAATCAAGACAGCCTCCTGGGCAAATCCAATCTAGGGGGAGGAGAGAATTAGATATATTTAAGTCTGAAACACTACAGTTCAAATGTAAGTTAAATCTTCAGTGATTGTTTTGCTTCACATACTGAATTTATTGCTAATTGATTTTAAATACACTTATGAAAAGACTATCCACAACAATATGGATGGTTTATGGGGTTTAAAAAGTTATACATCGTTTTGTTTGTTATTTTTTTTTAAAGATGGCAGCCAGTGGGGATTCCTTCCTGAACGGTTGGTGTTTATAATCCAGTCATTGCACTGTAGGACGCTTGTGAAGAGATTTAAATTAACAAAGCAAACATTAAGTTGTGTTTCTTGGATGAGTTCCTTTGTTTAGTGGTTCTTCAGTCAGTGGTGTACCAATGTCCTGCAAGTCCTCTTGTTTATTCTCCTTGTTCGGTCTGTTTTGAGGGACGGACTGACATTGACGGGCGCTGGGTGGGTTCAGCCGATCTGTTTATTGCTCCACCAGAGGAGTAGCATAGTACCACCAGTGATCAGACCACCCCACAGGAGGCTGTTTAGGACGCGCATAGGCTGAAAAAGAAAATGTGGAATTAGTTATATAGGTCAGTTCAAGGACAGTGTAGCCTTTACAGACAGGTCAACGCTATATAAGCGCTACGGAATATGGGCCTTATTCAATTAGCCAAATCGCAATTACTTAAACTCGGAAAGCAGCTCGTAAAATTTACAGATATTCAATTGGCTAAATTTATCTAGTCGCAATCCAATTATGAGCTACCCGCCCACAATCACTACGGGCCAGCCAAACTCACAAACAGGCCTTCGAACTCCATTGGTTTTAGTACAGCTCAAGCTAAATAATTAAAGTTACACAAAATCAACATTCTATTAGACCCGTAGATCTAGCTCGCAAATTAAGTCTGATAAAAAGTTTCTGAATAGGACTCACATGGGCTTTTTCAAACACTTATCACATCTGCAGCAATTAAAAACACACTAATGTACTTTACAAGCATGGGAAGACATGGAAATACATTAGAATTAATTGCACAATAGTCTCAAACCCACAAATATACAATGTTAATTTTTTTTTTATGTTTTGATTGTGTGAATTGCATCCCGGTACTTAATGGGCTAATACATATCATGGAGCCTGCATGGACTAGAACATTTTCTTTAATGCATTTTATTGAATTCTACATTGCTGCATTGTGAGTCCGATCGCTAAAGTTACTTCTCAATACTTATTGATTTGTTGTCTCTGGGTGTAGTTTAAGTATAAACGTCATATTTTACTGATGTCATGATGATGGTCTCATACACTATTGGCTGTGTCTAAGAAGTAAATTACGGGCTTGCTTAAATATTGGCAGGTCATATGATAACGCCCCCTGAAATCCTACTTACGAGTGCATGGTTTCCGCGTTGACGCTGTGAGACTGTAGTTGCGAGTTAAAGACAATTAAATGTGTCCAAATGTTTATGAAAAATGTACCCCACAGCAAAAATGACAGGCTAGAGGCAATTGCGGGCTTGATATTGAATGGGGCCCTATGTCAGCAGGTTACAAATAAAGGATAATAATAATAATAGAAATGGTGTGGGAGACATCTGAATTGGTCCTCTTTCTCAATCCTGTTACACACCCTGCCTAGGGTCACAGTCCCATCCATTCCAATTGCATTTTAAAGGGCTACTGTAGTTCAAGAAAAATGACACCTGTTTGTGAAGTATGTAACAAACTAACAACGTTATCAGCTGTAAATATCAAAATATAATTAGAGAAAATCTGAATTTTTGAAGACTCTGTTTATCAAAAGAGAATAACATCTTGTCTTTGTTGCATGACTTCCTGGGAGCTGGATTATGAGGGGTTGTGCTTTATATCAGTAGAAGCAGAGAAAGGAAGAGAAAGGAGATATCTACAGGATTTGTTAGGTAACTGGATTGAAATCGATACCACCCCCTCACAGGCTTAGAAGCAGGAAACTTGCATCAATAGATTCAAGCACTGCTCTCCAGAAAAGCTCCTCTCACACGCATAACCACCCAAGGATTATGGATCCAGCAGAGATATCCTATCCTTTCTAATTATAAGCTAGCTCTATGTCCTTTCCCCTCCTTTATTACGTGCGGCTTAAACATTTTTAAACATTTATTTGTTTCTTTATACATTGGTGCTTGAACACTTTCCATAGAAACAAGTAGGTTCACAACAATCACTGCGGTATGAGTCAGTTCCAGGACGCTGAGTGTATTTCTTCGGTGTGTGCACATACCATTGCGAGAGTCTGACAACAAACAGAGGATCTCAATGGTTGGAAGAGCGCCAAGTGACAATGTTATGATGGAGCTGTTGTGTGTGTAACAATAGTAACAGAGGCTTCAGGAAATGTCAGGATTCCATGTGTGATACAATCATTACACTGGAAGTGAGGTTCTGCAGCAGTGAGTCAGAGCATACGTGTGGCCCCTAGTTGGGAGTGGCATGGACCAGTGGGTGATCTGCAAGAGGTGATGATTCATGATGGACTTCAGGGTGAGGGCACAGAGAATCACATCTCACCTCTGCAATCAATGCTGCTCCCATCATCCTCCTCTCTTATCAATTTATTTTTTCTGCGACTCAAATTCAAAATTAAGATTAGCCTATACAATGCCCCTCTTCTGCCTCCAGGCTACTCTTTCCTCAGCTCCTCCTTATATCTCTACTCACTGATCCATTCGGGTCTAGAGCTCCTTCTGGGCTGAGACCTCTCACTAGTAGCCCCATGCATCTAGAACACACAATATAAAAAAAATCCCTAACCTTTATTTTAAATATTTCAGAAAAGATTTACTGTAGAAAAAAACTGCTGGTACAATGTATCGCCAATTTTTAATGCTCTTTAAAATCGAATTAACTTTATGTTGGTGTGACAGAGTCCCTTTAAAGATACGTTCAAACAGCTGACTTAGCGAATGCATCTCTAGACAATAGTATCATCCCTCCCGTATGCACCGTTTTACCATAATATGTCAGGATGCGTCTTTCACCCATATAAATAGATTGTAAGATATTTGGGGCAAATTGTATGGAACCCATTACTGGTCACTGTGCACATTGGTAGAGCTATACAAATAAAAATACATAAAATAGATCTTCTGTAAGGAATGATGCTCTATGGGGTCTGTAAGGGTTGATGGTCAAGATGGATGTAGTAAGAGCAAGTGTATAAACTGTATGTGGTGTGATCTTGAAGGATATATGTAGGTGTGTAGAAACAGAGTGGATCATCTGAAGAGTGATGATCTACGGCAATGGTGCTCCTAGACCAGTGGAGGGCAACTCGGTCCTACAAGGGCCACCAACAGTCCTGGATTTCACTCTCTCTGCAAGAGTCCAGGTCAAATAATCACAGAGTAACGTATGGCCTCATTCAAATGTGAAGTGGCCAATTGAATAGGGCTCATATCGATTTATTTACAGAACTTTTTAGTTAGTGAACTTCTATCCAAAAGCAAGGTCTTCACTAACTAAAAACTTCTGTAAGAAAATATGCTCTGTGCTTATATAGAGCCCTATTCAATTAGCCAAATCACATTTGAATGAGGCCCTAAGTGTACTGAAGCAGAGACTGTTGGTGGTACATATAGGGGACACAGAGTTGATAATCTATAAAAAAGTGATATTCTATGGGGTAGAGAGATATAGTGGATATTCTGCAAGGGGCAATCATATAATCAAGTGGTGGGCAACTTGGTTTTACCAGTCCAGGATTTTAATCTCTCCATGCTACAACAGAGAGAAACATAACACAGAGAGAGATTGAAATCTGGGACCTTGCAAGAGAAGATGATGACAGTATGTGGAGGGAAGGTGGATAATCTGTAAGGGGTGATTAACTTTAAGAGTGGTGAGAGAGGATGGATAATCTATAAGGAGTGACGACCTATACATTCTGAGAGATGGTGGATACTCTACAAGGAATGATGGTCTATGACAGGGAGTAGAGGGAAGGTGGATAATCTGTAACGAGTGATTAACTTTAAGAGTGGTGGGAGAGGATGAATAATCTATAAGGAGTGATGACCTATAAATTCTCAGAGATGGTGGATACTCTATAAGGAATGATGGTCTATGACAGGGAGTAGAGGGAAGGTGAATAATCTGTAAGGGTGATTAACTTTAAGAGTGGTGAGAGAGGATGGATAATCTATAAGGAGTGACGACCTATACATTCTGAGAGATGGTGGATACTCTACAAGGAATGATGGTCTATGACAGGGAGTAGAGGGAAGGTGGATAATCTGTAAGGAGTGATAAACTTTAAGAGTGGTGAGAGAGGATGGATAATCTATAAGGAGTGACGACCTATAAATTCTCAGAGATGGTGGATACTCTATAAGGAATGATGATCTATGACAGGGAGTTGAGGGAAGGTGGATAATCTGTAAGGGGTGATTAACTTTAAGAGTGGTGAGAGAGGATGGATAATCTATAAGGAGTGACGACCTATACATTCTGAAAGATGGTGGATACACTACAAGGAATGATGATCTATGAGAGGGAGTAGAGGGAAGGTGAATAATCTGTAAGGGTGATTAACTTTAAGAGTGGTGAGAGAGGATGGATAATCTATAAGGAGTGACGACCTATACATGCTGAGAGATGGTGGATACTCTATAAGGAATGAAGATCTATGACAGGGAGCAGAGGGAAGGTGAATAATCTGTAAGGAGTGATGACCTCTAAGTGCTGGGAGACTAGATAATATGTAAGGAGTTATGATCTATGAGTGAAAGGGTGACCATGGACAGGGGGGCTTTATTTAATGCTGCCCTAACTTACAACTTGAACCTGCACCTTCAGCACCCTTCAGTGTGGTTTGAAAACTCCCTTTTGCACCCCATTCCCCATAATCATCAATGTAACCTGCCAGAATCATCTTGAAAATTGAATACTATGGAGGTGACTGCCATAAATATATATTCATTGCATCCATTTATACATCATATTAACTATCTGTAAATAAAAATCGGTAATAAGGATAATGACACTGCTTATGGAAGAGCCTCCCAGCAGATGTAGTACTATAGTAGATATGAATGGCATTCAAGATGGAGGAAGAACTGAAGAGTGAGTAGGGAAGATCAAAGTTTGGAGAAATGGTCATCATCTGCTGTCAGTTTAGTTTGAGATGAGACTGCACTGAAGCTCAGCAGTAACTGCATGAGGACGGTGTGCCCTGTTTCCAATTATCTCCATGACATGATATTATAAACACGCAGGGAGCTGGGCAGCATGAATCTGGTTCCCTGAGGATGTTTAGCATTGGGACGAGAAACACCCTGATCTAATAGACTTGCACTAACCAGCTACTCTCAATTTACTAATTAAACTCAATGGTCAAGAAAACCACAGGGTGCCTGAACCCTTTGATGGTCTATTTGGCATGTTAGGTCAAATGACTTTTCTGCCCTTTAGCAATGGATGCAATCTGTGTTTAAAATATATAAATAATGCTAAAATTGTAGTGCAAGGTTGAAATAAAAAGTTGAAACCTAATGCAGATCACAGACATTCACCACTACTTTCTATGGCTCTTATTCAATTGCAATTTGGCCAATTGAATAGGGCTCTAAATAAGCACATAACATATATTCTTTAAATACGTTTTTAGTTCGTAAACATCTATCCAAAAGCAAGGTTTTCACTTATTTAGGGCCTCATTCAATTGCGATTTGGCCAATTGAATAGGGCTTTATATAAGCACAGGACATTTTTTTTTTACAGACGTTTTTAGTTAGTGAACTTTTATCCAAAAGCAAGGTCTTCACTAACTAAAAACTTCTGTAAAAAAAATATGCTCTGTGCTTATATAGAGCCCTATTCAATTGGCCAAATCGCAATTGAATGAAGCCCTTAGAGCTTATTTAGAGCCCTATTCAATTGGCCAAATCGCAATTGAATGAGGGCCTATGTGAGCAAGCAAGGCAAAGGCAGGGGAGGGACGTGGTAGAGGAGATCTTCATCCCAAATAGCCACCTTCTATCTAATCTTTGCACTGAATTTACACAGATCTGCACTTTTTTAAAATAATATATGAGATCTCAGATGAATTTGTCAGCAGGTTTATATGGCTAAAATATAATATATTATATGTATATAATATAATATATTATATGTAAATTAGTGATACATCTATTCAGGGCAATGTGAACTGGCGACGTAATTTAGTTAGAAATGCAATATTTTGGTAAAATACTAGGCAGTGCCTACTTTGGGAGGTTTGAACATGCATATTATGTGCAGTTATTAAATATTTACTTACAAATCAGACAATTAATGCAAATAGTTAATCATTTTCTGTAGATATCATGTGGAAAGGAGACTTGAGGAAAATGTTCCTTTTTTCTTTCCTTAGATTACCACTGTGGTGGATACAGAATATGGTTTAATTTGGGGGGGAGGGGGCTTAATTGATCACCAACAAAATCAGCTTATGAAGAGTAAATCATTGCACTGTTTAAAACTTACATTTGAACTTTAGCATTGCATGCTCAATCAGATCTGCTCCTCTCAAAGGCCTACCAATTATCTA
Source organism: Discoglossus pictus (assembly GCA_027410445.1). Classification (NCBI taxonomy): domain Eukaryota; kingdom Metazoa; phylum Chordata; class Amphibia; order Anura; family Alytidae; genus Discoglossus; species Discoglossus pictus. Next base: position 18,850,574 of record CM050168.1, read on the forward strand.
TTTCATGGGAGACGATCTGCTAAGGTAGCTGTCCTGAGAAGAGCCTTTATCTTCCTTCCATGACCACTTTAAGTAAAGAGACTGGTCTGTAGGAAAATATTGGGCAGCCTTCCTAGATGCCCAAATGGGGATGGAAAGAACCAACTCTGCTAGAGCCTGCCATGCTAAAGTTTAATGTAAGTATTAAAAGTTGCATTGACATTTTTTTAAAATCCTGATCTTAATGCTAATCTGCAACTAAATCAACAAATGAAACCCTATTGTATGATCTACTGTGGCTCTTTTGTAGCGCTCATAATGATTTGTCTTGGAGGCATTTACAAGCTATAATAGAGAGAGTTGGTGGAGACAGTGGGAGCTGGAGAAGGATTATACAGATCTTAAATAAACTTTAATGGTTTCATTCTTAACCTCTGAAATCATCTGTGATTCTTGCTGGATGCGCACGGCCCATTTAATCTCTCTTTTTAAACATTTCCAGCTCTTCCCGCTGGGCTCGTGCACATTGTAGATCTCTATAAGTCATTATTTATCTCAAAACTAAAAAACAAAAGCCACCATCCAAAGAAGAAATAGATTTACAAAGAGCCAGAAATGCAATGGAAGATTCCCCCTTGAGCATGCACAGTTCTCATTTGCACATGGCTTACTACTGTAATAAAATACAGCCAGGGCCACAGGTAATTAGCAATTATTGGTAATAGTCATCACATCAGAAAGAGATATCAGTCCCTACCTGGTGGGTGGACCAGAAAGACTTTACAGGTAAAAACTGCAAACTTCAATGTAGGTTTACTGTACAAAAATGCTATATTTTTAATAACATTTAATTCATAATGTTCTTGTATAATATAGCAATCTAATTATACCATATTTGGAATTATCTTAGCTTTAACCCTTTTTGAGATACACATTAATCTCTGTGTAAGGCATGTAAGGGCATTGTTGGGCCTTGTGCACATACCAGCATCCTCTCTGCTGTTCCTTGCACTCTTGCTCAGGTCATGTCATAGTGTTGTGTTATTTAATGGGTATGGGGGTCTTCACTTCAGGGTGACATAAGCAGGAACATGACTACTTATGGGCATGAGTTCTGCACTGTAGCACCAGAGTTAGGACTTAGGTTCAGTGATTGTCAAACTGAATACCTGCTTTCGACCCTAGCTTGTGACTATGAGACTGAGTCATCCCTTTTAACTAAACTCCTGATACCAACACAGGTCTGTCACCTCAAAGATCTATTTGTTTTCATCCAGCCTGACCTATCGCTTGCCTCCTCACTCTACTTCTGCTACTCTCAGCCTCCAGCCCCAACCTATTGTTTGCCTCCTCATTTTTCATCTACCAGCCTCCACCACCAGCCCTGACCTATTGTTTGCCTCCTCATTCTACATCTGCCAGCCTCAACCTCCAGCCCCAACCTATTGTTTGCCTCCTCATTTTTCATCTGCCAGCCTCCACCTCCAGCCCGACCTATTGTTTTCCTCCTCATTCTACATCTGCCACCCTCAGCCTCCAGCTCCGACCTATCGTTTGCCGCCTCATTCTACATCTGGCAGCCTCCACCTCCAGCCCCAACTATTGTTTGCCTCCTCATTCTACATCTGCCAGCATCCATCTCCAGCCCCAACCTATTGTTTGCCTCCTCATTCTACATCTGCCAGCCTCCGTCTCCAGCCCCGACCTTTTGTTTGCCTCCTCATTCTACATCTGCCAGCCTCCACCTCCAGCCCCGACCTATTGTTTGCCTCCTCATTCTACATCTGCCAGCCTCCACCTCCAGCCCCGACCTATTGTTTGCCTCCTCATTCTACATCTGCCAGCCTCCATCTCCAGCCCGACCTATTGTTTGCCTCCTCATTCTACATCTGCCAGCCTCCACCTCCAGCCCCGACCTATTGTTTGCCTCCTCGCCCTATTTCTGCCAGCCTCCACCTCCAGCCCGACCTATTGTTTGCCTCCTCATTCTACATCTGGCCACCTCCAGTCCCAACCGATTCCTTGCCTCCTCACTCCATTTCTGCCAGCCTCCATCTTCAGCTACTGTCTCTGACATTGATAGAGACTTGGATCTCAGTTCATTGACCCCTGATTCCTAACTACCTCTGTGTTAATGGTCCAACTCCTGTCTGGCAACCCCTAAACATTCATTTAAGAAATGCATGATTCAACACATCTATTTCATGCATTCATAACATGATATGTCTATTGATTTTGGAAGATGTGCAGTCTAACAGCATGTTGTCTTTTTATGAAGTTCACAAACATTTTAGTTGCACAAAACTGCAGGAAACCTTGGCCTCACTGGGGCTAGGAGCCGAGCCAGCTCTGATTGAAAAGGAATCTACAGTTTGTTTACTTAGCTGTTTTTATTGTGTTTACTTATATCCTCAGATATTTCATGCGCCTTGTTTGGGGCCTAGAGAAACAGATAGCATTGTACCTTGGCTTCCATTTAAATAGATTTGGATTTTATTTATCAGGCCCCACAAGATGCCAACAAAATCCTAAATGTTCTAAAGGGGTAAATGCTTTTAATGGAGCCCTTTAGTCCTATAATTACAATATCCTCTTTTGAAGAACTAAACTTGAAAACACACAACATGTTTATAGGATGTAAAATAAATTACAGCCTTCAATTCATTACCTTTTATATGCAATTATGCCACTGTGAAATCTACTGTTTTGTTTTCTACTGATCTATCTCCTGCATTGGGAGGAGACTTTTAAAGCACAGACAGCTTATATCTAAACAATAGTTTACATAGGCAGATGTTTTAATAGGCAGAGAATGGAAGAGTAAAGTATAATTTAGTATAAAAGTGAAATATTTAAAGTTTGTGTTTACTGGACATTGCTGGGCTAATCTACCAGTGAAAAGGTTAAGATCAGAGGTGGCTCTACCGCCGATGCAGGCAGTGCAATGCACTGGGACCCTCACATCTGAAGGGGGGCTACAGCCTCATTAAATTGGGACTACGTTGTAGAACGTAGCCTGTGACTCCAATTTCACGTGTTACGGCTATTAAATTAGCCTTGTAACGTTGGTTGCAGCGGACGTCCAAAAAATGGCTATACGCTGTGCAATGTTGAACTTTGCGCACTTAAATCCTTTGATCTGTCATGCTTGTAACCGCTACTTGTAACATGGTCACGTAACACGCAAATGGAGCCCAAAGGCCTACGTGTGCTCGAGAGCACACGCAAGGGGGCTAAAGTCCAAAACGTAGCACTTCGTAGGCAAAGAAAAATACACTACTGTACATTTATTATAAACGAAAGTGATGTTAGGTCTTAGAATTAAAACACAACATTCTCAAGCCCGCAAATCATCCTTGAAAAATACTTTATTTCATGTTTATATTTTGTGTTATATCGATCCCTGCAATCAATGTGTTACGACATATGCTGTAACTCGCATGTAATAGAATATCATATTTATTACTTTATTAATATTGCATTACCGTATATCTGGACTGTGGGTCTGATCGCAAACTGTAATCAAAGCACGTAGGACTTCGAAATCTACCCTCCCCTTTTTCAGATACGTAACGCTAACAATCTATTTTTCCATTGGTTCCATCTGAACCCGCAACTATGTAATTGCTTAATTGTTTGCATTCGAGCACGCAAGCCTGATGGCTGTGAACTGGTTTATGAAATATCCTCTCTCGTTCGTAGCTCGCAGCCCTTTCTAATTTAATAGCAACGTTAGTAGGGCAAATTCCGACCCCGCAGCCGTTACTTGCTTCACATTGGACTTTCGAGGCTGGAATTGAATATGGCTGTAAGATGTTTGTGACTGCACTTTCACCTTTTACGATTTACTACCCTTTTACTACCCTTCACTACGGTAGCAGATTCCGATTCTTAGATATATGTCAATTCAATTTCAGTCAATCAGAATCAAATATTTTAATTACTCCCACCCCTTAACTGATTGGTTAAAAGTCTTACCAATCAAAATGCACAGATTTCAATCCGTGCATTCTGATTGGTTAGACTTTTTAACCAATGAGATATGGAGCAGGAGTAATTTAAACATTCAAATCTGATTGGCTGAAATTTGATTGATACTTATCACTTATTTCTGCAATAACGGGAATCTTTGTCAATTTTGTCTGTTTTTATTTGAAAATAAATGTTTTAAAAAACAAACAAATAAACACAACCGTTGCATTTTTAACTTTTATATGCAATTATTATTTACTACTAAAATTGCATAAAAAGAATTACACGTAAAAGGTAATAAATGAAAGGATGTATGATTTTGTATTAAAAAAACAACATTGTGCCTACGTTCAACTGTATTTCTTCAAACAAGCCTTTATTAAATATATGGTCCTTTAAATGGGCTTTAAACTCATTAATGGTATAAAGCAGTCAAAATCATGTGTAAAGTTGTAAACATTTAATTTGAAGTTATCTGCACTGGTTTATGCTGCAGTGATAGCTTTTACAGCATTCAAACTGTCTATTTATATCCAGTCATCACGAGTCCAAATGCAGAACAAGGAGGGCCATAAATTACAAGCTTTCTCTAACTACTTATATACTCTCTTCACTTCAATAGCACATTTCACATTTTTTCCTAATTGAGTTAGAAAGTGTAAAGATCCCAAAGGTATAAGATGACTGGTTGCACAAACAGAGTGCATTGCCATTTGAGCGTGCTTGTGATTTTTGGTCTTTTTCAAGTGTCAGACGCTTGAGAAGAAAGTAGCTATTACTACTAGCCGAGTTTATTTTTTGTGTGTATGCAGCGAGGTTGACCCTTTAAGACAGGGTACCCCTGTGCCCACCCCCAGCCCCGGGCTTACTGCCCTAGTTAATTCCCCAGTATTCACCAAAACCCCCATAGTGGCACTGCCGCCTCGGCACAGGCACCTGCAGGTCTGCGCCTGTCTAGACTTACATTAGAGCTAGTTATCAACTTGAGCAAATGTTGTGGGAAACACAAAGGTTAAGGTGGTTAAGTGCTGTAATTTATACATTTTGTATTCATTGTCTGTGATTAACCACAACATTTACATCATTTCCACACCTATTTAGATGTGTCTGGACCAACCACCGGTGGCCGTACTGCCGCAATCAAGGAAAATTCATAATAAAACACAGTACATGGGGGAAAGGGGGACAGGGCAGGGTGGTAGGTAGATGGACCCACCTCTAACCTATTCTCCCCCTGAAATAAAAGTCACCTGCTCACAGAGGTCTCCACAACCAGGTGTCAGAACGAGGTTTCTAGTCAAAAATACATGGGTGAAATCTCTATGGCAAATAGCTGGATTATCAAGACTAGCAGGTGCCCAGACCTACTGCCTGGCATCAGACCATCACGTAGCCCAATTCTTTATCCTGCCGGCCCAACAGGCAGGCGCCAGACTTTTCCCTGTTATTTCCAATACCCCTACTCGGATTGTGTGTATGTCAATCCTACATACTGTCCCCTGATTGGTTGAGCTGAAAGACTGAAAATCAATGGGTAAATGGCTGAAAGAAACGCCCCAGGGATTGGTCGGGAATAGAGTTTGGGGGGAAACTTGAACATGACAGAGAGCACCTCCGAGTCTGGCTTAACGTTGACTTTGTGTGAATAATTATTGTTGTAAGGGGTATAACAAGGGACATTGTGTGAAATAAAATCATGCCCTATTGGGGACACATGAAAGTATAGTGTGTGTCCTTATTGGGAAACAAACAAACCTATACCGGCCTAAGAACCTGACAAGCGGGATTTCTACTAGTACGTTTTTTTTACTTTATATAGTATAGTTTTTGAAAATTAATCTATTAAACGAGAATTTTATGAGTATTTAATGAATAATGAAAATAATTAGCTTATTTTTTTAGAGTATTACAATACACTAGACTAGCTACTTGCCTTTGGCGCTCATTGCAAGCCTCTCCCGGTCGCGGTGCTCATTGCAACCCTTTCCTCCCACCTACTGTACGGGCCACTCATTGTATGGTTCGTTAACCTGCAAGTTTTGTGCTTGGGAATGCCATGTGTCTCTTTCCCCATCTCCCCCTGTCCCTTCCCTATGTCTTTTTCCTCTGTGTCTCTGCTGAATCTTTGCGTGGCGCGCACTAACTGCCATTGGTTTTAATTTCAAAGTCCTGCGTGCCTGGCGTTGTTGGTGTAAGTGCTACTGTCTTTGCCGTTGTGTATTTTCTAAGTCCCGCATGCCTGGCTTTGCTCAGCCTTTGTTTTCATCCAGTTTCAGAATTTTTACGTTTTTCGTCCGCCATTTTTTTCTTCGCTTTTGATAAAAAATACCAAATATAGTTGAAATGTAATTGCAACCTCACTCCCAGGCTTCCTGGCTTTCCCCCTGTACTTTGTGTGAGTGTGTTATTATCTGTGTTAAATTATTCGTGTTTTAAAGATATCGCGCTTCGGTCGCAGTTGCGACCCTCACAGTCTTATGCCTCAACTGCTCGCCTCGCAGTCGCGTGAAACTGCCCGCCGCCTAAGTCTTGCGTGCATCAACTGCTTGCCTCTCTTAGCAACAACTATATATTTGATTGATAAAATTGTATTTCTACAGTATGTATGGTTCTCCATGTATAGAGCTAAGTAATATGTTGGCACATTCCCAAAAAATGATAATTTTAATAATAATCTCTATTTTATAATTAAAATCATTGTGAGGTCTGTACAGCACTATCTGCCAAGTCTCCGCTCTGTACCTCTATGGCTGCTCCTGTGTCTGTAGCGCTTTGTTTGGAAGACAATACAAGGGTGTGTAAGCCAAGATATTACAGCCCTGCCCTGGGGTATACATTCTTCTGGCCGAGCACCAGAAAGTCTGAAGGGTCATTTAATAAACATTTGTCAGATTCGAGGAGAGAGACCATCACATCTTTATCTTGGTTTATTTTCTTAGCTGCAGGAAAAGCTAAGTGATTATTTAAAGGGAATATTACACTGTATACATCACACAATATTACATTATTGAAAGGATTTTGTTGCCTTTTGTATAAATGCTTTAATTAGGATAATGTATTCATTTTATACCCATCAATGTAATCTACACTTCACTTACTTCTAAGAAGCCTCCGAAGTAACAGATTCTTACCTCTTTGAACCTTCTCCTTTCTTAGAGCCGCATTCAATTCCAAGCCCGCAACTCGACAGCAGACGGCCATATGTCTGCAGGTGTGTTGCTGGTTCCCCTCTGCCCGCGAATGCGATGCTATTCAATTGCTCAAGCCTGCAAGTTACTGTCCCAAGGCCAAAACCGTAAACCATGCACTGGTTCGTATCAGTTCAGGGTGGGAACATGATCAATTAAGCAAGCCCGTAACCTCCCATTTCGAATCAGCCAATAGAAAATGAGACTGACATTATTACGGCAGTAAAACATGGAGGTTACAGGTCAATCAATTAGGTTCGGGGGTCGGATATGCAATCAGTACTGCAAATCCCAAAAATAAAGAATTATGAAAATGAATGCAAATACAGTGCTAGTCCATGTGGGTGGCCTGATAGATCGATATTTAGCCCCGAAATGAAACATAAAAATACATTTAATTTCCTGATGATTTGCGGGCTTGAGACTGTTGTGCAATTAATTCTAATGTCTATCATCGCTTTCCCTGTTATTTACAGTGCAGGATTGATTTTTTATTTGCATTTGCAGTGCTACGAATAGGTGTTTAACCCCTTGTGGGTGCTCTCTAGCAGTTGTAGGATTTTCTCCTCCGTTTGCCATTTAGGGGTGTGAAAACATTTGTGGGCTTGGGGAAATTTATCAATTGAATAGCGATTTGCGATTTTTGCAATCGTAACTCTTGCGAAAGTGACAGATCAAAGGCTTTGGGAGGCTGTAAGTTACGAGTTTAACCATCGCCATTTTTTTTTCAAGGCCGTTACTCGGAGCCCGCAAAAAGACGCCAATTGAATAGCAAATTAACTATGTGACTTCGCTTATGGGCTTCCAGATCTCCCGTAACCTTAATTGAATGTGGCCCTTAGTTTTCATATTGCATAGCTGTTACCTATCACTTCCAGACAGACTTCACATTACCAGGTTAGTGCTGTTAGAAAGTAGACAGTGACATGCTGTGTTTCTTGTTGCACACTGGTAGTGTGAAGTCACTTCCCTTGATGTGTTGTAAACTTCTGATGAAGCCATTAATCAAACTATTATGTCTCTTCCTGTTTTTTTATATATAAAAAAAAAATGATATGTATTAATTACAAAAAAAAGGGTGGTTAATGACCTATCTGCACACAATCATGCTGTTTAGGCAAAGAGTCAATCATACATGCACTTTTACAATGAGCTACCGGGGATTATTTTCAGAATTATTGCTATAGTGTCAGTATATTAGTCTGATCAGGGACTTTAGCAGACATACGTCCCATATATATATTTTTGCAGATCAATGGGTGAGTAAACAAGTTGCCCCTACCTTGCCAACTATTTAAAGGAAATGTTTTTAAATACATATTATTTTCAAAAATATGTATGCAGTTTACCTTCTGCTATTACCGTATTTATCGGCATATAACACGCACCGGCGTATAACACGCACCTCATTTTAAGAAAAGAATTTCAGGGGGGGAAAAAATTCAAATAAAGAACTTTGAAGCAAAATCCTCAACCTCCCTCCTCATCCTCAACCCCCTCCTCAACCTCCCTCCTCGTCCTCAACCCCCTCCTCAACCTCCCTCCTCATCCTCTCTCCTCAACCCCCTCCTCAAACCCCCCATCCTCAACCCCCTCCTCCACCCTCATCCTCATCCTCCTTCCTCAACCCCCCTCCTCAACCGCCCTACTCATCCTCAACCCCCCTCCTCATCCTCAACCCCCCTCCTCATCCTCAACCCCCCTCCTCAACCCCCTCCTCAACCTCCCTCCTCCCTCTCCCGGTATATGCTAATGACGTGGCGCCCCGGCGCACATGTGACGTCACCGGGTCGAGGAGCGGAGCGGAGGCAGGTAAGTGAGTGGGAGGTATTAAGGGGGGTTTAGGTTGAGGAGGGGGGTTTAGGTTGAGGAGGAGGGGGGTTTAGGTTTAGGAGGGGGGGTTAGAATGCGGAGGGGGTTAAGAGTGAGGAGGGAGGTTGAGGATGAGGAGGGGGGAGGGAATATCGGCGTATAACACGCACCTATGATTTGCCCCCTATTTTCAGGTAGAAAAAGTGTGTGTTATACGCCGATAAATACGGTAACTAGTAGTAAGTACTAGTAATACTTACCATTTCTTGCATTTAGGCTCCAAAAATATTCTTTTAATTTAAAATATATATATTTTTAACTTAAAATTGTTCTTTTTTTTTTATATTCCTGTTATTGCCATTTTTTGCATGTAAATCCTGACACATATTTTTTTCTAATAAAATTTTAAAGTGAAAAAAAAAAAAAGCTTAATCTGATAATGCAAAAATAATTATTTAATGAGTGATCTGCAGTCTGGTAAATGGACAAAACATAGGGTTTTATGACAATACAGAGCTCAATATTACCTAAACTAAATTATTGTGCAATTACTAGATTAGTGTTTTCAAAGGGATATACAGTGACTAATTATTACACATATGAAGCTCTTTACAAGAGCATTTAGTAAGAAAAACATGTGTAACCATTTATTTATAGAAAAAAATAACATGGAGGTGGAATAACTGCATACAAATATATTCAGGGTCAGCTCCGGGTGTTGTCGGGGGATCGTCTCATCCACAAAGAATTTCCAGATTACACGAGGTCACCCTTAAGGTTACAAGAAATGAGACTTTTCAATTTCTGCAAAGAAAAGGCTGCAAAGCAACAAAGACAGTCCAGTTGTGCAATTTGCAGCCAATGGTGGTAGATACCAAAATAAGGTTATGTTTAGCAAAAAATATCTTTTTAAAGAAGCTTGTTATCTTCAGTATTAAAGAGACACTCAAGTGTCTTATTTATAGTATTCTCCTATGAAGAACATGGATTGATAATAACAAGTTCTTCATAAGAGCACTTAATAATAAGACATATTACTGGTCCTTTACACAGTTTAAATTAAATACAGCCTTTATTTTTTAACTATTGTATTAAAAGTTGCTTTAATAGCGGCAGACGTGATTTTGTTTTTTATTATAATCCTGGGAGGAACTGGATGAACCAGGGATTCAGATAAGATCTATATTCAGTTCTTTTGAAAGACAGAACAAAATAGAACAGTAAGCCACAGTAGCCTAAAGCTCATTCTCAATCTTCCCTCCATCATAAAGCAGTTCATTGAACCCTACCACACCTAATAGTCACATATACAACTCTCTCTCCCTCCTGTCTCCCATTTATCCAGTTTAGATTGCAAGCTCTTGGGAGCTAGATCTAATTTCCACTGCATAACTTTGCTGTATGTCTTTTTACATCATTTGATCTCTTGTATATTTTATATTATAACATGTATTCTTATTGTTTTTTACTGTACTTTTCTAAATAGCGCTATAAACTTGTTGGAGCTTTATAATGAAAGATTAATAATAATAATAATAATAATAATATAAATTAATATCTAACATCCTCCTCTCCTTAATATGGCAGGTAAACAAACACAGTAATGGTGGTATACCAAATAATACCATGTAATAATTAAAAAAAATAAGGTTTTTATTTAACTTTCATAAACGAGCTATTAAAAAACGATAATAGTATATGTAACATGTATAGTTCAGAGGACATAAGGCAGAAGGTGATCTGATTGGAACATTTAACTATAAGAAAGGATTTAATCAAGTTCAGGAAGAAATCATTTTCCAGAAATAGAGGATGCAAGAACAAGAGGTCATGATCTGAAGGAGCAATGTGCTATGGTACCACTACACAGAAAGGATAATCGATTAGGGGAATAGACTTTCAATGGAAGTTACTGTTAAAGGCAGAAAATGAATTGAAACATGCCAGGGGAAGCATAATGCTATCCTAGGACTTCATTCGGTCAAGATTTTTGGTAGATAGTATAGGCAGGCTAGATGGGCTGTTTGGTTCTTATCTGCCATCAAATAGTTGTTTCTATGTAAAACATTGTAAATAAGGGATTTGGTGATCTTTTGAGACTTCTCTTTAGACACAATATTGGTATGTCTGATAACACAAGACGTTGCTGTGAGTACAACTGTATTACTCAAGTGAGGGGGCTGCGAGTTGATTGTGACTGGGGGTCTTCCTGGCTCTGAGGCATTACGTCAGCCCCTCAGGAATGTCTTACTCAATCTGATGAGATCACAGCAAGTCACAAATAAAGAACAAACCTAGCTCTGGGTGATCGATCAAGAACATCTGGAGCCCCTCCAGCAAGGGAGATAAAAGGGTGGGACATATAGCTCGGGAAGAAGCCCAGGGGGGGCGGAAGGGGCAGGCAGGGAGGCTATTAAATGGATCGGACACGCCTCAAACCACAGATTTCATTAAAGGGATATGGAAGGTTCCTGGGTGTTACTAGGTATATAATATACCTGTGTATCTATTTACTTTTATGTACTTTATGTAAATAAGTACCATGTGTTTGCCATGTGTTTATATTGTGTTTTTCTTTTACTCATCCCTTATATAGCACTACGGAATATGTTGTAGTGTTACAAACAAAGGATATTAAATAATAATATAGCTTTGCTTTACTACCTAAAATCAAACAAATAGTCCCTGTATGGGTCTGCCCACTGCAGTGTATGAAGAGACAGACTCTGTAAGGCTGGATGTGCAGTGTAGTGTCCTAGCCTATCAGGGACCATGTCTGATAATTAGTACGGGACTGCAATAAATTGTAGGCTGTAACTACTTGGGTTATTCCTAATGCAAGAAAATCCCCTTTTTAGCCCCTTAGGTAACCTCACAATTGTTATCTATATTCTAAATGAACAATGATCCTGTATAAATCCCTTGTTGTGTCACGTTCAGTCCTGTACTTAGGTTCATGGGAAATTATGGATTGGATTTAGGTTTCTGGTTTTCTCACTTTCTGGTACAATATTAGCCAGATTTGGGGCATCAATGCAAGTTGAGCCTTCCAGATAGGAGGTATCCGTTTAAGGATCATAGGGCTCTCTCTCTTCTTCTATCTATTGTATGATGTTCATGTTGCCTCTACTAGATGCATCTTAGATTTACAAGTGACCAGTCACCTAGTCAGTCCTACAATGATTTATCCCACCAAGAAACCAGCTTATATATTAACTCCTTAGCTTCTGCTTAGCTCAATAGTTATTATTTTGTTTTTGCAGCGCTAATAAGGTTTTCCAATTGATCATTTTCATTTCTACTATTTAACTTTATATAAAATCATTTTTTTGTTTTACTACCGGGTGCCTTTGGATGCAAAGGAAGCATCAATCTGCTCAGTCGGAATGTAGTAGATACAACTGCCAGTGCTGTCATTAGGACTAACGCAAAGCTCACTTATTTACAACGACAAGCCCTGTTGAGACAGGACGTCAAAGGAGTAGCTCAGTAACGAAAATGGAAGCCCGAATTAAATGGATATTGTATATAAAAGTGAAAATATTTTTAATTTTTTTAGTTTCTAAAAAAAATTAGCTTTTTTATTCAAGTTCAATTATTTGAAAGGTCACATAGACACCACAGTGTGATTTATCAACAGCAAAAGTAATGTCTTGAGTGATAAATCCTCTGCAGATTATTGCACCAATAATAAATGAGCCCCTCGGCCCCTTGCCCTGACATTACAATGATATACTGGTATCCGAGAATCTGACCACAGAGCACGTACTGTCCACATATGTATATTGATCATATATGAAAGTTATGTAGGACACTTCTCAGATTTGAGGAGTCAGGAAGACACTTACATCTTGGTGTATTGTTATGGCGCTGACTGAATCCTGAGGCTGTAATTGAATTGACTCAAAAGACAAACCACCAATAAGAATATTATGCGTCAGTGGCATTGAAAGGGGCAGTTAATCCTCCTTCATTGCTTCCTGGAGCTTCCTTGACTCTGCCAAATGGCAAATGGTAATTCACCGTGCTTGCTGTAACAACAAACGTCAGTTTATTCCTTTGATTTTTATACTAACTCCATATGAAAGCTACTATTATAGTGAAAAGAGTACATCAGCATTTAGAGGGAACCTGTGATTTATGGCCCCTACAGGACCTGAGAACTTGTTGCCATAAGCTCTGTATCTCTGCTGAAATATAGATAAGCCTCAATGTAAGTAAACAGATTGAGTGCTGTGAAAGCTACCACTGCAGCATTTAAACACAATTATAAACCAGTGAACACAGTGGACCTTTAAATGGTAAAATATAAGATAACCTCTAAGGGCCTCATTCAATTGCAATTTGGCCAATTGAATAGGGCTCTAAATAAGCACATAACATATATTTTTTAAAGAAGTTTTTAGTTAGTAAGCATCTATCCAAAAGCAAGGTCTTCGCTAACTAAAAACTTCTTTAAGAAAATATGCTATGTGCTTATTTAGAGCGCTATTCAATTGTCCAAATCGCAATTGAATGAGGGCCTGGGTGTGTTCTGTCATTCTGTCCCCCTACACAAATACTAATACAATGGACCTTTGGTACTCATCGTTAATTGATTCCAGAAGGCACGACGAGTAGTGAAAAGGACAAGTACCAAAGTTCCCATAAGGAGTAATGTAAATTGGTAAAATTAGTTGGATACCAAATCTGACGATCTTCGAGGTAGACGAGTATCAAGGGTCCACTATACTGAGATACACTGGCAGATGACATTGCAAGACCATGGGCAAGATGTACTAAACTAAGATTTTAAATCTCTTGTTAATTTAAGAACATTACCAACAATTACTGAATATCTCCTGAGGCTTTGAGTCAATTGTCTTCTGTGTAAGTCAACTGCAGAAACAAAAATGGGCATGCACAGACCCACGAAGCAATCTGAGCATGCCCAGCCTTTTGTTCTGCAGCCAACATGCACTGAACACAATAAGGAGAAAATCAGTAATTATCGGTAATGAACTTTAACAAGCGATTAGAATCTTGGAGCATGATTCAATTGCAAGCCCGCATCTCACGGGATCCTGGCCTTAATCCTGCGGGCGTGCTGCAGGCTCCTGTTTGTCTCCGATTCCGGTGCTATTCAATTAAAGGAGCCCGCAAGCTACGGGCAAAAAAAAAGCCGACTCCGTAAACCATGCACTAGTTCACAGCAGTTCAGGGCAGGAATATGATTAATTAAGCAAGACTGTAACCTCCCATTTCGAAACAGCCAATAGAGAATGAGACCGTCATCATTACGGCAGTAAAACATGGAGGTTACATGTCAATCAATTAGCTTCGGCGATCAGACTCGCAAACCCTCAAAATTCAAAATAATAAAAATGAATGCCAATACTGTTCTAGTCCATGTGGGTGGCCTGATATGTATTAACTCATTGATACCCGAGATCCATATAACGTCAAAATGAAGCATAAAAATATTTTTTTTACTGACGATTTGCGGGCTTGAGACTGTTGTGCAATTAATTCTAATGTCTATCATTGCTTTCCCCGTTATTTACAGTGCCGTAGTGATTTTTTATTTGCATTTACAGTGCTACGAATAGGTGTTAAACCCCCTTGCAAGTCTTATCTGATACCCTTAGGATTTTATTCTACATTTTACATTTACGGGTGTGAAAACATTTGCGGGAATTGAAGCAATCGAATAGCAATTTGCGATTGTAGCCATCGTAACTCTTGAGAAAGTGAAAGATCCAAGTCTTCAGGAGGCTGTAAGATCCGGGATTACCCATCGCAAAGTTTTCAAGGCCGTAACTGTCCAGAGCCCGCAAAAAGACGCCAATTGAATAGCAAATTAACTTACGGCCTCACTTACGGGCTTCAGTAACTTATGATTGAAGACTGAAAGCTAAATATATATAGTTTATATAGTTTAATGTAGGAAATTAAACAGGGAAATGCTTGTGCACAATAAAATCAAATAGGACTCTATGAGGCATGCAAATAAAAACAATTCAATATAAGACAGAGGTGTTACAAGGAACAAGAGTATATAAGAGGCTAATGTAAGGCTACATTAAGTAGTATGAGTAGGAATATTAGTGTCTGTTTAAAAATGACATATTTTGGAGAGAGTCCTGTAGTGAGTTTCAAATTTAGGGAGGTTGTGAATGTGTAAACAAGAGGAGGTCATGAGAGAGGAAATAAGATTTGGGTCAGTAGAGAAAAGAAAAGATCACTTAGGAATAAGACTTGGAATGAGTGCTAGGGATGTCATATTCTGACTAAGGCGTGTGAATTTATTTGTGAAATTAGTTGGAGTTTGCTTGGGTTTTGTGATATGAGATTAGTGAGACGGCATTAAAGGATGTTCTAAATATTGTACATTTTAAATTTAAATTAAATAAATGGTGCTTTATCTATAGAATAAATAAAAAATACATTTTCTTACGGTAAACTTGCACTGAAGTAAATTTTCTCTCAATCAGCCATTCTGATTCACTCACTAAGAATATCCTGAAATCTCCTTCTGATTGGGGATGATTACCAATTACCGCTAAGTACCCCATGATCTCTGACTGTACTATCTTAGTATAAAGCCATATGACATTGACAAGCCTGTGTAGGCCCAATGAAGTAACTAGACTCATTAGGCTAAATACTCCCTAAGTACACTAAACCAGTTTCATATGGCTTTAGATTTAAAACAATACAACCAGAGCCTCAAGAGGTAAGAAGCAGTTACTGACAAAAGTCACTCATTAGAATGAGATATTAACTTATGCTTGGGTAGCAGATCAGAAAGTCTGATTGACAGGTAATTGTGTAAACTTCAATGTAAGTTTACTGTATGAAAATACCATTTTATAAATAAGAGAGTAGAGAAAAAGCGCAGGCTCTCTTAGTGTTGATTATAAAGTGGTACTGGATAGATGAATAGACTTGTAATGGTAATATGCTCGCCTCGGGTTACCTCAGTGTATATGAGGTATTTAATCACAAGATTTGTATGGTGTCTTGTCGTCCATCAGTAACTGCTGCTCTTAATGGAGATACTGTTGTTTATGGATGAGCAACCAGTCTCATAGATGACTATTTTGGTGTTTTTTTTACCTATTCTGAAAAAAATAAGAATGGTATATATATATATATATATATATATATATATATATATATATACACACCCTTGTTTTGTGATAGCAGCTCACAAACTGGTTGATAGAATAATAGATTTATTTATAAAACACAATCAAAATGTTGGGTAAAATCGAGATCCAAATCCAGGATCTAAATATTTAAGTAGCAAAGTTGTAAAAACAAATATTTTTGTCAGATAAAAATCAAACGCGTTTCTCCGCCAATTCCACGGCTTCTTCAGTGATGTACCTCCTTGGTTTCTGATAAGTGTCTGCAACGATGACAGTGTGGCGGTGTCCTACTAAAAGTAGTGCCCCCCCCCCCCCCGTATATACTTATTTATATAGACAGTGGTTACATTGATTTGTACCAGTCCCACCAGGCTCCCCAACGTAAAGGAATTTTTGACATTCAAACCTTATCTCTCACAACCCGACAGACATTGGTGTACGTGTGATCTTCTAACCCAAGTGCTAAGGCCACCATTGGGACTCTGTACCAATAATCTATTACACCCTTTTATAAATAACATTAAAGTGAAAAAGTATTTGTTATGGTTTTAATTTGTTGCTCCTTTACTTGTCTTTATGTATATTTTTTATTTCTACTCTGTCCTCATGTATATTTGATTTGTATTTGTGTACAGCTCCTATGCTGACACTCCTTAAAGGTAATAATAATGTCTCAGTTTAGAGGAAGTCTTTGAGAACATATTTCAGGGCTCTTCACATACTTACAACAATAAATAAGCAACTGTAAGAGGCTCCCAGACTAAACAGCTCCCAGCTGTGCTGGGGAGTGATCTTATCACCCGAGGAATGTGAGAGAGAGGTGAATCAGAAAACTAGAAAGAGGAGCATGTAATCAGTCTGTGATACGCAATGCTCTGCATCACACTCATCAGACCTGAGGCTCTGCACATCAAAGAGCTGCGCTACACATAATGATGATGACACTCTATGCAGCCCTGAGACTGACAGCTCTGTCAAATCTCACTCATTTGGAGCAGGGCCTCGCACCGGAAAACAGGCGCATCCTTTATTATTATTATTATTATTATTATTATTATTATTATTATTATTATTATTATTGCATTTCTGGGTCTTCATGTGTTAAAAAACTTTCCAACATGTCAAGTGACCAAAAGGGACACATTTACTTGATAATTTATACACTAATAGGTAGTATCTATACAATATCTAAGTTATAGACCCTCAGAGTTAATGCACCACTGCACAATGAAAAAATATATATGTTTGGGGCCCGGGACAAATGTAATGACCCTCTAACACGATGCACATAACCATTGTCCCCATCCACAATAATGAAGCTTTAACTGCATATATAGTAGCGAGATATTATAATTTGAGTATATTATAGTTCATGCTTATACCGCTAATCTGCTATGATATAAATATATATATATATATATATATATATGACAGATACATATGAAGAGTGAGGTAGCCGTGATTGTCCAGTAATTTAGTCGAATAATCAGAGTATTGCAGTATATAGTGATACCTTTTTCTTGGATAAACATATTTATTCTGAAAGGCTTTCAAGAATATACTTCTCTTTATCAAGTCTTTAGCATTACTCAGATATATATGTTTATTATGAATACGTTTGTCCAATAAAAAAGGTATCACTATTCACTGCAATACTCTTATTATTCAACTATATATATATATATATATATATATATATATATATATATATATATATATAAAATATATATATAAAGTAGTACAGAAAATTAATAGTACATTGGTGATTCTATTTAAATGGCTGGGCAGAGACACGCACAATGAGACCACAATGCACTCTCACTCTATTAATTAAAAAAAAACACACATTATGCATGGCTGTACACAGCTTTAAGCATAGCACAAGATGAGAGACATAGTTCACTACAACAATCTTTACAGAGTACAGTAGTACAAGAAATGAATAGTACATTGGTGATTTTATTTGAATGACTATAAATAAGTTAATAAAACGTATTTACTGCTCAAGTTTTTCATAAATACAGTTGTTGCACTGCACTCTGGTAAACTGGGCTGGGAAATTCAAATGAGACCACAAATATATATATATATATATATATATATATATATATATATATATATATATATTCTCTCTGGGTAGGTTTCTTGGTTTGTCCATAATCCATCCTGTGCTATGCATAAAGCTGTGCAATACAGCAAGCATATGCCCAAAAGGTGCCATGTATAAAGTGTTTTTGGGGATGTAGGAGTGAAAATGCAATTGTGGGATCATTTGCATGTCCCTGCCCAGTTCCCAGAGTGCAGTGCAATAACTGAATTACTGGGAAACCTGAGCAGGAAATAAATAGATTTAGCTTTTATTTGACATTCAAATGGGAACACTAATGTGCTACTCATTTTATGTACTTCTGGAGGGCTTGTATCACTCTTTTGCCCAACATAAGTTAAATGATTGTTGTGGTAAATTGCTTCCATCCAAAATCTACTGCACAAACTAGGAACTTGCCCCACACTGATGAGATCCATTTTAAGATTGAAATGGTGCCGGCTGTGGGTAGTTCACCTATCTTGTGCATAATCCCGCCTGTGCTATGCTTAAAGCTGTGTAATATACCTAAAAAGAGGATTGCATAAAGAGTTTTTTACATTTAAGAGTGGAAGTGCATTTGTGGGTTCATTTGCATATTTAGGTATTCACATATATAGACAAATGTACAATTTTATTCACTGACAGTGGAGGGTTTGTTGTATGTATATATATCACATACTGTATAATCGTTGTCAAACTACGGTAAGTTGTCACGCTTTGCGAGCTCGCAAGAACTGCGTCCCTTGTAAAGCGAGGGTCCGCATTTTTGGATGGTGGAGGCTCCAACGTCGGCTGCAATGAACATTTGTGGAAGGTGGAGGCTCCCACGTCGGCTGTAATGAGCCAAAGGCTCATTGCAGGCCGCAAATGCGGCCCCTCGCGAAGCAAGGGTCCGCATTTGCAGAGGTGGAGGCTCTACGCCGCCTCACAAGTGGTTACAAACACCCACAGAAGCGGGACTTTGAAAAAATACATCTAACACCCAATCCCTATATACGGACTTACACTAAAAAACATTACGAACTCGCAAAAATACGACCTTAATGGCCGATCCGCGCGCAGCTGAAAACATAAAAAAAACAATAAATACACACAAAAATGACATAAAAACCTTACCCACAGCCGGACCTCTGCAAGTGAAGTTACACCTCAATTTAAGTCCAATTTACTGAGTTTAGACACACGAAAATCCCCTAAGCAAGAGCAAAAATGGCCGCCGAAAAATACGAAAACGAGGCTACACGACCCTAAAGCCGCAAAACACCCCCAAGCACATACATCGTTTCATAAAAGCCGTACGAGGTACAAGATACACTTTTAACAAGGACGCTAAATCATCCACACCCGCGTACCACATACACATTCGCAGCCATTTTACAACACTAACTTACAGAATGCGGAAGTACACGGCTACACTAACGGCTTCCCCTCGCGCACGCAGCCGATTTACACTACACACTGCACACATTGCTGACACTTACACCTCAGCTCCACAACAGTGAAAACCTACATTGTATGCTGCAGGAACATCAAAACAGATTGTCAGCTCTTCAGCACAATGCT
Source organism: Discoglossus pictus (assembly GCA_027410445.1). NCBI lineage: Eukaryota > Metazoa > Chordata > Amphibia > Anura > Alytidae > Discoglossus > Discoglossus pictus. The sequence goes on from CM050168.1 coordinate 18,870,310, forward strand.
TCCTGCATATATTACTTACAAATAGGTAAAGTAAATTAATTTATTAATGTATTACTTATTTAATTAGCATACAAAAATACATATACACAAATATATACGCAATAAACGCAAAAGCCATTCAACGAGCGCCTCACAACGAACGCCAACGCTGCTCATAGCACACAACTACACCAGGGGACAAATACAGTTATTACACTGCATTCTGGGAAGATGAGCAGGGACATGCAAATAAACTCACAAGACTTTGCGCTTACAGTCCATAACCATATTAAACATGGCTTCCCTTATGCATATGCCTGCTGTATAAAACCGCTTTAAGCAAAGCTAAGGTTGGATTATACACAAGCTAGGAATCCCACCCAAGTACAGCCGTTTCAAGGTTACTGCCTATCCTCAGCGTGGGGCCGGATCCTTAGCTTGTGTAGTGGATATTTTGTCTGACAGCATGAGGCCTCCCTTTCAGGGTAGGCCCCTCACAACAGAACCCCCTTCCCCCTATGGTCCTGAATGTGGTGCTATGTCTTTTCCCAAACCTAAACTGGTAGCTTCCACTGCAATATAATTGTTTGTAAAACACAATAAAGACTTTATTATATGTTGTACCTTCTAAAAGCATTCCCTAATTTCAGATATTTTAAAGATAGGATACAGTGGTTCTATAAATAGTCATTTTGAGATGTCCGCCTCTCGTTATTGCTCTATTTATTAGTAACTCTATTACAGCTGCCAGAAGACACATATTTTTTGGCAGAATCTGCAACAAAAGTCAGTTGTATAATAGCTTTCGGAGCGTTTAATTTTAATCTGTATCTAGATGTCTTTTTTCCCACAGTGATATATAAAAAGAGACGTCTTTTCAGTCTGGTGAACACAGTAAATACCAGCGGCCAATTAACTGGGTGTAAATCCAGAGCAGTCAGCTCCCCCCATACTCTCTCTGTATTCTCTTGGTTTGTTTCGCATTAGGGTTCACATCAGCCTGACCCCACAAGAGTGGTCCATAGGTAACGACTTGTGATTAATTACAGTAACCTCTCACCCCTTCACAAAGATTTAAATGCCTGAGAATTCCAGCAGAACACCAATGGAAGGATCTGTGGCAAGAATAATAAATGTCGCTTTACTGAAGAAGTTAACCAGACACTAAATATCTTATGGTGGGTAAAAAGGTGATTGACAAACCCTCCACTACCGATCCCTTTCTGGATCGCTACCTTGTTGTGGAGAAGGGGCTTGTGTACCAGAATGAAGCTGTGAGCTATACCATGTAGGGTCACCCAAGATAGGCAGGTCATAGCAGAGTGGTCGGACAAATCACACTGGAGAAGGAACTGGTAACCTACTTCAGTACCTTTGCCAAGAAAACCTTATGGATAAGAACAGCCAGACACAAGATATTGGATAGAGGTGGTCCATTGGGTCACTAGAACAACGATTGAAACAACAACAACACATCCAGAAAGGAAATGAAAGATAATTCTTAGTTCACTTACATGTCTCACACAGGCCAAAGGATAAATTTTTCCAAGATAACTTCCCAGTAAACAGTATTTCCACTGTAGCTATGGATTCTGGGTATTGACATGCAAATGAGGCCCACATGTAACACCTTTTTGCATCAGACTAACATTTAGGACTATGAGCCCTGCTCTCGTTTAATGGGTCTTTGGCAAAAATTTTGAGTTTCATTTGCATGTCAATACCCATAATCCTTAGCTACAATGGAAATGCTTTTTACTGAGAAGTTCTGCGGTGAAAATTGATCTTTTAGTCTGTGTGAGGGTATTATTATTATTATCTTTATTTATATCGCGCCAGCATATTCCGTATCGCTGTACAGGGGTTGAGTACATGGCAGAAAACAAATTAAACACCTTGTAAAGAATGGAGGTCCCTGTTTTTGAGCATAAAATCAAATGTACATAGTGCTTGTTTCCAAGGCCTGACACAAGATTGAAAACTCGCAAACTTACAATCTAAGAATACTCAGAATGATCTTTCATTTCCTTCCAGAAAATAGTTATCAAGAATTATCAGTTTAATTAGTATTCCATGTTACAATCACTTTGTGTACTATTATATTAAATAAAATAACTTATAATAATAAGAATATAACACTACTTCCTCTTGATTTAAGAATTCTATATTCCACTATTTGTGCTGTTGTTTTGATATTAAAGGACCACTGCACAATAAAAAAATACATGTCTAAAAATGTTGTCTGACTAAGAGCATATTTAAGCTGGAAAAAGTTATATACAGCTAGTTTTTAATTAGAAAAAAAATAGTGACGCTTGGCTAGGCCCTGGAGTGATCCATGATACATTGGTAGAAGTTATGAAGTTATTGAGGGGTCATTTACAATTATGGAGATCTGTGGTTGCATTGATTAATGCAAGGGGTCTGCTTCTGGGCCAGTAAGGTGGAGGGGGTTGTAATGACAATTTCAATCTTATTCGGTTATCAGAAAAAGTCTCTGGACTTCTGTCTGTTCCCTCCTCCTCCCCTCTCTCCACTGATAATTACAAACACCCCTATCATCCAACTCTCAGGAGGTGACGTAACAAACACAAAATGGATTCCTGTTCACAAAATCAGAGTTTAAAAAAAAATCTGATTTTACCAAAAATGTTTTATTTCCTTTGTTTAATAAAAATGTAATATAGTTAAGGGTCCCAGGAATGGAATACAATTTAACTTATAGCTTATTTAAATATTTAATATCCTCATGATTGATTTATAGTAAATTTACAAATGAGTAAGTAGGCCAATGACCTGATTCAAACACATGTCCACCTATAGGGGTAAATGACAAGGGGTGGGGGGTAAAATGTGGATAAGCAGAGTATAAGCATTTCTTATGTTTTCTATGGAGTCTCTTCTTATCTTTTTTTTTATGGTTTGATAAATTGCCTTTATAGAAAACATACAAAGTGGGGATATTCAAATCAACCTTTTTTAACCCATGTTTGCTAAATATTCCCCATAGTGAGACATTTAATACGTTATAACCTTACAAGTACTATTAAGAGATACAGTATAACCTCTATCGTCAAATGAAGACTTACATTATTAGAAAATTTGGGTGTAAAGTTGAAAATTCATATGAAATAGTGACCACTCTGTTCATGAGTTGGTACAGTGATTTTTCATCTCTCAAATACCTTAAATCTTAATGAATATATAAATAAAATAATATATTTATTTATTTACTGAGTTACTTTTAGATTCTTTTTATTCATAATTGGATAATATTTTTCAAAATTTTTTTCAACAAGCAATGTGAATATGAAATGTCCGAGAGAACAGTAAGAATACAAATTAGTGCATCATCTTGCGTAAAATGTGTCTTGATTTTATGACTTGCTAAGACCATAACCTTTGGTTTATTGTCTTCTGAAGTGGATGGCTCAAATTCCAGTACCAGTTCCTTGAGAGTCTGCACACGCCCTGTTATCTATCTGTGTCCCAGGAACCTAAAGTTTGATTAATAGAGACAGACTTGGGTGTGGACATGATTTAGGCAAGTAAGGATTAGTGTCGGGTGATCTCCAATCAGGTTTGGTAATCTCTTGCTCTAGGTCGCATTGTGAAGAAAAATGTCCTTAAGTCAAGAGGAATATTCAGGACAGTGAAAGGCCTAGACAAAATGGCGCCTCGGGCTACATTTATCCTAAGACATCAATTCTCAGCTGGAGACAGCCATCAAATGACGTCATCCATCGTACACATGCAAGAGAGTGCTACACTATCTGTGAATCAGCACAAGCGTGTGCCCTAGTGCTTTGTTATTCTGCATTCCTCGCTCAGATAAAGGGCGTTCCCAAACCTGGTTAACATTAATCCTACATTTATATGGTAAGCAAATAGGTTGATATATTTTGCTCAATGGTTTGAAAATAAATACAAATATGATATTTCATTTAAATAAATAAATCGATGTTACAGGAAGTAAGAGCTAAATTAGTATGAAATTGAAATCTATAATGAGTTTGATATAAAGGAACACTATGCATTGAGTCAGCTGCAGGATATTGTGCTCCAAAATTCAAAGGACCATATTCATACTTGGATGTAAGAAATACTATGAATCTAATCTTTGCAGCAAGTTGTATTCTCAAAGTTTAGATTAGAAGACACAAAGTAAAACTATACAATACATTGAAGGATCCAGCTGTGTTATGGTTGGAATGAAATCCCCTCTACTGACTCACGTGCCATAAATCCTCTTCAAACTAATCATTGGCTATATGCTAAAAGATCAATGAAGACTCCAAATGAATCAGTGATTCACATGGCTCTATCATTCATTACAGCTGTTCTAGAAACGCCTAGTTTTGTACTGTTTGACTGTTGGCAAGAAATGGTGACTACAAACCAACATGTTGACTCATGCTCATCTGCCCCAAGGGCCATATCAGTCCCTATTTGGCTATCGTATATTTTAAAGAATATTATTTATTTATATGGTTCATTGAATAACAAACTTGATAATGGCAAATTTTAAAGAACTTCCTCTCTCCATTTGAAGTTTTCTCCCATTCAGGAAGAAGATCACTGGAAATTGATACTCCACAGCAGCGTAATTGCGATTAAAAGTAATAAATTAGAAGTTGTAAAAAATGTTTCTACATTTTAAAAACAAGTGAAGTTTCAAAAGTTGATATTTAGATTCATTTCCACTGTGGTCATTTGTTAGCACAGGAGTTTATTTGCCTAGCTCAGAGTAAAGGGGCTGGCAGTTGTGGTGCTTGTGGTTGCATTGAAATGACGAGCTTTGAGGAGTAACACCTCTCTTTTTGAAGTCAGAAGCAAGACTGATTAAGGACAGCAATGGAATCCAGAGCAGAGATCCAAAGTGACAGAAATCATGAATAATGTTCTGTTCAGTCAAATGTGTATGTGTCTGCACAGGTTTTTAGATAAGTGAAAACCAGAGTAATTCAAGCTAGAGCCATAAATATAATCAGCTATTACATAAAACAGAAAAAAAAACATGAGCAGCTATGTGGTAGAGTCACAGAAAGTTGTGATAGAAATCCCAAGTTTATATTAAGTTCTGCATCCTTAGTACTGAATAATGTTATCATCTTCATTTGAAATGTTTTTCTTTCTTGGATAGTTTTAAAATTCCCTCTGAGTATTTTAATTTTCAGGTTTTGGATGGAGTTATTATTCTGGCTAAAATGGTGTCCAACTGGGATACAATAACTGTTTTCATTGTGCTTAAATATATATATATATATATATATATATATATATATATATATATATATATATATATATATATATATATATATATATAACACTTCTTAGGTAGCCCTCTCTCATTCACTAGCCTGTGTATTTCTCAAGTAGCCCTATGTCTCATCTATTAGTTAGTGTAGCCCTATCACTCATTCAGTACAATAGTCTAATTCTGTAATTCTCTCTATGATAACTCTATCAACCACCCACTAAGCTTATGGCCCTGATTCAATTGGCCAATTTGTAATTACAGGAACTCGTAAAAGTTACTGATATTTAATTGGCCTCTTCTAGCTACCCGCAATCGATTTGCAAATTACAGGCTCAAAATCCCTGCAGTTGTCAAAAAGGCAACTCTGTACTATCTTCTTTGATGTTTCAAGCCCGCAAATGTTACCAGTGCTAAAGACGCAAAATCCATATTCAATTGCAACAATTCAACAAGCCCGCAATTTCAGTAAATGGCAAATGTATCAAAAATGTCTACCAGTAATAGATAGGAGCTGCAAGTGGATTAAACACCTGTTTGTAACCCTGTAAAAGCAAATAAACACACAATACTGTACTTTAAAATACTGGTAAAGAAATGAAAGATATTGGAATTAATTGCACAACAGTCTCAAGCTTGCAAATCTGCAGTAAAAAAATATTTTTTTTACATATTATTTCCATGTTATATTGGTCCCAGGAATCAAGGAGTTAATACATATCTGGCCAATCAAAAGAACTATAACAGTTGATTTATTGATTCTTGTTGATTTCTACATTTCTGGATTGTGATTGCAGATCGGACTTCTATACACTAATTCATTGTAGTATAAATTCCATGTTTTACTGACGTCATGATGACGATCTCATTTACTATTGGTTCTGTCTAAATTGTAACTTACGGGCTTGCTAAATTGATCATGATCAAGCCCTGAAATACTACGTAAGGGTTAATGGTTTACGGTTTTAGTATTCGTCCCTGTAAGTGCGGGCCTGTTCAGTTAAATACATCTATAACTGTAGCAAATTTCTAACCCGCAGACATACACAGCCTTATTAAATTGCGATTCGGCAAATTTAAAAGGGCTCTATTTAAGCACATAGCATATTTTTTTTACAGATGTTTTTAGTTAGTGAAGACCTTGCTTTTGGATAAAAGTTCACTAACTAAAAACTTCTGTAAAAAAATATGCTTTGGCCTAAATAGAGCCCTTTTAAAGTTGCCGAATCGCAATTTAATAAGGCTGACAGGCTGTATGAAGGTAATTGCGGGCTTGGAATTGAATGGGGGCCTATGTATTTCTCAAGTTGCCCTATGTCTCATGCAGTAGCCTAGGTATTTCTCAGGTATCCCTATTACTCCTAGGCATATATATTCTAAGGTTGCCCTATAAGTTATTACATGTTGGGCAGAACAAGCTAAAGTAACAGACCTCTGTATACAAGTGCAAAATGTGATGGCTACGCCAGATACACCCAATTTTGATTTTCTCCGAAGTTTTTAATAGCTGCATTTGCAAAGAGATTATGTTTTATCATTATCCAGTTGCAAACAAACCCTATTGGCTATAACACCCTGTATTAAGAACAAGATGGAAAATATGTATATGCTCCTTTAAAGAGAAGCAGATGAAACCCAGAGTGAATGCGCCGTACAGTGAGATGTACAGTGAGCATTCGGAGCTTCCACACAATGTCCTAATATAGTAAAAAAAAAAGGACTGGATTCTGTTTGATAACTTACAAAAAATGTTAAACAATTGTTCTTGGGCTGCTTGGCAGGGTGAGAAGCTTTTTCTCTGACATTGTAGATCTACAAGTTGTGAGCGCACCGAGAGTTTTCTCTGCTCACTTAAAAGGAATTTTACTTTCAGTCAGTCGTATTTAATTAGTGATGGCTGTGAGTGAATAATACCACGCATAGTAAAGTCATGGCAGCTTGACAGATGTAGTTTGCTACTACTAGAAGGATTTTAAAAAATTCTCATGCAGGAAGAAAACAAGGCATATTTCCTTCAACATGCTCTGATGTTTAAAGGGTCATGGACTTCTCTTTTTTTTTTCATGTAATGTTGTGGAAGTTAAATACTAATAGAGTCCCATAGTTCCCTTAAATAAAAAAATACTATATAAAGGCAGAATGATGTCAGAAAGTAATGGTTATTGTCATGGCCAGGAATGGTTATTGTCATGGCAGCTTCTATGCTCTAGCAGAAACTGCTAAAAGTTATATTTTATTTAAAAAAAAATTATGTTTTATAATAAAAATATTTTATTCCACTGATAATGTTGTTAGGTTATTATATACTTCACTAAAACAGACTTCAATGCATTACATATTAAATGCAGCCTCATTATTATCTGCAAGACCTCCCCTTGCAGACTCTTTTAGTTAGCTGCACGTTCTGCAATATTATAGTGCAACAAAATGATTCAGTATCAATTTCCACGACCATTTCCTATTTAACATGAAATCTGTTATACGATAAACTGCCTGCTACTACATAAAATATTTAATTATTATTATTTTTTATTTATAAAAAAACTTCTTAACTAGATTAATTAGTTAGTTTTATTTTTTCTAAATTCCATATAGAATTGCCATCGTCTTGTTTCCTCTCATGTGTGCTGCCATCTTTCACACACCCTCAGAGGAGGGGTTTCACACTACCAGTGTATCGCTGCTAAGGGCAGACGCACAGCATGCTACTGTCTGATAACAGCATTACATTGGCAGTGTGGAGTCCCCTCTTGTGTGGGTGTGGTCTTAGGGCACAGATGTGAAAAATGGCAGTATGCATGAGAGTGAACAGGGTGGCTACAGAAGAAAAGAAATTGTTCCTCTTAGTAAGTGTAGTGTCAATTTTATATGATAATCACATTAAGAGCATGCAATTATTAAACTAGTAAAAACATTTATTAAGCAAATAAAAGTCTATATTCTAGTTCTTCAAAAGAGCAATCCTTTTAGGACCATATATAGTGGTAAAAGGCCTTTAAATTTGTGCAACACTTTCTTTTCTCCTATCCAGTGTCAATGACCCTGCGCCGGACAGGATGAAAGCATCATATTAACACTTTTATGTCTCTGTCAGGAATTCAGTCGTCTGTCATCTTTCAACATGTTTATCCTTTACAAGTGATTTCCTCAGTCCCCCACTAATCCAGATGTGTGCACGCTTACATCTGTAGGGAATATCCTAAACTCTTGCTGCTTCCTTTGACATGAGACTATTGAGTTTTAAAGAAACATGGGACTCTAAACCTTTCTACTCTACTGCACAAAAACAGCTAACATTATAAAAGCCTTTTTCATGCCAAATGTCATAGAGCCACTGCAGTGCTCATACAACATGCTTTTGTTTGTTAATTTAGGAACTGATTACCAGTAAAATCAGTAATTAAACATTACATTTGAACTATCACTATAATAGTTGTGGATCTTGTGATATTGGGGACGTTTGCGATGTTGGTCACGCTTTTGCATCCCTCGCGAAACGAGACACGCACTTGCGCCACGCAACTGCGCTCATTGCAGAGCTTGCGATGAGCACCTCAGGGCTCGCATCACCACTAGCTGCAATGTACGCCATAGGCGGTCATCGTGAGGCACGGCAGGGCTCACAACATCCCCAGTACCTGGTTCCTGCCAGTAGCTGAAGCACGTACATGGATGCAACCCTGCCAGCAGCTCCGCACACACCGTCTTCTCCTCTGCGGCTCCCGCCCTGTGGATGGAACTACTTTCTGGGTCAAGCCGCGCATTGCGCCGCCGGGATGTGCATGCGCAATGCACGGCTTGATCCAAAAAGTAGTTCCAGCTGGAGGACGGGAGCCGCAGAGGAGGTGAGTGTGGTGCTGCTGGCAGGGATGCATCCAGGTACGAGACACAGGGGAGGGACAGGAGTGAGGAAAGAAGACAAGAGAGGGAGAGGAGGGGGAAAGGAGACAAGGGAGGGAGAGGAGGGGGAATGGAGAGACAAGGGAGGGAGAGGGGTTAAGGAGACACAGGGGAGGGAGATCGGGGAAAGGAGACACATGGGGGGGAGATGGGGGAAAGGGCGAGGGGGAAAGGAGGTACAGGAGAGGGAGAAGGGGGAAAGGAGACAAAGGGGAGGTAGAGGGGGAAAGGAGACACAGGGGAGGGAGAGGGGAGAAAGGGAGAGGGGGAAAGGAGACACAAGGGGGGGATGGAGAGGGGGAAAGGAGGAACAGGAGAGGGAGAGAGGGGGAAAGGAGACACAGGGGAGGGAGATGGGGGGAAAGGAGACACACTGGAGGGAGGGGGAAAGGAGGTACAGGAGATGGAGAGGGGGAAAAGGAGAAACAGGGGAGGGAGAGGGGGGAAAGGGGAGGGGGAAAGGAGGCACGGGAGAGGGGGAAAGGAGACACAGGGGAGAGAGGGGGGAAGGAGATACAGGGGAGGGGGAAGGAGACACAGGGGAGGGAGAGGTGGGGAAAAGACACAGGGCGGGTTGGCCAAGACAAGTGACAAGTCAGCAATGAGCGGCACATCGCAATGCGCTTATTGCGGGGCTCATGATGAGCGGCGAAGGTGCCCAGAGGAGCAAAGGCCTCACATTGTGTGGTAAACAGCATTGCCAGCCTTACAGTTTTATTCCCGTCATATTTGATGGGCAATTTACTAGTAGTGATATAAAAGCCAGCAGAGCAATTTCTCTCAAGCCTTATTAAACGAGAGAGGATCTACCCAGGGGGGTGTCCTGATAGCAGTCTTGATGTATCTTGTAGGTACAGATATCTTCTCTCCTCCTGAAATCACTAAAATTCATATGTAAGGTTTAAATGCAATACTGAATTTATTTTCTTCAAACACTCGTTATGTTTATAATTAGTTAACTAAACAAATTAAATCCTACTGTATGTGCACTGCAGTGACCCTTGAAGAACAAATGTGTTTTCACCATTTTTGGTTACTTTTATGGAGCCAGTTAAACTTTAGCAGACAGATCGTGGCCTATTCACGTCACAACAAAACTGGTCTAGACTTTAACTGACTTTTCCATACAGTTTTATAACTCGACTCGTGCAGTATCCTGACACACACTAATTAAAAATGTCAAAAGTAGGTCCTACCATTGGGGTAGTACTTTCTAACCTCCGATGTAGAAAGAAGTGATGAAATATCTTGAGAAGGGCTGTTTTTGTCCATGCACAATAGTACAAAGTAAACCAAGGGATGATGTGAGAAGCACTTGAAATGCTTAGTAAGTTCCCCCTACATTTGCAAAAGCAGTCTGCAGATTATTAATAATACTAATAATAATAATGATATGGTTTAAAACTTTGCTCTCATTTCATGTCCACTATGCCACTGGTTCCCAAACTTTGTTTGTGCCACTGAAAAATTCCTCAGGGTCTTGGTGGACCATCTAAATATTACTAACAAAATGATTCTTTGTTCTGTTATACAGTGACTCCTAGAGGAAGAAATTTACCAAAAGGAGTCATGATCATGGTAGGGAGTGGGTGCTGGGAGGAGGAGCTTAGAGACAAAAACTGTAATCCAGTGCTCCATCCTCATTTACCTTTGTGTGCTGCTACCCTCCAGAACAACCTCATACCATACTGCAACCCACCCTTATTGTCAGTGGCTTGTGCCACAAGGGTGGTTCTACTTCACTTTCAGTCACTGGAGGTATCACTATAAGTGTATTTCAGTCCATTGACTAGCATGGGGGCTAGAGGACACATGATTCATTTATGGCTTAAGTGCTGCCCCTTAGGGAGCTGAATAAGGTCCATCTTTGCTTAGTAAGCAAAGTAAGGCATCTCTCTGATCAGACCAAAGGAGTGGCCCATCCTGGCAACCAATGCTGGAACCCCAAGAGGTTGTCATGTAACCTATTAATGATTTTTGATAATATATTTAATAAAGTGTCTGTGGCTTAGTAGTAAGGTAAGGGTAAAGGTTGATAAATGACTCCAGTGACCTACTGGACAGTGCCAGCCTGTGCTATGTTGTAATATAATAAAAAGGCTATCTCATACTACTTGTTTTTGCATTTTTTTACATTTTGTAATCACAATTGATTTGTACACTACATGAATAAAAACCACCAACTGCTGATGTTCCTTGGAGCATAGATTGGGAACCCCAGCTCTGATTTTATATATATATATATATATATATATATATATATATATATATATATATATATAATGTGTGACAAAGACACCTTCTTCATTAACCTTATAGAGGTGGACACCAACAGCAAATGAGTCTAAACTTTGCTAATAAGGTTAAAGTTGAATATTGCTTTTTCAAGTTATTGAATATGAATTTTAATGTAAATTATCTGCCTAATGTTATCAGGGCATTACAGTGATTCTGTTTTGCCATTTAGACCATGCACCATTTTAATCACCTTCTTTGGAATTGTTTTTATATTTGAACATGTTGAAAATGTCTATATTAAATTCAAAAACGTAAAAGAAGAAAGGTTTTTTAATACAACATGAGAGAATGATGAGAACCAGTAGGGAACAGAACATGCTGACTTTATGCAGATATGTGTGAGTAATTAATGTAATAAATACTACATAAGGGTCTATACCTAATCTTGTGACATCAGATAATAGGCAATTGTGAGATCTCACCGTGAAGAAAGAGCATTATCAAGTTCAAAAGTTTATGCTGTTTTTTTTTGTTTTGTTTATGTAGAGATGGCGGAACGAGGAGCTTAAATTGTATTTGTTTAACAGGGAGGCGTCTCAGGCTCTTAGAGGTCGGAACGCTGTGATCTGGCAAGAAGTGAGTTGACTTAAAATAAGAGAGAGCAGGTCTGGGGGGTTAAGAAAGGAATTCATGCAGTTGAAAAAATAGTAAAAAAATTGCATCTATGAAAAAAATGTTAAAGGAACTTGTTAGTTTTGAAAAAAACTAATTATCTAACAGGTTTGATTCTAAGTTTAAAGACAGGGCCCTCCATTCTTTTGCAATGTGTTAAGTTTTTGTCTTGTAATTAACACCTGTTTAGTGCTACGGAATATGCTGGTGTGTTACAAATAAAGGATAATGATAATAACTAATAAAATCAGCTTTGTGAGCCATGAACACGAAAGATCTATAGAGAAAACCTAAAAAATGGTCATGGAGGATTCCATTTTCAGATACCTAGTTTGCTTGCAGGATGAGGTGCAGGGCAATTCTATTGGCACTTGATCTTCAATTTAATTCTTATGCTAACTGGCTATTCCTTTTGGCAGTCTTTCAATAGACCGGATACCCACATGTTATCTAAATCCATGATCCTTCCCACTAATCTCAGGTGTCTAACCCTATTAGGAATACAAACAAATGCCTAAACAATTCAAGTAATACTGAATAGAATACTTAAAATTAAAGGCTAATGGAAATTTAGGAGACTCTACTTGGGTCTGGGGACTTCCATCTTGGACTGTTAGTCTGAGATGGAAATTGAGCTGCTATTTAGTTCATGTACCAAATCAAAATGTGAGATGATATCTGGATGTCCCTATTCCTCCAACACCTCTAGTCTTTTAAGGGGAAAAAAAAGGAAAAATGTCTGCTACCTTTAAATCATAATTGCATATATTAGTTAAAAGACCACTTAATTCAGCATACTTTGGACCACAACACAGTAAAGTTCTCCTAAAGTGGAATTTTTGAAATATGCAAATTTTTCACTGAGAATTCAATAATTCTTACATGAGTTACTGACTGGCCCCTTCCAGACCCACACCTACAGCTCTGTGTAGTGAGCAAAAAGAGTAAACCTCAACAATCCAATCTGTGCAGAGCATGGCAAGGCATGCTTGAATCACCTAAACAGGTTAGATGTGGGTTCCTGAGTTCAGGGAAAAACTGCTATTAATCAGTGTCATCACCACATGGCTTGGCTGTCTGTTATTAATCATGCAACAGCTAGTAGGCAGGATACACTGTGTTTAACTCAAAACTTTAGATTGTTTAGCTGCTTTTAGTATCATTCAAGAAATAGATCATTTTAACATACAATTGTGTGCTCTTTCACACCATGAAACCATGATCACTTACAGTGAGCTAAATGGCCCTCTAAATGTTAATGATTTAATTAATTTAACTTTGTACAAACACTTTGCACATAACCAAGTCAAGTTCTTCCAAAGAGCACATTCTAATTATGATACTTCCTTGATCCTTTATCTATGTCTGAATATTTTAGGAACATAGGACCCTGAACATGTTGATTCATGAAAAATCATATCTTAAGCATGATATTTCTTCTAGAACAAAATGTCTGTGGATTATCTCTGTCCTCTGTGGTTTTCCCAGGCTGAGTCTTTATAGCACAACTATAGAGAACTCTCGCTCTCTTGACACACAACATTCCACTAACCAAATATGGACATAAAGGCCTGGAACAAGGCAGGAAGTGAGGGCTGGGTACTGAAGACGTGCCAGGTATCCACACCACCCCCTGCTGCTTCTAATTGCAAGAGAAAGTCATGTCAATAATAATAATGATTCATTTAAATAGCACTTTTTCTCCAAGACTCTTAGAAGGAAAAGAGAGAGTTATATCTAATTTACAAGCCAAGGTGAAGTGTCTACAGTTTTGAAATAGCCGATGTTATGGACATCTCTCATTGAGCATGGTAGATAGTTGGTGCGACATCTTATAAAGGCTTGTGACACTGAGGTTTAGGAAGAGATTCTAGGGATGGATAATAGATCTTCACCTGCAGATCTCAGAGCACCAGTTGGATCATAAGGAGTGAGGAGCTCCTTCAGGTAGCTGGGCCCTTTATCGTGTAAAGCTTTGTATATCAGCAGGCCAAGCATGAAATATATTGAAGGACCCGTAGGCCACCTCAGGCTTGCCTGGGGTTGGAGGGAGGGACCACCTGACCTGGCAGGCCCGGGTATGGGGTCAGGAGGTGGCTAGCTGGGGGAGGTGGAGCCATGGTAGGCGTTTGGCGCAAATTTCCACCAGATTGCCTCCAGCTAGCCATGGGAACAGATGCCCACCCACCCATCCCTAAAGTATTGTTGTTAATGTTATGTATATGTGGTATTGTAAAAAAAAAAAAAAAAAAAAAAGCTGTTTATTAATTTGTTTATTGTCTGAAGTACTCGTTGTTGTGGATGTTTCATGGAAGTATATATTATATGTTTCAAAAGTTTGTTTATATTGTCACAGCGGCGGGTGGTGAGGGGAGTCGCCGGGACAGTGGGAAAATGGGGGAGATCCTACCCTACGGTGGTACGGATGTTCCAACACGGTAGGCCCTGGATGAGGCCTCAGGGCGTAGGGTGTACTGTCTCTGTCCAGGCTCCTCCCCTCGGGGTTATGTTTATTTATTTATTTATCGTTATGGTTATTACGTCATGTTGTGTTTACCAATAAACGCTGTGGCCAGTTATCTCCCAAGAAATGGTCTGTGTCTAATTTTATATTCAATGGGTGATAGGGTATAAATTCTTATATGCACATACCAACTGGGCCTTGCTTAGGTCATGAGCGAGTCAGTGTAGGCATAGAGGATAAGTGTTATGAGGCAGGAGCGAGCTTGGTTTGTCAGTAACATTACTGCAACACAATATCATTAGATAAACAGCCATGGATTCAGTGTTTTGCCTCATCCTCAATGACCAATTAGCCACAAGGTAGGAACGTACCTCTAGGTATTAATGAATATTAATTAGAATCAACGATACCAATAATAGAGGTGGGGGACCTATCACGTTGTATATTCACCAGCACTGATAGCTGCAGTGCCAGCAAGTAGCCGCTAGATGGTGCTGTCCTCGGAGCGCCTCTCAAAGCTCAAGGCCACTTCTGTCGGCGCGCCTTATATGCATTGTGCAGCACTAGTGAGAAAATCGGCAGCGCCATCTAGCAGTTGGTTGGCGGCACTGCTGCTGCCACTGCTGGTGTGAATGTGAAGAGGGAATGGACCCAAGTATTACGCAGGATTTTCCACCCTAGCTTTTGGTGCAGAGCATATATGGTGATTTCAATGGCTCTTTAATTTTATTTAATCTTGCTTTAATGATATAAGACATTTTGTATTTGATCCAAAAAGCATTAGATACCCAGAAGGAATGGGATGCACCATAGGTATAGATAATATCGCCATTCAAAGCAGTTGAAACACTGTCATTGTACAATAGAATAAAGAAAATGTGTAAGACCCAGCAGCACAAAACCTCACCTCAAGCTACAGGCAATCTAACTCTGCAAGATTGTAGTACAGAATTTAAGAATGTTTTTTTTTTTCTCATGGCTTACACATCTACTAATGTTGTTAGTTTGTTTAATTGTTCGCAAATATGTGAAGGTTTTCCAAAACTACAAGTAGGTCTTTCACCTTCCAACTTGATAAACACCCAAAGCACATCCAAGTCAACCAAGGAAAATGAAGCTCAGTGTATACGATAAGGCCCAGTCAGACCCCAGACGATAGCCCCCAAGAAAACCTGCGAAATGACCTGAGGGCTGTCCCCTGCTAATTTGAAGGAGCTTTTTTTGCAAGAAGAGTGGGATAAAATTGCAAAGTCCAGGTATGCAAAGTTGATAAAAACTTGTCACAAAGATTGCTGAAATGAATTGATGCCTCTGCTGGACCATGGAGGCACCCATGATACTTTAGTGAAGGATGAGTGTGAGAGGGGTGCTTACATTTCTGGGGAGCAGCATTTGTATTTATTGATGAAAGTTACCAAGTTAGCAAAGACAGAACATATTGAGATTTAGTATATCCCAACCCCCAGTTCAGCTCACAATATAACAATGCTGGGCACATCTCAAGTAGACGGATGATTCACCCGGTGAGTCATTATGTATTCAACCGTAAAAAAAAAACAAAAGATCACAAACACAAGACACAAGGGAAGAAAAGGGAAAACAACCAACAATTGTGGTTTGTATTGACATTTGCGCTCCATCTATTGTAGAATTGCCATAAGAATAAAAGTTGTTTTTCATGACGGGACCTGTGGAAAGTGTATGATGCTCCATTCCTCCCTTTTGAATTTTAGTGTAGCTGAAACAATTAAACACCCGTTGTTGTATCCTAGCCACCCCTTTACAGTTTATACCTGTTCTCTGTTTTATACTGTAGCCTAAGTAACATTTTTCATTAAAGGAACTGGTAAGATTTGAACTCACAACCTTCCATTTTAAAGTTATTTGGTGCAACCACTAAGCCATTTATCTCAAATAATAATAAAAAGGAGAAAAACAACAACATGACTAATATAGAACAAACATTGTAATGTTTACTTACTCAACCTGTACAACTGGTTCTTATGAGTGTGACTTGGCGTCGCAGCTCATTATGTATACAGGACATTCAGGGATGGATATTACATATGCTTTATTTATTGCAGACCAGCCTAAGAGCTTGAACTCTATTAATTCTTGTTTATATTGAAATCTGTATGTCTACAAAGTAAATCTATTAGACGATCAACAAAGGTCCGCATAGTTAGAACTATGGTTTTCCCAGTAGTAACATACGGATGTGAGAGCTGCACCATAAAGAAGTCCGAGCGCAGTAGAATTGACGCCTTTGAATCCAGTCATTCAATACTACAGGAAATCAAGCCAAACTCTTCACTGGAAGGTTTGATCATGAGATTAAAACTCAAATATTTTGGCCATATAATGAGAAGGCAGGATTCCTTAGAGAAGACTCTGATGTTGCAAAAGATAGAAGGCACGAGAAGAAGGGGATAGCAGAGGTGGAGATGGATAGATCAGGTCATTGAGCAATGAGCATGAGCTTGATTAATCTCAGCGGGGCAGTGGCTGACAGATGTGCCTGGTGTGCTGCGATCCATATGGTCACAGAGAGTCAGACACGACTGAATGACTAAACAACTGGATCATAAAGAAGTCTGAGCGACATAAATTGACGCCTTTGAATTGTGGTGTTGGAGAAGACTGCTTAGAGTCCCTTGGACTGCAAGAAGATCCAATCAATCAATACTACAGGAAATAAAGCCAAACTGTTCACTTGAAGGTTTGATCATGAGGCTGAAGCGCAAATATTTTGGCCATATTATGAGAAGGCAGGATTCTCTAGAGAAGACTATAATGCTGGGAATAATTGAAGACACAGGAAGAAGGTCATTGCAGAGGTGGAAATGTATAGATGAGGTAATTTGAAGTGATGAACATGAGTTTGATGGATCTCAGAGGTGCATTAGCTGACTGATGGGCCTGGCTTGCTGCAGTCCATATGGTCACGGAGAGCTGGACGCTATTAAACAACAAATATGTCTAAATACCTTGTGTAATTTTACTAACCAGAATTATCTCTCATTAATGAAATGGATAAATATCCTTTAGTTAGTACATCTCCCAAACCAGTGTTTAATTATAACATTAGCTGACATCTCAAACAAGAGCATATATTATTCCTGGTTATATTATAACCCAAGCTTTGCTCTAAGCTGTTTTATACAGCGGGCATAAGCTTAAGGGAAGCCATGTTTGATATGGTTGTGGATTGCAAGAGCGAAGCCTTTGTGGGCACATTTGCATGTCTTGCCAAGGTTCCCAGCATGCAGTGTAATAACTGTATTTCTCGAAATTCTAGGCATGAAATAAGTTTTTTAACTTGTTTTAGACATTCAAATGTGAACACAAATGTAGTATTTATTTACGATATATATATATCTATCTATCTATATATATATATATATATATATATATATATATATATATATATATATATATATATATATATATATATATATAATGGCAATGGTTTTTAATATGGCAACTGGTATTGCAGCCTGGATACTAGGAATGTTGTGAAGGAATCTGTTTCATTTTTGTGCTGTCAATCAGAGGAAAATGAATAGGAGATAATGATATCTGGATATTATCAAAAATAATGTAAGCTGTATAAGTCTTCCACTGAAAGAGCCACGAATGATCGTGTTTCTGAACTAACGATATCAATTACAATAGAAATTTTGTGGAGTGTGGCAAATGTAATGTATTAATACGTATTTAAGAGTGTTTTGTATTAAAATGCTTGTTAAATATACAAATATACTGTAATTAATTTAATGTATTTAAAGTATTGCATGTTTATTTGCAATTAAATGTTTTGCACTCTTAAACCAAAGTATAATCTCATAGTAAAGTACAAAGGTGAATGAAGTGTTAAAACAGGCTTCATAGATGTTGTTATAATACTGTAAACATATTGAATATAATAAAGCCCTTTGTGATGTGCTGCACAATATGGCAACCCTTTATTCTGAAACTAACTTGAAACAACATATCTGTGCAGAACATGAGTTTTGGAAATGCTTAACCTGAACGTACCCGGCCCCTGAACTTGTATAAAGAAATGTGGTGGATAAAAAGTCTCTTTCTCCCTGTGTGTATATAAGTAGCATGACCGTGTCAAAATGTATTCCTATTTTATCTCACGATCCATCCACTCTACATTATTAGTATTATTATTATAGTTACTACTATTATAACCACTTCTATTTTTATATGTAATTTATTTATTTTATTTTTATTTTTAATCACGTATTAGTGACTATGTATACTTATGCATACACCTATTAATTTCCTATTATAGGATTTGTCACTGAGGAAGCTGCAAATTACAGCAGCGAAACGCGTCTGTCACCTTACCTTTTTTATTGTATTTATCAATGGATTTTACCTACTTGGATTGAATTGAAATCTTATCAATAAAGATACTTTATTTTTTTAAACTGTCCGGGAGCACTTGTTCTTTGGACCAACCTATCAGGCAAGCGTGATAAGCACACAATATCAGACTAAGCAGTTACATACACCACAAAACATCACCTCATTGTCCGCCCACAATACCCAGCGGAAATTTGAAACACAGTATACGGCATATGTCTCAGAACTGACAAAGGACACTAGCTGTGAACATCATACTAGATACACCACAGATTGTGCGCTCTACAGACTTCCCACTCCATACTTCTCTTTTTCCCTGTTCCTGCCCAAAATATATCTATTTTACAACAAGGAGGTGATGGCTTGAGTCCCAATTCACTTTTTGTTTCAAAAGCAAGTAAACTAGTTTGGAGTTATCAGAATGATTTCACACTTATTTACATGGACTGTGTCATGATTATTTTTACTATAAAATTAGAAAAGACATCTGGAACTAATATAGTAAAGCAAAAATAATACTTGTTAGATGTTGTAATCTAACCAAAAGCTGCCCCTACAAGGAAGCCAGACAAATGATTTTGTGGAGAAATGTGAGATTATGTTTAACTTTTGATTCTTTTTTAGCTTTACTAGATTCATTTTTTTTTTCTGTAAACATCTTCTAAACATTTATTTGCTTTAGGACACTACTGCTTTACTATCCTAACTGCAAATCACTTTAAATAATTACTTCATTTTAAAGTGTATCATCAAAGGTATCATTTAATAAAGTAAAAGTACATATACAAATAACATAATATCCAATTAGTCCTAATTAAAAGTGAAAATGCATTAAAATTGATATAGATGTTAGAATTACTTATATATAAATTAATAAAAAGATCCACCCTATCTAAGTGAATGGATTTATCAACAGCAATTAATTAAAGGGATATTCAGCATTGATTGTGTGGCTCCTTTATGCTAATGTGCATCTCAGTATGTTAATTTGTGGTTCTGAGAGCTTGAGGGGTCTAACCTTAGGGGCACTGTTTTGCTACCAGAGACATAATTAGTACATCAAATCACCTAATTTGCATTAGAATGCAGAAGAAAAAAATCTATTACCTCTTGAATGACTCACGTTAGAATCAAGTGGCTAGTACAATACATAGCAAGTTTTTATGCTTTTTAAGAATAACTTAAAAAACAAAACTTGATTTTTGTGGTGGCATAAACTCTTTAGGATTACCAGTGGGGATGGAGAAGAAAGTCAGCATAAAAAAATGGTAATAGTGACAGAGACATTTAATTTTTTAGTCTGTATCATTATACATATTTCTAATAAATGGACATGCTTGTCTTCTTAATCATGTCCTACTCCTAATCTTAATTAATTGCTGGTGATGAAGCGGATTAAACCAGTTCATTTATACGTAATATAAATCTAAATTCTAATTTTAAGCCACTTCCACCTACAACTTTTGATTACAACCAACGGCAATTATGTTTAATGTTATATGTGTTTTCCATTTCTTGCCCTTTTCTGCATCCTATTAACCTTTGTATTTAATAGATCAGCATCTCAGGGGTTAAACGCTGTTACTAAGTCAATACCCTGTGCTCTTGCAGCTCTGAGGCTTCCTCTCCCGAGCTGGGACTGTTTTATCCTTTTATTGACTAGGAGACCAGAGGGTGCATTTTTTCCTCGCTGTGATGGCAGGATCTATATTAAAACGCTTGGCTTCCCTCCAATGCGCAGATCTGTACGGTGATCTTACTTTGCAAAAATGCCCAAAACCTGTCTGCACAGGGAGAGAAGGGAAGAGGAAGGGAAGACAGGGGTGGGACGGGGCGTATGGGGAGGAGGATCAGCAGATCACATAGCTGGGAATACAGATGTGCATCCATTAATTAACTCCTTCATTACTGATTTATAGGTGTGATTTATATTACTGGTTCTCAATATCCTGACCTATTACTGGTGCCGGTCCCTGAGACCTTATCTACTGGTCCTTGGGGATGAGGGGTTCCTAACAAGAGGAAGGGAAGACAGGGGGTAGGATGGGGCGTATAGGGCAGCAGATCACATAGCTGGCAATACAGATGTGCATCCATCAATTCACTTATTCATTATGGCAGCATAGGTGTATTTTATATCACTGGTTAATAGCCTGACCTATTACTGGTGCTGATCTATCAGACATTATTATTATTATTATTATTATTATTATCTTTTATTTGTATCGCGCCAACATATTCCGTAGCGCTGTACAGGGGATAAGAACAGGGGAAATACACGTTTAACAAATTCAAAGTTGAAGGGGCCTGTTTTGAGCTTAGAATCTTAGCAGAAAGTGCTTTATCCCAAAGCACCCTACAAGACTGGAAACTCGCTACTTACAATCTAAAGGATCTGTAGTCATTGGGAATAGGGGATTCCAACAAGAGGAAGGGAAGACAGGGGTGGGACAAGGCGTATGGGGAGGAACATCACCAGATAAAATAGCTGGCAATACAGATGTACATCCATCAGTTATATACTGATATATAGATGCTATTTATCTCACTGGCTCTTAATAGCCTGACCTATGTCTGGTGCCGGTCCCTGAGACCTTGTCTGCTGGTCCTATGGGATGAGGAGAGCCTATCAAGAGGAATGGTAAACAGGGGTGGGATGGTGCTTATGGGGAGGCTCATCAGCAGATCAAATAATTGTATATACAAATGTACATCCTTCATTACTGCTACATAGGTTTTATTTATATCACTGGTTCTCACTAGCCGGTCCTATGACTAGTCCTATGACGGTCTTCGAGGATGAGGAGATACTAACAAGAAGCAGGGAAGGCAGGGGTGGTACAGGGCTTATGGGGAGACTCATCAGCTATACAGATGTACCACCATTCATTAACTCCATCACTACTGCTACATAGTTGTTATTAATATCACTGGTTCTCAATAACAAAACCTATGACTGGTGCCGGATCCTCAGACCTTATCTGCCGGTCCTAGCAAATGAGGAGATCCTAACATTTTATACAAACCATCACCATTAGACACAGTTATAGAGAGGTCATAGATTAACTTTTAAGCAGTTAAATTGTACTGTATTCAAATAAGTCCAAATCTAGACGAGGAGTCACCCTGTTGTACGTGTTCTGGAACTCCCACCCCATAAGTATTGGACATCTGAAGAGCTGGAGATAACCCTCCCCTCTAGCTAAAGGTCAACTTGCCATCTGAGATGGAGGCACCCATAACATAAGCAGAGTCTTCTGAAATTTCAACTTTATCTCAATCGTCATGGCTTAAAAAAGTTGCTAATGTTAGCTTGTTACATTCTTCATTTTTCCCACATTAGATTGGAATGGAGATGTTCTACAAAAGCTCTCC
This sequence comes from Discoglossus pictus, assembly GCA_027410445.1. NCBI lineage: Eukaryota > Metazoa > Chordata > Amphibia > Anura > Alytidae > Discoglossus > Discoglossus pictus. The sequence goes on from CM050168.1 coordinate 18,892,572, forward strand.
CACACGTCATACTTTAGTACACCTGGCCCTCAGTGACTGACATAACATTATAAAACTTAAATTGAAAAACCTCACGACAATGACGTCCCATTTTTTTCACTCTGCTGTTTTGAAGAACAAGAACTGATAATACAGATAATAATAATAATGGTTGCATTATTTTCTAGATGGGACAGACTAGTTGGTCAGGTTGTTCTTCTCTGGAGTCACAACTTACGGTCAAAATTCACTAAGCTGTAAAGTGAAAATAATGTCTGCTTTCTAAGGGGAAATTGCCTCATTAAAAAATGTTGCCGCTCCCCAAAGCTTAGTGAATTTTGGCCTACACTCCATCATTAATGACAAAATAAACTGTTTAACGTTAATCCAAAATGGCTTGTTTTTGTTACTTGAGATTAATTATTTCTTTATTTTTCTTGTATTATATGTTTAAACAAAGGTCCCAGTCATTGCAGAAATGAGAAGCCCACAAATAAATATAATTAAAGTTGATTGTTATTAAAAGAATTGTGCAGACCTGTTTGGTAACTGAGCGTGAAAGTCATGTATTTAAAATATAAATTACCTGAAAAGATCATCCCTCTTTGACACTCTCTTTAATTCACTTTCATATTGAGGGGTGATAAGCAGGATGAGCATGCCCAGCTGATTAACAATCACAATGATCACGTAGGCTTTTAAATGTTAACATACCGTATTTTCATTATTCTTGTTTATACCAACTGGGCATCCTCTTCAAGACCACTGTGCATAAATTAAAGTAAAATAATTTATGCTTAAAATACCTAACATTCTAGCTCAATTATCTAACACTTCAAGTAAAAATTGTAATAACAACCACTTGCAATTATTTTTATTTATTTACATAAATCCAACTGAGAGATTTGTGTGTTAATATAACTTGTCCCCCTTCTGGATCGCTACCTTGTCGTGGTAAAGGGCCTTGTGTACCTCTATGAAGCTGTGAGCTATTCCCCCCAAAATTTACATCATTCTACCCCAAGGTCTGCAATTTTTGTACAAAACCACCACAAAATAAAATTATATATATATATATATATATATATATATATATATATATATATATATATTATTACCGTTTTTATAAAGCGCCAACATATACCTGTAGCACTGTACAGAATATATAAAAAAAATGATAACAATATTAAGCACATGCAAAATGGTAAATAAATAGTCCACTTGTGTTCACATTAGAACATTTAACGTATTTCTTGCTCAGAATCCTGAAAAATACAGTCATTGCACTGCATTCTGGGAATCTAGGCCGGGACATGCAAATGAGCCCACAAAGGTTTCACTCATTTTAAACATGGCTCCGTGTCATGGTGAAGATACCTCTATGAAACTGTGAGCTATACCATGTACGGTCACCCAAGGCAGGTCATTGAGAGGTCAGACAAATCTTGGTCCACTGGAGAAGGAACTGGCAACCCACTCCAGTATCTTTGCCAAGAAAACCTTATGGATAAACAGAACGAGAGACATATGTGCCAGGCGTGCTGTCTTCCATAGGGTTACAGAGAGTCGAGCACAACTGAGCGACTGAACAAGAACTATATGGATATATATATATATATATATATATATATATATATATATATATATATATATGAAAACGTTGTGTAAGAACATAATAAGGCACAAAAAATGTCATAGTCATAAAGCTAGCTTTTAATTAGAAAAACCTTGATGACTCTGATTGTCCCTGGAAGCATCCATGACACTTGTGTGTTTGCGAGGGGCATTTACATTTCTACAAGAGCAGGACTTACATTTTCATGTATGGGGGTAGAGAGTAAGTGGAACATTTAACAAATCCAACTTCCTCTTTTCCTGCTCCTCTACTGACAGATAAAGTTAAACACACCCTTCAGGCTTCAAGCTGTCAGGAAATGATGAAATTGGATAAGATAAAACCTTTTACATAAAAACAGAGTGCTCAAACATTGTGATTTTCTCTAAAATTGTTTAAGGTCCATGACTTGCATAGCTGATAATGTTGTTAGATTGTTACATACTTCAGAAACATTTTTTCCCCCTGAACTACAGTGGTCCTTTTATTAAAGAGATGAACTATCGTAAAGAGATTGTCAGTATCTAAGAAAATAAAGCAAACCGATACTAGCTTGAATTCACAGATTTACTACAATAAAGAGATGTACAGTTTACTTAAGTCTCCTAATGACACATACTACATACGTGCTTGAATAAGCTTTTGTTGCTACGGAAATGCCATGTTAGCAGAGTGATGTTTTCTGCCTAGGCTGAGGCCTAGGGATGCACATGTTCATTAGGCAGAAGACTACATCAGGCAGTAGGTGCAGTGACACCCAGTAGAATTTGCATAGAAATGTCTAGCTGCAGTGTCATGCTGTATATATACTACAACAAACATAAACTATTAAAGAATAAAAATAATGCATCTCTGTGTAAGCCTATTGCCATTAATCAAGCAGTTAGCTTAAAAGAAATTGATGTCCCCCAATATTTTCACTTGTGACCCCATCCTAGTGGCATCTTACTTACCGTGTTGTACAGGTGAGGGAGACTTTTCAGGTCCTTCTGTAGTGAGTTTAGCTCCCTTATCACGTCTGGAGCTTCCTCTCGCAGGAAACTGTACTTTCTTCTTAAGAGCTGTAGTTGGTCCTCTCCCTGTGCATGATGGGCCAACAATAAGGGTGAGATATTTTATATATTGGACAATTATATTTTGACCAACTATTCCAAAATATTTCAGATTTTGGAAAAGTGGTCAAACACAATCCTTCCATAACAAGCAAATTATAGTCATTTTGAACACACGTATTATGGCGGTCAGAAAGGTTTATTTTCCTGCATAATACAATGAACTACACACATATAGCTGTTTCATGCTAATGGGACTCAGTATGAGGCTAGTTGCTGGCCAGTGTTGGGTCCTGAGGTCAGGCACACCAATCACTTGTTTTAGGTGGATCAGTTTCTGCTTCTCACTACAGGAGCTACAAACACCATAATTTACCAATGCAGAAAAAGTACACACTGAGTTCTAGTATTTACGTAACAGCTACAGAGCGTGCCTTTTGTTGCTCTAAAAATTATAGAAGAGACAAGTGAGCTACAGAAGAGTACAGAATAAAATGAAGCAAACTAACACAAATATGATTCTCAGCTATAGCCTAATTGGCTCTTTGGTTTTATACAGCTCAAAATGACTAAGCAAATATTAATCCTACATTGTAATTCTATTGGATCTCTTTGCTGCCTTCACTTTAGTTGACCACCCTCTTCACATTCTCCTTGCCCTTGGTATCTGTGACACAGCTCTCTCATGAGTTGCATTTAATCTAAAAGATTTTGTATTTAGTGATACCGTCTCTGGCACCTCTTCTTCGCTGCTCCCTCTGACTGTTGGTGTACCCCCATGTTTAGTCCTACACCCCAACTCTTCTTCATATATGCAGTCTCCCTTGCACCATATTAAAATATTTTGGATTTCGGTATCATCGCTATCAAATCTACATTTCAGCACCAGACCTATCCTCCTCTCTTCACATTGACACCTGCCTCTCAAACATATCCTCCTGGATTGTCTGATCGTCAACTTAAACTCAACATGTCAAATACTGAGGTCTTAATCTTACCACCATCTACTAGAGCTTCCACTCTTCAAACATCTCTCACTTTTGACAATGCAATTCATCACCTCCACCTTGCAGGCCCGATGTCTTGGGGTTCTATTGGACGCAGCCCTCTCTTTCTTTCCTCACATACAGTCAATAAAGAATTTGTGTTGTCTTCAAATAAAAACATCTCCAAAATATATCACTACCTTACATAAGACACAACTAAAATTCTAAACCATTCTCTTATCATATCTTGCTTCGACTACTGCAACTTACTCCTTGCTGGCCTCACTATCACCCGTTTGTCTTCTCTCCAGTCCATAATGAACGCCTCCGCTAAACTCATCTACTATACTCAACACTCATTGCCTGCAGCACCTCTCTGCCTCATACCTCACTAGCTTCCCAAAGCCTACTCAATACAATTTAGAGCTCAGACTAGACCCTGTCCTAGTCTCATAATACTCCCCTCAATCACAGTCTTTGTTCTGCTAATGACCTCCTTCTCTCCTCTCTTATCACCTCCTCTCACTCCCGCCTTCAGGACTTTTCTTGTGCTGGCCCTGTGGAACTCTTTGCCTTGTTCCACTAGTCTATCCTTCTTCCTCAAAACTTTAAAAAACTCACTAAAATGCATCTGTTTAAAAACTTTCTTACAAACACACAAAACTACAATGTAACACATAGATACCTCCACTTGCATCAGCCCACTGCCATCTGTCATGCTCTCTCATCACACTGCAACCTTCCCTTTAAGATTGTAAGCTCTTTGGAGTAGGGACCTCAACTCTGTTACACCAAGCTGTCTGTCAATCCATTTGCATTGTATTTATATTGAAGTGCACCTGCACTTCAGAACTGGTCTATACCTCTGTAAACCTTCTGGAACGCTACCTTATTGTTTGTCTGGTCCTAGCCGAGAGGCCAGACAAATTACGGTGCACTGAAGAAGGAGATGGAAACCCACTCCAGTATATTTGCCAAGATAACCTTATGCTTATCCAGAGACATAACTATATGGTACCAGAAGATGAGCCCCTCAGGTCAGAAGGTGTTTACTACATTACTTGGGAAGAACAGAGGGCTAGTACGAGTAGCACAAAGCTTAATGAAGTGGTTGGGCTTAAGTCGAGAGGATGTCCAGCTGTGGTTGTGTCTGCAAAGAACAACATTACAACTATGTACCCAGGAAAACTGGACATGGTCAAACATGAGATGACAAGATTAAACATTGATATCCTGGCAATGGGACATTTTACATCAGACAACCACCAGATCTTCTACTGTAGACCTCATAGTCAGTTAAACCATGGCCAAAGCAGTGCTCATTGACAAACCAATAAATGACGGAAATATTTAATTTGAATTCAAGACAAGCCATTTAACATCACTTTGATCCAAGTATATGCTTCAACCATGGATGCTGAAGAGGGTGAGGTTGTCCAATTCTACAAGGATATTCAACACCTAATAGACATGACTCTCATAGGAGATTTAAATGCTAAAGTAGGGAATCAAAAGATACCTGTAATATCAGGCAAGTTTGGTCTTGGAGTACAAAATTAAGCAGGTTAGTAGAATTCTATTAAGATAATTATCTGGTCGTAGCAAATACCCTCTTCCAACAGCCTAAGAGATAACTCTACATATGGTTCAAATATCAGAAGAAAAGAACACCTTTTAAACTAGTGGGAGTATACAAATTACAATAGAAAACACCCTCTTAAATAGATCAGGCAAAATAATCATACACATTAACTTTTATCAAACATATTAAAAACACACATTGTTTAATAATGTGTTCAGAAACACTCCTTGCGATTTTATCGGATTACGAGGCAGAGATTCGGAGTTGGATAAGGATATAACAGAATTAAATAAAAACTTGAAAAGATTTGATTCTATGTAGGACTTTAAAAAGACCTATCAGAAAATACAAACTGATCTGGATAGAAAGGAACGTGAAACCATTCGTTATAAAAGGTCTAAATTTAATAGAGACTCATTGGATTTTGAGAATGGTCGGATTTTTGATTGGTCACATAATTCCAATAGAAGAAGGAATGTTAAGCCTACATTTGACCTCGGTGAATCCAATACTATTAATTCATCTGAATTTGATACATCAGCTAAGGATGAGAAGACTGCTAAATCAGATTTGGAGGGAGATCACAGGGATCCACCATGTCATTTTTTAGAACAGGGAAGAACCACCCAGGAGGGGTTTACGAGAAACCCAGGAACATTTTTGAGACCCGGTATAGCCAATGGAATCAAGGATGAGGGAGGAACGCCCGACTCAGTACACCTGAGAAGTCTAAGGGACAGACATAGAATGGGATATTGCAGATACGAAGGACAACAAGCTCAAGGAAACTGGTCCATAGGACTGAGATGGTGGATCTCGAAAGAGTAATTGATTATTAACTTATCTTCTCACATATTGACAACTTAGCAAATTAATACCTTGAAGAAAGGCCTTCTCACCTACCAAGATGTTTAATCTGTTTGAGACTATCAAATATGTTATTATTCTACACTACTAGTGGCTGTTACCTATGTGGCTCTAGGGACTTATGAAGGATAACATTTATTAGGACCAATTGGATTCCCATTTGCATTAGTGCCTCCTAGAACTAACCCTGTTGGACTTATACATATATTGTTAAACTCTACACATGGACATCAACAGATGGACAATATAGAAATTAGATTGACTACATACTTTGGAAAAGCTCTATACAGTCAACAAAAACAAGACATTGAGCCAACTGTGGCTCAGATCATGAGCTTCGTATTGCAAAGTTCAAAATTAAACTGAAGAAAAAGGGAAAAACATCAGACCAAGCAGATAGGAAATAAATAATAAATATGGAGTGGAGGTAAGTAATTGATTTTAGAGACTATACATGATAGATAGAATGCCTGAAGAACTTTGGGCGGAAGTTTGTGACATTTCTAGAAAACAGTAACAAAGAATATCCCCAAAAGAAAGAAAACTAAGAAGGCAAACTAGCTGTCTTATTAAAGGGTTTTGAAAGTTATATCTGAACAAAAATGCATTAACACTGACAACAAATGAAAATGAACAAACTGAATTATGTCATTGAAATTGGTAAACTTACAAAATATGACCTGGATTTCCTGACTACACTGGTATATACAAAATATTTGCCCAATGTCTTAATTGGCTAAATTATTTCAAAACATACAAATAAACACCGCATTTACTCCAAAAAGATTACCCACTCATTAATCGTGGAATTTAACAATAAATGCACACAACACCTGCTTCCCTCTAATGAATGTTCGATGGGAGAGCTTAGGAGCCCTGACAACCTAAACAATGAAAAATTTGACTTCTCCACCAATTCTTTGTTAAACCCCTCATTAAATGAAATAATTTCTCCATGTTAATAAACATATATAAGAAAACTACACATGGACATCAACAGATGGACAATATAGAAATTAGATTGACTACATACTTTGGAAAAGCTCTATAAAGTCAACAAAAACAAGACATTGAGCCAACTGTGGCTCAGATCATGAGCTTCGTATTGCAAAGTTCAAAATTAAACTGAAGAAAAAGGGAAAAACATCAGACCAAACAGATAGGAAATAAATAATAAATATGGAGTGGAGGTAAATAATTGATTTTAGAGACTATACATGATAGATAGAATGACTGAAGAACTTTGGGCGGAAGTTTGTGACATTTCCAGAAAACAGTAACAAAGAATATCCCCAAAAGAAAGAAAACTGAGAAGGCAAACTGGCTGTCTTATTAAAGGGTTTTGAAAGTAGCCCAGGAAAGTAGGAAAGCGAAAAGTAGTGGGGATAGGAAAAAATGTGTCCAAGAGGACAGAGGAAGATATCAGAATGGGAGAGCCAATATATCTCTTCAAGAAAATTGGGTAACTCAAGGGAACCTTCCATGCCAAAGTAGAATTGATAAAAGACAAAATGATAAAAACTTGATAGAACTAGATCTGATAAAGAAGAGCTATACAGAAAGGATATTTGCAGAACTGATAACCTTAATAGTCTGTCCAATGTGCTGGGGCCAGACATATTGGAGAGAAAATTGAGATGGGGCTTAGGAAACCTTGCTTTTAACAGGGCTGCAGGAGTGGATAGAATACAACTTATAGGCCGGGCTGGAGGAATGCAAAGCTGGAATCAATATTGCTGGGAGGAATATCAACAACCTCAGGTACGCAGATGATACTACTCTAATAGCTGAAAGTGAGGAGGAACTAAAGGACTTATTGATGAGGGTGGAAGTAGAGAGTGCAAAAGCTGGCCTGCGGCTCATTGTTAAAAAGATGAAGATCATGGCAAACAGCAATCTTAGTTCCTGGCAAATAGATGGGGAAGAAATGGAGGCAGTGACAGATTTTATTTTCTTATGCTCCAAGATCTCAGCAGATGGTGACTGAAGCCATGAAAATAAAAAATCTTTGCTTCTGTTGAAGAATGATTTGGCAAGTCTGTTATGGTTATAGTATTCCCAGTAGTAAGACACTTATGTGTGAGCTGGACCATAAAGAAGACTGAGTTTTATAAGCTGTCATATGCTGTACCTTCTTTTAAGCATCTCTTTATTTTATGAGCATTATTATAACACACAAGAAGGATATTTTGAGATTTTCCCATTGTGTATTTATTGTGAGGACACCCCATTGTTTAAACTACCACCTATTCCATTTGCTTTAACTCTTTTTGTTAAGACTCGGATTATAAAGGTATTTAGGATAAATCTACTCAGTTTTCTTTTATATTTCTTTAAATTGTTTTGCTTTAACTTTTATTTAAAAGAAACACACTTTTAGGTGTAAATTGTTGTTTAACCCTCCAAGTGCCAGGGGCTCTAAGACTTTTTAGGATGGACTCATTGCCTACTCATTGTGTCTGCTTAGCTATGCATCCTGTGATCACTATACTGTATACATATGCAAACTATATAATATTTTTTATGCATAAGTTCTCTTTTCTATTGGCATAGTTGCTTTTTTTGGATTATATCTGAACAAAAATGCTTTAACACTGACAACAAATGAAAAAACTGAATTATGTCATTGAAATTGGTAAACTTACAAAATATTACCTGGATTTCCTGACTACACTGGTATATACTAAATATTTGCCCAATGTCTTAATATTTGCCCAATGTCTAAATTGGCATCTCTAATGAATGTTCGATGGGAGAGCTTAGGAGCCCTGACAACCTAAACAATGAAAAATTAGACTTCACCACCAATTCTTTGTTAAACCCCCCATTAAATGAAATAATTTCTCCATGTTAATAAACATATATAAGAAAACATATCCCCAAGGGAAATTGGATCATGTTTACAATTATTTATAGATGTACCCCCTATTAAATTAATTAACAGAATTAAGCTCAAGAAAAATTACGAATACAAAACCAAAGTTGGAGCATTGAGGAAAATATGAATCTACATGAAGGGTTCTAGATCGATGGAATAGCCTTGTTAGGAACTAACTCTCACTTTTAGAGATATGTCATATAGATAATACCTTTCTTCTCCTCCTAGCACCATTTGTAGTAGCTTCATCACAGCAAATTAGTGTTTTTTCATTTATTTCTGTAGTGTCATTTGTACCAGAGGATTCACCTCCACCTCTCGTCTTCATAATTACACTTTGTTCTGTCCGGTTTCTAAAAGAAGAAGGAATGAGAACTTATTGGGGAATCTAGTGTACAAAATAACATTAGATGTTCAGGGCATGGTTATTTTGGTAACTATGGTGTTCAGGACTAAAATAAATTTTATTTTTGTTAAAAAATATGTATTAACATGTATTCATTAGGAAAAATATAACTATTTATAATAAAAAAAATACATTAAATAGTGAATGTGTTTACATAGCAGTTTTCCACTGTACCTGGGCACCTCTTCTTGCTGGCTGAGTATGGATAAGATTTCAGCAGCTTCCTTAGACAGGTTCTTGCATTCATTCCTGAGCTCTCTGCTCTCCTTCCATAAGAGCTCGGCTTCAGCTGTAGACAAAAAGCAATACGGAAATGGAAAATCCAGTGAAGATGGTATCAGGATCAATGATAATAATGTAATCATAATAGTTTAATTTCTGATGGCATTTTACAAGGCAACACTGGAAATGGTTACGGAAAAGTCTGACATATCCTGGTTTATATGTATATACAAGTTATTGAATTTGTCTAGGTCACCACTTACTGCTCATTATTTGTGGAGTGAAATTGCCAGATTTTGTTCTATTTATGTGCCACAAACACATTTAAGTTAATTTTAGGGTTTGGGTTAGTATTAGGCTTGACTGTGGCATGATTGGGGATAAGGATGGGTTTAAGATTTACAGCCTTGATTCAGCCAATTGAATAGGGCTCTATATAAGCACCGGGCATATTTTTTTTACAGAAGTTTTTAGTTACTGAAGACCTTGCTTTTGGATAGAAGTTCACTAACTATATATAAAAATCAATTTAGTGTTTGTTGGACCCTTTAGTTTGCACAGGTTTCTGAGATGCCGCCTCAACCCATCTAATCGAAACACCAACTTTACAGCCCAATGTCATTAAATTCCACACTTTACATCTCTTCTAATCTCCATTTTATTATATCAGCCTATCCCATACAAATACATAACATCAGTTTCAGCACATTGCCAATTTCTCTCTGCCCCCTCCCCCCGACTTATTTCTCCCTACATTCACTTACATTATATCCAAATAACCCTATTACAAATCCATCACCTAATCCTTAGTTAGAAGCCCTAGATTCTCACCCAAGCTCAATACCACTTGTAATGTGATTCCCGGCCCTTGTGCTCAGACTGCTGACCCTTTCAGTTTGGTTTCATTGCTTACTGATTAGCAATACAATACATATTTGAAGACAAAATAAATCAATGTAGCTTTAAAAACTTACAAATTAAGTTTACTGTTTTAGACCAGCAGATATGCTGCTCTCTACAACATGTCAGGTATCCATGGTGTGGGAGAGGATCTGTCTGGAGCATGGGTAGACAATTTCATTTTTTGAGAGCCACACACAGGCCAGGATTTGAGGATATCCCTGCTGCGTACAGGCGAGACTATGGATTCTTCAGTCATCCTGATTGACTCACCTGTGCACAAAAATGAAATCCTCAAATCCAGCAATGTGCATGGCTCTCCAGGACCAAAGTTGCCTATCTCTGGTCTGGAGGATCATTCTGGGGCTTCATGACAGGCAGGAGGGCAAGTAGACATGGGAAGGGGTGGCCCACTATGGCCCTCATTCAATTGCAATTTATCCAATTGAATAGGGCTCTACATAAACACAGAACATATTTTTTTAAAGAAGTTTTTAGTTAGTAAACATCTATCCAAAAGCAAGTTTTCTTATTTAGAGCCCTATTCAATTGGCCAAATCGCAATTGAATGAGGCCCTTTGTTGGCCTGCCATGCAGTGCAACCAAGGAATAGATCACCAGGGTCCATAGCCCAATAGTGATATGCTATTTCCAGAAGGGGATAGTGGATTGCCACCTTGTTGTGGTGAAGGGGCTTATGAACTTCAATGAAGCTGTGAGCAATACCATGGATGATAACCCATGATGGACAGTTCACAGCAGAGCAGTCCACTGGAGAAGGAACTGGTAACCCATTCCAGAACCAGAGAGATAACGACATGGCACCAGAACTTTAACCCCTCAGGTCAGAAGGAGCCTGCCACACTGAGGAAGAGTAGAGGGAGACTACAAGTAGCACCAGATCTAATGAAGTGGCTACACCAAAGCTTAGAGGACACTCAGCTGAGGATGTGTCTGGATGGGAAAGGAAAGTCTGCGCTACAAAGAACAATTCAGCATAGGAACCTGGAATATTAGAAATATGAAAAAAGGCAAACCGGATGTGGTCAAACATGAGATGATAAGACATCTTGGAGAGTGTCGTCAGAGGGCCCTAGGGAGCCTTGCTGATAACAAGGCTGCATTAGCTGATGGAATTCCAGCTGGACTCAAAATCCTAGTAGATGCTGCTGTGAAATCGTTACTTGCTTTACGCCAGCACATTTGGAAAACTCAACAATGACCAATAAACTGGAAAAGGTCAGTCTATCAATCCAAAAAAGGCAGTGCCAAAAGAGTGCTACAATTATTGAACAATTGCACTTATTTCACATGCCAACAAGGTAATGCTTAAGATCCTGCAAGCGCTGCTCCAACAATATATGGACAGAGAACTACCAGATGCACGCCAGGGTTTAAATGTCCGATGGATAATAGAGAAAGCAAGAGAGTTCCAGAAAACATTTACTTCTGCTTCATAGACTATTCTTTGACTGTATGGACCATAATAAAATAAAATGTGGTAAGTTCTTAAAGAGATGGGGATGCCAGGCCATTTTATCCATCTCTTGAGGAATCTGTATGTGAACCAAGAAGCAACGGAACAACTAAATGGTCAACAAAGGTCTGCATAGCTATAACTATGGTATTCCAGTAGTAACATATGGATGTGAGAGCTGGACCATAAAGAAGGCTGAGCACTGGAGAATTGACACCTTTGAATTGTGGTGTTGGAGAAGACTGCTTAGAGTCCCTTGGACTGCAAGAGGATCCAATAAATCAATCATCACATATATAGTTGTCAGTGTTGGGGACGCTTACAATGTTGGTCACACTTTGCGAGCCTCGCGAATCGAGGACGAGCCGTTTGCGGCCCATAGGGCCGCAACTATGAGCCTCGCAAAGTGAGGCGAGTCGTCGACCACGTGGGACTTAGGCCGCAATGAGCGCCAAAGGCACGCAGGAGTTAGGCTGCAATGAGCGCTCATTGCACTGCCTGCCTCACTTTACGAGGCAAGCAGTTGAGGCATGCAGGACTTAGGAGGCGAGCAGTTTCACGTGACTGCGAGCCTCGCGAAGCGAAGTGAGCAGCTGAGACATGCAACTGCGAGGGTCGCAACTGCGACCGAATCGCATAACTCTAAAGACACGTAAAACAAACAAAATAATTATAATATATATTATATATTATAATATATATAATAATAAATAAACATAAATAATAACACACAGCACAGGGGGAGAGCCAGCAAGCCTGGGAGTGAGGTTGCAAGTGAATTTGAGCTGTATTTGAGGTTTTCCATCAATACAAAATCGGCTAAGTGATGAAAAAAATGACGGACGAAAAACGTAAAAATTCGGAAACTGGATTTAAAGGAGGCTGAGCAAAGCCAGGCACGGGGGACTTAGAAAATACACGACGGCAAAGACAGTAACACACACGAACAACGCCAGGCATGCAGGACTTAATGTGGGAAAATAAAACCAACGGCAGTCAGCCGCACCACGCAAACATTCACCGAGACACACAGAGGAGAAAGCACAACACTTGCAGCGGCCAGTACAGTAGGCGGGAGGAAAGGGTCGCAATGAGCACCGAAGGCGCTCATTGCGAGCTATGCGATGAGCGCCAAAGGCTTGCAATGAGTGTCGAAGGCTAATTGAGAGCCCCATGATGAGTGTCGCAGGCGCTCAGCGCGGGACTCACAATGAGCCCCGAAGGTGATCACTGCAAAGCAGGAAAGTTGAAGTACACGCAAGAAGCTCTCAATGAGCGCCAAAGGTGCTTAGAGGAGCAAAAGTACAATTTTAATCCCGTAATTTTTGACTGGCAATTTCCTAGTTTTGTTAATATTGTTTTGACTCAAACTTACCCCTGTAAAGCGCTACGGAATATGTTGGCACGTTACAAATACAGGAAATAATAATAATAATAATAATAATAATAATAATAATAATACAGGAAATCAAGCCAAACTCTTCAATGGAAGGTTTGATCATGAGACTGAAGCTCAAACATTTTGGCTATATCATGAGCAGACAGAATTTCCTAGAGAAGGCTCTGATGTTGGGAAAGATTGAAGGCACAAGAAGAAGGGGAGATGGACAGATCAAGTCATTGAGCAATGAGCATGAGCTTGATGGTGCTCAGAGGGACAGTGGTTGACAGATGTCCCTTGTGTGTTGCGGTCGCGGTGAGTCGGACATGACTGAATGACTAAACAACAATAGTGGATCGATTATGCCAGCAACAATGCTAAATACAGAAGTACAATTTTAAATCTACATTGTTTTTTTCAAATACTGATTTTTTTTTTTGCTAAGTAACTAAACAAATTAATCTCTATCACATGATCACTACATTAACTCTTTAACCAAATTCAGAATTTAAATCTGTTTAAAATACTCACTTTAAATCCGCACACCAACTTGTGCAGCTATAATACTAAATAAAATAAAGATGATTTAACCAGTAGAGGCAGCGAGAGAAAAAAAATCCACAACAGTATCTATTGACACACTGTTAGGCGTTTCGTTTCTAAGGTGATTCTATAAGCATTTCAAGAGAGCCACAAAAAGTCATACAGCTAAGCCCCATTTATTTAGACATTACAGTAAATTATAAGGAGTCGGGATAGGGAAGGGGGAGGAGGTGATTTTTAAAAATTACAACAGCCTGGTTCCTCAATCCTTACTGGGTCATCCAGCAGAGGGATCGGTGGAGGTTTACGCTGAGTATGGCATGGTTACCAAATTCTTCTCCTCATAAGGAAGCGTCTTCAAAGGCAGGCGATATTAACCTCGCGCCCGGGAGGGAGGCTGAGCCTCTGTGTTTATAGTACGAAGTCTGACTAAGGGCTTCAGCAGTCACTCTGGTATTCCGCACCCACAGCCAAAAAAAGTGGAATTAAAACTTGGACTAGATTAAAATTCTTTTTAAAAATGTTGTCTTTTTTTTTTTAAATGCTAGAAAGAGGTTTACATAGATTTGGATAGGCTAGTTAATATTAAACGCCTTTAGAGATGTTTTATCTTAGATGACTGTATGGCCAGCTTACATTAAAGGGACACTGATGTCACAAGTTTGCGCTCAGGTATTTAAAAAACAAACAAACAGATTTTAAACATCACAACTAATATGGAAAAGCATCACATTTGTGAGGTATGTAACAAACTAACAAACTGAGCTGTTGGTCATAAAACCAATTTTCGAGACAATGTTATTCTTCTATTCTATTTAGTTTTATTGTTGAGTTGCTATTTATAGTGGCAGTCCTTTAACAGGAATTAATACATATTTTATCGGATTTCTCATTTTGTTAGTAAAAAAGGCATAATGTCTACTGTTATTAAATCAAAATACATATAATTGATAAAATTGGCGGCTGATTTTATTTGTTTTCAGCTTTCATCAGCTGTGACTTGACAGTTTACGCAATTTCAGATCACAACAGAAAAAAATAAAAATGGATGTGGTTTCCATTGATCCTACAATGACATGGTGCAGCGTTTAAAGGCATCTACCTTGAACTGTAGGTTATGAGTTTGATTCCAGCATATATTTTTTTAAATTAGATTAAATAATAATGGTGAAAGCAACACAATACCAATATTTGTCTCATTCTCCCATTAACAATGTATATTTATGTTCTACTCTATCATATAAACAAAATAAAAACTAAGATTTAAAAAATAATCAATGGTTTTCAAACCTTTTCATAGTCAGTTGATTTTACCATTAGGGTATTCTTCTACATGCATTGGTGAAAAGTAACAATAAATCTAATATAGAGGCAATATTAGAAATGTAACAGTTCCTTCCACAAACTGTCCACCTCATTCTAATAAAAACCACAGTCTTTATAATCTGACAATGCAGGGGCAATTTAAAAGTGCCTAATACCACTAACGTCAAACACTTTAAACTTAATTGAGGAGCAATTTAAAAATGAAAAGTACCTTTTCCACATGCTTTTCTCCTCTACCTGATGGTTCAGTGTCCCTTTAAAATAAATGTTATACTGGATGACAACTCTGGATGCATATCCAAGGAACTCTTCTTGAATTGTCCCTACCACTTCTGCTGGAAGACTTTTCTCATTATCTACTATATTTTCTTTAACAGTACTCTGGCAAATTTCCAGTGAATCGTCCACCCCCAACTTCAAATCATGACATTTTATTTTATTTTTTGTCAAATGGTTTTCATTTAGTGGTAATTTATGGCAAATGTTTATTTTTTTAGGTATTATGAAAGTCCATGACATGATTGTGTAATGTAAGTGAATGTTGTGAACCAGATGTTAATGTTTTGCTGAAATAAACATGCACATTATTATCTCTGGTCTCCTGTAATAATACTTTATGCATGTCACGGACCAATGGGACCCCTGTCCAGATCCTATCACAAATACCCTTGGGTCTACCATGAACTGTGTGTTAATGTTGAAACTATCCATGTAAAAGAGCTTTGTTTATGTTAGAGGTTGGTTTTCCTAACACGTTAACCCCACTGTGATCCTTGGGCAGTTCCCTCCTGTGTATGGACTGTGAGGTGCTGGCCCTTTAAGTCAGGACACTCTCTAGACTGCCCCAGTCATTATCCTTGGAAAATCCCTGACCACATTGTGGCACTGCCGCTCTAGTACAAACTCTCTGGGGGCCGCCAATGCTAGTTGGTCTGACAGTCTAGATTAGTGTGGGAACTAGGGTAATAACCTATCTAGTTATCCCGTTGAGTGAATGTTGTGGAAAACATTATTGCAGATCAGAGGAGATCTTAAAAGGTTGAACTTGATGGACTGAAAGTCTTTTTTCAACCTCAATTACTATGTAACTATGTAGGTTAATGAGTTAATGATAGGTAAATGTCAGCAAAGTAACCAACCCATTAGAATATTTTCATACACCTATTTAGAGCGGTTGTGGTCCCCAACTGGCGACAGCGTTAGCGGTCAGAAAACATAGCATAACCCACTATATGTGGGGACAGGTGGGCAAGGATGGGGGTGACGGTTGCTGGCCACTTACCATCTGGCATCAAATAAAAAAAGGACCAAACATGGCATGAGCAGGGACTCCAAACAGAAAATCCAGGGACAGGAGATAAAACACTGATTCCCTTGGCCACCTTGACTGAATGGCATCAAGACCCAGCTGGGTGGCCCTTAGTAGTAACGGAGCGCCCAATATCCTCTACTTAATCCTAATATAGAGACATCTCCCTAGGATTTGGTCCATTTCAATTGACAGCCATCACAACCCCACCTGACTGCCTAATGAGACAGGGGCCATCAACGGCTCAACAGGAAATGGTCATGAGGTTAACAGGGGAGGAAATTCAAAGAATGAGGGAAACCGAATAAAGTTCATGCCCTATTGGGGACACATATGACAGATGTGTGTATTTTTTGGGGAATATTAAGTTGGGGGAGTACTTGATCCTGTTCCAGCTTTGAATGTTGGGGACCTGATCCGAGGACCTAACCGGGGGTTGCTCCTGGTCCAGCATTGGTCATGACAATGCAGTTACTCTAAGCTGGCTATGAGAACGGAAGGGGCACCTCAATGGTGTATTATCAGTATGCTCTTTTGAACAACTAGACTGGATAGTGCGTAGTTTTCCTTTAATGTATTACATGTAATACCCACTGTCCTGGCTGTCTTTATTGCTCTATGATAATATCTCCCCCTATCTGATAAAGGATGCTAAAAGACAAGTGTCATATACACCATGAGTTGATAAGATTTCTGTTCACTAATGTTAAAAGACTGATACTTTGTGGGGCTACTGGATTATAGAACTCAATGAGTGAATACGCTTGTGTAGCATAACAATACCCCAAGGGCTACAGGCAGATCCACTGTAATACTCTAACAACATGAGCTAGATGTTTTAATTATTGATCATTATTATAATTCCCTACCACTAGCCTTGCAATGCTGTTTGCCACCCCCTCTAACTTTCGGGCCTCGGGATGAACGCCTTGGCGCTTATTGCAAGCCTCTCCCCCACTCTACTTTACGGGCCTCGCTGCTCGTATGCGCAAGCATGCAACTTTACGAGCATAACAAACGCTCTCTCACCTTTGTGTGTCTTCCCCCCTCTCCCTCCCAGTGTCTCTTCCACAATCTCCCTCCCATGTGTCTCTTTGCCCTGCTCTCCCTCCCCTGTTTCTCTTCCCCCCCTCTCTCACCCATGTGTCTCTTTCCCCCCATTCCCTGCCCTGTGTCTCTTTCCCCCTCACCCCTCTCCCTCCCCTGTGTCTTTCTCCCCCTCTCCCTTTCCTGTGCTCCATTTGCGGGCTTGGGGAAATTGATCAATTTCCCCAAGCCTGAAAAGTGCTTCCGAGTTACGTTCTTGAAAAAATGTTAATGTTACTGGCTTGCATTATGTCTTACTGCTTAGGGCTCTTTTTTACGTCCTTCGGCCTCGTTTTCTTCGTGTTACGTTTTTTTTCTCCAGCCATTTTTTTTCTCGCTTAGGTGATTTTCGATTTAAAAAAAAACGACCAAATATGCCTCAAATGAACTTGCAACCTCACTCACAGGCTCCCTGGCTCTCCACCTGTGCTGTGTGTGAGTGTGTAAGTTAAAATAGATTGTAAGTTTGCAAGTTTTCAATATTGTGTCCATGCCTTGGAAACAAGCACTATGTACATTTGATTATAAGCTCAAAAACAGGACCCTCCATTCTTTATAAGGTGTTAAGTTTGTTTTTTGCCATGTACTAAACCCCTGTACAGTGCTACGGAATATGTTGGCACGATATAAATAAAGAAAATAATAATAATAATAATAATTGGAGGCATATTTGTTTTTGTTTTTTTTTCTTTTTCTAGTGCCGCGGTACGGCCGTTAAATTTGTAAATTATTGCGAGGTCCGCAATTTTTGCAAGGCTGCTGGCCTCGCGATGAGCGCCTTTGGCGCTCATTGCAGCCAAGTCCCGCGGGACTCCACCGCTGCAACTGCTTCAGACACAAATGTATCAACACAATGATTCCCACTGACTGGAGACTTGTTACAGGGCACGTGGTGTAGGAACTGGGGATGTTTCAGTGTGTGTAGAGAAGCAGTTGTGTTGTATTTTTACACTGCGGTATCCCCCCCAGATTTTCTTTGGCTCCTACACCCATGTTACATGGATTTCACTCACTGTTCTGACATGATTATTTATTATTTGTTTCTTCTCTTCTCAAATTTGATTGTTCTATATACATTTTAGACCTGACACTAAGCAAACTGTGCCACCATCCCTTTAATGACCTTATCAGGGTGGGGACAAGCACAAAGCTAGAGACTAATACTCTAATCTTTGAAATTAAATTCCACATTAAATCTTGCGATTATAATTAATAAAAACATATAATATTAAGGATTAATGCATTCAAATTAATGTCTGATTTAAAGGACCAATGTGCTATAAAAATAATAACCGTAAAAAGTAAATGCATATGTATATTTGGTTTCTAATGCCTAAACTTTTCTAAAACTCAGATCTACACCAGTCAGACACCAGAGCACACAGCAAGAAGTCTGCTATAGCTGCCCCCCTAACTATACAACATGGGTGGAGCTAAGTGGTACAGCAGGTCAGACAAAAATCTATAAAAGTAAGAATTTTTAGCTATAACTAGTAGCATTACAAGGGTTCCCTGGTGCTTTAGTGGTTAGGATTTGGTGCCTTTTGTGACCTGGGTTCAATTTCATTTAACAGTCATTATTTCTATAGTACAGTGGTCCTTTACAATGTTTTAATGCTCATAACTTACACAGCTGCTAATGTTAGTTTGTTATATACTTCCTAAACACATGAAGTTCTTCCCCAAACTATCCTGGTCTTTATAAATAAATAAACATAATCTCTAACGTATGATATACAAAATGACAAGCAGTCGTGGCTCTTGCTCAGATCTCTTTTTATCTCTTAAATTTCAGATTCCACAGCTACTTCCTGCTTCAAGGACAGATAAGAAAATACAGTTGTCTCTGTTATAATAGAGTACAAAGATATTGACTGGGCTGCAAGGAACTCATCTTAAGTCTCCAACAAGGAACTCATCTTAAGTCTCCAAGGCTCTCACTCTCTGACTACTTTTCCACTAAAAGATGAACATTCCTAACATATTTTAAGTTTAAAGGGCCATCATAATCAAAATAATAAATATATAGTGTAGGAAAATAACCATAACTATAAACAGTATGGGACTGATTTCTTCTTTCTCCTAATAAGGAAGGAATAAGTTACTGGAAACAGAGGGGCAGTGGGCCTTCTTGATGTCTGAACTGCAACATATTGTACTTTTATTACCACTGGTTTTAATATAAATAAGAAAAGAAAACACAATTAACAGGGTCTTCATAAGTCTTCGCTTCCTTTTAACTCACTGATAAGATGGATCAAACACATTGCCTGATGTTTTAGTGTTTCTTTAGTTAATACTTTTTACATTCCATGAAAAAAATGATTAATATATGAAACATGTTTCTTTAAATGAATGACAGAAAGTTTTGGACTACGTTGGCCCTTTAAAGAGTCAATATAGTTCAACAAAAAAGACACTTTATGTAAAACAAACTAACAACATTAGCAGCTGTGTAAGAAGAGGGAGGCAAAGGGGAAGATGCATAGATGCGGTCACTGAAGCAATACACATGAGCTTGATGGATGTCAGAGGGGAATTGGCTGACAGATGTGCCTGATGTGCTGCGGTCCATAAAGTCATGGAGAGTCGGACACAACTGAACAACCAAACAACAACAGCAACAAAGCCACGAGCATAAAACCTTTTTTTGGAGGAAGATCTAACTTTTTGAAGACTCTGTTTATGAGCACAGGCATCCACTTTGTGTTTGTAACATCACATCCTGAGACTTAAAGTGGGGAGTTTAGTGGAGCGAAAGGTGGGAAGGAGGGAAAAGGGGGGATTCAATTATATTTGTTAGATAATTGGATACAATTGAAATTGACACCACACCCCTTCCCCCTCCCAGGTCCAGAAGCAGACAGGTTGCATCAAGAGATATAAGAACATCTTTCCAAAAATGTAAATGCCTCTCTCACACGCACAACTTCCGCTTATATATCATGGATTCCTCAGGGGTCCGGTAGAGGTATGAACATTTATTTCTTTCCTAACTAAAATTTACTTTATTCTTCTTTAATTATGCTTTTAGTAAGACTTAAGGTTTTCGAAACATATGCATTTTATCATTGTACAGTGGCCCTTTAATCCTGAGCAAGAACATGCCAGAGAGCAAATACTCAAAATACTATTAGGCAACACAATGTCTCAGATCTCTTTTTTAATATTGCTTTAGCAATCAAGTCCTTACATTTCCCAGGAACATGGAGTTCTAGCAGTCAGCTGAGAGTTAGGACACAGGGATACATTTCTAACATGATTGTCATGCCATGTAAATGATGTTACTCTCATACTTTAATTACACCTATGGGATTATACTGCACTTACGTAAAGCAGTCTAATATGTTAAGAATTTTGTTTTCCCCCTTTTCTTTTTTCCTACGTCATAACAAAATCCAGCAGTTTTCTATTTTTAGTTCCACAAAACATGCTTAATGGTTTAGAGTATAAACAGAATTATAACTTAGAGGGGACTTGGAGCAAAAATCAAAAATAACCACCCACTGGAGCTTTATTTCTGTATTTTTCATTAAGGACTATATATAGAACTTTCATTAAGGACTATATATATAAATATATATATATCACATATAATAGTTGTGGTAAGTTACGAATGTCGGTCACACAATGTTAAATGTTATGGGCTTGCGCATGTGCAATTAGCGCCCATTGCAGGCGCTCATTGCGTGGCCCGTAAAGTAGACAGTGGGAGAGGCTCCTCATTGCGAGGCATTAAAGTGGTGGGTTGGACGAGGCATGCAATGAGAGGCAAAACCACTCATTACAGGGCTAGCGATGAGCTCCGAAGGCGCTCATCGTGAGGACAGTAAAGTAGATGGTGGGAGAGGCCCGCGGTGAGCACCGAAGGCAGTGAGTCCATAAGTGAGGTTGAAAGCTAATTTACTATTTAATTGGCGTTTTTGGCAACCTTCCAGCGGCTGCCGAATTACGGCCTGGAAAAAAAATGGTGGCGTTAAACCCGTAACACAGTGTATTGAGCCTTTGAGAAAGCTGGGCACAACCAGCGAAACTGGTCAGGCGGGCACCAGTGACTTGGAGATAGACAAATCACAGGTAAGGGATTTTTTTTTCTTTCCTCACACGATCAGTAGGTCCCATTTTTGGGTCCTTATCTATATATTCAGTGGATGAGGATATTGACTGCCTTTGTTCAAGAAAGAGGAGGTATATTTATTACTCAGAATGATAGGAGCCTTTATCTATTTGTCTCTGTATTTGTTTTTACAGTTTATTTACGTTGAACCCCAGGATTTCAATCATGAGTTATGATGGTTCATTTATTAAATTCATGTATAAGATATATATGGGGTAATGTATGAAATTCATATACATACCCGAATAATTGCATGGAAATATTAATCACTGCATTTCTTTGTATCATATAATACATTTTTCTTTTTTTCTATAAAGGAGAAGCTATTACTATATATACAGACCAATCAATTTTTTTAAAATAATAAACAGAGAGATTATTTCATACTTATTAATTAATATTCAATAATTACTTTTTGAGTATCCTCAGCACTGCACTTTATTAGAAATATTACATTCTTATTTTATGTATATTAGAGATTTAGCAATAGACAAATTTATAACACCAGTATTAGTGGTCTAAAAAGGTTAAGTAATACACAAATGTTTAGAGTTCAAACTCAGTATAATATAAAGCACCTTCACTCCAAGCACTTAAATTAAAACATAAACACACAATAATTTTACTCAATATAATTAAGAGAGATTTTCTTCATAGATCTCTTTACTAGCACTTTAACACTTTTTGTTTCTAATTTAATTGTTTCTTTGTATATATTCTGTATATAAATAAGTATCCATATATTTATATATTTGGGTGAATGCATTAAAAGTCTTCTATACATATTTTAATTCATATATTATATTAGCTTTTCAAAGTTTTTTTCCATTGATTATTTATAACCCCTTTTTTTCTTTATTGATTAATTCAAATAAATACACAATTTTTTTTTATTAAATTTCATTTTATTAAATCTAATTTAGGATATAATGAATAAAGTATTTTTTATATAAATTGAACTAGGTGATGTATATAAACTTTCTTTAAATGTTCTTAATATAATAAAGTGCATAAAATTAAATTGATATGCAGGTATATTCCTAGAAAGTTCAAAAACGTTCACATCCTTTTAATTATGCTCTTCGTTAGTCTCAAAGTTTTAAACATATTTAAAATATATGGATATATATACTAAAGAGAAAAGTGATAGAGAACTCCTTGAGAACCTCTTCATTCCTATGTTATGCTATTGAGCATGTAGTAAAACTTACATAACCAATACTTACATATCCAATCAATTATCACATATTTACAATCCCAGGAATACAAAACACAACACAGTCTTGTCCACTTACCTTGCAAACGTGAAGATCTGCAGTCTGCGGCTTTAGCTTTTTCCAGTAAGTATATCAACCTCTGCTCCAGGCTGATACGTAGTGTCTTCGTTTCATCTGATGACGATCCAGGTAGACTGTTGTCTTCTGGAAATTCATCTTTTGGCTTTAATATAAGAGAAACAAAATATTTCTGCAAATGTTCCTGTTAATGGCAGCTATTCATGTACAGCAGAACATTATCACTAAAAGATTACATAAAATAATTTATATATATATATATATATATATATTGTTGTTGTTTGCGTCACTCAGTCATGTCCGACTCACCATGACCTCATGGACCACAACACGCCATGCTAATCCACTCGGTTTTCATGGCATAGATACTAGAGTGGGTTGCCAGTTCCTTCTCCAGTGGGCCACAGCATACAGCTTCTAATATTCCTAGATGGTCTCCCATCCAAGCACTGACCAGGCCCAACCCTGCATGGCTGGCAGGGTGGTGTAACCTCTTGGTTCCCTGACTAGAATCAAACTCAAGGTGCAGCGGTGAAAGCACTGAATATATATATATATATATATATATATATATATATATATATATATATATATATATATATATATATATGAGCCACCAGGGAGCCCATTTTATACTGGAATGGGTTGCCAGTTCCTTGGCCAGTGAGCCACCAATGGGCTCCCTGGTGGCTCACTGGCCAAGGAACTGGCAACCCATTCCAGTATCTCTGCCATGATATATTGATAATTATTTTCTCTGAGCTTTCAGTTCCTGAAGGAACCATACATTTCACACTCCTTCTAAACACTTATATACTATGTTCATTTCAATAATACATTAATTTTTTCTTTGGAGTTAGTATATCTTAAGAAAGCAAAGCAAAATTCTTATATTGGTTGTTGCAACAAATATAGTGCTCTGTGATTTGCAGGGAGTTTGTGATTATGGGTCATTTCAGAACCTGTAGAATCTCAAGATAGCACTGCAAGAGGCATTACTGGGTTATATTAAAATTCTTACACATTTTTAAATCTTAAAGTAAAATAATTGCTAATATTTGTTTCTGTAGTGAATTGTTCACATTTATAAATACTATAGTGCTATAATTTGCAGAAAATAATTTTAATCCGTGACTCATGGGATTTTCTTGGCTTTTTAGAGCGAAGATTTCAATCTCATTTTCTAAAATGGCTTCCACTAAGAAGATTAAGTACTTCCATTAGAGAGTATTGGGTAGATTTATAATAACATGACTAAATCCAAGATAAGAAGAGCATGCACTATCCTTGGAGCTGTAATCTCATAGGGAGTAGTTGTCCCCCACAAAGTATGGCTTTAGCCCAAGAATATCAGTAACAACAATTTGCTTTGTTTTTTTTTTACTTGTACATTTTTTAAATTACACTTTTTATCTATCTTTTGTAATCCATTTTTTCTGATTAATGTTTTATTATTTTATTCCATAACCCTGAATTGTTTTATATATATATATATATATATATATATATATATATATATATATATACAATGCCTTGCAAAAGTATTCACCCCCCTTGACTTTTTACCTATTTGTTACATTACAGCTTTAAGTTCAATGTTTTGTTAATCCAAATTGTATGTGATGGATCAGAACATAATAGTCTAAGTTGGTGAAGTGAAATGAGAAAAATATATACATAAAACTATTTTTTAGAAATAGAAAACAGAAAATTGGCATGTGCGTATGTATTCACCCTCTTTGTTAGGAAGCCCATAAAAAGCTTTGGTGCAACCAATTACCTTCAGAAGTCACATAATTAGTGAAATGATGTCCACCTGTGTGCAATCTAAGTGTCACATGATCTGTCATTACATATACACACCTTTTTTGAAAGGCCCCAGAGGCTGCAACACCTAAGCAAGAAGCACCACCAACCAAACACTGCCATGAAGACCAAGGAACTCTCCAAACAAGTAAGGGACAATGTTGTTGAGAAGTACAAGTCAGTGTGATCCCCAGGAGCACCATCAAATCTAACATAACCAAATGGAAAGAACATGGCACAATAGCAAACTGCCAAGAGAAGGCTGCCCACCAAAACTTACGGACCAGGCAAGGAGGGCATTAATCAGAGAAGCAGCTCAGAGACCTAAGGTAACCCTGGAGGAGCTGCAGAGTTCCACAGCAGAGACTGGAGTATCTGTACATAGGATGACAATAAGCCGTACGCTCTATAGAGTTGGGCTTTATGGCAGAGTGGCCAGAAGAGAGCCATTACTTTCAGCAAAAAACAAAATTGCACGTTTTGAGTTTGTGAAAAGGCATGTGGGAGACTCCCAAAATGTATGGAAGAAGGTGCTTTGGTCTTATGAGACTAAAATTGAACTTTTCGGACATCAAAGAAAACGCTATGTCTGGCGCAAACCCAACACATCACATCACCCAAAGAACACCATCCCCATAGTGAAACATGGTGGTGGCAGCATCATGCTGTGGGGATGTTTTTCAGCAGCCGGGACTGGAAACTGGTCAGAGTTGAGGGAAAGATGGATGGTGCTAAATACAGGGATATTCTTGAGCAAAACCTGTGAGTGATTTGAGGCTAGGACGGAGGTTCACCCTCTAGCAGGACAATGACCCCAAACACACTGCTAAAGCAACACTTGAGTGGTTTAAGGGGAAACATGTAAATGTGTTGGAATGGCCTAGTCACAGCCCAGACCTCAATCCAATAGAAAATCTGTGGTCAGACTTAAATATTGCTGTTCACAAGAGCAAACCATCCAGCTTGAAGGAGCTGGAGCAGTTTTGCAAGGAGGAATGGGCAAAAATCCCAGTGGTAAGATGTTGCAAGCTCATAGAGACTTATCCAAAGCGACTTGGAGCTGTGATTGCCGCAAAAGGTGGTTCTACAAAGTATTGACTTTAGGGGGGTGAATAGTTATGCACATTTACTTTTTCTGTTATTTTGCCCTATTTGTTGTTTGCTTCACAATAAAAAAAAAAAAACATTTTCAAAGTTGTGGGCATGTTCTGTAAATTAACTGATGCAAATCCTCCTTGTGAGGCAACAAAACACGAAAAATGCCAAGGGGGTGAATACTTTTGCAAGGCACTGTATATAGATAGATATAGATATATACCTGGTTTCAGCAGTACTATATATACTATATATACTATAGTACTACTACTAAATATTTGAGTCTGATGGATGTGTTTATCTTAAGTATTAGTGAAAGAAGAGAAGGAAGAAGAAGGAAGAGGGTGAGATGATGAGTATTTGCTACATGAGGCAGAGGGGGAGGTTAGGGGCATTTGTCACCTTCCAACACATGCTCAGAAGCAGGCAACTTGCAACAATTTTTAATTAAAGACTAGCTTCATGGCATTTTACTCGCTCTTAGTTAAATGTAAAGGTTCCAAACATATATTTTTTCATTGTACAGTAGGGATTTAATGAACATTTATAATTACAATACAGTTAATTGTATGCCTATATTTTCCTTAGGATGAAGAATATAATTTTATATATTAAGTATAACGTCAATAGTATTATCTAATGCGGCCATGAGAAGGTAAGTAATGTAACATAAAGGGTATCATTATTCTGGAATATATTAAATCATAGGCTAACAAAGTCTAGGGAGGCAAAACTGATTGGGCAGCATACAACCAGTGGACCATATCAGTCTATCGTGGATTGATATAGTTCATCTTCACCTCAGTATATGAATGTGCTAAACACTAGGAAACATTTGACTAGAGAAAAATAAGGAACATAGAGAGGTGGAAGGGTGAAAGAGAAACTAGAAGGTGGAAATCC
This sequence comes from Discoglossus pictus, assembly GCA_027410445.1. Classification (NCBI taxonomy): domain Eukaryota; kingdom Metazoa; phylum Chordata; class Amphibia; order Anura; family Alytidae; genus Discoglossus; species Discoglossus pictus. The sequence continues at coordinate 18,919,397 of CM050168.1, forward strand.
CATTCAAACAGTAAGCCAGCTTTCATTCTAAAGACTATTATACTTCTACTACAATAACATTCACAGTATACCTTCATAAGTATCAGCGAATTTGTTGATGGCACCTTTTCTGGTTCTTCTACACCATCATACGGTTCTACTGGGAGGCTTTCAGAAAGTAAATCTCTATTTGCACTTGGGCAATGTTCATCAAACCCATGACCACTTTGGTGCAAAAGAGTTTCCTTCTGTTTAGTGCCTTCATAAATAGATGGATTGCATGGTTTCTCATTTCTCTCAACATCAGAGCACATCATAGCCTCACCACCAGAGGACCATTCCACCTTTATAATATTTTTAGAAAGTGTGTCTTGTACATCAGTCTCCCTTTCACACAATGGTTCCTCCATATATTGTGTTAAATCATTGTTCCCCATGATTGGAGCTTCTTTTGAATTATGGGTTGTAGAGTTGTCATTAATCTCATCTACACTTGAGCCTAGATCAACCTTTTTGCCATTGAATTGTGGATAACATGGTACAGATGTAACTGGTTGAGTGATAATGCTTTCTCCAACCAAACAAACAGCATCATCATGAGCTGTGGGCTGCTCTTCTGATTTTTTTAATGCATCTGGAATATCCTTTTTGGATTGTGTTCCCACATTATAAATACTGTCTTCTGATTCAACAAAAGTTACAGGGTCATGAAGATTGTTCTCCATTGGTTGTATCCTCACATCATAAACATTGTTATCTAAAACCATGTTGGTTAGAGGGCAGTGGTCAACTACATTTTGTGGATGCTGCATTTTATCACTCGTGTTTGTTAATGCATTTTTTATTCCATCATTGTGATTATTTTGCAGTTTATATTGAAGCTGTGGATTTTCGTCTTCTTGATGTCCTTTTAATAAACCATCAGTATTTGTTTGTTTAAAGATTGTGGCTATTTCATTTTTATCTATCTTATTAGTTTTACTCAATAAATCACATTGTAAAGATTCGATCAAACCCATTTCCATTGCACAAATGTTATTGCTGTCATCAGAATCTACATCAGAAGGTGTCTGGTTTTCTTCTTCTAAAATGTCCCCTGTATGTTCTAACTCAGGCTCCTCCAACACCATGTCCAACACTGGAGGTATATTTCTAAAACCTTTAAAAGATTCAGTGCGTGGCTTCTCTTTATTGATATGAAGGTCCAATAATTCCTCTTCTCTTTCTTCTTTGATATCTACAAGTTGCTGTTTACGAAGATGCATTTCAAGAAGTTGTAAAACATCAGGGTCCAATTTATCTGAAACATATCTCTGACGTTCCTTTATTGGATCAATTCTGTCTTGTGAACTACAATAATTAATAAATCCATCATCAGTTTCTTCTTCACTTTCATCCTTTTCAGAATCATTTTCCTCTGCGACAACATCAAGCTCCTCTGAAATAATTTCAGTGCTATCAAGTGGTATAGATTTTCTTCCGAATAAATCACATAATGGCCAGTGTTCTTCTCTCTCCTTCTCTTTTTTACATTTCTGATTTTTTTGGAAACTCATTTCTGTGAGTTTGTTTGGTATAATAAAGGAGGACAGTCTATTGTCTTTTTCATCTTGCTTAGAAGTATTGCTCACCATTAAACCAAGGTACTCCATGTTTGGTTCTTTTAGATTTTCTGGTGAAAGCTCTTTGTCTGTTTCTAAATCACCTTGTTTAATTTGCGTATAGAATTTATACTTTTTCATGCTTTCTGCAGATGTTGTTTCAGAGTCTACAGAATGTTGATTATTACATAGTTCGTCCAGTATGTCTTGTGTCTTTAGTGACCTTCTATGAAAATGGCCATGTGGTTCAGTGGATGGATCCATATCATCGTCTATATCTGGCATATTAATATTTGTATCGTATTCATCAAAAATATCTGCATCTGCTGATGTAGATTGAACTTCATCAGATTTATCTGAGGTAGGTATAGTTTTATGATTAAACACACCATATACTTTAATTATTTCATTTTCCTTTTGGTTTTGATCCAATCTAGAATTCATTCTATTTGTTTTTCCTTGATCCTCTGGAAACTCTTGTAGATTCAACAAATCCAATTCTGAACTAAGAGTTTCTATTTCATCATTAAGGGTGCCACAGTTGTTTTCATCTCCTGAACTTCTTCTTTCATTATTAGCAGCAATATCAATGACCCTCCTCATGTCGTCTTTTGTTTTGTATCTCTGTTCCTTATTATGAGCTTTTTTATCAAGATCTTCTTTAATATTTTCAGAAAAAGTAGTTGAATCTCTCACTGGATAAAAAGTCCCCTGGCTCGTCACACTGTCACCATCTTTGAGCATAGAGGTAAATAAAAACTCATTATGAATCCCTGCTGTCGACTGCTGTTTTCCTTTCTTAGTGGTATCTCCAACAATTGCTTGGTTGGTAAAACCGTCTTGTTGAATTGTCTCTTTGTTATTATTAACCAGATCTTCTGGCTCCATGTGTTTCTCCAGTTTTAAATAGTCACACGTTGTGACTTCTTCCATATTTTCAAAGTGAAGTGAATGATTATACCCATTCACAACTGCTAACGTAAGCCTCCAAGGAACCGCATCCCAGTCTTCTAATGCACTTCTGGATGTAAAACCTTAAGGTTTTCTGCAACAACAAAAAAATAAAGCAAAGAAAAAAATGTCAAAAAAATAATATTTGTCGTAAAATTAAAAAAGGGCAAACAGTATAAACATGTTGAGCTTGCAGCGACTCTTATAAATAAGACTAGAACTGTCTAATTTGGTGGGTAAATAAGATATCGCCATAGTAACAGATGAGAAAGCAGGGCAAGCTACTCATGCAGAAGCAACAGTTTAATTATCTTGGCAAAGCAATGTTCCCGTGGGGATCCTCATCACACGGCAAACAAAGTACTAACCGGCAGAGGAGAAACAAATCATTTTTTAGAATTATAATCATTACCTATAGTCCTCATATGAATATTTCTAGGGGTGGATACATATATAAAATAGTTAGGAGCCTGAAGACAGGATGCTTGTGTAGCCAGTTCAGGATCCCATTCATAGGTATACTCTACATTTCTGGCACAGATTTAGGTGTAAACAAACAAGTAAAATTAATTCTGGAGGTTTCTGATTTAAAAGGGACATAGAAGGTTTGTGGATTTCACTAGGAATATAATATACCTGTGTGTCTATTTACTTTTATCTAATTTATTTTATTACTAAGTGCTTAAAGCTCTGTTTTTTCTTTCTATGATAATTAAATTTGTGCCTGTTTACCCTCTGTAGCTGATGAATACACAGACCGTGAAGTGAAGTGTTTCAAATTAGGCAATCACTGACCTCTCTCATTGCTGAATGTTGCCACTGAGTGTTGCTATTAGACAATACAACCCCTGTACTTAGAAGTACAACGTCTTCATGAGCTACAGAGGGGAAAAACAATTAGGAACTATTTGTAAGATTTTTTTAATCAGTTCTTAATAAAATAATGTACACAAAATTAACGAGATACATAGTATAGCTATAATATATTCCTAGTGAAATCCAGGAGCCTTTCATGTCTCATTATAAAAGGACAAAGCGCATCATGAAGGTAAGTTCCTTTTGCCCACGCAGTTTCATAATTGACAATATGCTATTTCCCTGTCCCTAATTTATCATAATCTGCCTCCCGCCTCTTTATAGAATACATATATGTTGTTTTCTTGTATATATATATATATATATATATATATATATATATATATAGGATTAAAAATATAATTTTACAGACTTTATACCTACAAACAAAAATAGCACCACTATCTTATTTCTATTTTTTACAAATCCTGCACCAGACACTTTATTATGAGTAAAAAAAAGAGCAATTAACGTCATTCTGTAAAATGACTATGCTTAGATTTACCATCTGGAAATTATTCATCAGATGCTTTAAAGGGTTAAATGATGTAATTGTCTGTGATGGTGAAACCTCAACAGAGTAATGAATTTAGTTGTTATCACTTCACTAAAGGGACAAAAAAGCCCCATATTTTATATCCCATGTTAAAGGAGCAGGTTTTAAACATTTGATTTAATTTATTTGAATGAAAATGAGTGATCTGCAGTAAAGTAATCTTACTTTTTATTCTGTAAGACAAGCATGAGGTTGCTCCATCCCACAAAAGAGGAGTAGCTTCTCAGTGACCCTTGTCCCAAAGTAACAATTCTGATTGGCTAGACAGAAAGTGGTTTATATACTGATAATCTATAAACCCACCGGCAAATAATATCTTAGTCTGAGGGAAGGTAGGATTACTGGATTTCAGTAATTAGTGAATCTTTATAAAAATTAAAAATAAATTGTCATAAGATTTGGAATATAACTGTATAATTGAATTTATTTTATTAAATATGGTGGTAAAACAGCTTATTTAAAGGATAGAAGCAAATTAACATATTTTAGACCATTATCAGAAAATTTATTTAAGCCTATGTTATTTATATTGATAATAACATTAACATTTTTCAAAAATCTCTATGCTTCTCTATTTTTATAATAGGCTTTTCTACAAAATATCCAGCATTTTTTATTATATGCTACAACTTACCGGCTGTTGATTAGGCCGCTTGAAATTATATTTCAGGGACATAAGAAGGCAGCATAACAAAAACAACCATTATCTACAGCTAAAAATAAAGTAATTTCATTAAAAAAAATATCACACTACACATATAATTTATAGTATAAATAAATCTATGATCAAAAATATATTTATGCATATAATCTGTTATTCGTTTTTATTAGCTTGTTAAAAATCTTAAATGATATTTTTTATATATTTATTATATATTACAGTGTATATTTCAGGGATATGATGATACAACATAGCAGAAAAGAACAGCCATTATCCAAATAGGATTACACAAAAATAAGCAAATTAGCTGTCTTTAAACTAAATTATTTCTGCTGTCAATGATTGCATGTGATTGACTGCACTGAAATATGCTGAAAATCAAGATATTAAAACATTACCTGTCAAGCTAAGGTTTATATTGGATCAGGATGCTGTAGGCAATAAAGTTTGTATGTTATCGTAAAGACGGGAAGTGTGAAGTAGCATCATTTGAACGTAGGGGGAAGATCTCAAAAAATGTCTGGGGTGGTATTTTTATTTTAGAGTATTAGAAACTGCTAGTTTTGTGCTTGAAGTGATTGTTTACACTTAAGATTGAAAGGTCAGAGCATTGAGACCTGTGTGGATGTTTGTTGTGTTGCCAAGAATGCAAGATCTTCCTGATCATTAAGAAATGTAATTCTTTGTACACCCTCTGCCTCTGCTTTTGTTTCTGCAGCTTACATTTCCTTCCTGATAGAGCTCAGACTTGCTCCCACACAGCCAGCCCACGTGATCTGTATTCAGGCCTCCAACACGGCAAAATGACCTCATGCGTTGCCATTATTATCCAGCCAGCCCCCAGCTACATTGTGGTGAGGTCCCTGGTGATATCCAAATCACAGCCGCTAAGATGCTGCAGGGATTAAGGTTTAAAGGGATGCGGCGGAGGTTGCAAATAGGTTATCATTTAAAACTATAGATAATAACAAGTACTTTATCAATTAAATGCTAATAAAAAATGCATTTTCCTACAACAAAAGATATGTTGATGTATGCAATCTTTACAAAACAGGACAAAAAATACAGTTGTTCCCCGGGTTACAGACGACATCGATTTACAGGTGATCCGTACTTAAGAACGGTCTCCCAAGATGTTTTTGTGTTTCAATTAGAAGAGAGCACAACAGTTTCTGTAACTTATTATTACAGTACAGGGGTATTATTATTATTATTATTAGAGTATTACACAGTATTATTATTACTACATATGTGTCATTATAGTATTATTATTATTATTCATCATGGATCCGAGTTACATACAAATCCAACCAGAAGACATTCTCTGGAACGAATCTCATAATTACCATTTTTATTTCAATCACAAGATTAAATCAGTGTTTGCTATATTTATTTTCTCATAGAGATATGGGACTATATATCTCTATAATATATATATATATATATATATATATATATATATATATATATAAAGACATTTTTCAAAGGTTAAAAAAGTACTAGAAATGTAGCTTTGCAGCACTTCCAGGATCTACAGCTAATAAATGATGAGTGTTTGCTCTAGCCATTTAGTCAGGAAGGAGTAAAAGGAGTAAATAATATCTCCATGGGCTCTCCAAGAATTTACTGTTGAATCATCCTAACATACCTATATTAAAGGGAAATGAATCACAACTGTTTTTCTTTTCAAGCATTTAATTGAGACTAACAGGAAATGCAGAGGGCGCACTGTAGTCTGTCAATCCCATTGGCTGGTAGAAGGCAAGCCCCCAAACAGGAAGTGGGGGGGGGGGACATACCCCCAAGCAGGAACTAAGGGGGGGGGGACATACCCCCAAGCAGGAACTAAGGGGGGGGGGACATACCCCCAAGCAGGAACTAAGGGGGGGGGGACATACCCCCAAGCAGGAACTGGGTGGGGGGGACAAATACCCCCTAGCAGGAACTAAGGGGGGGGGGGAATGCCCTCCCAGATTTTTCAATGTGTGTAGAGAAGCAGTTGTGTGATATTTTTATACTATATACTAAAAAAAAATTTGATACACAATATCAAATACCCTTTTCTTGATGCAACAAAGAAAAAGTTTCTTTCCTTTAACAGAATGTATACTTTACATTGTTGCAAAAGCAGCATGCAGAGGAATATTTTTTACTAGCATAGCTGATATTTTATGACAAAATACCCATTAAAATGTTTAAAGGGCCACTCTAGTTCCTTAATTGAAATTTACTTAAAAATAGCCTATATATTTTTACCTTTATATGCAATTATGCTGCTGTGTAATCTGTCGTGGTGGTATCTGAGGATCTACTTCCTAAGGTGGGACAACACTTGAATAGACAGGAAGCTTCAATGGTAGTTAAAATTGCTAGTGCTCTCTAGCTCATTAGTTTACAAGGACACTTGTTTTTGAGACAGAAGCCAGCTGTGTAATAAAAGAAATGGAAAACTGCACTAAAACAATAATTGTACTGCATGTAAAAAATGTAGTGACTGTGTTATTTATTTTGCTTACTAAATACAAGTTGTCCATTATCATAGTGTATTTATTTGAAAGATCTTATAGAAAAAGTAGTCCTTTAGCGCCCATTTTTCTATAAAGTACAATGTATTAGTGATGGGCAGGAAAAAATGAGTCATAGTCCAATAAAGTCCTGCTTTGCATGAGTTTGGGTGCGTGACCTGGATAACCTGACGACTTTAGGAAAGATTTCAGAGCCTTAGGAGCTGCTGTATAATCCTGTAATTACACATAATGATAATTAACATAATAACATTGCACTTATACATAGCTTTATATTAAGTATTTATGACACACATTAGGCATTTATATTTGTTCTGTAATATCAGGGAATCCGGCAACTCACAAAATAACAAGCATGTTCCTGTCTCCTTAAATAAAAGCAATCATCATCAGTCATATAATAGCATCATTAAAGGGGAAGCTCCTTGAAGGAATGAAAGGGCTGAACAGCTTGCAATTCCTTATATGGACTGAAGCCAAACTCGGCGTGTAGTCAATTCTCACAGCTCTTACTCACTATCCAAATACATTATCTGGATACAGTTTTACAGCATGTGCTAAAACTTATAATAATCATTTATAATTAAAACAAAACAATGACTTAAACTGAGATTCTTGGATAAGGAACTTAAAACATGATGGTAGAAACGAAAAAAAAAACTCTTGTAGGCCCAGACTTGTATTAGTGCATTCAGCATATACAATATATATATATATATATATATATATATATATATATATATATATATATAATAATAATAATAAATATTGCAGTATACTGTAATACCTTTCGTATTAGACAAACGCTTTATTTATATTGACGAGCTTTCGGAGGTTTGACCTCTCTTTATCAAGTCTGAAGCAATACTAACATGAGATGGAGTATATATATATATATATATATATATATATATATATATATATGGGCATTAACATAATTTGTGACCATATAGACCACAGCTCAGGCACATCTATGGTTATGTCTCTGGTTGTTCTTATCCATAAGGTGATCTTGGTAAAGATACTGGAGGGGGTTGTCACTTCTTTCGCCAGTGGACAGCAGTTTGTCTGACCTCTCTGCTATGACCTGCCCATCTTGGGTGACCCTACATGGAATAGCTCACAGCTTCATTGAATTACACAAGCCCCTTCACCACAACAAGGTAGTGATCCAGAAGGGGAACATAATTGTAGGGCTGTGTATAAATTAAATGTTGTTTGAATTCTTGTTAATTTGTGAAGCCACTGCTGTGTAAAACCATGAGCATAAAAACATTTGTAAAGAAAATCTTAATTTTTGCAGTCTCTATGTCTGATGTCTTGCATATTGGACCTCTAGAGCAGTGTCTCTCAACCTTTTTGCTGCAAGATCTGACTGATAGTCTTCCAATGCTCTAGGTGACCAGCTTTGAGAGGAAGAACATTTTTAACAGGCTGATACTAAATGGTTTTACATTGATTAATAGAGTAAATGCAGATACGTTCACCGATAATCTGTCTATGATTGCTGGTAGTGGTATGATTAAAGTGTTAGGCTCTCCTCATGCCTCCTTGTTTGCAACGTTATACAATATTCCACACATTATCAAGTCAAGTTGCAAAAAAGAGCATACTATAAACACTACAGTAGTCTTTTGGGATTTACCTTGCACAACCACAGCTCTCAGCTAGCTCATATGTTTCCCTGATGCACAAAGACCAGACCATAACCCACCAACCAGCACATTGGACATTTTCAGAATCCCAGAATCTTTGGATTTATATGAGGGAGGGAGAATTTGGAAAAAGTCTGTAAGAGGATTTAAGTATGACAGAAAGAAAGGAAAGAGGAAACAAGGAGAAGGAGTAGTATAGAGAGTAGCATAACTTACCTGACAAGGCCTTCTCTCTCGACCACTGGCTGGGAGACGACTCAGTTTGTATAAATAAGAATAATGACAGGTGATTTAACACTTACAAGTCAGTGTCACCGAGCAAACTGTTCCGACCAGTCACTCCCCACTGTGAGTTATTTTTTTAATAACAACCCACTCCAACTATATTTGTTAAAGGACCACTATTTCTTAAAAGGCAAGCTTAAATGTATTTATTTAAAAATATATATATATTTCATGTGTTTCCTTTTGCAACTCTGATCAAGCACTGCATGTCCTCCTTTGATGCTGAGTCACACTAGGAGGGTGTGTAAATTATGGGAGTGGGGTGTCAGTGCACACTGCTCCAGATTTTGTGAGTGAGCCCAGAAGGAGATCCATGTACTGCCATGCACCCACCCACCATCATTTTAATAGACTCTTTCTAGTTTGACTCAGCAGCAAACCAGGACATGTAGTGCTTGATCAGAGCTGCCAATGGAGTCACAGGGAAAAATCACATATAATAGTTGTGGTAGTTACCAATGTTGGTCATACAATATTAAAAGTTTCGGGCTTGCACATGCCCAATGACGGGGGCTGCAATGAGCGCTGAATGCCTTCATGAACGCCTTCAGTGCTAATTGCGAGGCCTACAATACTTTGAAAAACCCACGATGGGCGCTGAAGGCCGTAGGCTTTTGGCGCTCAGTGCGAGGCCTGCAAGACTTTTAAAATGGCTGCCAATGAGTGCCAGAACCACAATGAGCACCGAAGGCACACGACTTTAACTTCCGCCATTTTTTTTAAGCCCATAACTCGGAAGCCGCCGAAAGACCTCCAAAAGACGCCAATTCATTCAAAAATTAACTTACAACCTCACACACAGCTCAGGGGGAGAGTCAGGGAGCCTGTGAGTGAGGTTGCAAGCTAATTTGAGGTTTATTTGGCATTTTTAGGAGATCGGAAATCAGCTAAGTGAGGGAAAAAATGACAGCCGTATACCCGCAATTGTTTTGAAAATGGCTCAAAATGAGGGCAAAGTCAGTAAGACTTAGGCTCTCATTGCGAGGCCCGCAAGACTCAATAAGCACTCATCGTGATGCATGCAAGGGGGAAACAGACAGAGGGCTCAGAGAGTGGAGAGAGGGTCGCAATGAGCGCCAAAGGCGCTCATAGCGAGGCCCGCAAGTTAGGCTTAAAATGTTATTGCTGTAATTTTTGACGGGTAAGTCGCTAATATATATATATATATATATATATATATATATATATATATATATATTTGTTAATATGCTCACTTCTAATTTTTTGGGCATGCCACCAAATATTTCTTATAGTGGTCCTTTAATTTGTGTACTTTTCACTTCTATTTGTTTTTTGTTTAACCGAAAGAGGCCATGGCCCCCATTGAAAGAGAGGATAAGAGATTAAGGGAGAGATGATATAGGGAGACAGGTAGAGATGGGAAAGGGCAAAAGCACTAGCGATGAATGAGAAAAAATAAATAAGGGTTAGAGGACAGAAGAGGGAAAGAGCTTCCAGGGAGAAATTAGGCAGATAAGGGGAAAATTAAAGAAATCATCATAAGTGGAGGTAAGACTTAGAGAGTAAAAGAAATGGAAGAAAGAAAGGCAAAAGAAAGAGGGGAAACAGAATTGATGTGACCCTATTGACAACCACCCATTACTTTACTGCCACTCTAGGCCACAGCCTATTTGGCTTGTTGGGGTGTGTTACCAGCTACTCCTGTCCCATACTGTAAGCTCGCAGAGCCCACATATCGTTCTGTATCAGTGTATATACTTATGTCTTTAGCCTTACATTTGATTGTATCCCTTTTGTATAGCATTATTTGGTAATATGAGGTACATACCAGTAGGGTTCTTGGAGTGGCTCCTTATTTTATCGATCAGTAGCAAATAGCATCATGCTTTATCACTAACAGTAATGTGCTTGGCTACAACCCTAATATGACAGCAATACTTCTATATTGCTACATTAGTGTTTAAGCAATGTAACCCCACACAAAATTACTAAAAATACATTTATTTTGGGTGTTACTAGGACCACACCTGTCACTTCCTATTGCTTGCATAGGACAAGTGTATTTCTTTGAGTCAAGTGTATTTTTGGTACTTTCCAATATTGCAAAGCTCTGACCTATTTCTGTCCCCTATTGCAGTTGATTGAATCAGACCGTGTGAACTATAAGAGGGTGAGGATGATCTTTAAGAGCTGACCCTTTATGATGAGGTGCAGGGAGAGGGTGGGGGATCTGTAAGGCATGATCGTCTATTACGGGATGCAAGAATAGTGCAGATGATCTGTAAGATGTGATCAGGAAGAGGGTGGATGAAAGATCATCTATGAAGGGATACTGGGAAACTATGGACAGTCTGTTAGGGATAATTAAATAAGAGGGGATACTCGAAGAATGAGATGATCTCCAAGGAGTGAAGATCTATGAGGTGGTACATGAAGAGTGCAAGTGATCTATAAGTGGTGAATATTTATGAGAGGGATAGAGAGCGTGTGGAGGATCATCTATTAGGGGATTGCAAAAAGAGAGCAGATAAGCAGTAAGATGTGATCAGGAAGAGGGTGGATGATCCATAAGGCATGATCATCTATGAAGTAATGCAAGGAAAGTGTGGATGGCATGTAAAGTATTATCAAACAAGAGGGGGAGCTTGAAGAATAGGATGATCTGTAAGAAGTGATGATCTTTAAGGGTGATCAGGAGGAGGGTGAATGATCTGTAAAGGAAAATCATTTATAAATCTGAGCAATAAAAAGTTGGATAAAGTGTAAAGGATGAGGAAGAGAGAAGAAGATCCATAAGGGATGATCATCTTTGAGGCGGTGCACGGATTATCTGGAAGGGGTATTCACGTTAAGGGGGAGACACAAGAAGTTGGATGATCTGGAATGGGTGTTCATATAAAAGGGGGATGAGTTGTATGATCTAGAAGGGAGTGGATGACATATACGAAAAGTATCATTGAACAATGGCAGCTGGAAGAGTGGAATAAACTGGAAAGGATGATAAGAGAGAGTATTGAGAGACTGCGGCATTCAGTTACTTTAGAGTCCTTGAGCTGTCTCTTTCTCTCAGTTGATTGTCTCACTCTACGGCTAGGGGGTAACCTACACCCTCTCTCAAGTTTTATTTTTTAAATATATTTATAAAAAAAAAAAATGCTAAAATGCATCTCTTTACAGGTAAGTGTAAGGAAGGCCAGCTCCTCCAGTGCAAAAACACATATAGTATTATGGTATATAATCTTGATTAATTGATCTTGAATTATTAGATTACATTTGATTCCTGTGCTTTCTTAGATTTTCTTTTAATTGGGAGGAAAATAGGGAATGGTTGAGGGGAGATAGATAACCAATAAGGGAAAAAGGTGGCGAGGGCGGAAAACATAAAACAAAGAACATATGAAGATATATAACAAACTTCAAGAAATAAAATGGACTATGCAATTCATTCTCAATAATGGAGTGAATCTTTTGGAGCCCTTCACCTTTTTCAATCAATCTTCTCTGAAACAAAATCTAGTTTTTTAACTGCAATTCCAAATGTTGTCTAATATGAGAAACATATTAGCCAGCCGTAATGGGCTGAAGGTTAAAGGGAAACTGAAAACACTAATTTGCTATCATAAATTTAAAAGATTACAGACATCAAAAAAAATGTTTGCATGAAAATTGAGTGCAGCGAGGATTAAAACGATTTTAATCTCTCTACAAAGGTCAGGACCTCCTTCTGGTGAACCGTATTTTGGGTGTGTCTGAGCAATGTACCAGTCATGGAGCTCTATGGAAAAATCAAATGCTCCCTCTAGTGGCTGTAGGTGATACCGCTTAAAAGATGGAAGGTGGACCAGAATGTTTTTTACAGGAATTAAAAAAAAATGTTATCACACATTTCCTATTCAGAAATACAGTTTGTAAGCAGCTTTATTTTTAATGAAAGATAGCAAACTTGCAAAATATAATTTGTAAAGTAAGTATTGTGTAAAGGGATGAATAGTCCGGGATCTGATCTAAGGGCTAGATTATATTGCTGTAGCGACATTTCTCAAATAGTTTTATCACAAATAAACTATTAATTTTATTTGCTAGAAACACAAAATTTCTACTATTTTAAAGATACACTATGTAGCCCAGTCATGATTTAAAAGAGCATTTTTTATACATTATGAAAAAAATCTATATGATAAAGGAGTAGTTTGTGATGCAGAAAGTTTACATTAAAATGAGACTCGGAGGATTGCTTTTCATCCCTTTGTCAGGACCTGTTAAATTACATTGCCGTGTAAGAAAGAACATGGACATTCACAATATGTTGATTACAATCCTTTAGAATGCAAAACTAGGTAAGCAAACACAGATACCATTTTTGGATGTATCCCGTTCTGTATGCACAAAGAAATCGCCAGCACTGACAGCTGTAGTGCCAGCAAGTAGTTGCTAGATATCGCCGTCCTGATTCAGGGTAGGCCCAAATTATTCCCTCCTCTGACGTGGTGCAACTCGATGGCGCTGAATCAACAGTGAGGCCATCAATATGTTCGGTGCGGACACTTGGTCCTCGAGCGCGCCTCTAATCGCTCAAGGCCTCTTCTGTCGGCGCACCTTATATGCATTGTGCAGCACTACTTGGAAAATCGTCAGGCACACGATAAGCGCGGCTTTAATACGAATTTAACAGCAGTCATTTTTTTTAAGCCCGTAACTCGGAAGCCATCGGAAGATCGCCAAATGACGCCAATTCGTAAAAAAATTAACTTACAACCTCACACACAGCTCAGGGGGAGAGTCAGGGAGCCTGTGAGTGAGGTTGCAAGCTAATTTGAGGTTTATTTGGCGTTTTTATGAGATCAGAAATCAGCTAAGCAAGGAAAAAAATGACGCCTGTAAACCTACAATTGTTTTGAAAAAGGGCTCAAAACAAGGCCAAAGTCAGTAAGACTTTGGCCCGCAAGACTCGATCGGCGCTCATCGCGAGGCATGCAAGACTTCAGCAGGGAGAGAGAGGAGAAAGACACAGGGGAGGGAGAGAGGGGACAGGGTGGCTCCTTGCCAGCAACTGCGACTTTTGCAAACATCACATCGTAACGCGACCCTCGCAAAGCGAACGCCGCAGTTGCTCCTTGCCAGCAACTGCGACACTCGCAAACTTCACGTCGTAACGCAAAAAACATACGAGACATGTTAGCACACATTACGACCTCGCAAAAATCGGACGCAACCCGCGAACATGAAAAAATTTAAAACACAATAGATACACACAACACATACATAAAAAAGCTTACCTACAGCAAGAGGGAGCATCCCTGACCTCAAAAAAGCAAGTTACACCTTCATTTAACTCAAAATAAGAGTTTAGACACTAAAAAATTCTCTAAGCGAGAGAAAAAATGGCCGCCGAACAAAACGAAAACGAGGCTACAGCACTCTAAACACACAAAACACCACAAAAGACCTATGGATATTCCGCTAAGACGCATACCACACATTACCCGCTATTTTACGACAATGCGTACAAAGTACACAACTACGTGAACGGTTTGGTCTCGCGCACACTATTACACTGCACACATTCAGCATGCTTACACAGCAGCTCCACACCACTAATGCTGCAGCAACATCAAAACAGATTGCAGCTCTTCAACACAATGCTTCAAAATACGTAAAGTATATTCATTTATTAATGTATTATATATTTCATTATTATACACCAAATACCATTAGCTCACTTACAATTTTATTGCCGTCATTTTTTGACGGGCAATTCGCTAGTCACATATATAGTTGTGAGCATGCAAGCTGTTGCTAACGCCAAAGGCGCTCCTTGCCAGAAACTGCGGACCTCGCCACATTTACGTAGTTACAAAAGCAAAATACAAGACACCTTACAACCCATTACGTCCTCGCAAAAATCGTCCGAAACCCGCGCACATAAAAAACACAATAAATACACACAACAAATACATAAAAAGCTTACCTACAGCAAGGGGGGGGCACCCAGGACCTTGAAAACTAAAGTTACAGCTCCATTTAACTCCAAATAAAAGAGTTTAGACACTCAAAAATCCCCTAAGCGAGAGAAAAAATGGCAGCCGAAAAAAAACAAAAACAAGGCTACAGCACTCTAAAGACACAAAACACCACCAACCACTTACGAATTTCCCGAAAAAGACGTACGAGATCCAGAAACAAGGACGCAACAAGCGCGACTCTAAAAACATTACAAACACAATAAATACAAACAACAAACACATAAAAAGGTTACCCACAGCAAGGGGGTGCACCCAGGACCTCTGCAAGTGAAGTTACACCTCGATTTAACTTAAAATTTTGGGGTTTAGACACCCGAAAATCACCTTAGCGAGAGAAAAAATGGCTGGCGAACAAAACGAAAACGAGGCTAAAAGCCCCTAAGCACTACACTATTAACCCTTTCCTACCCTATCCCATTCACCCCTCCAACTAATTAACCCCCCTCTACCCTATCCTATTTAACCCCCTCTATCCTATAATATTAACCCCTCTACCCTATTCTATAAACCCCCCTCTACCCTACCCTATTAACCCATACACTACATACCTAACCCCCTAAAAAAATCCCTAGCATCCCACTAATTACACAATCTAAAAATACCTACATTGCAGAAAATAAAAAACTACATTACAGAAAATAACAAACTACATTACAGAAAATAAAAAACCCAGATTACATAAAATAAAAAACACTACATTACCTAAATTAAAAAACCCTACATTACAATTAAAAAAACAACCATCCTTACTAAAGCTAGAAAAGGCTAAATTAGACCACTTACCTGGCCAAAATGCCTTTCCAGCGATGCTCTGGTCTTCAGTTCGTCGTCCCAGACAGGGCCCTCCAAAAATTTCCACAGCTCCGGTCAAGGGGTAATATGGGGACACTGCGGGCAGTTTGATCTGTCAACCCCGTAAACACTAAGTTTCCAATTGAGCTATTGAATTGCAAAGAAGTCACTCGCTAGCAAGCCTGTAACATGCAAATGGAGCCCAAAGCCCAACATGTGCTTGAGAGGACCTGCAAGGGTGGTAAAGGCCGATACGTAGCACTTGTAATGCAAATAAAAACACACTACTGTACCTTTATTACAAGTGAAAGTGATGTTTGGTCTTAGAATTACTAGAACAACATTCTCAAGGACGCAAATCGTCTCAGAAAAATACTTAATTTCATGTCTTTTTGGGGGTTATATCGATCCCGGGAATCAATGTGTTAGATATACTGTAACTCGCATGAGATAGAATATCATATTTGCGGCTTTATTAATATTGCATTTTCACTGGAATGTGGGTTTGCTCGTAGATCGTAATTGAACTCCATAGGACTTTGAATTCCACCCTCCAGTTTCTTGTGACGCAATGCTGACAATCTCTGTTTCCATTGGCTCCATCTAAACCCGTAACTATGGCTTGCTTAATTTATTACGTTCTAGCCCACAAAGCTGCCGGCCGACAGATGGTTTACGGTTTTGCGTCTCCAGCTCGTAGCTCGCAGCCCTTCTATTTT
Source organism: Discoglossus pictus (assembly GCA_027410445.1). Taxonomy (NCBI): domain Eukaryota; kingdom Metazoa; phylum Chordata; class Amphibia; order Anura; family Alytidae; genus Discoglossus; species Discoglossus pictus. The sequence goes on from CM050168.1 coordinate 18,935,960, forward strand.
AATAGCACCTTACCTCGGCCACATTTCAAGCACGCAGCCGTTACGTGCTTCACGTTGGGGTTACTGGCTTGGAATTTAATGTGGGCTATTGTAAGAGAGAGCAGGAAGGAATCCATGCTTGAGTGCTAAAAATGATATGTCAGATTGCATGCTGACAGCAGTTTGAGAGTGAGGTTACAAAGAGCTAGGAAGGTTGAGGTGATTCAGAAGAGTAAGGAGTTAATTAATGATTATGTGTATGTGACAGCTGTGAGAAATGTAGGTGATAGTGCAAAAGAACAAGAATCATAGGTAGGTGGGTGTTGGGACTACCTAATCAGTAGTTGGCGGCTTAGAAAACACAGGGCCCAATCAGAATTCTGGGGAACCTGTACTGGATGTAACACACACACAAAGTCATTCTCAGTACTAATTCCGTTTATTGCCACGTCATTGCATAGGTTATATACTTGCAAAAGAAGGCGGATATTGGAGGCGGTTTTCACAGTTCATGTTAGTTAGTTGCAAGGACAGATAATCACGTGTTTTCTGTTTCTTACTTGTTTTAGTAAGGTCGCAAAAAATCCCAAGGATAGGAACATGATATTATGGTTAGGCTATATGTCAGCAAAATATGTTAACCTTTTCATCAGCAGAATGTGTTAACCCCTTCATTGGGTGAGAGGGCAAGTGGTTCCAGTTGAGAGGAGAGGAGAGCTATGATAGTGATGGATCCAGAGCGGCAGCTGGTTTTGAGCTTGGGGTCCAGTTGAGAGGAGAGGGGAGCTATGATGGTAATGGGACCAGAGCCTTGCTGGTTTGGAGACTGGAGTTCAGTTGAGAGCAGAGGAGAAGGGAGCTCAGATTGTGATGGGTCCAGAGTCTTAGCTGGTTTGGAGCTTGGGGTCCAGTTGAGAGCAGAGGAGAAGGGAGCTAAGATGGTGATGGGTCCAGAGCCTTAGCTGGTTTGGAGCTTGGGGTCCAGTTGATAGCAGAGGAGAAGGGAGCTAATATAGTGCTGGATCCAGAGCCTTAGTTGGTTTGGAGGTTAAGGTCTAGTTGAGAGAAAAGGAGAGGGGAGCTAAGATGGTGATAGGTCCAGAGCCTTAGCTGGTTTGGAGCTTGGGGTCCAGTTAGGAGCAGAGGAGAGGGGCACTAAGATGGTAATGGGTCCAAAGCCTAAGCTGCTTTGGAGCTTGGGGTCCAGTTGAGAGCAGAGGTGAGGGGAGCTAAGATGGTGATAGGTCCAGAGCCTTAGCTGGTTTGGAGCTTGGGGTCCAGTTAGGAGCAGAGGAGAGGGGAGCTAAGATGGTAATGGTCCAGAGCCTAAACTGCTTTGGAGCTTGGGGTCCAGTTGAGAGCAGAGGGGAGCTAAGATGGTAATGTGTGCAAAGCCTTATCTGGAGTTCAGTTGAGAGCAGAGGAGAAGGGAGCTCAGATTGCGATGGGTCCAGAGCCTTAGCTGGTTTGGAGCTTGGGGTCCAGTGGAGAGCAGAGAATAGGGGAGCTAAGATGGTGATGGGTCCAGTGCATTAACTGGTTTGGTGCTTGGTGTCCAGTTGAGAGCAGATGAGAGGGGAGCTAAGATGGTGATGGGTCCAGAGCCCTAGCTGCTTTGGAGCTTGAGGTTCAGTTGGGAGCAGAGGAGAGGGGAGCTAATATGGTGATGGGTCCAGAGCCTTAGCTGGTTTGGAACTTGGGGTCCAGTTGAGAGCAGAGAAGAGGGGAGCTAAGATGGTGATGGGTCCAGAGCCTTAGCTGGTTTGGAGCTTGGTGTCCAGTTGAGAGAAGATGAGAGGGGTGCTAAGATGGTAATGGGTCCAGAGCCTAAGCTGGTTTGGAGCTTGGGGTCCAGTTGAGAGCAGAGGGGAGCTAAGATGGTAATGTGTCCGAAGCCTTAGCTGGAGTTCAGTTGAGAGCAGAGGAGAAGGGAGCTCAGATTGTGATGGGTCCAGAGCCTTAGCTGGTTTTGCGCTTGGGGTCCAGTGGAGAGCAGAGAATAGGGGAGGTAAGATTGTGATGGGTCCAGTGCATTAGCTGGTTTGGTGCTTGGTGTCCAGTTGAGATCAGATGAGAGGGGAGCTAATATGGTGATGGGTACAAAACCTTAGCTGATTTGGAGCTTGGGGTCCAGTTGAGAGCAGAGGAGAGGGGAGCTAAGATGGTGATGGGTCCAGAGCCTTAGCTGGTTTGGAGCTTGGTGTCCAGTTGAGAGCAGAGGAGAGTGGAGCTCAGATGGTGATGGGTCCAGAGCCGTAGCTTGTTTGGTGCTTGGGGTCCAGTTGAGAGCAGAGGAGAGGGGAGCTAAGATGGTGATGGGTCCAAAGTCTTAGCTGGTTTGGAGTTTGGGGTCCAGTTGAGAGCAGTGGGGAGCTAAGATGGTAATGGGTCCAAAGCCTTAGCTGGTTTGGAGCATGGGGTCCAGTTAGGAGCAGAGGAGAGGGGATCTAAGATGGTGCTGGGTCCAAAGCCTTAGCTGATTTGGAGCTTAAGGTCCAGTTGAGAGCCGAGGAGAGGGGAGCAAAGATGGTGATGGGTCCAGAGCCTTAGCTGGTTTGGAGTTTGGTCTCCAGGTGAGAGCAGAGGTGAGGGGAGCTAAGATGCTGATGGGTCCAGAGCGTTAGCTGGTTTGGAGTTTGGGGTCCAGTTGAGAGCAGAGGAGAGGAGTGCTAAGATGGCGATAGGTCCAGAGCCTTAGCTGATTTGGAGCTTGAGGTCGAGTTGAGAGCAGAGGAGAGGGGAGCTAAGATGGTGATAGGTCCAGAGCCTTTGCTGGTTTGGAGCCTGGTGTCCATGTGAGAGCAGAGGTGAGAAGAGCTAATATGGTGATGGGTCCTAAGCCTTAGCTGTTTTGGAGCTTGGGATCCAGTTGATAGCAGAGGAGAGGGGAGCAAATATGGTGCTGGGTCCAGAGCCTTAGCTGGTTTGGAGTTTGGGGTCCAGTTGAGAGCAGAGGAGAGGGGAGCTAAGATGGTGATGGGTCCAAAGCGTTAGATGGTTTGGAGCTTGCGGTACAGTTAAGAGCAGAGGGGAGGGGAGCTAAGATGGTAATGGGTCCAGATCCTAAGCTGCTTTTGAGCTTGGGGTCCAGTTGAGAGCACAAGGGAGCTAAGATGGTAATGTGTCCAAAGCCGTAGCTGGAGTTCAGGTGAGAGCAGAGGAGAAGGGAGCTCAGATTGTGATGGGTCCAGAGCCTTTGCTGGTTTGGAGCTTGGTGTCCAGGTGAGAGCAGAGGTGAGAAGAGCTAATATGGTGATGGGTTCTAAGCCTTAGCTGTTTTGGAGCTTGGGATCCAGTTGATAGCAGAGGAGAGGGGAGCAAATATGGTGCTTGGTCCAGAGCCATAGCTGGTTTGGAGTTTGGGGTCCAGTTGAGAGCAGAGAAGAGGGGAGCTAAGATGGTGATGGGTCCAGAGCGTTAGATGGTTTTGAGCTTGGGGTACAGTTAAGAGCAGAGGGGAGGGGAGCTAAGATGGTAACGGGTCCAGATCCTAAGCTGCTTTTGAGCTTGGGGTCCAGTTGAGAGCACAAGGGAGCTAAGATGGTAATGTGTCCAAAGCCGTAGCTGGAGTTCAGTTGAGAGCAGAGGAGAGGGGAGCTAAGATGGTGATGGGTCCCCAGCCTTAGCTGGTTTGGAGCTTGGTGTCCAGTTGAGAGCAGAGGAGAGTGGAGCTTAGATGTTGATGGGTCCAGAGCCGTAGCTTGTTTGGTGCTTGGGGTCCAGTTGAGAGAAGAGGAGAGGGGAGCTAAGATGGTGATGGGTCCAGAGTCTTAGCTGGTTTGGAGTTTGGGGTCCAGTTGAGAGCAGTGTGGAGCTAAGATGGTAATGGGTCCAAAGCCTTAGCTGGTTTGGAGCATGGGGTCCAGTTAGGAGCAGAGGAGAGGGGATCTAAGATGGTGCTGGGTCCAAAGCCTTAGCTGATTTGGAGCTTAAGGTCCAGTTGAGAGCAGAGGAGAGGGGAGCAAAGATGGTGATGGGTCCAGAGCCTTAGCTGGTTTGGAGTTTGGTCTCCAGGTGAGAGCAGAGGTGAGGGGAGCTAAGATGCTGATGGGTCCAGAGCGTTAGCTGGTTTGGAGTTTGGGGTCCAGTTGAGAGCAGAGGAGAGGAGTGCTAAGATGGCGATAGGTCCAGAGCCTTAGCTGATTTGGAGCTTGAGGTCGAGTTGAGAGCAGAGGAGAGGGGAGCTAAGATGGTGATAGGTCCAGAGCCTTTGCTGGTTTGGAGCCTGGTGTCCAGGTGAGAGCAGAGGTGAGAAGAGCTAATATGGTGATGGGTCCTAAGCCTTAGCTGTTTTGGAGCTTGGGATCCAGTTGATAGCAGAGGAGAGGGGAGCAAATATGGTGCTGGGTCCAGAGCCTTAGCTGGTTTGGAGTTTGGGGTCCAGTTGAGAGCAGAGGAGAGGGGAGCTAAGATGGTGATGGGTCCAAAGCGTTAGATGGTTTGGAGCTTGGGGTACAGTTAAGAGCAGAGGGGAGGGGAGCTAAGATGGTAATGAGGCCAGATCCTAAGCTGCTTTTGAGCTTGGGGTCAAGTTGAGAGCACAAGGGAGCTTAGATGGTAATGTGTCCAAAGCCGTAGCTGGAGTTCAGTTGAGAGCAGAGGAGAAGGGAGCTCAGATTGTGATGGGTCCAGAGCCTTTGCTGGTTTGGAGCTTGGTGTCCAGGTGAGAGCAGAGGTGAGAAGAGCTAATATGGTGATGGGTTCTAAGCCTTAGCTGTTTTGGAGCTTGGGATCCAGTTGATAGCAGAGGAGAGGGGAGCAAATATGGCACTGGGTCCAGAGCCATAGCTGGTTTGGAGTTTGGGGTCCAGTTGAGAGCAGAGAAGAGGGGAGCTAAGATGGTGATGGGTCCAGAGCGTTAGATGGTTTGGAGCTTGGGGTACAGTTAAGAGCAGAGGGGAGGGGAGCTAAGATGGTAATGGGTCCAGATCCTAAGCTACTTTTGAGCTTGGGGTCCAGTTGAGAGCACAAGGGAGCTAAGATGGTAATGTGTCCAAAGACGTATCTGGAGTTCAGTTGAGAGCAGAGGAGAAGGGAGCTCAGATTGAGATGGGTCCAGAGCCTTTGCTGGTTTGGAGCTTGGTGTCCAGGTGAGAGCAGAGGAGAGTGGAGCTTAGATGGTGATGGGTCCAGAGCCGTAGCTTGTTTGGTGCTTCGGGTCCAGTTGAGAGCAGAGGAGAGGGGAGCTAAGATGGTGATGGGTCCAGAGTCTTAGCTGGTTTGGAGTTTGGGGTCCAGTTGAGAGCAGTGGGGATCTAAGATGGTGCTGGGTCCAAAGCCTTAGCTGATTTGGAGCTTAAGGTCCAGTTGAGAGCAGAGGAGAGGGGAGCAAAGATGGTGATGGGTCCAGAGCCTTAGCTGGTTTGGAGTTTGTTCTCCAGGTGAGAGCAGAGGTGAGGGGAGCTAAGATGCTGATGGGTCCAGAGTGTTAGCTGGTTTGGAGTTTGGGGTCCAGTTGAGAGCAGAGGAGAGGAGTGCTAAGATGGCGATAGGTCCAGAGCCTTGGCTGATTTGGAGCTTGAGGTCGAGTTGAGAGCAGAGGAGAGGGGAGCTAAGATGGTGATAGGTCCAGAGCCTTTGCTGGTTTGGAGCTTGGTGTCCAGGTGAGAGCAGAGGTGAGAAGAGCTAATATGGTGAAGGGTCCTAAGCCTAAGCTGTTTTGGAGCTTGGGATCCAGTTGATAGCAGAGGAGAGGGGAGCAAATATGGTGCTGGGTCCAGAGCCTTAGCTGGTTTGGAGTTTGGGGTCCAGTTGAGAGCAGAGGAGAGGGGAGCTAAGATGGTGATGGGTCCAAAGCGTTAGATGGTTTGGAGCTTGGGGTACAGTTAAGAGCAGAGGGGAGGGGAGCTAAGATGCTAAAGTGTCCAGATCCTAAGCTGCTTTTGAGCTTGGGGTCCAGTTGAGAGCACAAGGGAGCTAAGATGGTAATGTGTCCAAAGCCGTAGCTGGAGTTCAGTTGAGAGCAGAGGAGAAGGGAGCTAAGATGGTGATAGGTCCAGAGCCTTTGCTGGTTTGGAGCTTGGTGTCCAGGTGAGAGCAGAGATGAGAAGAGCTAATATGGTGATGGGTCCTAAGCCTTAGCTGTTTTGGAGCTTGGGATCCAGTTGATAGCAGAGGAGAGGGGAGCAAATATGGTGCTGGGTCCAGAGCCATAGCTGGTTTGGAGTTTGGGGTCCAGTTGAGAGCAGAGAAAAGGGGAGCTAAGATGGTGATGGGTCCAGAGCGTTAGATGGTTTGGAGCTTGGGGTACAGTTAAGAGCAGAGGGGAGGGGAGCTAAGATGGTAATGGGTCCAGATCCTAAGCTGCTTTTGAGCTTGGGGTTCAGTTAAGAGCACAAGGGAGCTAAGATGGTAATGTGTCCAAAGCCATAGCTGGAGTTCAGTTGAGAGCAGAGGAGAAGGGAGCTCAGATTGTGATGGGTCCAGAGCCTTTGCTGGTTTGGAGCTTGGTGTCCAGGTGAGAGCAGAGGTGAGAAGAGCTAATATGGAGATGGGTCCTAAGCCTTAGCTGTTTTGGAGCCTGGGATCCAGTTGATAGCAGAGGAGAGGGGAGCAAATATGGTGCTGGGTCCAGAGCCATAGCTGGTTTGGAGTTTGGGGTCCAGTTGAGAGCAGAGAAGAGGGGAGCTAAGATGGTGATGGGTCCAGAGCGTTAGATGGTTTTGAGCTTGGGGTACAGTTAAGAGCAGAAGGGAGGGGAGCTAAGATGGTAATGGGTCCAGATCCTAAGCTACTTTTGAGCTTGGGGTCCAGTTGAGAGCACAAGGGAGCTAAGATGGTAATGTGTCCAAAGCCGTATCTGGAGTTCAGTTGAGAGCAGAGGAGAAGGGAGCTCAGATTGAGATGGGTCCAGAGCCTTTGCTGGTTTGGAGCTTGGTGTCCAGGTGAGAGCAGAGGAGAGTGGAGCTTAGATGGTGATGGGTCCAGAGCCGTAGCTTGTTTGGTGCTTCGGGTCCAGTTGAGAGCAGAGGAGAGGGGAGCTAAGATGGTGATGGGTCCAGAGTCTTAGCTGGTTTGGAGCTTGGGGTCCAGTTGAGAGCAGTGGGGATCTAAGATGGTGCTGGGTCCAAAGCATTAGCTGATTTGGAGCTTAAGGTCCAGTTGAGAGCAGAGGAGAGGGGAGCAAAGATGGTGATGGGTCCAGAGCCTTAGCTGGTTTGGAGTTTGTTGTCCAGGTGAGAGCAGAGGTGAGGGGAGCTAAGATGCTGATGGGTCCAGAGTGTTAGCTGGTTTGGAGTTTGGGGTCCAGTTGAGAGCAGAGGAGAGGAGTGCTAAGATGGCGATAGGTCCAGAGCCTTAGCTGATTTGGAGCTTGAGGTCGAGTTGAGAGCAGAGGAGAGGGGAGCTAAGATGCTAAAGTGTCCAGATCCTAAGCTGCTTTTGAGCTTGGGGTCCAGTTGAGAGCACAAGGGAGCTAAGATGGTAATGTGTCCAAAGCCGTAGCTGGAGTTCAGTTGAGAGCAGAGGAGAGGGGAGCTCAGATTGTGATGGGTCCAGAGCCTTTGCTGGTTTGGAGCTTGGTGTCCAGGTGAGAGCAGAGGTGAGAAGAGCTAATATGGTGATGGGTTCTAAGCCTTAGCTGTTTTGGAGCTTGGGATCCAGTTGATAGCAGAGGAGAGGGGAGCAAATATGGTGCTGGGTCCAGAGCCATAGCTGGTTTGGAGTTTGGGGTCCAGTTGAGAGCAGAGAAGAGGGGAGCTAAGATGGTGATGGGTCCAGAGCGTTAGATGGTTTGGAGCTTGGGGTACAGTTAAGAGCAGAGGGGAGGGGAGCTAAGATGGTAATGGGTCCAGATCCTAAGCTGCTTTTGAGCTTGGGGTCCAGTTAAGAGCACAAGGGAGCTAAGATGGTAATGTGTCCAAAGCCATAGCTGGAGTTCAGTTGAGAGCAGAGGAGAAGGGAGCTCAGATGGTGATAGGTCCAGAGCCTTTGCTGGTTTGGAGCTTGGTGTCCAGGTGAGAGCAGAGATGAGAAGAGCTAATATGGTGATGGGTCCTAAGCCTTAGCTGTTTTGGAGCTTGGGATCCAGTTGATAGCAGAGGAGAGGGGAGCAAATATGGTGATGGGTCCAGAGCCTTAGCTGGTTTGGAGTTTGGGGTCCAGTTGAGAGCAGAGAAAAGGGGAGCTAAGATGGTGATGGGTCCAGAGCGTTAGATGGTTTGGAGCTTGGGGTACAGTTAAGAGCAGAGGGGAGGGGAGCTAAGATGGTAATGGGTCCAGATCCTAAGCTGCTTTTGAGCTTGGGGTCCAGTTAAGAGCACAAGGGAGCTAAGATGGTAATGTGTCCAAAGCCATAGCTGGAGTTCAGTTGAGAGCAGAGGAGAAGGGAGCTCAGATTGTGATGGGTCCAGAGCCTTTGCTGGTTTGGAGCTTGGTGTCCAGGTGAGAGCAGAGGTGAGAAGAGCTAATATGGAGATGGGTCCTAAGCCTTAGCTGTTTTGGAGCCTGGGATCCAGTTGATAGCAGAGGAGAGGGGAGCAAATATGGTGCTGGGTCCAGAGCCATAGCTGGTTTGGAGTTTGGGGTCCAGTTGAGAGCAGAGAAGAGGGGAGCTAAGATGGTGATGGGTCCAGAGCGTTAGATGGTTTTGAGCTTGGGGTACAGTTAAGAGCAGAAGGGAGGGGAGCTAAGATGGTAATGGGTCCAGATCCTAAGCTACTTTTGAGCTTGGGGTCCAGTTGAGAGCACAAGGGAGCTAAGATGGTAATGTGTCCAAAGCCGTATCTGGAGTTCAGTTGAGAGCAGAGGAGAAGGGAGCTCAGATTGAGATGGGTCCAGAGCCTTTGCTGGTTTGGAGCTTGGTGTCCAGGTGAGAGCAGAGGAGAGTGGAGCTTAGATGGTGATGGGTCCAGAGCCGTAGCTTGTTTGGTGCTTCGGGTCCAGTTGAGAGCAGAGGAGAGGGGAGCTAAGATGGTGATGGGTCCAGAGTCTTAGCTGGTTTGGAGTTTGGGGTCCAGTTGAGAGCAGTGGGGATCTAAGATGGTGCTGGGTCCAAAGCCTTAGCTGATTTGGAGCTTAAGGTCCAGTTGAGAGCAGAGGAGAGGGGAGCAAAGATGGTGATGGGTCCAGAGCCTTAGCTGGTTTGGAGTTTGTTCTCCAGGTGAGAGCAGAGGTGAGGGGAGCTAAGATGCTGATGGGTCCAGAGTGTTAGCTGGTTTGGAGTTTGGGGTCCAGTTGAGAGCAGAGGAGAGGAGTGCTAAGATGGCGATAGGTCCAGAGCCTTAGCTGATTTGGAGCTTGAGGTCGAGTTGAGAGCAGAGGAGAGGGGAGCTAAGATGCTAAAGTGTCCAGATCCTAAGCTGCTTTTGAGCTTGGGGTCCAGTTGAGAGCACAAGGGAGCTAAGATGGTAATGTGTCCAAAGCCGTAGCTGGAGTTCAGTTGAGAGCAGAGGAGAAGGGAGCTCAGATTGTGATGGGTCCAGAGCCTTTGCTGGTTTGGAGCTTGGTGTCCAGGTGAGAGCAGAGGTGAGAAGAGCTAATATGGTGATGGGTTCTAAGCCTTAGCTGTTTTGGAGCTTGGGATCCAGTTGATAGCAGAGGAGAGGGGAGCAAATATGGTGCTGGGTCCAGAGCCATAGCTGGTTTGGAGTTTGGGGTCCAGTTGAGAGCAGAGAAGAGGGGAGCTAAGATGGTGATGGGTCCAGAGCGTTAGATGGTTTGGAGCTTGGGGTCCAGTTAAGAGCAGAGGGGAGGGGAGCTAAGATGGTAATGGGTCCAGATCCTAAGCTGCTTTTGAGCTTGGGGTCCAGTTAAGAGCACAAGGGAGCTAAGATGGTAATGTGTCCAAAGCCATAGCTGGAGTTCAGTTGAGAGCAGAGGAGAAGGGAGCTCAGATTGTGATGGGTCCAGAGCCTTTGCTGGTTTGGAGCTTGGTGTCCAGGTGAGAGCAGAGGTGAGAAGAGCTAATATGGAGATGGGTCCTAAGCCTTAGCTGTTTTGGAGCCTGGGATCCAGTTGATAGCAGAGGAGAGGGGAGCAAATATGGTGCTGGGTCCAGAGCCTTAGCTGGTTTGGAGTTTGGGGTCCAGTTGAGAGCAGAGGAGAGGGGAGCTAAGATGGTGATGGGTCCAAAGCGTTAGATGGTTTGGAGCTTGGGGTACAGTTAAGAGCAGAGGGGAGGGGAGCTAAGATGGTAATGGGTCCAGATCCTAAGCTGCTTTTGAGCTTGGGGTCCAGTTGAGAGCACAAGGGAGCTAAGATGGTAATGTGTCCAAAGCCATAGCTGGAGTTCAGTTGAGAGCAGAGGAGAAGGGAGCTCAGATTGTGATGGGTCCAGAGCCTTTGCTGGTTTGGAGCTTGGTGTCCAGGTGAGAGCAGAGGTGAGAAGAGCTAATATGGTGATGGGTTCTAAGCCTTAGCTGTTTTGGAGCTTGGGATCCAGTTGATAGCAGAGGAGAGGGGAGCAAATATGGTGCTGGGTCCAGAGCCATAGCTGGTTTGGAGTTTTGGGTCCAGTTGAGAGCAGAGAAGAGGGGAGCTAAGATGGTGATGGCTCCAGAGCGTTAGATGGTTTGGAGCTTGGGGTACAGTTAAGAGCAGAGGGGAGGGGAGCTAAGATGGTAATGGGTCCAGATCCTAAGCTGCTTTTGAGCTTGGGGTCCAGTTGAGAGCACAAGGGAGCTAAGATGGTAATGTGTCCAAAGCCGTAGCTGGAGTTCAGTTGAGAGCAGAGGAGAAGGGAGCTCAGATTGTGATGGGTCCAGAGCCTTTGCTGGTTTGGAGCTTGGTGTCCAGGTGAGAGCAGAGGTGAGGGGAGCTAAGATGGTGATGGGTTCTAAGCCTTAGCTGGTTTGTAACTTGGGATCCAGTTGATAGCAGAGGAGAGGGGAGCAAATATGGTGCTGGGTCCAGAGCCTTAGCTGGTTTGGAGTTTGGGGTCCAGTTGAGAGCAGAGGAGAGGAGTGCTAAGATGGCGATAGGTCCAGAGCCTTAGCTGATTTGGAGCTTGAGGTCGAGTTGAGAGCAGAGGGGAGGGGAGCTAAGATGGTGATAGGTCCAGAGCCTTTGCTGGTTTGGAGCTTGGTGTCCAGGTGAGAGCAGAGATGAGAAGAGCTAATATGGTGATGGGTCCTAAGCCTTAGCTGTTTTGGAGCTTGGGATCCAGTTGATAGCAGAGGAGAGGGGAGCAAATATGGTGCTGGGTCCAGAGCCATAGCTGGTTTGGAGTTTGGGGTCCAGTTGAGAGCAGAGAAGAGGGGAGCTAAGATGGTGATGGGTCCAGAGCGTTAGATGGTTTGGAGCTTGGGGTACAGTTAAGAGCAGAGGGGAGGGGAGCTAAGATGGTAATGGGTCCAGATCCTAAGCTACTTTTGAGCTTGGGGTCCAGTTGAGAGCACAAGGGAGCTAAGATGGTAATGTGTCCAAAGACGTATCTGGAGTTCAGTTGAGAGCAGAGGAGAAGGGAGCTCAGATTGAGATGGGTCCAGAGCCTTTGCTGGTTTGGAGCTTGGTGTCCAGGTGAGAGCAGAGGAGAGTGGAGCTTAGATGGTGATGGGTCCAGAGCCGTAGCTTGTTTGGTGCTTCGGGTCCAGTTGAGAGCAGAGGAGAGGGGAGCTAAGATGGTGATGGGTCCAGAGTCTTAGCTGGTTTGGAGTTTGGTGTCCAGTTGAGAGCAGTGGGGATCTAAGATGGTGCTGGGTCCAAAGCCTTAGCTGATTTGGAGCTTTAGGTCCAGTTGAGAGCAGAGGAGAGGGGAGCAAAGATGGTGATGGGTCCAGAGCCTTAGCTGGTTTGGAGTTTGTTCTCCAGGTGAGAGCAGAGGTGAGGGGAGCTAAGATGCTGATGGGTCCAGAGTGTTAGCTGGTTTGGAGTTTGGGGTCCAGTTGAGAGCAGAGGAGAGGAGTGCTAAGATGGCGATAGGTCCAGAGCCTTGGCTGATTTGGAGCTTGAGGTCGAGTTGAGAGCAGAGGAGAGGGGAGCTAAGATGGTGATAGGTCCAGAGCCTTTGCTGGTTTGGAGCTTGGTGTCCAGGTGAGAGCAGAGGTGAGAAGAGCTAATATGGTGAAGGGTCCTAAGCCTAAGCTGTTTTGGAGCTTGGGATCCAGTTGATAGCAGAGGAGAGGGGAGCAAATATGGTGCTAGGTCCAGAGCCTTAGCTGGTTTGGAGTTTGGGGTCCAGTTGAGAGCAGAGGAGAGGGGAGCTAAGATGGTGATGGGTCCAAAGCGTTAGATGGTTTGGAGCTTGGGGTACAGTTAAGAGCAGAGGGGAGGGGAGCTAAGATGCTAAAGTGTCCAGATCCTAAGCTGCTTTTGAGCTTGGGGTCCAGTTGAGAGCACAAGGGAGCTAAGATGGTAATGTGTCCAAAGCCGTAGCTGGAGTTCAGTTGAGAGCAGAGGAGAAGGGAGCTAAGATGGTGATAGGTCCAGAGCCTTTGCTGGTTTGGAGCTTGGTGTCCAGGTGAGAGCAGAGATGAGAAGAGCTAATATGGTGATGGGTCCTAAGCCTTAGCTGTTTTGGAGCTTGGGATCCAGTTGATAGCAGAGGAGAGGGGAGCAAATATGGTGCTGGGTCCAGAGCCATAGCTGGTTTGGAGTTTGGGGTCCAGTTGAGAGCAGAGAAAAGGGGAGCTAAGATGGTGATGGGTCCAGAGCGTTAGATGGTTTGGAGCTTGGGGTACAGTTAAGAGCAGAGGGGAGGGGAGCTAAGATGGTAATGGGTCCAGATCCTAAGCTGCTTTTGAGCTTGGGGTCCAGTTAAGAGCACAAGGGAGCTAAGATGGTAATGTGTCCAAAGCCATAGCTGGAGTTCAGTTGAGAGCAGAGGAGAAGGGAGCTCAGATTGTGATGGGTCCAGAGCCTTTGCTGGTTTGGAGCTTGGTGTCCAGGTGAGAGCAGAGGTGAGAAGAGCTAATATGGAGATGGGTCCTAAGCCTTAGCTGTTTTGGAGCCTGGGATCCAGTTGATAGCAGAGGAGAGGGGAGCAAATATGGTGCTGGGTCCAGAGCCATAGCTGGTTTGGAGTTTGGGGTCCAGTTGAGAGCAGAGAAGAGGGGAGCTAAGATGGTGATGGGTCCAGAGCGTTAGATGGTTTTGAGCTTGGGGTACAGTTAAGAGCAGAAGGGAGGGGAGCTAAGATGGTAATGGGTCCAGATCCTAAGCTACTTTTGAGCTTGGGGTCCAGTTGAGAGCACAAGGGAGCTAAGATGGTAATGTGTCCAAAGCCGTATCTGGAGTTCAGTTGAGAGCAGAGGAGAAGGGAGCTCAGATTGTGATGGGTCCAGAGCCTTTGCTGGTTTGGAGCTTGGTGTCCAGGTGAGAGCAGAGGAGAGTGGAGCTAATATGGTGATGGGTCCAGAGCCGTAGCTTGTTTGGAGCTTGGGGTCCAGTTGAGAGCAGAGGAGAGGGGAGCTAAGATGGTGATGGGTCCAGAGTCTTAGCTGGTTTGGAGTTTGGGGTCCAGTTGAGAGCAGTGGGGATCTAAGATGGTGCTGGGTCCATAGCCTTAGCTGTTTTGGAGCTTAAGGTCCAGTTGAGAGCAGAGGAGAGGGGAGCAAAGATGGTGATGGGTCCAGAGCCTTAGCTGGTTTGGAGTTTGTTCTCCAGGTGAGAGCAGAGGTGAGGGGAGCTAAGATGCTGATGGGTCCAGAGTGTTAGCTGGTTTGGAGTTTGGGGTCCAGTTGAGAGCAGAGGAGAGGAGTGCTAAGATGGCGATAGGTCCAGAGCCTTAGCTGATTTGGAGCTTGAGGTCGAGTTGAGAGCAGAGGAGAGGGGAGCTAAGATGCTAAAGTGTCCAGATCCTAAGCTGCTTTTGAGCTTGGGGTCCAGTTGAGAGCACAAGGGAGCTAAGATGGTAATGTGTCCAAAGCCGTAGCTGGAGTTCAGTTGAGAGCAGAGGAGAAGGGAGCTCAGATTGTGATGGGTCCAGAGCCTTTGCTGGTTTGGAGCTTGGTGTCCAGGTGAGAGCAGAGGTGAGAAGAGCTAATATGGTGATGGGTTCTAAGCCTTAGCTGTTTTGGAGCTTGGGATCCAGTTGATAGCAGAGGAGAGGGGAGCAAATATGGTGCTGGGTCCAGAGCCATAGCTGGTTTGGAGTTTGGGGTCCAGTTGAGAGCAGAGAAGAGGGGAGCTAAGATGGTGATGGGTCCAGAGCGTTAGATGGTTTGGAGCTTGGGGTACAGTTAAGAGCAGAGGGGAGGGGAGCTAAGATGGTAATGGGTCCAGATCCTAAGCTGCTTTTGAGCTTGGGGTCCAGTTAAGAGCACAAGGGAGCTAAGATGGTAATGTGTCCAAAGCCATAGCTGGAGTTCAGTTGAGAGCAGAGGAGAAGGGAGCTCAGATTGTGATGGGTCCAGAGCCTTTGCTGGTTTGGAGCTTGGTGTCCAGGTGAGAGCAGAGGTGAGAAGAGCTAATATGGAGATGGGTCCTAAGCCTTAGCTGTTTTGGAGCCTGGGATCCAGTTGATAGCAGAGGAGAGGGGAGCAAATATGGTGCTGGGTCCAGAGCCTTAGCTGGTTTGGAGTTTGGGGTCCAGTTGAGAGCAGAGGAGAGGGGAGCTAAGATGGTGATGGGTCCAAAGCGTTAGATGGTTTGGAGCTTGGGGTACAGTTAAGAGCAGAGGGGAGGGGAGCTAAGATGGTAATGGGTCCAGATCCAAAGCTGCTTTTGAGCTTGGGGTCCAGTTGAGAGCACAAGGGAGCTAAGATGGTAATGTGTCCAAAGCCATAGCTGGAGTTCAGTTGAGAGCAGAGGAGAAGGGAGCTCAGATTGTGATGGGTCCAGAGCCTTTGCTGGTTTGGAGCTTGGTGTCCAGGTGAGAGCAGAGGTGAGAAGAGCTAATATGGTGATGGGTTCTAAGCCTTAGCTGTTTTGGAGCTTGGGATCCAGTTGATAGCAGAGGAGAGGGGAGCAAATATGGTGCTGGGTCCAGAGCCATAGCTGGTTTGGAGTTTTGGGTCCAGTTGAGAGCAGAGAAGAGGGGAGCTAAGATGGTGATGGCTCCAGAGCGTTAGATGGTTTGGAGCTTGGGGTACAGTTAAGAGCAGAGGGGAGGGGAGCTAAGATGGTAATGGGTCCAGATCCAAAGCTGCTTTTGAGCTTGGGGTCCAGTTGAGAGCACAAGGGAGCTAAGATGGTAATGTGTCCAAAGCCGTAGCTGGAGTTCAGTTGAGAGCAGAGGAGAAGGGAGCTCAGATTGTGATGGGTCCAGAGCCTTTGCTGGTTTGGAGCTTGGTGTACAGGTGAGAGCAGAGGTGAGGGGAGCTAAGATGGTGATGGGTTCTAAGCCTTAGCTGGTTTGTAACTTGGGATCCAGTTGATAGCAGAGGAGAGGGGAGCAAATATGGTGCTGGGTCCAGAGCCTTAGCTGGTTTGGAGTTTGGGGTCCAGTTGAGAGCAGAGGAGAGGAGTGCTAAGATGGCGATAGGTCCAGAGCCTTAGCTGATTTGGAGCTTGAGGTCGAGTTGAGAGCAGAGGGGAGGGGAGCTAAGATGGTGATAGGTCCAGAGCCTTTGCTGGTTTGGAGCTTGGTGTCCAGGTGAGAGCAGAGATGAGAAGAGCTAATATGGTGATGGGTCCTAAGCCTTAGCTGTTTTGGAGCTTGGGATCCAGTTGATAGCAGAGGAGAGGGGAGCAAATATGGTGCTGGGTCCAGAGCCTTAGCTGGTTTGGAGTTTGGGGTCCAGTTGAGAGCAGAGGAGAGGGGAGCTAAGATGGTGATGGGTCCAGAGCGTTAGATGGTTTGGAGCTTGGGGTACAGTTAAGAGCAGAGGGGAGGGGAGCTAAGATGGTAATGGGTCCAGATCCTAAGCTGCTTTTGAGCTTGGGGTCCAGTTGAGAGCACAAGGGAGCTAAGATGGTAATGTGTCAAAAGCCGTAGCTGGAGTTCATTTGAGAGCAGAGGAGACGGGAGCTCAGATTGTGATGGGTCCAGAGCCTTAGCTGGTTTGGAACTTGGGGTCCAGTTGAGAGCAGAGAAGAGGGGTGCTAAGATGGTGATGGGTCGAGAGCCTTAGCTGGTTTGGAGCATGGGGTCCAGTTGAGAGCAGAGGAGAGGGGAGCTAAGATGCTGATGGGTCCAGAGCCTTAGCTGGTTTGGAGCTCGTGATCCAGTTGAGAGCAGAGGAGAGGGGGGCTAAGATGGTGATGGGTCCAGAGCATTAGCTGGTTTGGAGCTTGGGGTCCCGTTAAAAGCAAAGGAGAGGGGAGCTAAGATGGTAATGGGTCCAGAGCCTAAACTGCTTTGGAGCTTGGGGTCAAGTTAAGAGCAGAGGGGAGCTAAGATGGTAATAGGTCGAAAGCTTTAGCTGGAGTTCAGCTAAGGCTTTGGTGTCCAGTTGAGATCAGAGGTGAGGGGAGCTAAGATGGTGATGGGTCCAGAGCCATAGCTAGTTTTGAGCTTGGGGAGCAGTTAAGAGAAGAGGAGATGGGAGTTAAGATGGTAATGGGTCCAGAGCCTAAGCTGCTTTGGAGCTTGGGGTGCAGTTGATAGCAGGAGAGGGGAGCTAATATGGTTCTGGGTCCAGAGCCTTAGCTGGTTTGGAGCTTGGGGTCCAGTGGAGAGCAGAGAATAGGGGAGCTAAGATGGTGATGGGTCCAGTGCATTAGCTGGTTTGGTGCTTGGTGTCCAGTTGAGAGCAGATGAGAGGGGAGCTAAGATGGTGATGGGTCGAGAGCCTTAGCTGCTTTGGAGCTTGAGGTTCAGTTGAGAGTAGAGGAGAGGGGAGCTAATATAGTGATGGGTCCAGAGCCTTAGCTGGTTTGGAACTTGGGGTCCAGTTGAGAGCAGAGAAGAGGGGAGCTAAGATGGTGATGGGTCCAGAGCCTTAGCTGGTTTGGAGCTTGGGATCCAGTTGAAAGCAGAGGTGAGGGGAGCTAAGATGGTGATGGGTCCAGAACCTTAGCTGGTTTGGAGCTTGGGTGCAGCTAAGAGCAGAGGAGAGGGGAGATAAGATGCTAATGGGTCCAGAGCCTAAGCTGCTTTGGAGCTCGGGGTCCAGTTGAGAGCAGAGGGGAGCTAAGATGGTAATGTTTCCGAAGCCTTAGCTGGAGTTCAGTTGAGAGCAGAGGAGAAGGGAGCTCAGATTGTGATGGGTCCAGAGCCTTAGCTGGTTTGGAGCTTAAGGTTCAGTTGAGAGCAGAGGAGAGGGGAGCTAATATGGTGATGGGTCCAGAGCCTTAGCTGTTTTGGAGCTTGGGATCCAGTTGAGAGCAGAGGAGAGGGGAGCTAAGATGGTGATGGGTCCAGAACGTTAGTTGGTTTGGAGCTTCGGGTCCAGTTAAGAGCAGAGGGGAGCTAAGATGGTGATGGGTCCAGAGCCTTAGCTGATTTGGAGCTTGGGGTCCAGTTAGGAGAAGAGGAGAAGGACACTAAGATGGTGATGAGTCCAGAGCCTTAGCTGGTTTGGAACTTGGGGTCCAGTTGAGAGCAGAGAAGAGGGGAGCTAAGATGGTGATGGGTCCAGAGCCTTAGCTGGTTTGGAGCTTGGGATCCAGTTGAGAGCAGAGGTGAGGGGAGCTAAGATGGTGATGTGTCCAGAACCTTAGCTGGTTTGGAGCTTGGGTCAGCTAAGAGCAGAGGAGAGGGGAGATAAGATGCTAATGGGTCCAGAGCCTAAGCTGCTTTGGAGCTTGGGGTCCAGTTGAGAGCAGAGGGGAGCTAAGATGGTAATGTGTCCGAAGCCTTAGTTGGAGTTCAGTTGAGAGCAGAGGAGAAGGGAGCTCAGATTGTGATGGGTCCAGAGCCTTAGCTGGTTTGGAGCTTAAGGTTCAGTTGAGAGCAGAGGAGAGGGGAGATAATATGGTGATGGGTCCAGAGCCTTAGCTGTTTTGGAGCTTGGGATCCAGTTGAGAGCAGAGGAGAGGGGAGCTAAGATGGTGATGGGTCCAGAACATTAGTTGGTTTGGAGCTTCGGGTCCAGTTAAGAGCAGAGGGGAGCTAAGATGGTGATGGGTCCAGAGCCTTAGCTGGTTTGGAGCTTGGTGTCCAGTTGAGAGCAGAGGAGAGTGGAGCTAAGATGGTGATGGGTCCAGAGTCTTAGCGGGTTTGGAGCTTGGTGTCCAGTTGAGAGCAGAGGAGAGGGGAGCTAAGATGGTGATGGGTCCAGAGCCGTAGCTTGTTTGGTGCTTGGGGTCCAGTTGAGAGCAGAGGAGAGGGGAGCTAAGATGGTGATGGGTCCAGAGTCTTAGCTGGTTTGGAGCTTGGGATCCAGTTGAGAGGAGATGAGAGGGGAGCTAAGATGGTGATGGGTCCAGAGTCTTAGCTGGTTTAGAGTTTGGGGTCCAGTTGAGAGCAGTGGGGAGCTAAGATGGTAATGGGTCCAAAGCCTTAGCTGGTTTGGAGCATGGGGTCCTGTTAGGAGCAGAGGAGTGGGGATCTAAGATGGTGCTGGGTCCAAAGCATTAGCTGATTTGGAGCTTAAGGTCGAGTTGAGAGCAGAGGAGAGGGTAGCAAAGATGGTGATGGGTCCAGAGCCTTAGCTGGTTTGGAGTTTGGTCTCCAGGTGAGAGCAGAGGTGAGGGGAGCTAAGATGGTGATGGGTCCAGAGCCTTAGCTGATTTGGAGCTTGAGGTCCAGTTGAGAGCAGAGGAGAGGGGAGTTAAGATGGCGATAGGTCCAGAGCCTTAGCTGATTTGGAGCTTGAGGTCCAGTTGAGAGCAGAGGAGAGATGAGATAAGATGGTGATAGGTCCAGAGCCTTTGCTGGTTTGGAGCTTGGTGTCCAGGTGAGAGCAGAGGTAAGGGTAGCTAAGATGGTGATGTGTCCTAAGTCTTAGCTGGTTTGGGGCTTGGGATCCAGTTGATAGCAGAAGAGAGGGGAGTAAATATGGTGCTGGGTCCAGAGCCTTAGCTGGTTTGGAGTTTGGGATCCAGTTGAGAGCAGAGGAGAGGGGAGCTAAGATGGTGATGCGTCCAGAGCGTTAGATGGTTTGGAGCTTGGGGTACAGTTAAGAGCAGAGGGGAGGGGGGCTAAGATGGTAATGGGTCCAGATCCTAAGCTGCTGTTGAGGTTGGGGTCCAGTTGAGAGCACAAGGGAGCTAAGATGGTAATGTGTCCAAAGCCGTAGCTGGAGTACAGTTGAGAGCAGAGGAGAAGGGAGCTCATATTGTGATGGGTCCAGAGCCTTAGCTGGTTTGGAGCTTGAGGTCCAGTTGAGAGCAGAGAAGAGGGGTGCTAAGATGGTGATGGGTCCAGAGCCTTAGCTGGTTTGGAGCATGGGGTCCAGTTGAGAGCAGAGGAGAGGGGAGCTAAGATGGTGATGGGTCCAGAGCATTAGCTGGTTTGGAGCTTGGGGTCCCGTTAAGAGCAAAGGAGAGGGGAGCTAAGATAGTAATGGGTCCAGAGCATAAACTGCTTTGGAGCTTGGGGTCAAGTTGAGAGCAGAGGGGAGTTAAGATGGTAATAGGTCTAAAGCCTTAGCTGGAGTTTAGCTAAAGCTTTGGTGTCCAGTTGAGAGCAGAGGTAAGGGGAGCTAAGATGGTGATGGGTCCAGAGCCTTAGCTGGTTTCGAGCTTGGGAAATAGTTAAGAGAAGAGAAGATGGGAGTTAAGATGGTAATGGGTCCAGAGCCTAAGCTGCTTTGGAGCTTGGGGTGCAGTTGATAGCAGGAGAGGGAAGCTAATATGGTGCTGGGTCCAGAGCCTTAGTTGGTTTGGAATTTGGGGTCCAGTTGAGAGCAGAGGCGAGGTGAGCTAAGATGGTGAAGGGTCCAGAGCCTTAGCTGGTTTGGAACTTGGGGTCCAGTTTGGAGCGGAGGAGAGGGGAGCTAATACGGTGCTGGGTCCAGAGCCTTAGCTAGTTTGGAGTTTGGGGTCCAGTTTAGAGCAGAGGAGAGGGGAGCTAAAATGGTGATGGGTCCAAAGCGTTAGCTGGTTTGGAGCTTGGGATCCACTTAAGTGCAGAGGAGAGGGGAGCTAAGATGGTAATGGGTCCAGAGCCTTAGCTGGTTTGGAGTTTGGGATCCACTAAAGAGCAGAGGAGAAGGGAGCTAAGATGATAATTGGTCCAGAGCCTTAGCTGGTTTGGAGTTTGGGGTCCAGTTGAGAGCAGGGGAGAGGGGATCTAAGATGGTGATGGGTCCAGAGCCTTAGCTGGTTTGGTGCTTAGTGTCCAGTTGAGAGCAGATGAGAGGGGCACTATGATGGTGATGGGTCCAGAGCCTTAGCTGATTTGGAGCTTGAGGTCCAGTTGAGAACAGAGGAGAGTGGAGCCAAAATGGTGATGGGTCCAGAGCCTTAGTTGGTTTGGAGCTTGAGGTCCAGGTGAGAGCAGAGGAGAGGGGATCTAAGATGGTGATGGGTCCAGAGCCTTAGCTGGCTTGGAGCTTGGTGTCCAGGTGAGAGCAGAGGTGAAGGGAGCTAAGATGGTGATGGGTCCCAAGCCTTAGCTGGTTTGGAGCTTGGGATCAATTTGATAGCAGAGCAGAGGGGAGCAAATATGGTGCTGGGTCCAGAGCCTTAGCTGGTTTGGCGTTTGGGGTCCAGTTGAGAGCAGAGGAGAGGGGAGCTAAGATGGTGATGGGTCCAGAGCGTTAGATGGTTTGGAGCTTGGGGTGCAGTTAAGAGCAGAGGGGAGGGGAGCTAAGATGGTAATGGGTCCAGAGCCTAAGCTGCTTTGGAGCTTAGGGTCCAGTTGAGAGCAGAAGGGAGCTTAGATGGTAGTGTGTCAAAAGCCGTAGCTGGAGTTCAGTTGAGAGCAGAGGAGAGGGGAGCTAAGATGGTGATGGGTCCAGAGCATTAGCTGATTTGGAGCTTGGGATCCAGTTGAGAGCAAAGGAGAGGGGATCTAAGATGGTAACGGGTCCAGAGTCTTAGCTGGTTTGGAGCTTGGGGTCCAGTTGAGAGCAGAGGACAGGGGAGTGAAGATAATGAAGGGTCCAGAGCGTTAGCTGGTTTGGAGCTTGGGGTCCACTTAAGAGCAGAGGAGAGCGGAGCTAAGACGGTAGTGGGTCCGGAGCCTAAGCCACTTTGGAGCTTGGGGTCCAGTTGAGAGCAGAGGAGAGCTAAGATGGTACTGGGTCCAAAGCCTTAATGGAAGTTCAGCTAAGTATTTGGTGTCCAGTTGAGGGAAGAGGTTAGGGGAGCTAAGATGGTGATGGGTCCAGAGCCGGAGCTTGCTTGGAGCTTAGGATCCAGTTGATAGCAGAGACAAGGGGAGCTAAGATGGTGATGAGACCAGAGCCACAGCTGGTTTGGTGCTTGAGGTCCAGTTAAGAGCAGAGGAGAGGGGAGCTAAGATGGTGATGGGTCCAGAGCCTTAGGTGGTTTGGAGCTTGTGGTCCTGTTTAGCGAGGAGGAGAGGAGAGCTAAGATGGTGATGGGTCCAGAGCCTTAGCTGGTTTAGATGTTGGGTTCAGTTGAGAGCAGAGGAGAGGGGAACTAAGATGGTGATGGGTCTAGAGCCTTAGCTGATTTGCAGCTTGAGGTCCAGTTGAGAGCAGAGAAGAGGGGAGCTAAGATGGTGATGGGTCTAGAGCCTTAGCTGATTTGGAGCTTGGTGTCCAGTTGAGAGCGGAGGAGAGGGGAGATAAGATGGTAGTGGTTTCAGAGCCTTAGCTGCTTTGAAGCTTGGGGTGCAGTTGAGAGAAGAGGGGAGCTAAGATGGTGATGGGTATAGAGCCTTAGCTGGTTTGGAGCTTGGGGTCCAGTTGAGAGAAGAGGGGAGCTAAGATGGTAATGGGTCCAGAGCCTAATCTGCTATGGAGCTTGGGGTCCAGTTGAGAGCAGATGAGAGGGGATCTAAGGTTGTGATGGGCCCAGAGCCTCAGCTGGTTTGGAGCTTGAGGTCCAGTTGAAAACAGAGGAGGGAGGATCTAAGATGGTGATGGGTCCAGAGCCTTAGCTGGTTTGGAATTTGAGGTTCAGTTGAGAGCAGAGGAGAGGGGAGCTAAGATGGTGATGGGTCCAAAGCCTTAGCTGATTTGGCGCTTGTGGTCCAGTTGAGAGCAGGGGAGAAGGGAGCTCAGATTGTGATGGGTCCAGAGTCTTAGCTGGTTTGGAGCTTGGGGTCCAGTTGAGAGCAGAGGAGAGGGGAGCTAAGATGGTGTTGGATGCAGAGCCTTAGCTGATTTGGAGCTTGTGGTCCAGTTGAGAGCAGAGGAGAAGGGAGCTCAGATTGTGATGGGTCCAAAGCCTTACCTGGTTTGGAGCTTGGGGTCCAGTTAAAAGCAGAGAAGAGGGGTGCTAAGATGGAGATGGGTCCACTGCCTTACCTGGTTTGGTGCTTGGTTTCCAGTTGAGAGCGGATGAGAGGGGAGCTAAGATGGTGATGGGTCCAGAGCCTTAGGTGTTTTGGAGCTTGGGGTCCTGTTGAGAGCAGAGGAGAGGGGAGCTAAGATGGTGATGGGTCTAGAGCCTTAGCTGATTTGAAGCTTGAGGTCCAGTTGAGAGCAGAGGAGAGGGCAGCTAAGATGGTGATGGGTCTAGAGCCTTAGCTGATTTAGAGCTTGGTGTCCAGTTGAGAGCGGAGGAGAGGGGAGATAAGATGGTAGTGGTTTCAGTGCCTTAGCTGCTTTGGAGCTTGGGTTGCAGTTGAGAGGAGAGGGGAGCTAAGATGGTGATGGGTCCAGAGCCTTAGCTGGTTTTGAGCTTGGGGTCCAGTTGAGAGAAGAGGGGAGCTAAGATGGTAATGGGTCCAGAGCCTGAGCTGCTTTGGAGCTTGGGGTCCAGTTGAGAGAAGCTTGGAGCTAAGATGGGGATGGGTCCTGAGCCTTAGCTGGTATGGTGCTTGGGGTCCAGTTGAGAGCAGAGGAGAGGGGAGCTAAGATGGTAATGGGTCCAGAGCCTAAGCTGCTATGGAGCTTGGTGTCCAGTTGAGAGCAGATGAGAGTGGATCTAAGGTTGTGATGGGCCCAGAGCCTCAGCTGGTTTGGAGCTTGAGGTCGAGTTGAAAACAGAGGAGGGGGGAGATAAGATGGTGATGGGTCCAGAGCCTGAGCTGCTTTGGAGCTTGGGGTCCAGTTGAGAGAAGCGGGGAACTAAGATGGGGATGGGTCCAGAGCCTTAGCTGGTATGGTGCTTGGGGTCCAGTTGAGAGCAGAGGAGAGGGGAGCTAAGTTGGTAATGGGTCCAGAGCCTAAGCTGCTATGGAGCTTGGGGTCCAGTTGAGAGCAGATGAGAGTGGATCTAAGGTTGTGATGGGCCCAGAGCCTCAGCTGGTTTGGAGCTTGAGGTCCAGTTGAGAGCAGGGAGAAGGGAGCTAAGATTGTGATGGGTCCAGAGTTTTAGCTAGTTGGGATCTTGGGGTCCAGTTGAGAGCAGAGGAGAGGGGAGCTAAGATGGTGATGGGTCCAGAGTCTTAGCTGGTTGGGAGCTTAGGGTTCAGTTGAGAGCAGAGGAGAGGGGAGCTAAGATGGTGATGGATCCAGAGCCTTAGCAGATTTGGAGCTTGTGGTCCAGTTGAGAGCAGAGGAGAAGGGAGCTCAGATTGTGATGGGTCCAGAGCCTTTGCTGGTTTGGTGCTTGGGGTCCAGTTGAGAGCAGAGGAGAGGGGAACTAAGATGGTGATGGGTCCATCGCCTTAGCTGGTTTGGAGCTTGGGGACCAGTTGAGAGCAGAGGAGAGGGGAGCTAAGATGGTGATGGGTCCAGAGCCTTATCTGGTTTGGAGCTGGGGGTCCAGTTAAGTGCAGAGGAGAGGGGCATTAAGATGGTGATGGGTCCAGAGCCTTAGCTTATTTGGCGCTTGAGGTCGAGTTGAGAGCAGAGGAGACAGGAGCTAAGATGGTAATGGGTCCAGAGCCTTAGCTACCTTGGAGCTTGGGGTCTAGTTGAGTGGAGAGGGGAGCTAAGATGGTAATGGGTCCAGAGCTTTAGCTGGTTTGGAGCTTGGGGCTCAGTTGAGAGCAGAGAAGAGGGGAGCTAAGATGTGATGGGTCCAGAGCCTTAGCTGGTTTGGAGCTTGGGTCCAGTTGAGAGCAGAGGAGAGGGGAGCTAAGATGGTAATCGGTCCAGAGCCTTAGCTGGTTTGGAGCTTGGGTCCAGTTGAGAGCAGAGGAGAGGGGAGCTAAGATGGTAATCGGTCCAGAGCCTAACCTGCTTTGGAGCTTGGGGTCCAGATGAGAATATATGAGAGGGGATCTAAGGTGGTGATGGGTCCAGAGCCTTAGCTGGTTTGGAGCTTGGGGTCCAGTTGAGAGCAGAGGAGAGGGGAGCTAAGATGGTGATGGGTCCATCGCCTTAGCTGGTTTGGAGCTTGAGGTCCAGTTGAGAGCAGAGGAGAGGGGATCTAAGGTTTTGATGGGCCCAGAGCCTCAGCTGGTTTGGAGCTTGAGGTCCAGTTGAAAACAGAGGAGGGAGGATCTAAGATGTTGATGGGTCCAGAGCCTTAGCTGGTTTGGAGCTTGAGGTCCAGTTGAGAGCAGAGGAGAGGGGAGCTAAGATGGTGATGGGCCCAAAGCCTTAGCTGATTTGGAGCTTGGGGTCCAGTTGAGAGCAGGGGAGAAGGGAGCTCAGATTGTGATGGGTCCAGAGTCTTAGCTGGTTGTTAGCTTGGGGTCCAGTTGAGAGCAGAGGAAAGGGGAGCTAAGATGGAGATGGGTCCAGTGCTTTACCTGGTTTGGTGCTTGGTTTCCAGTTGAGAGGGGATGAGAGGGGAGCTAAGATGGTGATGGGTCCAGAGCCTTAGCTGGTTTGGAAGTTGGGTTCAGTTGAGAGCAGAGGAGAGGGGAACTAAGATGGAGATGGGTCTAGAGCACTAGCTGATTTGGAGCTTGAGGTCCAGTTGGGAGCAGAGGAGAGGGCAGCTAAGATGGTGATGGGTCTGGAGCCTTAGCTGATTTAGAGCTTGGTGTCCAGTTATGAGCGGAGGAGAGGGGAGATAAGATGGTAGTAGTTTTAATGCCTTAGCTGCTTTGGAGCTTGGGTTGCAGTTGAGAGGAGAGGGGAGCTAAGATGGTGAAGGGTCCAGCGCCTTAGCTGGTTTTGAGCTCAGAGTCCAGTTGAGAGAAGAGGGGAGCTAAGATGGTAATGGGTCCAGAGCCTTAGCTGCCTTGGAGCTTGGGGTCTAGTTGAGTGGAGAGGGGATCTAAGATGGTAATGGGTCCAGAGCTTTAGCTGGTTTGGAGCTTGGGGTCCAGTTAAGAGCAGAGAAGAGGGGAGCTAAGATGGTGATGGGTCCAGAGCCTTAGCTGATTTGGTGCTTGGGGTCCAGTTGAGAGCAGAGGAGAGGGGAGCTAAGATGGTGATGGGTCCATCGCCTTAGCTGGTTTGGAGCTTGGGGTCCAGTGGAGAGCAGAGGAGAGGGGAGCTAAGATGGTGATGGGTCCAGAGCCTTTGGTTGTTTGGAGCTTGTGGTTCTGTTGAGAGCAGAGGAGAGGGGAGCCAAAATGCTGATTTGTCCAGAGCCTTAACTGGTTTGGACGTTGGGTTCAGTTGAGAGCAGAGGAGAGGGGAACTAAGATGGTGATGGGTCTAGAGCCTTAGCTGATTTGGAGCTTGAGATCCAGTTGAGAGCAGAGGAGAGGGGAGCTAAGATGGTGATGGGTCTAGAGCCTTAGCTGATTTGGAGCTTAGTGTCCAGTTGAGAGCGGAGGAGAGAGGAGATAAGATGGTAGTGGTTTCAGAGCCTCAGCTTCTTTGAAGCTTGGGGTGCAGTTGAGAGGAGAGGAGTGCTAAGATGGTGATGGGTATAGAGCCTTAGCTGGTTTGGAGCTTGGGGTCCAGTTGAAAACAGAGGAGAGAGGATCTAAGATGGGTCCAGAGCCTTAGCTGATTTGGAGCTTGAGGTCCAATTGGGAGCAGAGGAGAGGGGAGCTAAGATGGTGATGGGTCCAGAGCCTTTGGTTATTTGTAGCTTGTGGTCCTATTGAGAGCAGAGGAGAGAGGAGCCAAGATGCTGATTGGTCCAGAGCCTTAACTGGTTTGGACGTTGGGTCCAGTTCAGCGGGGGGGGGGGGGACCTAAGACTGTGATGGGTCCAGAACCTTTGGTTGTTTGGAGCTTGTGGTTCTGTTGAGAGCAGAGGAGAGGGGAGCCAAAATGCTGATTTGTCCAGAGCCTTAACTGGTTTGGATGTTGGGTTCAGTTGAGAGCAGAGGAGAGGGGAACTAAGATGGTGATGGGTCTAGAGCCTTAGCTGATTTGGAGCTTGAGGTCCAGTTGAGAGCAGAGGAAAGGGGAGCTAAGATGGTGATGGGTCTAGAGCCTTAGCTGATTTGGAGCTTGGTGTCCAGTTGAGAGCGGAGGAGAGGGGAGATAAGATGGTAGTGGTTTCAGAGCCTTAGCTGCTTTGAAGCTTGAGGTGCAGTTGAGAGAAGAGGGGAGCTAAGATGGTAATGGGTCCAGAGCCTAAGCTGCTATGGAGCTTGGGGTCCAGTTGAGAGCAGATGATAAGGGATCTAAGGTTGTGATGGGCCCAGTGCCTCAGCTGGTTTGGAGCTTGAGGTCCAGTTGAAAACAGAGGAGGGAGGATCTAAGATGGTGATGGGTCCAGAGCCTTAGCTGGTTTGGAGCTTGAGATCCAATTGAGAGCAGAGGAGAGGGGAGCTAAGATGGTGATGGGTCCAAAGCCTTAGCTGATTTGGAGCTTGGGGTCCAGTTGAGAGCAGGGAAGAAGGTAGTCCAGAGCTTTAGCTGGTTCGGAGCTTGTAGTCCAGTTGAGAGCAGAGGAGAAGGGAGCTCAGATTGTGATGGGTCTAAAGCCTTAGCTGGTTTGGAGCTTGGGGTCCAGTTAAAAGCAGGGAAGAGGGGTGCTAAGATGGAGATGGGTCCAGTCCCTTACCTGGTTTGGTGCTTGGTTTCCAGTTGAGAGCAGATGAGAGGGGAGCAAAGATGGTGATGGGTCCAGAGCCTTAGGTGTTTTGGAGCTTGGGATCCTGTTGAGAGCAGAGGAGAGGGGAGCTAAGATGGTGATGGGTCCAGAGCCTTAGCTGGTTTGGAAGTTGGGTTCAGTTGAGAGCAGAGGAGAGGGGAACTAAGATGGAGATGGGTCTAGAGCACTAGCTGATTTGGAGCTTGAGGTCCAGTTGGGAGCAGAGGAGAGGGCAGCTAAGATGGTGATGGGTCTGGAGCCTTAGCTGATTTAGAGCTTGGTGTCCAGTTGAGAGCGGAGGAGAGGGGAGATAAAATGGTAGTGGTTTCAGTGCCTTAGCTGCTTTGGAGCTTGGGTTGCAGTTGAGAGGAGAGGGGAGCTAAGATGGTTATGGGTCCAGAGCCTTAGCTGGTTTGGAGCTTGGGGTCCAGTTGAGAGAAGCGGGGAGCTAAGATGGGGATGGGTCCTGAGCCTTAGCTGATTTGGAGCTTGAGGTCGAGTTGAGAGCAGAGGAGAGGGGAGCTAAGATGGTAATGGGTCCAGAGCCTTAGCTGCCTTGGAGCTTGGGGTCTAGTTGAGTGGAGAGGGGAGCTAAGATGGTAATGGGTCCAGAGCTTTAGCTGGTTTGTAGCTTGGGGCTCAGTTGAGAGCAGAGGAGAAGGGAGCTCAGATTGTGATGAGTCCAGAGCCTTAGCTGGTTTGGAGCTTGGGGTCCAGTTAAGAGCAGAGAACAGGGGAGCTAAGATGGTGATGGGTCCAGAGCCTTAGCTGGTTTGGAGCTTGGGGTCCAGTTAAGAGCAGAGAAGAGGGGTTCTAAGATGGTGATGGGTCCAGAGCCTTAGCTGATTTGGAGCTTGAGGTCGAGTTGAGAGCAGAGGAGAGGGGAGCTAAGATGGTAATGGGTCCAGAGCCTTAGCTGCCTTGAAACTTGGGGTCTAGTTGAGTGGAGAGGGGAGCTAAGATGGTAATGGGTCCAGAGCTTTAGCTGGTTTGGAGCCTGGGGCTCAGTTGAGAGCAGACGAGAAGGGAGCTCAGATTGTGATGGGTCCAGAGCCTTATCTGGTTTGGAGCTTGGGGTCCAGTTAAGAGCAGAGAAGAGGGGAGCTAAGATGGTGATGGGTCCAGAGCCTTAGCTGGTTTGGTGCTTGGGGTCCAGTTGAGAGCAGAGGAGAGGGCAGCTAAGATGGTAGTGGTTTCAGTGCCTAAGCTGCTTTGGAGCTTGGGTTCAGTTGAGAGGAGAGGGAAGCTAAGATGGTGATGGGTCCAGAGCCTTAGCTGGTTTTGAGCTTGGGGTCCAGTTGAGAGAAGAGGGGAGCTAAGATGGTAATGGGTCCAGAGCCTGAGCTGCTTTGGAGCTTGGGGTCCAGTTGAGAGTAGCGGGGAGCTAAGATGGGGATGGGTCCTGAGCCTTAGCTGGTATGGTGCTTGGGGTTCAGTTGAGAGCAGAGGAGAGGGGAGCTAAGATGGTAATGGGTCCAGAGCCTAAGCTGATTTGGAGCTTGTGGTCCAGTTGAGAGCAGGGGAGAAGGGAGCTCAGATTGTGATGGGTCCAGTTGAGAGCAGAGGAGAGGGGAGCTAAGATGGTGATGGGTCCAGAGCCTTATCTGGTTTGGAGCTGGGGGTCCAGTTAAGTGAAGAGGAGAGGGGCACTAAGATGGTGATGGGTCCAGAGCCTTAGCTCATTTGGAGCTTGAGGTCGAGTTGAGAGCAGAGCAGAGGGGAGCTAAGATGGTAATGGGTCCAGAGCCTTAGCTGCCTTGGAGCTTGGGGTCTAGTTGAGTGGAGAGGGGAGCTAAGATGGTAATGGGTCCAGAGCTTTAGCTGGTTTGGAGCTTGGGGCTCAGTTGAGAGCAGAGGGGAAGGGAGCTCAGATTGTTATGGGTCCAGAGCCTTAGCTGGTTTGGAGCTTGGGGTCCAGTTTAAGCAGAGAAGAGGGGAGCTAAGATGGTGATGGGTCCAGAGCCTTAGCTGGTTTGGTGCTCGTTTTCCAGTTGAGAGCAGAGGAGAGGAGAGCTAAGATGGTGATGGATCCAGAGCCTTATCTGGTTTGGAGCTGGGGGTCCATGTCCGGATTTAAGAATATATGACAGAGCAGCGCAGTTATCTTTTATTCCAATTATCCATTTATCTATACATCAACCTGCCTGGACATTTATAGAGGATCAGATCCTGTCTCCCTACTCTTAGGATTCGTTCATTTGGTAGGGTACCTGAACAGGTGGGACGGATTAAACATCTGGTGATTGTACAAACAGTACAGTGTTGGAAATGGGCCCTGAAGTTTTCTGCTTTGTTTTCTCGCCCATCTCACATGACTTTGATACTCAGAAATCTGCAGGCTCCAACGGAAATGAGCAGAGATTCCATCTGGTGGTGGAAGTTCAAGGGGCTAGACAGATTGGGGGCTTGGTTTACAGAGGGGAGTCCTTTAACTTTTGAATTTCTAAGGGACCAATACAATTTACCATTAAATCAACACTACAATTTTTGTAAATTAAGGCATTTTGTGACAACCCTAACCAGGACGGTGGGGCCGCCAAAGAAATCCTGGCTGTCGGTGATAAGTCAGAAATCTCCATTGTCCAAGGGTATCTAAATAAAATAAATCTGTATGTGTATGGAATGACTCAGTGTAATTTGAGTGTCTGATATAAGCAGCATGTGTTAGATTAGACAAAAGGTAAAAACGGGGAAACTTAGATATACCTTTAACAAAAACTACATCCATAAAAGATAAAATATGTAATTTTAAGCATGATTGAAAATATGGAACCACAGTGTCCCTTTTATTATTTAAAATATAAAATGGATCACTTCCAGATAAAAAAAAAGATATTTTTGGGTGTCAGATCTGGTTATGCTGATAAATAATCATTGTGCCAAATAGTCTTCTTTTTCCATTGCTTAAATTAATCCAAGCAAGATTATGTCTTGTTAAGGGAGCATGATCTATGATGCTCCTATCTGCATAGGCCAGTGAACCTTTCACAAACTATGAGCTCTATTCTATTAGAAACTCGCAAATGCCTCTAAACCGTAATTTTGGATGCAGGTGTTTTGATCTCTACATGTTTAGATATTCTATTGTCTCAAGCTTTCAATTTGCCTCCTTAAGCCTAAACTCCTTTTTAAGTAGGATTTCAGGGAGCATGATCATATGATCTAACAATATTTAAGCAATATTTAAGCAATTTACTTCTTAGACACAGCATGGAAACTATCCCCACATGTGGGTCCCTAAGGATCCCATAGTCCCTAACCCCTAACTCAATCAAGCTAACTGCCATAAACTAAGTAAAAATAAAAAAGAATTACATTATAAAATAAATAAAACTGTAAACCTGTAGGGGAAGTTAGTTAATTAATTAATTACCCATCCATGACCCGCCAGCACTGGTGCATGACTCCATAGACTTCTTCAGGCTAGGCTTGGATAAGCAGCCACACTAATCTTGATTAAATCCTTCCGTCCTCATCGTTTGGCCCTCCTGGAAACACATTTTATGTAGCTGCCACGGGGTCATATATGCCCGATGTAGTATTTTTAAAGGAGTCTTCAGAAGACTATAATTTATTGATCCTTTAGCAAGAGTAAAGCAAGTTGCAGACCATTTGCTACTATGCAAGATTTGGTTTAAGTCCAGCTCCCATTTATACATGAAGAAGGCTTTTGTAAAGGGGCAGATTCTTACAAATTGTTGATACCCAAGATGCCTTGGGTGGGCCATATTTCATGTATACAGAGCTAACCCAATTAATACATTTCACATAGTTAAATAATTCAAGCCTAGGAATAAGGATAGACTGTCACATCTGATCTGAGGGAATAATGCGGTCCTGCATAAACCAGGCTCCAATTTTATCCAGCTTATTTAGGGTCCAGAAAGCCCTTGAGCTCTGTGATAGGATTTCCTGTATAGTGGGCATAGAAAATACTGAGGTGAGTGGTGATAGTGGGTGCACCAATTGGCGCTCTGACCTGGCCCATCCTCAGATTCTTGGTTGATCATTGGGGTTTGAGAATTTGGTTTGGTAGATTCAGGATAAGGGGACCACAATATTTCCCCCCAAGTCAATGAGGCCATTTGGGAATTTTCTATGAAAATCCAGCTGGGCTGGTGTGGTTGAGTGCGTGAGATGAATAAATGCAAGTTGCGCCGCTTTGTGATAAAGGGCAAAGTTGGGGCATGATAAACCCCCCTTTGACTTGTGCCAAAACACAAATTTTTTCGCGATTCTGTTAAGATTTCTATTCAGCTCTTTTAAAAATCTACAACAAGAGGGTGTGGCTAGCAGCAAACAGAGAGGAAGCAAAACAACATAGCTCCCAGCAATAAGGCTTTAAAAAGCATGAAAATTATATAGAAAGTAACTTCTCTATCACCAAATCAACAAATTTGCACACAGGAGGACCCAGCTGGCTTTAAAAATCAAGTTTGGCAACTTTTTTCCTGAGATTTGCAGCTGAACCAGAACAAAGGAGACTCTGAAACACTGATAAACAACATGCCTACTTAAGGTTGGTAATGACTCATATTGCCTGTCTGTTTCAAACCTATACAATTCTTTGCCTTATACTACTGGAGATCTAGTCTGTGTAATAATCTAAAGATATGGTACACAATAAACTGTATTACTTTTTAAGAGAAGACCCAGCAGCTTATCTCCTTAAAGCTATAATATATGAAAGAGGATGTGTGTTTCTGATGAAAAAAACATTTAAGACCATATATAAAGTGACTTATCTATCACCAAATTGATATATATGACCAGGATTGTGCACAGGAGGACCCAGCTGGTTTTAAAAAGCAAGTTTGGGGATCCAGAAGCTGCAAGTTGCACCCTAACAAGAAGAGACTGTGTGAGAGGCCCAGAAAAGATTACAGCTTTGCTGCTACTAAAAACACTGCAAACCTAGGGGCACTAAAGGGAGGCTTTAATACTCTTGGCTCCCAAAAGCTCAGAGACCTGTACAGTTAAAAACACTCCAAAAGACAGAGAAAGCAGATACTGCTAAGAGAGGCTTGATGCAACTCAGAACCCTCCCATATTTTATTACAGACTTTGTTTTTTTATGCAAGTGGGACATTAAAAGATTCTGAGAAGTTATGGTCCTAGAGGACATTACAATCTGGCTAAGGGTCTCACTATAAGGGTTAAAGGCCCCAACTTGATTTCTATGTAATAATAACAGATTGAGAAAGTTTGCCTGCAGCTCGTGTTTGTCTAAAAGACTGGATTGCCCTGCTATGTGGTGTTGAAAGTCTCCATGACTCTGACACTAGTGTGCTAACACTGACACCCGGTGGACACTCTAAGAATAGCGCATCCAAATCACAAACTGCACTAATCTGTAAGCATTTTCTGTTCAAGGCAGTTTTTTTCTCTAACCTTAATTCGGATGAAGAGCCCTTACCCTGGGAGCACATATTATACAGCACTGGGGCAGGGATTGGTGATCTCTGAGGCATTAAAGGAACGACAAATTCCCTTACTCAAGGCTTTCGTCAGGCCCCAGGGGACACTGGGCCAGAGAAGATCAACACGCCCAGGGGGCAGCTTGACCGTGGCTCCCATGCATGCATGAGGCTGGCAGCCACTAAGCCATCCATGAGTAATTAACTACTTTAGCACTATACCAACCCATTACCCTCTAACCCAGCTAACAGACTGGTCCAGGTCCTTAAACTTGAATCTCTACCCTCCTTAAAAGATGGCAAGTCGCAGTACTAGCAAAGTACAAAAAAAACAGACTGGAAAGGGAATCCAGGAGTTCTACAAACCACCTGACGCAAGCAGCAACCCAAGTCCGAGTCCTAATTCGGAACATCCGGACTCGCCGGCCCAGGCGGTGGCGCAGAGCTCACAACCAGTTCAAATGGAACTAACGGACGGCACCCTGTCCAAAATCAAGCAGATCATGCAAGCTGAAATCAAGCACGCAGTAGATGATCTACGGTCAGACATCAAGTCCCTGACCCAGAGGCTGCAGGGCCTGGAGGAAAGCACCGACCAAATTGTGGAGGCCCAAGCACTTGATAAGCAAGATATCTTGCAGAACGCGTCTAAGATCCAGATACTGGAAGACAAAGTGGAGGACCTGGAAAATAGATCCCGCAGACATAACATCAGATTAAGGGGGACTCCCAATAAAATAACGGACGTTTTGCAGTACTCTAGAGACTTTATCAGCATGATCCTTCCATCGGTCGAGGAATCAGATTGGACAATAGAAAGAGCTCACAGAGTGATGGGGTCATCTAGGGACCAAAATACACCCAAAGACATCATCATCAGATTTACACAGCAAAAAGCTAGGGATTTAATTCTAGCTGAAACGAGATTAAGAAAGGAAATCGTAGGTCCAGACGGCACTAAGATCCAAGTTTATATGGACCTTTCACCCTCTACCTTGCAGAAGAGAAGGGAGATGAGACCCACACTAAAAGTACTCTCCCATTATAAAATACTGTATAGATGGGGGTTCCCATTCGCCCTTTTGTTCACGTATACAGGAAAATCTTTCAGGGTGCTATCACTGGAGGAAAGCCAAAGCCTTTTAACCAGACTGAGACTCGTGCCTGAGGATTCAGAGGAGGAAAGCTCCTTCCTTCAGGCGGATTCGAGGCAGACCAAGAGGGGTTCAGAGAACCCGCTGCCTCAAAGATCAAAGTCCAGTTCCAACCATGTGAGGGACGTCAAGCATCGGGAGCAGGGGGCGACGGAGGACCCTTTATCCTAAAAAAATTTCCAGGTCCACACTCTTGCTCTATGAGTTTTTCCATACTGTCCACAGAGGCTGGACTTTACCTCGGGATTGGAGAGAGGAAAACCCGATTCTCCAGACTCTTCGCACACGCTGGGACATTGAGCACACTACAGACTCTACCTCAGTATTGTATCTTGGTTTGTGCATATGTTTAGCGGGAGCATATAGGGGCTAGAGGCCAGGCTTAACTTAAGGAGATGTTAACTCATGTAGGGTTATTTGACTCCTTTAAAACCTCTTTAGCCAGCAGTGGGTAATGGGTTAAATTGTATTTCTAAAATGTTTTTCTATTTCTTTTCATATTGTTCTCTAACTCGCTTAGCATTGCATATATTTTATTGAGTACTCAGGATGGCTACCTTAGGTAGCTAAGTTTCATGACAACCAGGGGCTTAGTGCCCAAGATATGGCTAATATTATTATGGTTAATGTTAATTGATAGTTTTCTCCCTGTAGGAATAATTAGGGGGGGTAGGTTCCCTTACCTTAATCCTATCAGAATGACTATATGTAGTAGTCAAGGGAGGACTAACTGTCAATGTAGGTTTATTACTGAGATACTAAATTGTACTGATACTGTTTTTTGTTTTTTTACATGTTATGCCGCTTGTGCCTGGCGGATCAAGAATTGCCTGGAGTCGTCCGCGTCTGGAGCGAGTTGTGGTGGGCATGTCCCGGACCGGCCGGTATGGGAAACGGGAGCCGAGGCAAAGTGGTCCACGTGGGGTAACTTTCTAGAGACTTTTACACACTTAGAGAACAGACAACCATGACGGATCACCCACATAATATAATAACGCATAATGTAAAAGGCTTCAATTCCCCGTTTAAAAGGTGTAAAGCCTTCCTCTTTTATAAAAAAATCAAACCCTCTATAATTTTTTTGCAAGAAACTCACTTTGCATCAGATAAAGTCCCGAAATTCATCCACAAGGATTACCCAAATTTTTATACTTGTTCACAACAAACCAAGAAAGCAGGTATGGCCATTCTCCTTCACAAGAACCTCCCCTTCAAGCTAGAGAAGCATGTAAAGGATAATGAGGGTAACTTCCTTATAATTACAGGTACGGTTCTTGAACTTAAGGTTTTCCTGGTGAATTTATATGCCCCCACGGTTAATCCGCACAACACGCTAATCAAACTTTTGAACCTCTTGAAGCAAGAGGACAGAGGGAAATTTATCATAGGGGGGGACCTAAACCTGGCGCTTCAGCCATTCCTGGATAGGTCAGGGACACCCTCGTACACCAGGGATGCGAGAAAACTTAAAGTCATACATGCCCTACTTAAAGAACTGGATTTAATAGATGCCTGGAGGGGGTTACATCCTTCTGAAAGACAATACACATTCTTTTCCCCTACACATAACACATACTCCAGGATTGATGCCTTGTTAATCAACTCCTCACTGTTCAATAGCGCATCAGATGCCCAAATTTTACCCTGCCCATGGTCAGACCACGCGTTGATATCTTATAAATTAAGTTTAAGCCAAAATAATCCCCACATCCACGCTTGGCATCTGAACGACAAGTTGATCACATGCTCAGAGATACGGGCCCAAATAGATGAGAAAATTAACACCTTCTTTGTTCTGAACGATATTCCTGAGACGGAAATAGGATGGTCCTGGGTTGCCCATAAGGCTTACATTAGAGGGATAATCATAAAAATCTCAGCGGCATATAGGAAGAAACTACTCAGCAAAGAAAACAAACTCTTCCAGAAATTACAAAAGTTGGAAAAGTTAAACCAGAGTAAATTCACCAGGGAAACACAAAACGTCATAAATCGAACCAGATCAGAATTAGACACCATTCTGGCAGAAAGAACCGAGAAGGCCATTAGAAAAACGAGACATAAATTTTACTGTCAAATTAACAAGCCCTCTCCTATGCTGACCAGGAGACTACATTTTAGGAATAACTCTGCGCGCATTCACCAGCTTAGAGATCCTTTACTGGCTAAAAACTTCAGACCCATTTCTCTCTTGAATGGGGATGTGAAAATCCTTGGGAAAATATTGGCCACCAGATTAGCAAAGTTTCTGCCAAGGTTGATACATAAGGATCAAGTGGGCTTTATTCCCTATAGACAGGCGGGGGATAACATAAGAAGACTTCTCAACGTATTTCACCTGGAGAAAGCCTTTGACTCCATAGAATGGCCATACCTGCACGCCACACTGTCGAAGTTTGGGTTGGTGGGTAATTTTGTGAATGTTATTAAGTCTTTTTACAATAATCCATCTGCAAACATCAGCATTCCAGGGGCTGATCACACACTCATCAACATTAAAAGAGGCACAAGACAGGGCTGCCCCCTTTCCCCCCTCCTGTTCGCGCTAGCCATTGAGCCATTGGCTCAGGCTATTAGGAATAGCGCCTTAATAACAGGGATAAATGTAGGCCTACATCAGTTCAAATGTTGCCTCTTTGCCGATGACATCCTGTGCACACTTACGAACCCAATTCACTCACTACCAGCCTTGATGTCCCTGATGGAGTCCTTTGGGTTCATCTCGGGGCTCAAAATTAACATAGACAAGACGGAAGCGATCTTGGCTCAGGCTCCGCAGGCCTTGAGAGATACTCTCAAATCCCAGTACTCCTTTGATTAGCCAGAAAAATATATAAATTATTTAGGTATTAAAATTACTCCGGAGATCACTGGCCTGTACCAGTCCAACTATATTCCGCTATACAAGTCCCTGAATCAGGACTTGTTGAAATGGAATAAGTATCATCTCTCTTGGTCGGGGAGGATAAATGCAATAAGAAATGAATATTCTCCCCAGGATCCTGTACTTTTTCAGGACTCTGCCTATTCAGGTACATACGAGAGACTTGACCAGCTTCCAAAATGCAATATTCAGATTTATTTGGAATTACAAGCACCCTAGAATAAGGAAAGCAATTATGATGAGGAGAAGATCCTCTGGAGGCTTGGGCTGTTCCGACCTCCTTAAATACTTCAGGGCAGCCCAGATTTCTTTCTTGCCCCAGGCGCATTCGGCAGAGCACCAGCCACTTTGGGTCTTTGTAGAAAACCACCAAATTGCACCATTAAAATGGGATACTCTTATATGGGACCCTTCTTCCCTGTTGCCCATAAAGCTGGCTCGAAACAACCCGATGATAGCCCTGTCTCTGAGGGAATGGGAAAGAGCTAACATCAGTTGACAGCTAAGCCCCAATATCTCTTTGCTAACCACTACACTCCCTTCCCCAAGCACCCTTGAGGAGATGGGTACGTTCTCCAAAGATTGGTGGATCTCACGGAAGTTAGATAGGTTTAGAAGCTCGGTTAGAGAGGGTGCAGTACTAAATACTGGGAGTTTTATGGAAACGTACAATCTCCCACCCAGAGAATACTTCAACTACAACAAAATTTGCCACAATCTTACCATTAAACTCCGTAAATGGGGCCCGCCAAGTTCAACTTGGTTCACACTAATATGTAATAAAGCCCCACTAACCAGGGGAATATTGGGGGAACTGTACGCTATATCCAACTCTAATGACATGGCTAGCAAGCCCAAGCATGTTAAGCAATGGGAACAGGATATGGGAGTAGAATGGGACATGAGTAGGTGGTCCAAAATTAGCCTGGAACTGACAAAAGGCTCCAGATACTTTAGCCATATGGAAACATCAGCCAAAGTTTTATTTAGAACCTATTACACGCCAGATAGGCTACACAAAATGGACCCTAATATCTCTCCTGAGTGTTTTAGAGGCTGTATCACAGGAGGTTCCTTCCGCCATATTTGGTGGGACTGCCCAATTGCTCAATCATTGTGGCACAAGGTGGCCGAACTGGCCTCTAATACACTTAAAACAAAAATACATCCCGAGATGGGAACATGTCTCCTAGGGCTTCCAGTACCAAACTTACGTATTCACCAAAATAAGTGGCTTCAATTTATCATGTCGGCGGCTAAAAGCAGTCTGGCAGGAAATTGGTGGAAGAATACACTAGATATCCACTCAGTCATTAACAAAATCAACTTTATTATGACATTTGAACATATGACGGCAACTTTAAACGATACGGTGGCTGTTTATAAGGAAATATGGGGTGACTGGAGCGGGACGGAACACTCATTTCAGATACACTGATGGTAGTGCACTGATCGAGAGGGGGAGGCAGATAATAGCTGGTACGGTCCGGGACAGGGCTCTCCATGGTACCTCGTTTGAGGTCGCTGCGGACGTGGACGATAAGAAAGGTAGTAAGCAATTTCTGTAAAACGTAATGTTGAAAGGCACACGTTAATTTGTGTTAAGTTATGTTATATTTTTGTTAGTTAAAATTGTTTTAATTTCTGAAATAAGTAACCATAGCAGGATATCTAGCACTTGCGAGACATAGATAGAGCATTTAAGCACGGGTAACTTACCTAACCTGTTATAGGTTGCATGCATAGACTATCTTAATAATAGAAAAAGGAAAAAGGCGGAGGGTGACACACGGAATTGACATATGTATTTTATCTTGGGCTAGCACAAATGTATACAATGAAAATCATAAAGTGTGGGGGACCTGCGTGTCGCTCCTTGTTTTCAAATGTGCTTGTCTTGTGAATGTGTCAATAAAAACTTTATGAAAAAAAAAAAAACTTTATGAAAAAAAAAAAAGTACAACAATAATGTGTGAATTTAACACATTTTATTGATTAAATAATAAATACATGTAATGTTGTATTTTATACTGTTTCACTTCCCTGGGGGCCATCCTCTGCTTAAGCTGCTCTGACAGTGACTGCAGCGTGTCGCAGAATATGCTCTTCTTCACCTAAAATGGCTGCTGGTGCCACACCTAGCACAATCCCCAGGCTCTTCACCTTCAAACTAGGTTTAATAGGAGTAAACTTTAGGCTGATTTTCTTTTACTGATTTGGAAGAGCATGGTTATTATAAATATGTTGTCTTTTCTGTCCTTTTCTATTTAGGGACAGCATCCCGTCAGAACAGTGGGGCTGAGCTCTATGTCCCAGCACCACCCGGTGGTGCAAAAAATTTACTGCAGGCAGAGAACTAGTTCCACCTCCAATCTGGCTCATAAGCGCGCCGACAGAAGAGGCCGAGTGCCCGCGCCGAACATAGCAATGGCCTCGCTGTCGACTCAGCACCGCTCGAGTTGCACCACGTCGGATGTGGAAATAGTTATTTGCCCGCAGAGCTCAACCCCACTGTTCTGACTGGATGAGGTCCAATCATTGAACTCAATCATTGAAATACTTCTCATTCTCTGATCATTTTAAGGTTTATAGTAGTAAAATTTAGGCGGCTTTTCATTTACACAACATTACTAATTTAAGAAAATAACAATTATAATAATCATGATCGTTCAATTTCCAAATCAGTTAATTAGCAGATTTTTACACAACATTTCTCATTCCAGAAAAGAACAATTATAATAATCAGGATCTTTCAATGTGCAAAGTTAATTAGCAGATAACAGTGAAGAAGCCTCGCGGCAGCAGTGTGCTTGTGTGCATCAGTGCACCTCTGTATCACCCCTAGCAATGAAGAGCCTCTCCCTTATGTAGCATGGCCCGCGGCGTCCCCCTTGTGCGCAACAGCGTATCGCTGTCACCCCTGCCGGCCTCTTCATATACATATTTTTCCCATAGATATTTAGAGGTAAAACTATCCAGAACTATCACTTGCACCCAATTCTGCTCATATGGGGCTTATCCTTAACACTATCGGGTTCTAGGAGGTACATTTTTCACTGACCATATAGAACAACATCTAGTGACCCATTCAGTGTTCCAGGGACAGCAGGAAGTCCAGTGCCCTGTGGAGTACTAGTGGGGAATGAAGGGAGGGAATGAAGGGAGGGCCTGATAGTTGCTACACGACAATTACAGTCCACTGGGTGCCTTTGACCGGCTATGCGACCTCTACTCGCCACTTAGCCACAATGGTAGCCCCAGGTCTCAGCCTAATAGGTGTAACCCAGGCTCCATACTATTCTTTATAGACTGTATGTGCCCCTTTGCATTTCCAGCACTAGCTTCTGATTGGTGCAGAGCTGAGTGAGCCCACCAATGACAACAGCGGTTACTCAGGGATTGGTTCAGAAGCCAGAGAGAGAGAGAAGTTTGAAGTTCTACTATTGCTGTTAACTTTGCACTATTTGATTAATTAATGTGAATAATTTATCTAACCCCATTTTGTTGTTCCCATATAAATATGAGTTTGAAAAATAGAGTGATATACCCTGTTGGAGATACATCTGAGGACTGTGTGTATCTATATTGGGGTGAAAATTGGGAGCTTTGTCCTATCCTCTGTGTTTTTCAACCTGACATTCTGGATCCTCCACCCATTGGAGCAGAAGCCTAAATGGAGGATTCCTTACATGCTGGTCAAGCTGGCATAGCTCCTTGAGAGTAGGATATGAGCATTGCTTTCTCAGTGCCAGGAACACCTTAGGATTTGATCATGGATATCTGAAGCCTAGTGAAGTTTTCTTCACCTAACACCAGGCTGCTAATCATGAAAGATTATCAGTAGCACCAGTTGTCCTGTCTAGAGCAATCAGACAGACACTCGCTGATCAATTGTTCTGCTCTTAGGGGTGCACCCTAGAATACCTTCTTCTAATATAGATTTGACCTAGCAGTGTTTCATCATTTACCTTGACTTCTGTATTCTTGACTCCAGGACTTTTTTATGTTTTTTCTATGATCACTTTACAAAAACATCTCGATTCTAAATGTAACAGCAGGTAATATCAATGTTACACCAGGTGGTGGAAGCCCAGTGGCAGAGAGATCCAAAAGCAAAGGTTCAAAATGGGGGGGATCCAGAATCGTAATCACACACAGTCCAAGAGCCAAGGCAGACCACAATCAAAGAAAAAAACATTTACAGTCCACAGGTTCCAGAAGGCAGAGTAAGTCTTGGTTTGTGGTTGAAAGACAGATTGCTATACAACTCTGTAAACCCCTTAGATTCAGCCATTTGAAAGGGGTGTTGATGTTTGGTGAGCAACGTCAGTCTAATGGTAGGATTTTCAGTTTTTCACTGTGTTAAATATATTACTTTTTCTTGCAAGACTAAAGAAATGTTATTGTAATAGTTAATCAGCTTATATTTACTTGGTATCACGGACGATAAAATGGATTGTTATCTGTAGAAGACTGACATTGGTCTTGCTTTTATTCTTTAGAAATAAGCCACGACTTATTGGCCTTTCTGGCATTCTGGATCCTTAAGGGCCTGTAGGCCACCCCAGGCTTGCCTGGGGTTGGAAGGAGGGACCACTTCACATGGCAGGACCGGGTATGGGGAGGAGGTGGCTAGCTGGGGGAGGTGGAGCTATTTATAGGCTGTTGGCACCATTTTTCGCCTGTATGCCCCCAGCTAGCCATTTGAATAGATGCCCACCCACCCATTCCTAAAGTATTGATGTTTAAAGTAATGTATATGTTGTAAATTGTAAAAATAAATAAATAAAAAAAATAAGTATGAATAATGGCAAGTTGTGGATTATTTTGTTTATTGTCTTAAGCACTCGTTGTTGCAGATGTATTATTGAAGTATATATTATATGTTATCAAAAGTTTGTTTATGTTTCTCACATCGCCGGGTGGTGAGGGGAGTCGCAGGTAGAGTGGTAAAATGGGTGAGATGCTACCCTACGGTGGTACAGATGTTCCAACACAGTAGGCCCTGGATGAGGCTTCAGGGCGTACTGTCCCTGGCCAGGCTCCTCCCCTCGTGAATATGTTGATTTATTTATTGTTATGGTTATTACGTCATGTTGCGTCTACCAATAAAAGCTGTGGCCAGTTATCTCCCAAGAAGTGGTCTGTGTCTAATCTTTATATTTATGGTGTTTGGGTATAGATTCTTATGTGCACATACCAACTGGGCCTTGCTTAGGTCATGATCCTGATGGACCTATAGGCTTCATAACAGTGAGTAACTTTAACTAGCTGGGTGTGTTAAATCCCATGAGATGAACTGAGTCTGGGCAATTGGAGATTAAGGCCCCTTGCTTCCTGAGGTTTCTGTATGGTTGTCACATTGTGAAGAAATGTTCACTTGAATTAATGGATATACACTATTGTACAAATAAATGAAACCAAAGAAAATGCCAATTTTATCTATTGATGGGAAATGTATTCACCACTTCCTTTATTCTAGAAATGTAGACTAACAAGAAGTTTCAGATATGAAGCAAGGCTAGTATAAAATTGTGGATGCAACTCAAATTACTAATATCCACATTCGTAGATGAGATCAAATTAGAAGTGAGACAGAAAAAAATGATTAAACTTCTAGTTTCATGAGAAAATCTTGCAGCTTTGCAAATTTGGGCCATCCTGTGCAAGGTAGGTGGCAGAGTGGCACAGAGTGTGGTTAACCATCACATAAATTATTAAAGACCCTACAGCTTATGAGTCAACGCTGAGGAAAGTTTAAAAAAACATTCAGTAGAGGATATGAAATAAAAGCCAATTCTCATTATACATACACTTCTTGAACATTTAAAAAACAAATCACAGTGTCTTACTGAATCACTCTTTCTAAGGGACAGGAAAACATGAGCCAAACTTTAAGGTATTGCATAAATTATACTGCAATCAATTTTATTTAATTTATTACTTGCGGTAAAATGTAACAAACAAAAAGAATATCAAATCAAAGATAAATAACAAGCTTAGAGAAGATGTCATGATTTAAGCAATTGATTGATTTACTATTGAGTGGATAAAGTAATGGGGAGGATTTACTAAAGCAACATGGGTGCACTCATGTGAGTGATACAGCATCTCAGATTAACATTTCTGCATTTACTAAACACAAATCTTGCTATTAACTACCAGTGATGCTGTTATTAAGTATTGCATGTTTCAACTTCCTGATACCAGTATATTTTACTTTCAAATAACATTTTATTACCATTATTCAGCCATTAACAAACATAAACAAACACAACAGGAAATTTACATCAACAAAACTGACACTTACAGTACAGTAAACTAATCCCAGTTTATAGAAATATAAAATATTAATAGAAATTATTAATTGTATTATTTATTTAGCTACATATTTATTTATATAAATAATATACATATATATGTATACATTTTTATTAACTACAATTTTGTAAGAATGACAGACAGACTCACATTATAGATAACAGTGATTATTTTGTGGTGCTGATGTTATAATTTTGCCAGGTTTCTTGTTATTATTCGTCAATAATGACGTTGTCCCAACCTTTGCATCTTTGCCAACCACTATTTCGAGGGTGGATCCATAATGCCACAGCAAGTATTACCGTGCCTCATCGCGGACCTAATTATCATACCTGTGTTTTAATAAATCACACACAAGCGTGAGTAGTGCTTATGCGCATTGTGCCGCGGTAGACCGGGGCATAACATGCTTCTTGTTTGAAAATGCACCCAATGTGTATATACATCTTACTTTAAAGTTAGTCTAAGTAGCATGTACAAGGAATGTATTATTCCTCCTACAATAAAGGACTTTAAGAAAATTAAAGGTACACATAGAGATATATCAGGAAAGATATAGGTATTTTTTTAATTTTTTTAAAGGTGA
This sequence comes from Discoglossus pictus, assembly GCA_027410445.1. Lineage (NCBI taxonomy): Eukaryota > Metazoa > Chordata > Amphibia > Anura > Alytidae > Discoglossus > Discoglossus pictus. Next base: position 18,978,983 of record CM050168.1, read on the forward strand.
AACTAACCGTGTTGGCTTAACAAAGTACCTTTAAGAAGTAGTTCTGCTAATTATACTGATCCAATAGAAATGTGTGTGAAAATAGTTAATTTAGTTGAAGCCTTTCAATTCCATTAGATGATTTTTTTTAGAAAGCTGAAGAATCTTTTTAACCAAATAAGTTTGAAATGTGATATAGTCAAAACTAGGTTTTGTTCTTTAAAGTCATATTTATAAACCATAACTTTTTTTTTTACCTGGTACCAGAGATAGATGATCTATTGTTCGCCTTTATATCACTCTATATTAGCGGTTCACAACTCATTTTTTCCCAGGACAAACTAGGGTCTATGAAAAAAATAAACTTCTAAACATGTTCATGGCTTACACAGCTACTAATGTTGTTACTTTGCAACATATTTCATATGTATATGCACTTTTTTGAGCTACAGTGGTGCTTTAAAAATATGTATGTACTAGAACTCGAGGATTTAACAACATTTTATAATATCGCTGTTCTTACATTTTTACTCAGTTTGATAAATTTCCTCCTACAAATTTTGTCATGTACGGAAACAAAAAGCATTGAGTACATTTACATGTCTAAACCAGAGACCCGCTAAGGATTCTGGGTTGTGATATGCAAATGAGGCAAAATATACTACTATCATACTATCATCTCCTTACTACCTTTCATCACTTAGAGATCTACCACTAGGTCTCTTTACAAACTGTTCTAAAGCACTTTAGACCTGTTTCCCATCCAGAGCTTCGCCTACCCCTGATGACTTTACATGGTGGACACAAGAGTCCCTATTCAATTGCAAGCCCACAGTTGACTTTATACCGGCTGTAAGTCTGCTGTCTTGAAATCTGAAACAGTTACAGAGCCATTCAATTGAACAAGCCCGCAGATACCTGGCCGAAAGCCTAAACCGTAAACCATGCACCTGTATGTAGCATTTCAGAGCATGATCATGAACAATTAAGCAAGGCCGTAACTACCGATTTAGAAACAGCCAATAGTAAACGAGACTGTCATCATGACATCAGTAAAACATGGAGGTTAAATCAATAAGCATTTAGATATCCTTTATGGGATCGGACTCACAATCCGGCAATGTACAAAACAATAAAAATTAATCACGATAGTGTTCTAGTCCATGTGGGTAGCCTGATTACCGAGATTGATATAATACGGAAATGAAACATAAAAAAAAAACATATTTAATTGCAGATTCAAGCTTGAGACTGTTGTGCAATTCATTCTAACGACTTTCATCGCTTATCGCTTCCCCATCTTTTAATTAGCAGTATTGATTTTTTATTTGTATTTACAGTGCTACGATCAGGTGTTTAACCCCCTTGCGGGTCCTATCTGTTACTCGTAGGATTTTCATCTACATTTGCCATTAATGGGTGTTAAAACAATTGCTGGCTTGAGGAGTTGCAGCAATTGAATAGCGATTTGCGATTGTAACATTTACGGGCTTGAAAGATCAAAGGCTTAGATGGGTCGCAGTTATGACTTTGACAACCGCAAGAATTTTCAGCCTGTAACCTGCAAATAGTTTGCGGGTACCTAAAAGACGCCAATTGAATAGCAAATTAGTTTACAGGCTACATTACGGGCTCCAGGAACTAACAATTGCTCAACTGAATAAGGGCCAAGGAGATAAACTTGAGGCTTAAAATTTAATGTTCGAAAGTATGTTTAATTTTGAACTTAACTTTTTTAAATTATTGAATAGGATTTTTTAAATGATGTATGGCTAAATGTCTAGCTAGTTTTAGTTTTCTAAACTTCAATTCAATAGTTATCCTTGCAAAAATACATATAATATATAAGAAATGAGTGAGTCTGGAGTCGTCTGTATCCCTTCAACAGAGTAATATATAAAACCCGTTGCTGATTCTGGCACGCTTGATGTTGATAAACTTATGTTACTAAATACAGTGTCTACAGGTTGCCTATTTCTCAGTCATACATTCCACAAATGACATAAAATGGAGATAGCTCCTTTTTTGGGAGGGTCAGATCACGTCTTAATCCATTTCCCCTTCTGGGACCTTTATTTTCTCTTTCAGTAAATGTAATGTGCATATTTGTGCATCACATGCTTTCCAGGGAAAGTATTTTGAAGTGGTGCTATTCTTGAAACCACCTTTGCTTTCCAATAAAAATGTACACAAGTCTTGTATAAGGAACTGAAGTGAGTTATAATTCAAGTAAATTGTTTCCATACTGCAGGAACACAAGGAATGACAAAGATCCTAAACTGCATTGTATCTGTCAAAACTCATGGATCTTGATACATTTTATTCCCCTGGTGAGTGCACTTAGTACACATTCTCAAGTAAGGATCTTCAACCTAAGCCTCTACAGCCAGACAATGGCTTCTATCTCATGGCTCTCATAAGAACTCACTCTTCAACCCTGGATAAGCAGACACTTTCATCTTGATTGAAGAATCCACCCTCTTCTCCATAGGTCTTCTCTTCAGCCTGCGGAAATGGGCTTCTGCCTAATAAAAATGCTGCACTATAAAAAAAAAATTGTAGCTGTTCTAAGGCTCAAAATCAGAAATGCTTCTGTAAGTCCCACTCCCATCTCTTGTCACTCTCTCTCCCTCTTCTAATGGCTGCTGCAAATACATCCCCTAACCAGGGCCCCTCACTCATTTCCACCTGCTGCCAGCCACATACAACCCCCAGGGTATCTAACACCCTAAACACCCATTTCTTAATCCCCATTGTGTATGTTGCCCTCTGGGATGCAAGGTCTGTTTGCAACAAACTTACTTTCATTCATGACCTATTTATTTCTCACTCCCTCAATCTACTGTCTATCACTGAAACCTGGCTCACACCCTCTGACCCTGTCTCCCCTGCTGCACTCTTATATGGTAGCCTACACTTCAGTCACATTCCTATACCTGGGAACAAGCTACGTGAATGTGTGCGCATACTACTTTCCACGCACTGTACTTTCCACTGCATACTAATAGTCCTCTCCCTTCGTTTCTCTTCTTTAGAAGTCTACACTGCCCAACTCTTCTCACCCATCTCTCTGCGGGTAGCTGTAATCTATTACCCACCCCGACCACCCACGCAATTTTTGGATCATTTTGTCAGCTGATTCCCTCACTTTCTCTCCTCCAACGTACCTTCACTTATTCTAGGAGATTTACTTTCATTCACCTCTTCCATCGGTCTCACAATGTATAGAGTCCCCAACTCATCCCTTGACCTTATTTTTACCAATCTCTGCACAACCTCCAACCTTGTCATTACCTCACTCCCTCTATCTGACCACCACTTACTTACCTGCAAGCTCACCACACCTCCTACGCACTGCCCTTCTTCACTCCTTGCCCCCAAAACTCACTGAAACCTGCGAGCACTCAACCCTCAACACCTTTCCCTTGTGCTACAACATCTTCTCTGTCCCCTCACCTCCCTCACCTGCCCTAGCACTGCCTCACAATACAAGATGACTCTATATTCCACACTTGACACCCTGGGCCCCACAATCACAGGCAAATGCCCTCACTCTCATCCTCAACCATGGCATACTAAACTAACATGCTATATCCAGAGGTGTTCTGGCACTGCCGAACGACAATGGAGAAAATCTTGCACCTCTGCTGACTTCCTCCAATACAACTTTATTTTGCGCTCCCACTTATCTGCCCTTACCAAACAACACTACTGCTCATCTTTAATATCAAATCTATATCAAATCTATCCTCCAATCCCAAACGTTTGCTTGCCAGTTGCCACATTCAACACTCTTATCTGCCCCTTCCTGTCTCACAGCTGAAGACTTTGCCACCCACTTTAAAAATAAAATTTGATCATCTGAATCAAACTCTCCTCTCAGCTTGGTCCTAACTTAGTCTCCTCTCAACAAACCAACAACTACCAGCCTTTATCCTTCCCAATTCCCACATCTATCATGTACTCGTTTGACCCTGTAACGGTGAATGAGGTCTCTAGTCTACTTTCATTCACTCGCCTTACAACTTCTCCACGTGACCCCATTCCTTCACAACTTATTCCTCCCCTCACTACCACACCTATCCCTGCCCTCACACATATTTTCAACCTTTTTCTTAACACTGGTAAGTTTCCTTCTTCTTTAAAACAAACCATAACTACACCCATTCTTAAGAATCCCAAATGTTACTCAGCCTCTCTGTGTAACTATCACCCTATCTCTCTACTTCTCCTGGCGTCAAAACTGCTTGAGCGTTTTGTTTATAACTGCCTTAACCAATTTATTTCCTCCAACTCCCTCCTTGACCCCTTCCAATCTGGCTTCTGACACTTCTTTATCCTAATTCTTCTGGATCTCTCTGCTGCCTTTGACACTGTTGACTATCCACTTCTTATCCAAATTGTCTGCTCTCTTGGCATCTGTGACACAACTCTCTCATGGCCTTGCCCTCTTACTGTTTGTGTACCCCAGGGTTCAATTCTTGGCCCCCTCCTTTTCTCCTTATATACTTTTGCTTTTGTACCCTAATACAATTAGTTAGATTTCAATATCATCTATATGCAGATGACACTCAAATCTACCTCTAAGCACCAGATCTATCCCCCTCTATCCTAGCACAAGTGGCCAACTGTCTCTCTAGTACATTCTCCTGGATGTCCGCCCGTCAACTTAAACTTAAACATGTCAAAGACTGTGCTCCTAACCTTCCCAACCTTTACCACAACTTCTACTCCACATATATGTCTCACTGTTGACAATGCCATGAGTTGGACCCCTCTTTCATTCCTCACATAAATCAATAGCAAAATCTTTTTTTTTCACCTAGACAACATTGCCAAAATATGTCACTATCTTACACAAAACACAACTAAAATCCTAATCCACTCTCTCATCATATCCCATCTGACTATTGCAACTCTCTCCTTGTTGGCCTCCCCATCACCTGTCTCTCTCCACTGCAATCCAAAATAAACACATCCACTAGACCAGGGGTGGGCAATTAAATTTCCCAAAGGGGCCACATAAGGAACTGGGACTGTTGTGGAGTGTCGAATCCCCCCCCCCCCCCCCCATACGAACATTATATATATATATATATATATATATATATATCCTCTCTCTCTCTCCTTTCCTTCTTTCTCCCTCTCTCCCCCTCTCATTGTTTTCTCTCTCTCTTCCTATAGCTACCCTCCACCTCTCTCCCCCTCTTTATGTGTGTCTCTCTCTCACAGCCACTCTCGTTCTCCCCTCACTTTCCCTCCCTCTCTCTTTCCTCGTCTCTCCCCCTCCCTCTTTCACTCTATCTCTCTCCTAAATTTGTCTCTATCTCCCTCTCTCTCCCCTCTCCTTTTCTCTCTATCTCCCCCTCTATCTCTCTCACCCTTCTTTTCCCTCTTTCTGTCTCTCCCCCCACTCTTTGTCTCCCTCTCTATTTCTCTCTCCTCCTCACTGTCTCCCTCTCGCGTTCTTTCTCTACCTCTTTCTCCGTGTCTCTCTCATTTCCACTCTCTTTCTACCTCTCTACCCTCACACTTTCTCTCTCTTTGTCTCCCTCTCTTCCTCTCCCATTTCTCCCTCTCCCCCCTCTTTCTCTCTCTCCTCTCTCCAACCCGTCTCTCCCTTTCTCTCTACCCTCTCTCTTTCTCTCACTTTCTGTCTCTCTTCCCACTCTTTGTCTCCCTCCCTATTTCTCTGCCCCCTCTCACACCCTTTCTTCTCTCTCCTTTTCTCTCCATATCCTATCTCTTTCTCTCCCTTTCTCTCTCCCCCCCCCCTCTTTCCCTCCCTCTCGCCCTCTTTCTCTCTCTCCCCCTTTCTCTCCCATTACCCATCTTTCTTTTTCCCTCTCTCTTCCCACTCATTGTCTCCCTCCCTAGCTCTTTTTATACCCCCTCTCTTTCTGTCTCTCTTTCTCTCTCCCTCCTTGTTCTTTCTCCTCATTTTCTCCCCCCTCTCTCTTTCCCCCTCATTTTCTCACTCCCTCCCCCCCCCTCTCTACCTCTTTTTCTGTATCTCCCTCTCTATCTATTTCTTCCTTTCTGTCTCTCCCCCCTCTGTCTCCCTCTACCTGTCTCTCCCTCTTTTTCTCTCTCCCCTTTTGCTTTGTCTCTGTCTCTTTCTTTTTCCCCCATTCCCCTCTCCCTTTATCCCCTCTCTTTGTCTCCCTCACTCTTGTGACGAAGTGCCCTTCGCCACTTTGTCTTGGAGAGGACTGTTTGCCAGCCTCCTGCCCTGCGACTATGGCCCTGGTACATATTGCCCTTCAAACACAGTATTCTGCCATACCAGAGTGTATGTCACTCATTCTGGCCCTTTACATACAGGGGGGTCATTCAGTACTTGCCCTGTGTGAACCATGATACCACAGATAGCTATGCCATGGAGCCCATTCATATAATGAAAGACTATGGGAAAGACTTTAGCTACATGGCAATTGAACTGTGTGAAGATGATCTGAGCGCTATTCGGTAGTTTTGTGCGCTCAGATCCCAGCTGTAACGGAACCCATCACTGTTTTACCCTGTTTATGGTTATTTAATTCTTGGTTAAAATATGATCCTAGTAATATACTGTATGTATGTTGGTTTATGCTCTGCAGAATATTGGCCCCAGGCTAGTGCAGACCTTGGCAGGAGAGATAATCCTGTTACAGATAAGGGAGTCGATTGTATAAAGTGTTTTCATTCTCAGATAAGAACAAAGAAGGCTGATTTAATCATTGTCTGGTTATATCAAGTTGCCTCAGGGAGGGGTGACCACACCTATTGTCCTATATGTGTATTGTGTGGGGGATATGTGAAATGTCTGTGTGTTATGTGAAAAACATACTTTTACTAACTTTTGAACCCCTGGTCTGATTCATGCCATTTTTTAATATGGTGTTCCCCTGGGTGAGAGATATTGAACGGTGCTGGACTTAAAGGTGTACCCCCTGTTTTTGGGGTACATCCAGAATGTGGTTAAAATTGTGTCTGTTTTAATTGTGTTACCTGTTATCTGAGGGGAGGAGACGTGGGGGTTGAACCATGTATCTAATTGGCTGTGATAATTATGTGGGTGTAGCCCTTCAGAGGGCACCATTGCATAAAATGAGATCCCCTGTCATTAAAGAATAGTTCTACTTGACCCTTCAAAACGTAGTCTCATCTCGTTATTGGAGGGGATCGCTATATCATACTGGGGATGGCTATGCTTTTGCATACTCCCTTGAGCTGTAACTACTGAACGCTTGTTCCTGATGTGTCCTCCTTGGAGGAGAGGTCTTCCCCACACGGTCCTGGATGCTGGAGATTCATACAGGGTGGAAGGAAGACGGCGCGGCTACAGCTAAACTACGGTGGTTGTGGAGTCTGTGGTGGTTGAGGTGTCCGGTGCGCTGCTTGTAGGCCTCGGCGCAAACTAGGGCACGTCCATCAACGGAGGTACCCGGTCGGGGTGCCAGTAGATCCGTTACACCTCTCTCTTTCTTTCTCTCCCTCTTTATCCCTCATCCCTTTCTCTTTTCACTCTCTCATCCCTCCCTTTTGTCTCTATATCTTCTCTTTCTCTCTCTCCCCTTTCTCTCCCACTCTCCTCTATTTCTCTCCCCATGTCCTCTCTCTCCTCTCTTTTCCCTCTCTTTCTCTATCCCCTTTCATTTTCTCTATTCCATCTCTTTCTCTCCCTTTCTCTCGCCCCTTTCTCCCCCACTCACTCTCTCTCTGCCCTCTTTCTCCCTCCCTCCCTTTATCTCTCCCCCCTTTCTACTCCCATTCCCCCTCTCTTTCTCTCTCTCCCATCTTTTTCTCTCCAACCATTTCTCCCCCACTCACACTGCCCTCTTTCTCTCCCTCTCTCTTCTCCCTCTTTCTCTCTCCTTTTTTTCTTTCCCTCCCTCTCTCTTTCTGCTGCTCTCTTTCTTTCTCTCACTCCCTCTTCCTGTCTCTCTGTGTCTCTCTCCTTTCCTCTATCTCTACTGTACTTCTAGCGGTGGGAGGAAACTGGGGGCATTTTTGCCGCCCCCAAGAAGGTGCCACCCGGGGCGGTCCGCCCCTGGTGCCACCCCCTTGCTACGCTACTAAGCACAAGGGAGAGTGGAAGCAGCAGGAACGGCACAGCCGGGACATGGAGTGACGGAGGTTGGGTAGCTCCGCTCGGTCACCTCTGCCCTGGCAATGAGAGCCAAAGGGCCGGATGTGGTCCGCGGGCTGTACAATGCCCAGGTCTGCACTAGACTCATCTACTAAACTCAACGTTCAGGGTTTGCAGCACCTCTTTGTCATTCACTCCACTGCCTTCCCATAGTCTTCAGAATAACATTTTAAATCATGAACCTAAACTATAATTCCCTCAACAAAAAGACACCCCTTATACCTCTTCTCTCATCTCCAAATACACTCCCAACAGCCCTCTTTGCTCTGCCAATGACCTTCTTCTTTCCTCCTTACTTATCACCACCTCTCACTCTAATCTTCAGGACTTTTCTCATGTTGCCCCTATTCTTTGGAACTCCTTGCTCCACTAGACTAGCCTCCTGCCCGAAATCCTTCAAACACTCACTAAAAACTCATCAGTTTAAAGAAGCTTATCACCATTGGCCTTAATATGCACATCACATCTATTATCCTTCTATACCTCTCCCATACCCTTCAGATTGTAAGTTTGCAAGTTTTCAATCTTGCTACATGCTTTAAAAGCACTGTGTACGTTTGGTTTTAAACTCAAAGACAAGGCCCTCCATTTTGCATTGCGTTAATATTGTTATTGTTTTGACTTGAACTTACCCCTGTATATCGCTATGGAATATGTTGGAGCATTACAAATAAAGGAAGTTTAATTGCTCTCTGTCAGCCAATGAAATCTGAAGTCTAAAGTAAGCTCTCTGCATTTCCTGTTAGTTTCCATAAAGTTTAAACAGATTTTACTTAATATTTTTTCCATACGAAAACAACAACTTTTGTAATGTTTAAAGTGTGTTCTTAAATGCTTAAAGAAAAAAAAGTTGCATATTTTTAGGGCCTGAACAAAGACTGCCTCATCTTTTTCCAATCAGCTATACATTGAAATCATTGCCAGTTTGTTTCTTATCTTCGTGTTCTCTACAACAAACTTCCATCGCCTATAAAACTTCATGGAGAAATAAAAGACAATACAGACAAGCAAAGTAATATGTCTATACCTTTTAAATTTCTCACAGAGCAATTTAATATTTGTTATTATTGGAAACTTAGAGTAAAAAAGAGTAAATTATGCTATAAATAAACATGTCAAAACAATTAGATTATTTTAATAAAATTACCCATTATCAAGCTTAATATGAATAAATGAATAAGCTGTTTTAATGTTGAGCTGCTAGCTGAGCATGATTCTAAGAAAATAAGTTCTTAGAAGCCATAAACGTTTCACTTCAATATGTCTCTGATTTAGAAAACTGCAGACTCATTGTACAATGACATATGTGGTGTAAGGAAAATTAACAGTTTGTTGTATGAAATACTAAATCCAGTTACGCAGAAAGATGGATTACAAATCTACTACTATCCTTGACCCTATTGACTGCACCACACCAGGCACATCTATTGTTATGTCTCTGGTTGTGCTTATCCATATGGTTTCTTGGCCAAGGCACTGGAATGGGTTGCTCTGTCCTTCTCCAGTGAACCACAATTTGTCTGGCCTCTCTGCTATGATCTGCACATCTTGAGTGACCCTACATGGTATAGCTCACAGCTTAATTGAATTACACAAGCCCCTTTTCCCCCGACAAGGTCAATTTCCCCAAGCCCACAAATGTATTCACACCCGTAAATGGCAAATGAAGGAGAAAATCCTACGACTGCTAGAGAGGACCCGCAAAGGGGTTAAACACCTATTCGTTGCACTGTAAAAGCAAATAAAAAATCAACACTGCACTTTAAATAACAGGAAAAGCGATGATAGACATTAGAATGAACTGCACAACATTCTCAAGCTCGTAAATCGGCAGGAATTTAACTTTATTTTTCATTTTGGGGTTATATCATTTCGGATATTAATGAGTTAATATATATCAGGCCACCCACATGGACTAGAACAGTATTGGCATTCATTTTCATAATTCTTTATTTTGTGGGTTTGCAAATCTGATCGCATATTGGACCCCCAAACTGATTGACATGTAACCTCCATGTTTTACTGCAGTAATAATGACCTATGTCTTATTTTTTATTCACTAATTTTAAATGGGAGGTTACGGGCTTGCTTAATTGAACATGTTCTCGCCCTGAACTGCTACAAAGCAGTGCATGGTTTACGGTTTCGGCTTAGGGACAGTAACTTGCAGGCTTGAGCAATTGGATAGCATCACAATTGGAGACGAACGGGAGCCTGCAATACAACCACAGACATTCGGCCATCTGCGATCGAGTTGTGGGCTTGAAATTGAATATGGCCCTTAGCGTTTAAAATATGCGATCAGACTTACAATTCGGTAATGTACAAAAAATTAAAAATGAATGAAAACATTTTTATAGTCCATGTGGGTGGCCTGATATGTATTAACTCATTGATTCCCGAGATTGATATGACACAGAAATGAAGTAAATTTTTTTATTGCAGATTTGCAAACTTGAGACTGTTGTGCAATTAATTCTAATGTAATTCATCACTTTGGTCATCTTTTAAAGTGCAGTATTGATGTTTTTATTTGTATTTACAGTGCTATGAACAGGTGTTTACCCCCTTGTGAGTCCTATCTGGTACTCATAGGATTTCCTTATACATTTGCCGCTTAGGGGTGTGAAAACATTTGCGGGCTTGAGGGATTGTAGTAATTGAATAGCGATTTGCGATTTTAGGGATTGTAACTTTTGCGGACTTGAAAGATCAAAAGCTTAGATGGGATGTAAGTTACGGTTTTGACAACCGTAGGGATTTTCAGCCTGTAACCCATAGATCATTTGAGGTTCGTTAAAAGACGCCAATTCAATAGCAAATTAGTTTACGGGCTCCATTACAGGCTCCAGTAACTTACAACTGCTTAATTCAATAGGGGTCTGTGTCAAAAATTTAAGTTAACTTATTACATGGTATTAAATTGCCGGTGTTTAAGCATTAAACCCTGGGGCTTGGTAATAATCAGGTGTGACTTAGCATTAGTTGGATGGCAGCGTTTAAATGCAGGTATTTGTAATTGACAGTGTAATTTAGTTGATTGTCCTTTAGTATTTTTATATAGGGCTGAGTTAACCATTAAAAAGGTTTATTTTGTGTTTTAGGATGTGTAGGTTTTAGTTTAATGTTTATAATGATCAGGAAAATACTTCTTAAGGCTATTTTGTTTTCTCCTATTGAGATACTCGTAGCTCCTGAAGTGTATTGTAATCGTTCTCATAAGGGTTTTATTTGACCTTTAGGTAAAATCCCCCATAGCAGCATGGGAAAGTTTATGTATGTACAGTATATGTAGAGAAGTAATAGTTTACTCATAATAATTTTCTGTGGTTGGAATGTAATAGCTACATTAGGCTTACGTAAACTTGTAATAGAGCCCTTTATTGCAAAGCTACAGTTCCAGAGCTGTAAAAGTATGTTTCAATCATTGTTATGCAAAATATTTTTTAGGAAGTTTAGAAATACACTTATAAATACATAGAAACAAATATTGGCCTTCCACGTGAGCCACGGCCAAAGTTAATACCATAGTGCTCTAAATATATTCAGGGGTAAGCTGCTGATTCTCTCTTTATACCACACTCCAGAGTAAATTTGCACAGTCCACTTTCTGTGTGAAATTCACTAATCCATTGCATGGATCTGTGGTGTGCAGTGAAGCATCTGAAGCATCTTAAACATGCATCTTAGCTCATCACATTACTCACAAAGGCCAGATTTCTAGTAAATACATATCCCATATCAAAAAATAGCTACCCATGCCCGAGTATGGGCATCTGAAGCATCTTAAACATGCATCTTAGCTCATCATAGTACTCACAAAGGCCAGATTTCTAGTAAACACCTATCCCATATCAAAAGATAGCTACCCATGGCCGAGTATGGGCATTTTATTGTCCTAATTCAATATTGATTACTTTTTCCATTCCAAATAAATAAATTGTGTTGCTCTGTATGATAATGTTTGGCTCAGAGTGCTTGATAAGAGTGGGAAATGGGTCCAACTGCTAGATAACATCGGGGGGGTTCTGGCCACTGCAAAGATAGACAAGCAGACTGTTATCCTAAGTAGCACATCAAAGGACTGCATTAATTTGCATTAACTGCTCATTTGAACATAACTGCAGCAACAACAACAGTTACAGCAAGGAGCTGCTAGATGGCGCTGCCAAAATTCTACACAGTTTGAGAGCTTGCACAATTTCCACACTTAAACCATTATACTAACCCTAAAGCTATGACATCAGCAGCAAAATCTTCACAGCAACATCTAGCAGATGCTCACCTCCACGGCAGCTGCCTGTGAAAGTGGGGTGCTGGAGTACTCATAAAAGGAAAGGACTGAAATGCCCAGTCTTTGTGTGTCAAATGGTATATTGTCTAGCAATAGCAACTATTATATAGAATCTTGCTAGCTGACTCAAGGAGCCCCAAACATCACCAGTATGTACTCTTATAAGCTTGATAATTTTACATTACTGAAATTAACCACAAAACAATGATATTTGAAACAATGTTGTACATTTTATAAACTTTACATATTGTGAAATATTAAATGTTTAAAAACAAATTTCCATCAACACCTATCACATATTATAATTGTTCAAATACGATTCGTCGTCACGCTGTGTTGCGTAGTGCGTATGACTTAGCGATGAGCGCCGCAGCGAGGCGAGCCGTTAAATCATACCACTTTGCCGATCGTACGACTTTGCGATGAGCGCCGCAGGGGCTCATCGCCCGGCGAGCCTCGCACAGCAAGGCGAGCCGTTAAATTGTAGCACTTTGGCAATGAGCGCCGCAGGAGCTCATTGCAGGCGAGCCTCGCACAGCGAGCCGAGACGTTAAATCGTAGCACTTTGGCAATGAGCGCCGCATAGCGAGGCGAGCCGCTAAACCGTAGCACTTAGAAAAAAAATACGAGATGAAAACAATTACGAGATAAGCGGCGGAACCAAAACAATAAAAAAAACACTAAATACACACTAAAAAATAAAAAAAAGGTCACTTACAGCATGGGGAACCAGGCAGGACGTCGGGAGTGAGTTGGAACTCCAATTTACATCGATTTAGACGAGTTACAAAGATCGAAAATCGGCTAAGCGAGAAAAAAATGGCCGCCGAAAAAAATGAAAACGAGGCTATACTACTACGAACTGCGTAAAACACAACCACAGACGTATGTGTTTGAAAAACAACGAGATAAAGGATGCGGATTAACCGCGCAATGAGTAAAAAGACAGTAGCGAGTACATTTTACGAAACGCAATTACAGATTTACGCATTAACACAGATTTAACGACTTTGTCTCGCGCAACATCGGATTTCCTGCCTAAAACAACACATTTGATGAAATATAAGTTGAAAGTTACAAAAATAAATAGTTCAAAATAAAAAATGTGTATTTATTTTAAGAAAAAAAAAAGGGACAAATGTAGCTGAGTCATGTTGTGTGGCAAACAAATTTCACAACATTCCGTTTTACCATATTTACTGTTAAACCGTAGTACTTTAGCGGGCTTAGCGATGAGCGCCGCAGGCGATCATCGACCGGGGAGCCTCGTGCAGCGAGGTGAGCCGTTAAACCGTAGTACTTTGGCAATGAGCGCCGCAGAAAAAATGGCAGACGAGCAAACGAAAACGAGGCTACAGCACTATAACCACGGAAAACACGTACAGATAATCCGCTAAGACGCATACCACACATTATCCGCCATTTTAGGATAATGCAGAAGTACACAGCTACGTTAACGGTTTCGGCTCGCGCACGCACACTATTACACTGCACACGTTCATCACGCTTACACAGCACCTCCACACCACTAATGCTGCTGCAACATCAACACAGATTGCAGCTCTTCAACACAATGCATAAAAATACGTATATTCATTTAATAATTTGAATTCTATATTTCAGTAGTACACACAAAACAACATTAGCTACCTTACAATTCCATATGTATATTAATAACTAAACAACTTTAAAAACATACAAATCTCATTGCCGTCATTTTTTGACGGGCAATACGCTAGTATTTTATATTAATAATAACAACTAGAGTAGATTTGCTATCTTTGTAAAAGTTATGAAACTTGCCTATTTTGGATGTTACTATTCTATATTTGAGGAGAGAGGCGTCGCCATTAGTAAAACAAATAAGTTCTGTTATCGATAATTCAAATTATGAGTTGTTCAATCTACAGATCAAGAGCCAATAAAACTACAGCTGCGGTTTTATTTTTATTTTTTTTATTTTTTTGTTGACTTATTTTAATAAACTGCAAAATAAATTACACAAATTACATCTCTGGTGCTGTAAAAATAACAAAACATATAAAAATACCTATAAAATCTTTACACTTGTATCTAACATTTGAACCGTATTCTTGTACCCAGGTTTTTTTCTGTTACATTTGTCATTTTCTTTTAACTTCCTCTGTTCCAAAATACCAAAGATCGCAGATTTGCAAAAATCACAAATTAAGGGTTTATGAACCAGAAATGCAAAATTTAAGACTAAAAGATTTAGGAGAAAAGAATTTGTGTTAAACAAAAAGGACTGTGACACGGGAACTATGATTGTGACACAGGGACCTGATTGTGTCAGGTTGGGTAGAAACAGAACCCCCAGAACTTTGGGACCACAGGCAAGGGATAATCAAATTTTTACAAAAATTTTAAAAAAGTATGTGGAATTTAAAGGGCCGCTGTAGTGCTCGTACAAAAGAACTTCATTAGTTACATTTATCAAATGATAGCCTTAAATGATGGGGGGAAAAAAGAAAAAATCCATGTAGCTTTTAAGACTTACATTTGAATTTTTGTGTTTCAGAACACTTAATCCTCTATCAGGTGTCAAGGAACCGGAAGGGAACCTGCCCTGATTGGAGTCTTTGTCTGTTTCCCGTCTTGCAGTGGCACGTAAACTTATATTATTAGTCAGAAAAAACATTAGGACAGCCTGCCAAACAACCTAATAGGGGTGGAGAAAAGCAGCTCCATGAAACACAAATGTTCAGATGTAGATTTTAGAAGTTACATTAAAAGTAGTTTCTTCACATACTGATTTTATAGCAGTAACTAAACAAATGATTGCATACTGTACGACTACTACCACAGCACTTTAAAGTGACACAACAGAGGCTCCAAATATGGTTTAAAGACATATCTAAGCTTCCTGGTTTATAAGTGCATTAAAAAAAACAAAATAAACTCTTAAAACACTAACCTTGAAGTTAGCAAACAGTTTGGAATTTCTGTTGAAAATTAGGAGTAACACCCCCACCAAACCCAGGCTAAATTAGCAGAATTTGTTTTGGCCAATCAGGTTAGCTGAAACATTTGAATTAAACGATGGGGTTACTCTGGAGTTCCTGTTTGTGCTGCAAAGCAGCCTTGGATATGTACTGTGGCACTATGTTAGGTGCTATGGCAGCAGCACAGCACAAACAGGAAGCAGCAGGGAGTTAAATCCCAAAGGTGACTTGGGGGCTGACACCAGTGCTCTCCTATTGGCTAAAGAAGAAACAGCACGCGAATAATGGGTTAAAATTGATCCCCTAATGCTGCATGATGATTGGGTGGGGATCAGGGGCCTGTGTAGACACCCCTGGTATGTCAACATAATCATTAGAGGGATTTTTGGATATTAATAAAAATAAAATGTTTTAGGAGATGTGTTGCATTCACATAAGCTGCTTTTTGCCTAGGAGTGCAGAAATATATTAATCCATGAAACTTGGATATGCCTTTAAATGTAATCTACATGTAATAACAGGTACTCTCAATGGAATGTTAATTCAGAAAAAAATGCATTTTCTTACAGTAACCTTAAACTGAATTGTGACATTTAGCTATCAATCTGCCGTTCGCATCCTCCCACCAAGAACTGACTGTACATATTATTACCCATTGCCTTCAGAATAAGTCATATGCAAAACAAAAGGCTGCTCATGCTCAGGTTTAAGTAATACGTCTAGTTACTCACTGTAGACTATAGGTTCAGAGCTTCAGGAGGTACTCGGTAATTACTGGCAATAATGGCCTTACTAAACAGACAGTGCAGTCAGTCCCCAGTGGGAGTACCAGGCACACTTATTGACAGCTAAATATTGCAAACTTCAGTGCAGTATTACTGAAAGAAAAGTCATTTTTAAAGAACTGTCACTTAAGTACTGTATTGTTTTCAGCTCTAATTTTCATTTATACCATGTTTGGAACCTCTGCCGTGTCAGGGGCTGGAATTTATATTTCCTGTGCACAAATATCTTAAGATAATGGCACGGAAATATGTTGATGCTTAACAAGATCTATATGTAATACATTTAATAACATGGTACCCAGGAGTCCTGAACCTGTTAATAAACACTACAATTTCTAACCCAGAAAACGAACGTAAATAATAGTCTAATTGGTAAAAATGCTATTTGTGCAAATTTAAGTATTCTTTTAATAACTTTTGGGTCACATTCTTATCAATTACTTTCAAGACATCCTGCAGTCACTACTTATACTTTCCTATCTACAATGCATTGGTTTGCCACAACCCCTAATCTACTGTGGTGAGCGATCTAAAATTTGGGTTATCTTCTTTAAAAATAGGTTTAATTTTTTGCGGAGATTGATATAAGAAGCAATCTCTATGATGTCACTATAAACTAAGTATTTTGACTGGGTAGACTTTTGCGCCGTCTTCCAGCTGACTACAATGTTTGTAAAAGCTAGTGTAAGCCTAATAAACATTGGTGTTACTGCCATGTTTGTGGACTCCATCTTGTTCTGTGTCTCTGCATAATGAGTGTTAATGTAAGTGTCATGACACTAAAGGCAGTTGGGGATGTTCATAAAAAGGAGGTTGTATATGACAAAGCGAAAACAACTCACAGCTCCACCAAACCAGGGGTGGGCAAGTTTGGACCTGGAGGGCCACACACAGGCCTGGATTTGAAGATATCCTTTCTATGCACAGGTAAGTCAATCAGGATGGTTTTAAATTGGTTTTAAACAGCTGCGGTTTTAAATTGCTGTAGTTATATTCCAATATGTTGTTCTTCAGCAGCTCACATCACCACACAGAGAGGTCTTGCAATAAAAAAATACAAGTGCTATAACGTTTACATATACATTAAAAAGGCCAATAAATATACTCCTTAAAAATAGCTAAATTACTTTAGATGGAAAAAAAATATTTGTATTTAAACCACTCCAATCCCATGTTAGCCTAAAAATCTCTCTCTCTCTCTCTCTCTCTCTCTCTCTCTATATATATATACATATATATATATATATATATATATATATATATATATATATATATATATAGATATATATATAGATATAGATATATAGATATATATATCCCATTAAATGACCAGTTTACATAATTATTATAATTACAGGAAATCAGCACTGAAAAGTTGTAGATTTAAACAAAATGGATGGAATGTATTTTTCCTACATATAACAATACTGCCCTCCTGTGTTCACAAACGAAAAGTTATCTGCCATAAAAGCATGATAGAAGGCATGATACTTTAATTCTGTAAAATTATTAACTGAATAAAGAACATAAATAAGATGCATTAGTGATATTTATGATGCTCTGAATGTAGAAATACATTGATTAAAATATTTAACTGATTAGGGGCTTGCCTCTGTCAGCCAATGAGAAGTTTTATACCGGTATAGTTGTCTGTCAAGGAAATATACAGATGTACATGTTAGTTACAATGAAGTTTAGACAGGTTTTACATAATTTATTTCTAGGCAAAACAAAACTTTTGTAATATTTACGGCATGCTATTTTAACTAAATGTAAAAATACAGTAATTGTGTTCCATGTTCCTTTGAAATTCAAAGCTTGTAACACTAGTGTATCCCTATATCTCTGCACTTCTCTCCAAATACACTCCTAAATAATTCCTCTGCATCTTTCACATCTTTAGGACTTATCTTGGGCTGCACCTACTCAGTGGAACTCCTTGTATTGCTTTTATCAAACTGTCTCATTGTTTCAAAATGGCATATTTTCAAAGAAATTAACAATTTTAACATGTGCAATCTGGACACCCTATTGTGCCTGAGTGGCACAAATGCACAGCTTCCTCCTCCACCATACTGTTTGTCCCTACCACTTCTGCTGGAAGGTTGATCCACTTTCTGTAAAATAGCACTTTTGTGCATTATCCCTAAATGTTCCAACTTTAAAAGCTTACCTCTGGTTCTTGTATTCCTTTCTGAAACATTCTTAAAAAGGAACTTTATTCAAGTATATATCTGATGGCTTACAGTCTCTCTCTCTCTTGCTTTCTTTAAAGCCCCCCATGTAAAGGTCATGAAGTCTTACAAACGTAGGTGTCACTATCGTAAATATTATATGGGCCCAGTGATAAACATTTGTATTTTTTGATGCCCAAAAAATTATTGCAATGAGCTGTGCTATACCGTGGCTCTACTCGCTTCAGTTCCACTTGGGCTACCATGCGATTTATTAAATTGCTGATTTTATCATTAACTCTACGATGAGCCACAGTAATGCTGGATATAGCACTATGTATCCACCCCATTAAACATCCTGATCGAAGAGAAGAATGCAAGTAATAGGGGTCAGCCATGTGCAGTTGTCCATCAGTGAAAAACATCATATTGGTTAGCAAACCTGTAATTGTTGGTAATAAATCAAAAATTACGTATGAAAGCAAGCCCGGCAAATTAATACCGTGCTCGCACATGGTCAGTTGCATGACATATATAAACTATCTATCTATCTAACACTACACAAGCCGATTAAAACCCTACGAGCCTGGGTATCCCCTAGAACCTCACCTCAAGACCCAAGGTGGCCATCAGGCCCCCCTTCCCCCACACCTTTTACTTTGGGATGGGGAGTACATTAACAACCATCAGGGTTACAAGATGATGCTGTGAAAGTATTGCTCGACTTATGCCAACAAATTTGGAAAACTCAACAGTTGCCAATAGACAGGAAAGGGTCAGTC
Organism: Discoglossus pictus; assembly: GCA_027410445.1. Classification (NCBI taxonomy): domain Eukaryota; kingdom Metazoa; phylum Chordata; class Amphibia; order Anura; family Alytidae; genus Discoglossus; species Discoglossus pictus. The sequence continues at coordinate 18,998,091 of CM050168.1, forward strand.
TACATGCCAATCCCCAAAAAAGACAATGCCAAAGAATGCTTCAATTATCAAACAATTGTACTCATTTCACATGCCAGCAAGGTAATGCTTAAGATCCTACAAGCCTGACTCCAAGAATATATGGACCGGGAACTACCAGATGTGTAAGCCGGATTCAACAGAGGAGGAGGCACAAGAAATCAAATTGCCAATGTCTGATGCATAATAGAGAAAGCAAAAGAGTTCCAGAAAAACACTTAATTCTGCTTCCGTTCTAAAGCCTTTAACTGTGTGGATCAAAACAAAGTGCCACATTAAATTCCAAGCCAGTAACTCCAATGTGAAGCTCGTAACGGCTGTGTGCTTGCAATTTGGTCGAGTTACAGTGCTATTAAATTAGAAAGTCTACAAGCTACGAGCTGGAGTCGCAAAACCATAAACTATGTGTCGTCCGGCAGCTTTGCGGGCTAGCACTTTATCAATTAAGCAAGCCCGTAGTTTTAGGGGGGTATAGTGCAGTGTAGTGTAGTAGGGTTTAGATGGAGCCTGATTTCAAAGTCTTACGGGGGTTCAATTACTATCTATGAGCGAACCCACATTCCAGTCACAATGCAATATTAATAAAGCCTCAAATATGGTATTCTATCACATGCGAGTTACAGTATATGTATTAACACAGTGATTGCTGGGATTGATATAACACAAAAAATATACATGAAATGAAGTATTTTTCTGAGCAGATTTGCGGGCTTGAGAATGTTGTGCTATTACAGTAATTCTAAGTCCTAACATCACTTTCACTTTTAATAATAGTACAGTAGTTTTTTTTTTTTTGCATTACAGGTGCTATGTATTGGACTTTACCCCCCTTGCGGGTCCTCTCGAGCCCACATTGGGCTTAGGGCTCCATTTGCGTGGTACGGGCTTGCTCGAGAGTGACTTTATTGCGTGATTACGGGCTTGACAGATCAAAGGGTTTACGGTCGCGAAGTTCAACGTTTCTCAACATGTAGGTCTTTCCCAACCTTGCTGCGTTTTAACCCGCAAGTTGTCTGTGGGCTGCGTTACGGGGCTAATTTAATAGCAAATGTCTCTATGATTTACGTTACAGGCGACATTTTAACACATGGCCCAAATTTAATGTGGCTGAAAAAGTGGCCAGTTTTTAAAGAGATGGGAGTACCAGATCATCTCATCCACCTCCTGAGGAATCTGTATGTGGACTTTGAACTGAACATGGAACAACAGAATGGTTCAATATTGGGAAAGGTGTGCAAAAAGGTTATATATTGTCATCTTATTTATTCAACTTATACACAGAGTATATCATGGGTAAGGCCGGGCTGGATGAATCCAAAGTCGGAATCAATATTGATACCCAGATGATACTACTCTGATGGCTGAAAGTGAGGAGGAACTAAAGGGCCTATTGCTCATCATTAAAAAGACGAAGATTCGTCCCATTCAGATTCAATTTATAAAGCCATGGAAATCACCGGACTTCCTATTTTCAGATTACATTATCTCACCACTAGGGGTCAGACAACATATTACATACTAGAGCCTTTCACCTCAGACCCCTACCCTCTCCTATTAATAATTCTAACTTTCACTTTCTTCCTGACCCTTGTTATTCCTTATATGTTACTCTTCCCCAGGTCTCTGCCCCTTTCTTTCCCTTTAGATTGTAAGTAGCGAGTTTCCAGTCTTGTAGGGGGCTTTGGAAAAAAGCATTTCTACAATGATTCTAAGCTCAAAACAGGGCCTTCCATTTTCTGAATTTCTTATATTGTATTTTCTTTGTTCTTATCCCCTGTACAGCGCTACAGAATATGTTAGCGCAATACAAATAAAAGTTAATAATAATAATCATGGCAAACAGCAATCTCAGTTCCTGGCACATTGATGGGTAAGAAGTGGAAGCAGAAACAGAGTTTATTTTTCTAAGTTCTCTTCTTATGGTGATTATAGCCATGAAATTAAAATATGTTTGTTTCTGGGGAGGAAAGCTATGGCAACCTTGGACAAGCTAGTACTAAGTAAAGATATTACACTATCAACAAAGGTCCGCATAATTAGAACTATGTTTTTTCCATTAGTAAAATACTGATGTGAGCTGGACCATAAAGAAGGCTGATCTCTGTAGAATTTATGTCTTTGAATTGTAGTGTTGGAGAAAACAGCTTAGATTCCCTTGGACTGCAAGAAGATTTGATAAATCAGTACTTCAGGAAATCAAGACAAACTTTTCACTGGAAGTTATGATCATGAGGCTGAAGCTCAAGTATTTTGGCAACATCATGAGAAGACAGGATTACCTAGAGAAAACTGGGAAGGATTGAAGGTACACGAAGAAGGGGTAGACAGAGGCAGAGATTGATAGATAAGGTCACTGAAGCAATGAACATGAGCTTGATGGAGTTCAGAGGGGCAGTAGCTGACATATGTGCCTGGTGCGGTGAGGTCCATAAGGCCATGGAAAGTCGGACACCACTGAACAACTAAACAACAACAAAAAGGAAACAAAAGGAAATATGTGAGCAAAATAGAATATATTCTAAAAGCTAGTTAGTATTGAATGGGTGGAAACTCTGGCGTAAAATGTTTTGTTTAATAAGTAAACCTATCCCAGGCTCTCAAAACAACTCCTTTTTATTTAAACAAGCCAGCCTGGCAAAAGATGTGAAGTCTGTCAAAAAGATAACATCTCTTTTATAAAATAACAAAAATCCAATAAGAATTAGTAAAAACATGGGCTTGTCTTACAAATGTATTTCTGCAAAACACAAAAAATACAATGCAGTCAAGGTTAGTGAGGTCATTATTCTGTACAAATCATAGCAGAAAACCGTCAGGTTATAGAGTTAGTTACAAGAAATGTACACAATATTGAGTTTTAAAGCAACATGGTGTTAAGCAATATGGCGTTTAAATACCTCTACTAATAGCCATGTTAAATTCCAGCCTCGTAAATACGAGGTTAAATCTTAAGCCCTACGTGCTTCAAATTTATAAAAGTTACAACGCTATTAAGATAGACCTGCTGCGAGCATCGTATGAGCTACGCAGCATGGCCGTCTGTGTCAAACACGGAGAAACAGGGCAGGAGAAGTGAAAGCCTGTGAGATGATCTTGCAGGCTCCCCACATCATCACTTGCTGCGAGAGTCCGGAACCTCCGCGTCAGTTCGACATACAAGCCCTGCTGCTAGGGGTACTCCAAGTACCCCCCAGCACCTAAAATTACCCCCTTTCCAATGTTGGGACCTCCGAAGTGTCCCTGTATCAATTCATGCAGCGGGGGACCTGCATTTAAAAATTTAAATTTACCGTAGCAGGTTCTAAAAGGCCCACGGCACACTATTAACCAATCCCAGCCACAGGGGAACTGTACCCCCGTGGCAACTAACGTTAACCCCCTCTATGCTGGATGTCCCCATCAGGACTGCTGCAGTGTCCCCACATTAACCCCTTGCAGCGGAGGTCCCCGATAGGCATCTATCAGTACTCCCGCTTCATTTAAAATTAACTCCTGCCTCCCCAGGCACCTAAAATTAACCATATAACTCATGGAGCTCTATACAGAGCCCCATGAGCCCCTAATTAACCCAATCACGCATGGGGCTCTATTCAGAGCCTCATGAGCCCCTAATCAACCCTGTCACTAATGGGGGTCTATACAGACCCCCTTAAGCCACTAATTAACCCTATCACTCATGGGGCTCTATACAGAGCCCCTAATTAACCCCATTAGTCTCATAAGGGTTTATACAGGCCCTTATGGGACACCAATTAACCCCATCAGGCCAATAGCCCCATGAGCCCCTAATCAACCCTGTCACTTATGGGGGTCTATACAGACCCCATAAGCAACTAATGAGTGATAGGGCTAATTAAGGGCTCATGGGGCACTGTATAGAGCCCCGTGAGCTATAGGGTTAATTTTAGGTGCCTGGGGGGGTACTTATTGTACCCCGTGGCAGGGGTTAATTTTTTTTAGCATGGGTCCCTTCCCGCGAGGTGGGAAATTAAACATTTTAAATGCCGCAGGGGCCTCGATCAATGTCAATCGGGGACCCCTGCTGAAAGGGGTTAATGTGGGGACACTGTGGGGTCCCGCTGGGGTACTTACAATATCCCCGTGGCTGGGATTGGTTAATAGTGTGCGGCGGGCCCTTTGAGGACCTGCAGCGGGAATTTTTAAATGCAGCCCGGGGCCCGATCGATGCCAATTAATGTACCCCCGCTGCAAGGATTAATATGAGGAGGCTGCGGGGACCCTGATAGTGACCCCTGAAGCATGGGGATGTGTTTAGGAAGCAGGGGGAAACATTTTGCGTCGGGCTGCTCTGAGGGAACACGTATGGGCTTTAGTAGCCCTTGAGGGCATTTTTGTGCCCGTAGGGATTCCTCCGAGGCCGGAGGTTCACCCCATAGATTTATGGCTGCGTATTACTATGTAGCTCCCTCGGAGTCTATTTTCGGACGTTTTTAGGTGTCATCTCGCAATGGCAGCTGCGAGGAACATATTGAGGAATCGGTCCTCGCAGACAGCACTAAGATGACTTTTGCGAGGACAGAGGGAACAAAAGATTCTAATTTAATATGGCCCTAAATAAGCAAACACTAGAGAAATACAACAGTGTTACACAAGGGCTCGTTCTTGATGGTCGTTACAAGCATTGCAAACCTAAAAATGTAAATAATCAAAAAGCTGGTCTCCATCTACTGACTCCTTAAGGAGCTCATGATCAGAGGGAAAAAGCTCTCTGGAGAACAGAATATAGCATGGATTATTATGCCTGTAGAGCCACAGATCTGTTATGATCCTAGTATTATCTGTGTTCCATGTAATGTTCTTGCAACTAAATTGAGGAGTTTTATAAAATGGAGTCCTTTGCATAAAGTTCCTTGTCCATGTGAAGAAACACATCTTTGAGTGAAGGATTTGAAACAGGTGATAACAAGACAAAGGCAAATAAGAATGACCAAGTCAAGCAAAAGGTAGACAATTATTTTTTTGGCTAATTTAACCAGCCAGGAGAAAAGTCTAATAGAGGTAGAAGAGAGAGATTAGGTCAGTCTGGATTGCAGTGTGATAATTATCAATGTAAATGCACCTAGATAAATCAGGAAAAAAGTCAACAATGGCAAAGACACATATCATAGCACCACACAATGCCCTCTAAGACACCAGTCAACTAACCACCAATACCTAGACAATTAAGTTAATATCTTCTTATACCTGTTTTATTGTTCAAGAGCATTGAGATGATGGACATTATTAAGATCACAATGATGGTTAATTTTACTTGGAACATAGGATTACTAATTATTATATATCATTACACAAACATTTACTGAAGTGTAATTATATTCAATGTAAGACATTGTCCTCTCTAATTACTCTCCCTTATCAGATGTTAGTACATTTTTTATTCTAGCAAGCTGTCAGAACAAGATGCAATAAGTGTTAGATGCTAAAGGACAGGACAAAAAGAAGACATGGCTAGATATGCAGGAGAGAGACAGTAGTGAGACAGGAGTGAGACAGAGAGACACAGAGAGAGAGAGAGAGAGAGAGACCGGACAGAAATAGAGGGTGAGAGAAACAGTAGAGAGACAGGATTGAGAAAGAGAGACAGGAGGTAAAGAGACAGAACAGATAGAGTGGAGAGAGACACAGAAGAGAGAGGCAGGACAGAGAGAGGGAAAGAGGGACAGAGAGAGGGAGAGAGAGAGACACACACAAACACAGGAGAGATAGAGACACAAGAGAGAGAGACAGTATAGAGAGAGACACAGGACAGAGAGCGAGGGAGAAAGAAAATGAGAGACAGGAGAGAGAGGAGAGAGACACAGGAGAGAGAGAAAGACATAGGAGAGAGAGAGACAGGAGAATGAGACAGAAAAGAGAGGCGTTTGTGTATGGTGAAGGGGGAGAGAAGTGTTGTGAATGTTAGGAAGGAAGGTGATAAGCTTCTTTGGTGAAGTTTTGAAGGTTTCAGGTGGAGCGAGGCAAGGAGTTCCAGATGTAAGAAATTAATATATAATTTCCATAAATCATAAGTTCTTTTGGACAGGTCAATAAACAAGCAGACAAATAAGGTATAATTAAAATTATATATTTTACATAAATCAAGATACGGTTACACAATGGGTTTAGACAAAAACATAATAGACAAGAAGTATTAAGACAATATTTACAAATATAATACTTATATGAATTCTACATTATGTACAATAAAGATACACTACACTACCACCTATGGTCAGCTTTTGAAGTTCACTCTCCATCAGGTTCTCTGGTCAGGATTGCTCTGCTTAGCTGGGCTCATCTGGCATTCTCCTGGCACTCTGGACTGTGTGTCATTCCCTCAATCTGTGTGCCGTCAGCCTCTGTGCCCGTGCCGTTAGACTCTGTCTCTGTGCCCGTCAGTCTCTGTGCCTGTGCCATCTCTTCCATAGATTCTTGGCTTTTTATATCAGATTTTGGCCTATGTCCCACCCTCTCTATATGTCATACATGGTAATAAGTTGGATTTTGAGTTTCACCAGTTGTCAGCAGTTGTCAGATGTACACATGTCATTTATACACCTGCCTAAGGCTTGCTGTTTTTACTGTAAATAATATTTTCTGAGTTATTTTGAGTGAGGCTACCCGCACCTGTTGCCATTTACCACAGACCTGGTTTAAAACTTATTACAGTCATACACATATATAAAATATAAATGCATATGTATTTGTGGGAATTATACCAAAAAGACAAGAGGTATAATGTATTGATACAAACACACAATTGTAATAAACAATTATTAACACTAGAGTTGTATATAATAAGTTACATTTATAAAATATGCATTGAAGTCATGTTAAAAATTACCTATTTATAAGCCATATTTTACACAGTGTGATGGTGTGTCACCAGAGAGCAGTAGAGAGCCCTTCAAGACTTCTCCCCAGGAGTGAGATGGTTAAGAAGATCCTTAAAAAGCTTGTCTGTGGCTGCAATCAAGAGCGGCTGCTGTCTCCAGGTGGAGAGCTGTTTGACAGTGCTGGAGTGTTGTGGAAGTGTGCAGGGGCGACGTCAGAGGCCGTACTGAAAACTAATGGACCAAAGCCAGAAGCTTTGAAGAGCGAGCATGCAGATAAGAGGAACAGAAAGTCCCTGAAGGTGATGACCAAAGGAGGGATCTGCTTCGGAAAGAGAGGCCGGAGATACAGAGCCTAAAAGAGAGGTGAGAGGGAAAGACACCTCTGCTACCTATGTTTGGACTGTATGTTGGCACTTCTATGTAAGATAGTAAGGGAACTACAGTTTAGTTATGCAGGGCTTCAAGGAGAAGCTAGGATTTATTTTCTGTTTGGTTTATTTTCTGTTGTATGCTGACAAATAAACAGCACAAATCTGCTAAACATTTAAAGGGCTCCTGCTCTCTCCATTTTGGTGCTCAATATTAGGGCACGGATCCTGAGAGTGACAGTGAATCTGTCACAACAGAGAATAGGGGTAGGGGCAGCACGAGAAAAGTCCTGAAGGTGGAAGGGAGAGGAGGTGACAAGAGTGGAAGAAAAAAGCTGGTTAGCAGAAGGAAAAGGGCAGGTGGGGGAGAATTTGGAGATAAGAGAAGAGATGTAAGAGATGTACGCTGTTGTTGAGGGCTTTCTAAGTTATGGTCATGATTTTACATTTTATTCTGGAGGCTAAGGGAAGCCAGTGGAGTGATTGATAGAGTGGTGCTGCAGACACTGAGCGGTGTGTAAGGTAGATGAGTCTAGCAAAGGCATTCAATATGGATTGAAGTGGGAAAAGATGGGCCGACCAGCAAGAAGTGAGTTGCTGTAGTCAAGACAAGAAATGAGAGAGTATATTAGAATCTTAGTAGTGTCTTGTGTAAGGTGGTGGCGTATTTTGGAAATGTTTTTTAGATGTTTTTTAGAGAAGGCAAGATTTTGTTAGTGATTGTATGTGAGGGATGAAAGAGAGGGTGGGGTCAAGTAGAACCCCAAGGCAACAGGCTTGGGAGGCGGGAGTGATATTGACATTGTTGACAGTGAGAGAGCTGTGAGGAATTGATGCTGTAGTAGAGGATGGGAAGATTAGGAGTTTGAGATGGTGGGTGGACAACCAAGAGGATATACTGGAGAGGCAGTTTGAGATGTGTTAGAAAAGAAGGGGATAGATCTGGTGTGGAGAGATAGATTTGAGTGTCATCTGCATAGAGATGATACTGAAACCCAAAAGAGCTTATTAGGGTACCAAGTGAGGATGTATAAATGGAGAAGAGGAGTAGGCCTAGGATTGAACCTTGGGGTACTCCAAAAGACAGAGGGTGAGGAGAAAATTGAGGTGCCAAAGAAGGAGACACTAAATGTTCAATCTTGTAAGTATGATGAGAACCATGAAACAGCAGTGTCTCAAATTCTGAGGGACTAGAGGATATGTAGAGTAGAAGAGGATGGTCAACTGTGTCAAAGGCAGCAGAGAGATCCGGAAGAAGTAGAATAGAAAAGTGACCTTTTGATTTAGCGGTGAGCAGGTCATTGGTGGCTTTTGTGAGAGCTGTCGCAGTGGAATGTTAGGGCTGAAAGCCAGATTGGAAGGTGTCAAGATGGGAGTTTGAGGAAATAAAGCTGGTAAGGCAGTTGTAGACGGGCTTATCCAGTACTTCGGAAGCCAGGAGAAGTAGATAGGGCGGTAGTTAGATGCAACATCAGAATCAAATGAGGGTTACTTTAGAATGGTATCAGATCTTTTATCTATCGTCATCTTTGACACCAGGATAAACACTTATCAGCGCAGGCATTTGGTCGTTAATTTCCTTGTCTTTTCTTCCTCTTTACAGGATATCATGGAACAGTAGTCCCTGGCTTGTGATCATCTTCAGGGCACAGGCAAAAGTGTGACAAAAAAAAAAAACCTTGCATCCAAGACCTGTCCTGCAAACCTTACATTAATCCTACAAACTTACATCCTCTCACCATACACACATGCGAAGAGAAATCCTTCCCAACTGCAACTTAAACTTTACATAAGCACAACTCTGTGATTAACAAGGGTAGAATACATGGAAATATACGTCAGAGCACAATCAAATCAAGTTAACAATATAATTTACTTCACGGCTATTAAAATATATTGATATATAAAATGAATAAGCAGCAATTAGTCTTTTACTCCTGCTAAGGCAGCAAGATTGTCATTAGAACATTTTCAATACTACTATAATTTGTCTCCAAAGTGAATAAAGCACTATAGTCTATCCTGTCACAGGATCTATCCTGTCACAGGTATTATACTAGTGAAGAAATTACTATTTTATTACTGACGCTATATATTAAACTAAATATTTCACTTGCTAACGTATCCTATTCCTCCTCCAAATGATGATATCACGTCCATTCTGACAGAGAGAAGTATCAAATCGTTTTATTATCCCTCAAGTTTGGTAACATGAGGATAACCTCATTATGAGCATATCTACTACTGCTAAAAAATAAAAAATAACCTTGGCCAAGAACAGGCCGGTAAAAAATTAGAACTAAAAAAATAAAATAAAATAAAAATTATTTTAGATTGGTTAACAAAGCTGACTGTCCTTACTTGCTTAGCATAACTGATAAAATTGGAACTGGTTGTTATCATTAAAACCTTTAAAAATGATCATGTCTTTGGAAAAAGTACCTGTGTTTCTATATGTTAGTGTATTAAAGTATACTTTTCTCCTTACATAATTTTACAATCATTCATAAAAACTTTTTAAACCAGTCACTATTATTAATACATTTAGGGTAAGAGAAGCTTGTAACCAAAACAGGGAATTTAGTATTGTACATCAGTTTTACTCTTTAAGAAAAGGGGGATGTCGTTTTATACATATGGATCAATATCTACACAATGCAAACCCCTTCTTTCAAAATATCACCTCATTATATTATATAGAATTGTATGAAAATTACTGATTCTGCCTCATAACATCTCTATAGGAATTATACATCTTATCTGGTATTATATAGTCATGTGCCAAATGTATATTTTTTACAGGTCAATGGAGTGTAAAGCTGGTCAAACATAAGATCCTAAATAGTCTGTAAGAATATTTGACTCCACAATAACTGCAATAATTTCTTTTTGTAGACCAATTTGTTAACAAACACTATGAGCCTCATAGTTCGAACTCTGATATTCCCAGTAGTGACATACGGAATGTGAGAGTTGGACCATAAAGAAGTCTGAGCGCCGTAGAATCAACGCCTTTGAATTGTGGTGTTGGAGAAGACTGCTTAGAGTTCCTTGGACTGCAAGAAGATCCAATAAATCAATACTTCAGGAAATCAAGACAAACTGTTCACTAGGTATGATCATGAGGCTGAAGCTCAAATATTTTGGTCATATCATGTGATGGCAGGATTCCCTAGAAAAGACTGATACTGGGAATGATTGAAGGCACAAGAAGAAGGGGACGACAGAGGTGAAGATGAATAGATGAGGTCACTGAAGCAATTAACATGAACTTGATGGAGCTCAGAGGGGCAGTGACTGTAAGATGCACCTGGCGTGCCGTAGTCCATAGAGTCACGGAGAGTCGGACGTGACTGAATGGCTAAACAACAGCATGAGCCTCATTCAATTGAGCAATTGTAATTCACGGCCGCCCATAATGGAGCCCGTAAGCCAGGGGTGAGGAACCTTTTTTCTGCCGAGGGCCATTTGAATATTTATAAAATCGTTATCAAATTAGAAATTTGCCTGCTATATTTGGTCAAACATTGAATTAACTCACCCCTAATGTGATGGCTAGAACTGCTATCATCTGTCTCTTTATCATCAGCTCTTCCTATCTCATTATCTGTGCCATTAGCACTTTCATATTATCTTTTTCATTGGCTATGGAATAAGGAAAAGGGCCACATCAAACGACACTGGGGCCTTATACGGCCCTCGGGCCTGAAGTTCCCACCCCTGCCGAAAGCTAATGTGCTATTCAATCGTTCAATCGTTTTTTTGCAAACCGCGAATTTACGGGTTATGGGCTTGAAATCCTTGCGGTTGTTACAACCGAAACTTACACCTCATCTTTTGATCTTTCCTGTCTGCAAGAGTTACGATCTCTAAAATCGTAAATCGCTATTCAATTGCTACAATTCCGCACGCCTGCAAATGTTTTCACAAACGTAAACGGCAAGTGTAGAAGAAAATCGTATGGGTACCAGATGGGACCTGCAAAGGTGTTAAAGACATGTCTGTAGCACTGTAAATGCAAATAAAAAATCAAAAATGCACTGTAAATAACGGGGAAAGTGATTAAATAAATTAGAATTAATTACACAACAGTCTCAAGCTTGCAAATCGCCAATCAAAAATCATTTTTTTTAATGTTTTAATTCGGGGTTATATCGATCTCTACACACTCTAAACGCTAATTGATTGACATGTATCCTCCATGTTTTACTGACGTAATGAGGATGGTCTCATTTTCTATTGGCTATTTCAAAATCGGTAGTTAAGGTCATGCTTAATTGATCATGTTCCCACCCTGAACTGCTATGTACGAGTGCATGGTTTACGGGTTTGGCTTTCGGCCCGTAAATGGCGGGCTTGTTCAAGTGAATAGCACCGTAATTGTAGCAGAGTGCGAGCCCACAGCACGCCCGCAAACATACGGCCTGTATACCGCGAGATGCGGGCTTCTAATTGAATGAGGCTCTATGTGTTTAATTGTAACCCTGAAATGCTGACCTTGAATTACTGTGTGAATCAATAATATTCACCATATGTAGGAATCAAATCTAGATAAAACATTTATTATTATATTTCCAATATAATAATAACCATTTTAAGACTTCCTAGCTATTTTTAACCTAGCAAAACTATTTGTGGACATATTGAGCTTACAATGTCATATATCATATAAACATTTGTTCATTCGACTACAGTTCTAGCTTTAACATCCCAATGTGCTTCCCCACCTTACTGTAGCCTATGTTACAGTGGTTCAATATGCACCACATTGCACATCTATTTCAATGCCTAATTACTTCAGCTTTCCTTTTTCTACAGTGTTATATGACAGCATATACTTGTGGCATTATTATGACAGCATATACTTGTGGCATTATTGTCTGTCCCTATTTAGTTTAGCAGTTTATCAAACTGTCTGTCAGTCAAAGTGGATACACTTTGCATAGAACTTTCACTTAACTGTCCCTGTGTTACATTACACTTATGGAAAACTCAAAACAGGATCCACATAAAACAAATGTCACAATACTGACACAGAACATAGAACATATAATCAGATAATTGTGAGCTCTCAAAAATAAGGTATTAGCAAGACTTTATTATATTACATCTTTAAGTTTGTTTTCACTAAAATAAACTTAGTAAGAAAAGTCAGATCTTTTGGTCAGGATAATGTATGTGCATAGCATTCCACAAATCACTTTTATGATACTGATACAGTTTTCTCTGGGAGTAAGTTCATTATATTATTTACTACTGTAATTAATGACTTTTAACATTTAACCTTAATATCAAAATGCATTAATATTGAATTTTTGATAGCAAAAATAACGGTTCTGGGCACCCAAATTTGTTTTATTTGTAACTAAGTTCTCTATGTTTTATCATATTATATACAGTAGGTTGTATTCTCCACAACTTGACCAAATTTAACTGCAGCCCCATTAAATTCTGGCTATGTGTTAAAACATAGCCCCTATTGTAGACCATAAAACTTACTGCTATTAATTTAGCCTCTTAAACCTACCCGCGGGTTAGGACACAGCATGGCCGAAAAATGCGTACGTGAAACTTTGCAGACCGTAAATCCTTTGATCTCTCAAGCCCGTTATGTTCTAATCAAGCTATTAAATTGCTATGTATCCTCAAGGACGCACTGGCTTCCAACTGGCAAATGTGTGCCAGAATATAGCAGGTTCAAAATAGAAACAGCAAAGGCTTTAAAAGCCCTTTCGTATGCTGGCGGAAAAGAAAAGGAGACCCCCCCTCCTCCGGCCCATCGGGACGCCTGCATGGTCACTACATAAACCCTTGCTGCGGGGGTCCTGATCGGGACCCACGCAGCATTTAAATTTCCTTAAAGGTCCTTAAAGGACCTGCGCTAAACTCAAAATTAACACCTGTCCCGGGGGTACTATAAGTGGGATACTACAAGTGGGATACTACAGGGGTGTATCCCATTGGTATTGGCCAAAAGCATATGCGCCTTCTGATTGGCTGAAATCTGATTGACAGTGATTTCAGCCAATTAGAAGGCACAATTATTTATTTTTTTGATCAGTGCATGCAGGGGATCCTTCATTTGCGGCGGGTAGCTCCTCATGGGAGGAGCTCCGTTAGTAGCAATAGGGGGGTTAACTTTAGGTTCTGGGGGGGGTACTTGAAGTACCCCCGCAGCAGGGGTTGACTATTCAAATGGGGTCTTGATTGGGACCCTCACAGGAAGGGGTAATGTTGGGAGCCTGCGGGGGTTTCCGTAGGCTTTCGTGGCATCATGCTAAAGATCTATTTTACCATTGGCTCTTTTTCTATGGGTTTGACTAATTGATCCTGTTCACGGCCGCACATGCATCGTACGCAAGAATGATTTACGGGCTTACGTCTCGTGGCCTGATCTAATTTAATAGCTCTGTAACTCGCCCAAATTTCAAGCCTGCAGGCTTGCGGGTGTCCCGTTGCCACTACGGGCATCTAATTTAATAGTGCTGCTTGTTTGTAAGTTTATGACATGAAGTAAAGATGCCAAGATTGTAAACAGACAATGTCCCAATCTGCACATAAAAGTTCCACTATAATACTCTATGGGAATAAATGTAATAACCAACAAACAGACAAGGTGTGAATTATAGCCAGGTTCATACATTATATTTAACATTCAACTATTTGCTTTTGCTGCTTCTTTGCACGCCATGCACCATCTTTGTCTACCGAAACTATTTGTGTAAGTTGGCAAGATCTGTAAAGAGTATATGGCATGCAACTGGTCTCTCAAATCACCAATGTCACTTATTGGGATAAATACATAATGTTTTGTTATAATCTTGGGCAGCTGATCGGTAAGAAAATGGGTTATTATCTCCCTCTCTTATAGGGCACTGAAGTAGCTGCTTTTACCTGTTTATAAGACACTCCATCTCATCTACCCCTCTTTACCACCAGTAGTTCTCACCCTCTTTCTTTCTATGTACCTTTTGTCTCTCCCTATGCTCCATGGCTTTTTGCTTAGTTAGAGAGACAACCCCTTTAACACTGAATAGCCCATCCTTAAGCTGCTCTCTCATCAATACATCCTACGTTCTTTTTCTCAATTTCCCCTTCTTCCATCAGTGTGGAAGTCATAGTCTTTGGATGCTCTGACTCTAAACATAAAAATCCTAGCCTCTTCTCCTTCCCCCCATGGTCCTGATTTTCTATCTCTACAACACTGTCCCCATTTATCCTTTGCTCTTTTTCAACACTTTTTATTTCCTCCTCTGCTTTGGTCACTGCTGTCCACATTACAGTTGCATATTTAATAAGTACTGGATAAGTGATGTCCTTAATATATTTTGCTTTAATTTTTTCACCCTCCCTTTGGATTAACATTTTCATTTTATCTGTATTTGGGGATTTATGGTGAAAAGGAAGTTTGCAAGGATAACGTGGGGGAAGAGCACTAGAACTATCCGTCAAATCCTGTTCCCTTAATTGTTCATATTCAGCTTTCCATTTACCAAAACAATTTCTCATCACAACATAAGCTTTCTTTTTCATTTCCCCTTCACAATCATAGCAGACCCAACATCATCTAACATCAACAAATTATATGAACCTTCCTTCAGCCAATAGGTAGGGCATACAGATGTACACTTTTCCCATCTCTCACAAACAACCTTCTAATACTTTTTCAAAGTCTGGGTATTTCTGAATCATATACTGTAACATACTTTTAGTATTCTATTATTCTTCTCTTTGTCATCCTTACAGAACAACTTTTTCAATCTGTCAGTTGTCTTATCATTACTTGTCATTATCAGTTTATTCAATATGTTTTTCAAATAAAGATGTGGATTTAGCCAAGTTTCATACACTTGTGAATCTGATGGATTTCCTGTGCTTGTATTGTATTGTTTATACTTGAGTAAACTGCTGTGTAGTACTCTGGCCCCTATTCAATTGCAACAGTTACAGAGCGATTCAGTTCAAAAAGCTAGCAACTACATGGCCGAAATCCAAAACTGTAAACCATGCACCCATAAGTAGCAATTCAGAGCATGATCATGATCAATTATGCAAGCCCGTAACTCCCGATGAAGAAACAGCAAATAGTAAATGAGACCATCATCATGATGTCAGTAAAACATGGCGGTTACACGTCAATCAGTTAGCGTTTAGAAGTCCAATATGGGATCAGACTCGCAATCCAACAAAATAATAACAATGAATGAAATAAATGTTCTAGTCCATGTGGGTGGCCCGATATATATTAACACCTTGATATCCAAGATTGAAATAACAGGGGGGAAAAAAACATTAAAAAAAAAAAAACTTGAGACTGTTGTGCAATTAATACTAATGTATTTCATCACTTTCCCCTATATTTTACAGTGCAGTATTGATTTTTTATTTGCATTTACAGTTCTACGAACAGGTGTTTACGGGAGTGAAAACAATTACGGCCTTGAGGAATTATAGCAATTGAATAGAGATTTGAATAGAGATCGCTTGCAGCTAGCAAAAAGACGCAAATTGAATAGCAAATTTGTTTACGCTCCTGCAATTTGCTCAATTGAATGGGGGTCTCTGTGTAGTAGCCAATTTGCTATGTGAAAATCTGGTATTCTAAATTTCGTGGCCGTCTTGACTACCCACTTAATGTCAGAGTAGCTTGTAAAAAACATGTCTATCCTACTTCTTTGTTCCTGTTTAACACAGCTTGTAAATGATAAAGATTTTCAGAAACCCGACCTGGGCTACAGGTGAACCCTCATGGAGCCTGATTAAGACTCTTATCTAATGAAAGATTCTATCTACATTTTTTACCCACTGCTCATGTAAATATCTTATTCACGTAAACTATGTTTATATCAGGGTTTGAATCTAGTATTTTTTATAACAATCTATTTTTTTTAGTTAATACAAACAGAACTAATTATAAAGTTTGAATCCATATAAAGAATTACTAAGATGCTTTACCTTTGATGTATAAAACAATATGTTTACTGTTGGTTTAAAAAGAACAATGACACTTTTCAGAAGATGAAATACTAGCAAAGTTAGAGCAGATTGATGACATAACAACATGTATGTCTCAGTCCTGGAGAAAAAAATTAGAATAAAGTATGACTAAACAGTATCCTTGGATCTAAGCCACAATAGTAACAATGCAGGTCATTTTACTGGACAATTAGAAAAATATTAATATCTTAATAATTATAATTAGGAATTTATACCAATTACTTCCCTGATTGCACAATAAGAATCTAATTTACAACCACCTTTAATATGCTTTTTAACAACACAGTTTTGAAAAATCTAAAAAAGCGGGGCTTTTTTTTTATATTCCTGTCAGTAACTCATTCAGACATTTGCCAGACCACATTCTTTGCTCTGCGTTCAAAACCCTTTTTCATTTTTCTTTCTTTCCTAGATAACATTAACTGTTCGGCAAAACACAGATGAGCAGGAGCAATATGAAGTTAAAAAAATATTTCACACTCCCTTTCTCCAACTCAGATTTCACATTTTTACAAGTGCATTGTTAATCATTCATTGGTTAGACAATTTCACAGAATCAAAAAAAAATTGCAGCGCTGCATCATTACAATTAATTCAGAGAAACTGTCCTGTTAACCAGTGACCCTCAGATTGCGAAAGCTTAAGTTTAATTTACTGTATAAGTGGTTTCTTCCTTAAATCAGTTATGCAATTTATTTACCCTTACTACCACAGGTTAACTCTCAGACCATTAGTAATCTTCCTAAGCTAGGCATAGTTCATAAATACAACAATACTTCAGCAGTTTGGTCTTATAGATCTGGAGCACATGTATACCTGCCTCTGTAATCACTTAATTCCCCGCTGTCAAGATTCTAAGGTCATATATTTCCATTAATCACATTTCCTTAATGTAGACTGCTTACCTGAATGTAACCTGGGAGAGAACTGATTTTAGCCTATTTGAGAACAGGTATTCACTTCTTAGGCAATCTCAGCATTTTTCCAGCTTCCACACATTACCTTTATAGCAGAATTAAAAAGGATCTACTTAGCTTTTTTTCTAGTTGGCCAGAGGCAATCCATGTGTAGGAGCTGAGATCACCGGACCTACTGAGTGTGTTTATCACTATACTGGACGAGCCCACAAAATGTTGTGAAAATATTTAGCACAGATTCTCTCTTACCAACTGGGGACACCCAAGAAAAAAGCAATCAATATTCCAGGTTCTCAAAATGATTCCTTTTTTTTTAAACATGCTGTCCTGGAGAGTGCAGAGCATGAATCATATGGAAAAGATTCAAATGTACAGTCTGGCAGAAAAGAAGATAACACCTTTTTACTAACATCCAATAAGAATTAGTAAAAAGATCTGAGAGTTTTACAAATATCTTTCTGCACAATAGACAAAAGACCAATACAATTCAGTCAAGGTTAGTGAGGTCATTATTTTGTATATCAGAGTGGAAAAAATGGTTACATTTGGTAGGAATTGCAAAACAATAGAATTTTGTGTTAGGTGAAAAGGCTATGATCTGGGTTAGATGTACACAATATGGAGTTTTAAATCAATATGTAGTTTACATCCCTCTACAGTGACCCCTGTATAAATAAGAATCAATGAAAACGTTTGAATTATATTTACCTATCATATCAGTATTAAATGTAACAACAAAACTGTTAAAATACGTCAAACACTGATTAACTAACGTATGTCTTGTGAAAACATTTGAAAACTGGAAATAAAATGTGATCAGGGATAAGACCATTGAGTTGATGGTCACAATGAAGACGAGTTTTCTGGCAGGTTAGTAATGGAACATAATCAATGATTGTGCCTAGGAAACAATCATCTGAAGGAAAATATGAAAAGGTAATGGACATGTGTATAATGTTTTTGACCAGTGGTTTGAGGCAGACCAAGTTGAGTTTGTGGAATACCTAATTTCTCGAATGTGTCCTTATCAGCACAGGCATATTAACTCCTACTTGAAATCGATGTTACAGCGTGACTTTATCACAGCACTGCCAGAGAAGGGATTAGAGCACATAGCATAGAATAACCTGTCTTATTTGGATTCCAGATCCATGCGTGCAGCAGAGCTTGTATGCAAGGAATGGAAACAAGTGATTTCGGAAGGTATGCCGTGGAAAGAACAAATTGATAGAATGGAGCACACTGATCCGCTGTGGAAGGGTCTTTCAGAACAAAGGGAGTGGGATCAATATCTATTTCAAAACAGACCAACAGATGACCCACCAAACTAATTTTGCAGATCATTGTACCCAAAGATTATTGACGATATTGAGACAATAGAAGCATATTGGAGATGTGGATTACTTAATTTGCAACAAATTCTGATTTGTTCTGAAAACACTAAAGGAGTCTACTGATTACAGCATCATGATGAGAAGATAATAAGCAGCCTGGGGGATAGCTCAATCAAAATTTGGAGCAAAGATAGTTTAAAAATTCTTAAGGGACATACCAACTCAGTCCTATGTTTGCCGTATGGTGAAAGAGTTCTAGTTACTGGATCGTCGGACTCCACAATAAGAGTTTAGGATGTGAATAGTGGGGAGGTTCTGAACACGCTGATTCATCATAATGAGGCAGTGCTTCATTTTTGTTTCTGTAAAGGCCTGATGGTTGCATGTTCCAAGGATCAAGCAATTGCTGTTTGGCACATGGCATCTCCTACAGACATCAGCTTGTCTTAGTTGGTCATCGAGCAGCAGTTAATGTGGATGACTTTAATGACAAATACTGTATATTGTTTCTGCCTCTGGGGATCAGACCATCAAAGTTTGGGGGACTAGAACATGTGAATTTGTTGGCATTTTATCGCCAAGCACCTGCAAGCACATTATGTTTGAGGACTTTAGTGGAACATTCAGTTTGACATTTCGTTTTCAGTTTTATGAGTTCCAAATCATTAGCAGTTGCTACAATGACACCATTCTGATCTGGGATTTTTTAAATGTTCCACCTAGTCCTCCAAATAAGGCTCATTCTCCATCTTGAACATATACATACATCTCCATCTGTATGTTCTTAAATATGGACCAAACTTTGTTTATCTTAAGTAAGGTTGCTTCTGAATCTTTTATGGGGAGTTCTGTCTACACCAACAATTATGTATAAAGAAAAATCTCTAGTAGGCAGTACATCAGTTATACTGTGTGAAGATTCCAGGTTGGGTCACTATTCAGCTCCAGAAATTCCTTCCTTTGGCTACAGGAATCCCCCCTTCAGACAATCTTCATAGAAGGAATGGGCCACTCGGTGCCCGGCAGTCAGATCAGGATCATCATCGTCAGGCCAGGAGCCCAGGATCACTGGATCAGCTAACCGTTATCCTCTGCTTCTTCAGTGAACTTGAAAAGGCCAAGGATACCAATCCTACCCAGCAGAATCCAACCCGGTATTCAATCCCTTCTCCCAAGAGAGCAGTAGAGATTCAGGGTAGCAAAGTGATTTTAGCTCAGTAGTCTTCCATCTAAATGAAACACATGATTGTCTATGTGTCCCAAGAAGAGCATTGTTTATTTCTGGTTATAGGCACAGTATTTATGCAGTTTCAGAACAAAGGATTTACATCATAGGTGGCTGAACATATGCAAAATATCCACCCTGATTAGAACTAACCAATAACAGAAATAGAAGAGCCAATTAGGGGGCAGGGAAAACCGTGGGTTTGGCTTGCCCACTTCAGGGCGGAAACTACTGGACAAAGGAAGGGCAGGAAAATCTAGTTTGTACTGGTTTACAGACAAAGGGAAAATACATGCATGTAATTACTTAAACTGGCGACAAGATGTCACTATAGGTTAAGAAATAGAAACGGCCCTCAAGCCTCAGCAGGGATCAGGGCTGCAGGCTATCAAAAGTCTTGTTTTTTTCCACAGTAGGAAAACAGAACTTCACATACCGTCTATAGGTTGCTTTGCAAGCACACTTTATTATTAGAACTACTTGTCATGGACTCCTTTTCAGGTCTTGGGTTTCGGCCCAGTGTGCCACCATAGAGAACAGACTACCCCATTGGAAAATGGCTAGGGAATTACATTGCCACATGGGCAATATGGGCTGGTGGGTGGTGAGGTGAATAACCCTAAGATATAGGGCCAGCATGCTTCATGTGGTCTTATGGCATATGCCGCTGTCTTATCCTGTATACTGTATGTAATTCCCCATGTAATATTACTGTGTTCTGTGTTATGTTAAAAAATAATTAATGTGTACATATAGTACGGTCCTGAGTAATGTGTGATTATAGTTATATCATGGATGGAATGTGTACATACAGTGCCTTGCAAAAGTATTCACCCCCCTCAGCATTTTTTGTGTTTTGTTGCCTCACAACCTGGAATTAACACAGATTGTTTGAGGATTTGCATCTCTTAATTTACAGATCGGCCCACAACTTTGAACTTTTTTTGTTTTATTGTGAAGCAAACAACAAATAGGACAAAATAACAGAAAAAGTAAATGTGCATAACTATTCACCCTCCTAAAGTCAATACTTTGTAGAGCCACCTTTTGCTGCAATACCAGCTCCAAGTCGCTTTGGATAAGTCTCTATAAGCTTGCCACATCTTACCATCTTTCCCTCAACTCTGACCAGTCCAGGCTGCTGAAAAACATCCCCACAGCATGATGCTGCCACCACCATGTGGATGGTGTTCTTTGGGAGATGTGATGTGTTGGGTTTGAACCAGACATAGCGTTTTCTTTGATGGATGAAAAGTACAATTTTAGTCTCATCAGACCAGAGCACCTTCCTCCATACATTATAACCGTTTGGTTATAATAGATTTGATGGTGCTCCTGGGGATCATCAAAGATTTAGAAATGTTTTATGACCTAACCCTGACTTGTACTTCTCAACAACATTGTCCCTTACTTGTTTGGAGAGTTCATTGGTCTTCATGGCAGTGTTTGGTTAGTGGTGCCTCTTGCTTAGGTGGGGCCTTTCAAAAAGGTGTGTATATGTAATGACAGATCATGTGACACTTAGATTACACACAGGTGGACATCATTTCACCAATTATGTGACTTCTGAAGGAAATTGGTTGCACCAGAGCTTTTTATGGGCTTCATAACAAAGGGGGATAATACATACACACATGCCAATTTTCTGTTTCAAAAAATAGTTTTATGCATATATTTTTTCTTATTTCACTTCACCAACTTAGACTATTGTGTTCTGATCCAAAACATTGAACTTAAGGCTGTAATGTAACAAAATAGGTAAAAAGTCAAGCGGGTGAATACTTTTGCAAGGCATTGTATAGTTACTGTCATGGCATCTTGCTTATATAATATAAAGTTAATGCAGTCACATATGGGACAAAGGGTTAAGCTCTACAGGAATTTATATGAATTTACGACTAGTGAGAGCGGCTAGGCGTGCATACTCTCTGTCTTCAGTCGTAAAGGAGGTTGGTATGGTTTGCTGTAGGTTACTATTACATGACACACAACAAAAACAGTAGAGGTGCTAATCTGAGAATGAAAAATACCTCAGTGGGTTTTTTCTATAGGTCTGGTTACCTACGCAGAGAGCAACCTCTTTTAGCTCACTTGGGCCCTTAACAGGGAGAAATATCCTGTAGTAAATCAGTTTGGTCTCACTCACAAGAGTGATCCAGTCCCGAAATAAAACGCAATTCTCCCTGAACAGGAGAACACATTACTACATGACACACGTAGCATACTTTGATAGTAGATATATTGCTAGGCACTGATGCAAGATTTTAGTTACCACTGTCTCCCTATTGCTTTAAAAAAGGATGCATTGCATCATTGCCTTCACTACTGCTTAGGAGTTGTAGTGACAGGAAACATGCATTAGGTGTGGTGGCCTCTGTATTTACATGTTTGATTTATCTGAGTGTGTTTGGAGGCCTTTACCATGTACTGCCTTGTTGGTCCTAGGGACTACTCACTGACATATCTGGATTTGGTTCCTATATAGCCACTAAATCTAGGGCTATTAAATGACAAATTATTTTGTCATATCTCTCTTTTTGTCTCAATTTGTTGTTCCGTCTTTTTTGACTCTGGTTGTGCTAATCTATAAGGTTTTCATGGCAAAGATACTAGAGTGGGTTGCCAGTTTCTCCTCCAGTGGGCCGTGATTTGTCTGACCTCTCAGCTATGACCTGCCCATCTTGGGTGACCCTACATGGTATAGCTCACAGCTTCTTTGAAGTACACAAGCCCCTCCACCATGACAAGGTAGCCATCCAGGACTCAAATAGTGAAATACTAAATACGAATCTGAATGAAATGCCAACTGAACTTGCTAATGACAAAAAGTAAAAAATGAATAAAAACAACCATTAATTTATTAACTATATGAAATTATTCTTCACTGTGGGTAGTCATTACTTGCACATTCTTGTGCTACCTATAAACTGTTGCATGTTTTTTATTTGAATAATATTACGGCTGTGAGGAGATAGAATCTGGCTGTCAGTGGGCCGCAGAAATCAGCAGGCAGGCCACCAGTTGGACAGCTCTGTAATAGTTAATATATTAAAGGCTGTTTTTATTTACTTTCTTAAAGTAATTTTACCAATTGCCAAATAGCGTTGTCAAAAAAAAAGAGCGTACACTCATGGGAGTCCCAGGGGTCCTTTTATCTGAACCAGAAATATTTTATACTTCCCTCCAATTATCATGATTTGATTCTCTTGTTTTGGATACATTTTCATTATTGTCCTAGACACCATATATTGACATACTTCCCAATACAGGAATACCCAGTTTAGTCATGGCATATACGTTTCTGCATGCAGGAGAGCTACACGAAAAGTGTGCTAAACAGGGATTTGAATGCATGTAGCGATATTGCAAGATTTAGCATTTTGCAAAGACTGGGAATGGAAAGAGCGCTATCACGAATCAGCACTCAGCGGGTTAGCACACACAGGGTTATTACTGTATTGTAAAATAGATGAACTCTGCAAAACATTATATATTTACGTTTGCTGGAAGTTAAAAAAAATGAGTCTGTTAGAAAGATGATTTTTACAGTAATTGCATCACATCAATAAAAGCCAACACAAAATTAGCATTTCATGGTTTGTGTTGTAAAGTTAATGGCCAAAAGTAAGAAGACTATATTAAAAGATTCACTAAGCTATCAGAAAAGTTTGGAAGTTATAATATAACTGGGTCCAGACAGGTTCACTTTCTTTTACTATAAAAAAATTCAAACATACCATTACTTATTTTATGTCCCTACTTGATTTTCAGAGATATCATAATTGTGAGTTCATTCCCAAAAGATTTCAGTTTTCTAAACAAGATACTGACCTGCTTTCATCCAAATTTGGCCTTATTTCTCTCATCAATATAGAACTAAATATATTCAGAAAAAAGCATTAGCGAATAGAATTCACAATAATGACGCCGGGTTTATCCGTGGACGGGATAGACAGGATTAAAGAATTATATAGTCTCCCAATGACAGAGATTCTGGAAAGATTTATATAAAAAATGGAACATGTCAAGGCTGCCCCTTATCACCAATACTTTTTGCTTTTTGAAATGAAGATTCTAGCACAGAAAATAAAAGCAAATATTGACATACAAGGCTTGCAACACAGTTACACATAGCAAATTGATTTTATATGCCAATGATGTCATTCTCAGTCTAATGTTACTGGAGATTAACAGCCTTATTAAATTACGATTCAGTAAATGGAAAAGGACATAGCATATTTTATTTACAGAATTTTTTTAGTTAGTGAACTTCTATCCAAAAGCAAGATCTTCACTAACTAAAAACTTCTGTAAATAAAATATGCTGTGTGCTTAAATGGAGCTCTTTTAAATTTACCGAATCACAATTTAATAAGGCTGTAAGTATTTTAAAGAAATATCATACAATCAAAGCAATTTAACAAAAACAAAAATATTAATTTATAAAGTAGAGCCAAATAAATAAAAAAAAATACAAATGTCTTAAGTATGGAATATAAAGTAAAATATTTAGGTGTTTTATTCCTGCTAGTTATGAAAAAAATATTCTCAAAAAAATATTGAGCCTCTTTGTAAGAATGGTATTTTGAAATGCAAACAAAAACTAACAGCCTTATTAAATTGCGATTCGGTAAATTTAAAAGGGCTTTATTTAGGCACACAGCATATTTTATTTACAGAAGTTTTTAGTTAGTGAAGACCTTGCTTTTAGATAGAAGTTCACTAACTAAAAACTTCTGTAAAAAAAATATGCTGTGTGCTTAAATAGAGCCCTTTTAAATTTACCGCATCGTAATTTAATAAGGCTGTAAATCTATTGTAGTTCCTACCGAGTCTGGATGAAAGCAGGTCAGTGTCTGCTTTGGAAAACTGAAATCTTCTGTGAATTAACTCACAATTATATATTTTTATATTATAATTTTATGATGGCTTCCTGTCCTGGTTTGTCCCAACCTTAGCTTGTATTGAAGGTTTTCCCCCAGTGGGTTAAACAAAGCAAAATGTGCCCATCTGCAGTACAATGGCAAGTATAAGCTGATATCAGCCTAACACTCATTAGCTATTGGTGTTTTATAGGTGCCTAGGTCCAGGGGGCAGCTGGGTGCCTGTAGATGAAGTGTAGTACATTGAGAGATACAATTTCATATGGTATTAATACAATGGGTCTCTAATTTGCCCAGGAGGGCCACTTAACTTTAGAACCGTTTAAACCTTATTGGTGCGGGGCATTTGTTAATACTGTTGTAATAAACGATTGCATCTTTATATTTTCTGTAGGTGATCATTTTTTGTTCAGTTTATATTAGCTTGTTAGAGAATTATTATTCCCATATTCTCAGATTCTATATAAACTAGGTCTTCTGACATGACCAGCACACAAGGGGTTAAACTCTCAGTTGGATTCCAGGAAAAAACAGTAACTGTCATGTGAGGTGTCTATTAAGTGACTGTGCTGTTTGACTATACATAATCATGGTGTATGTGTCATTGCAGAGGTGAAGGCTTTTATTTATTTTTACCAAGCTTGCTCGAATCCTGTGTTCCAGCTGGTCCTATCTAAAGGAACCAATATCTGCTCATGTGTGCTTATATCCTGATGACTGCTGTCCTTGGGTGACTAAGCTGGCTGGGTGCTGAGATATCCAATTCATTACAATTCAATGGGTGTTTCTATAAGCTGGAGGCAGAAGGGTTTGGGAAAGCTGAAATGTGGCAGGGTGGTCCAACAAGGGGTATCTGAAATGAGGCCGGGTGCTACCTGACATCCGGCCTGCTTAGAGGGCCAGATGGTCCTTGGGCATATGAAAGAGACTGATTGGGGCCAATTTTTGTATACCTTAAGATTTAGGCAATGACTCAGTTTAGAAGATAATGGATAAATCAATGATGAGGGCTTGCTGAAAGTCATGTGACAGTGAAAGAGATGTGTGCTTGGACATGGGCATGGACACCAATGGGGCCAAAAATGATTGAGGTAGTGCCTAGCAAGGGCTGATTTAAGACTTATAGAAAGCTGGAGGCTGAAAGCCAAGTGATGATGAAAGCTGAAATTTGTGAGGGCTTGCTGAAAGCTGACAACCATACCTTGCTTAGTGAAAAACCTGTGAATGAAAGCCAAGTGATGGTAAAAAAGGGTGCGACTGATGGTGAAAAGGGGCATGTCCTTGAAAATAGGCAAGGACACTGATTCACCGACAAGGATGCTGCACAGTGGATGAGGTTTGAAATCTGTCTTTACCAGGCAGGTACACTACTTAGTAGATTTGGGCCAAAATCAATCATGAGTCTTGAGAAAGCCGGAAAAGTGTTACCTTGGACATGAACAAAGTGGCTGAACTGTGAATAAGGATTAAATCTGCTGTAAGGGCTTGCTAGAGCTAAAAACCTTACCTTGCTTAGTAGATATGGTCCAAAATCAGCAAATTATTTTCTTCTGGAACCATGGCTCTGCAACAATGTAAATGCCTTCACGGACATTTGAAACCATTGCTTTCCAGCGATGTGAATGCCCTTGCGGACATAGAAGCAAAAGGGTCAAAGCAATAAGGAGAAAGGCTTGGTAAAGCCTAAGGCAGTCAAAAGGACCAAAAGCAGCAAGTGAAGGCTTGGTGAAGCCTAAGATAAGTATCACAAAGAGGTACTCACAGAACTGGTCCAGAAATCCAAACTTTGATCAATGTTTCTGTGCTCCTCAGGCACCTTCTCAAGACAAAAAAATATATTATACCAACAGCCCTATTAAATTCAAAGCTCCTTCTCTCTCTCCACCCTCCTTCCTTCTCTCTCTTCCTTTTTCTCTCTCCGTTCTCTATATCTCTCCTACTCACTCTCTCTCTCATTCCTTTCTTCTCTCTCCCTCCACCCTCCTTCCTTCTCTCTCGCCTACTCACTCTCTCCTTCCCCTCACATTTCTGGTTTGTCTCTCAGCAGCAAGTTAAAGGTCTTGCTTACTTGATCATGATCAGGCCCTGAAATGCTACAAATAGAAACTTGATTTACAATTTTGGCTTTCTGACATGTACTTCTGAGCTTGATACAATTTAAGCTTTCTGTAACTGTTGCAATTTTGAAGCCTGCAGATTTACAGCCTCCGGCATTGTAACTAAGCATCATTTATGACTTTGGCTTTCTGCCATGTACTTGCTTTTAATCACTCGACAACTGCTGCAATTTTTAAGGCTGGAATTTTGTGAGCGTTACACACACTGTACGACAACTATATTAGTGATTCTATGTAATATTGATGATACATTTCTGGATTGGTTCAGAAATTATTTATCCATGCCTTGTAAACTTAACCTTACTTTTAGCAAGTACACAGTTGATCTTTAGATTTGAGAATTTTCAAAATGGAATCCAAATTATGTACCATACTTTATTTGAAAAAGAGACAGATAGGAAATCTATACTCTATGCAGATAGCTTATCATGATCTAATCCTTTTAGGAGTATCCTTTTGCCACCGTTTAAAATGGTTATATGCAATAACTATGGTTCAGTCATGAGGGACCTACAAGTAATGGAGATGAGAGGAAATTGGAGGAACCATTCCCTAACTGGCATCACACAAGATAGCTTAATTTATTGCAAAGTTAATAAAGCAAAGGGCAAACAAATGAATATTGTCACGACTCATATCCAAGATATTGGTAAACTTTAAAAATTGATGAGGAATCACTGGAATTTAGCTAATTCTAATACTCATAAACCATTTTCTAATATAGTTCCCCCCAGGATAGGTTATAAAAGGGACCCTAACTTGAGGGATCTGTTGGTAATGGTGGACCCAGCACATTGTTACACGAGGGACAGTACATGGCTTCCATGGCCAACATTGGGCTGCTTTAGACATGCAAATTGTGTTACCTTTAATAGTTTCATTTCGGGAAGTGAGGTTCAACATAACAACCGCAAATTTAAAATCAATTGGAGGCCTAGATGCAGCAAGGACATTGTGGTATGTCTTATTATTTGACCTTGCTGTGTTTATTATATAGAAAAAACTATTTTTCCCTTTGGTGAACAATGGGCAAATCAGAAAAGAGCAAATAAAAAAACTTGTGATGGGTTTATTTGAAAAGCCTGTTGCAAAACATTGTCCAAGTGCTACATTTTCATTTTTGTACCAAACTATGGTCATTGGTCATATTCCCCAAACATTGCGAGGAGGGAATAGAGAGAAAAAGCTATTACAAGATGAATAATTAGAATTTTAAGAATTTTACTGAATACTTTGGCCCCTAGGGGCATTAACGAGTCATCACAACCACATTGCTTACAGTAAAGATTCCCTTTACTCTTTCTAGGATATTGGAGCATATATTCTCATAATTACCATTTACAGGATAGTTACTTGTTAACACCAATGGTTTAATTAAGAGCATTCTCCATTGTGAGCATTATGAAAATATTGTCTGCAAATCCTTTTTACTTTTTTTTTTTTGAACGTTTAGAATTTTTTACATTTTTGGACTTTTTTATTTTTATGTCCAGGGTTTCCACACCATATATGGGTGTGGTTTAAATAGCTCACTTCGTGTTTAATGTATTTTGTCTTGAGAAAGGTGCCGAAAGAGCACTAAAACTTTGAGTAAAGTTTGGAGATCTGAATAAGTCCTGGTGCAGCTAGCTGGTTGAACTTGGTTACAATGTTCTTTATGTTCGTACCAGAAGCACAAAATAAAACTTGTGGAGTTTTAACCAGATTCCAGTTCCTTGATATCTAGTGTATACCTCAAAATAATAGTTGAGTTTATCATTCTCACAAAGGTTATGAGATTCTTTAAGTAGAGAAACATCCAGGTTTAAGCTTCCATCATCACTTCCTAATAGCTGAATCATGCGGAGCATTTTTATTTATCAGTGTAGGAAGAGGACCAGAGGATTGTTAGATAATTGGATCTGATTCTAATTGGTACCACCCCCTTCCCCCACAGTCCCAGAAGCCTGTATCAATAGATCCTGCTCAACACCATAATGCCAATCTCATAACTATATCTTGTGTCTACCCTGTTTAGCGCCAAGGAATGTGTTGGCACATTACAAATAAAGGTTATAAATAAAAACTACAGCTTATCATAGACGCTTAATTATAAAGTAGATTTATGACACTTTCTTTAGGCTGTTAGTATGACCCAATGTTTCCAAACACATTTTTTGCATAGCAGAGTCATCCTTTAATTACCCATCATAAGCAGTCACAAATATAATAAAATAAACCCATTCAGGGGTTAATGATACCTCCTCCTTTGTAGTATTAAAACTATCAGTTATAGCAATTACTCTTACTATAGCACTTTATTGTACCTTTAGCAACATATATAAAGACTAAAATGGATCATTTAAACCCATCGGTAATAAAGTATTATATTGGCATTTTTCTTGTAACACTGTCACGTTTCAATACTGTGTAACAGAAAAAGCCTTATGACAGGCGAGACATAAATGTCATTATAGAGATGGCATTCTCACTAGCCCTTCCCTTTGTCGTGACGTGAAGGCACCACCTACATGACACAGCGAAAACAGGCGTATTCAGAGCCAAAAATAACGCCTATTCTCCGCCTAGGTTAAACCCTCCGTCCACTCCATTCAGTTCCGGGCCGCCCCTTCCCAATTCCCATCTACACTCTCGAAAACAAGAAGGCTGAGGCGAGTATTCCTGTCAAAATCAACGCGACACCCTCTATGAGGTGAGAGATTAGCCCATGTCCCGCACTTTCCCGCCAGTGCGCCCCACCACCGATTCGCGCGCTTTCAGCCCCGCCCTTTGATTGGCCAGCCGTGCTAGTGGCGGAACGTTGGCCTTGCGCGCGCCCTGGGGAAGGCGAGGAATGGGAGGGCTCGCGACCGTTGGTGTCTGTTATAGTTTCCCGCCTATTATAATGAGCCAAACCTGTCACAACTACTCGTTATTTAGAGGCCACTATCATAGCTCTCTTATATGTGTATGGGCTGGTATCGCTTATAATTAGTTCATGCATGCAGTGTAAACAAACATATGCATTAATTATTTGCCTGTCAAGTAGTTCAACGTTTGTGAAATAATTAAATTAGAAAATAAAGTCTTTAAAAGCATTTTTATAGTGATATCTTACAAGATTCAAAATACAGAAGTAGTGTTCTCTATAATTGTCCAGAAAAGTGGTCATTTTAATATGGAAATTTAGGAACAGCAGTAGGCAGTGTAGCTTAAAGTAAATATATCACTGAGCTTGTTTTTTCCCCTTAGTTGTAATATAATAAATATAAGCAATGAGACCTTTCCTGTTTTATGCTACTGTGCCTATGCACAGCACAAGTAGCCTCCTGTTGCCGGGTGCGCACACGTCCCGCGTCCCAATGTACTCCCTGAGCCCCTACACCCCATACCCCCCTTGCCAGCCCTAACCCTAACACCCTACAGCAGTTAGTGGGCCTAACCATAAACCTACACCCCTTGCCGACCCTAATCCTAACCCCCTACACCAGTTACCGGGCCTAACGCTAACCCTCTACACCCCTTGCTGGCCCTAACTCTAAACCTAAGCTCCTAACCCCCTACACCCCTTGGCGGCCCTAACCCCCTAAAACTAAGTCCCTATCCCCCTACACCCCTTCCCAACCCTAAGCTGAAAACGACTAACCGGCCACAAGGAGACCGCTTCATCGGCGCAGTGCAGCATGCATGTGTGCACATGAATGTGCACTTGTGGTAGCATGAAACAGGAAAGCATCAAGCAAAGATGTAATGTTAAAGGAAAGCTACAGCTTATAATATTAGATTAACTAAATTTTAGCTGAAAGGTGGAATTTAATTCTCATCATGTCACACATAAATTGTGTTATTAATAGCTCATTTTATTATTATTTTTAATAAAACTTTTTAATGCATACTAATAACGGTTAATTTGTAACAGCTTTGTGGCCAATCCAAAAATGTATTTTGGTCCTTTCCCTCTTCCCCTACACAGGAGATCTTAAAAGGTTGAACTTGATGGACTGAAATAAATACTATGTAACTATGTAAAAAAGATTGGCAGCAGCAGTGCTGCCGCCAACCGCTAGATGGTGCTGTCGATTTTCGGCATACTGCTGCACATTGCATATAAGGTGCGCCTACAGAAGAGGCCTTGAGCTATGAGAGGCTCGCCTGCGCCGAACATAGTGATGGCCTTTCTGCTCCACGTTGGAGGGGGGAATAATTATAGGCCTTCCCTGAAACCTGACTGCGCCATCTAGCGGCTACTTGCTGGCACTGCAGTTGTCAGTGCTGGCAATTTCTTGCGCTAACACAACGGGATAGATCCGGTATTTCTTTTTTGACCGAAGTCAGTTTCAGTTAAAACTTACTTAATGTGTTTCAATTATACCCTTGGTGTTTATTCCAATACAATTGGGTGACATCTACTAAGTATTACAATATTACATTTAGCAGTGTTATATCTTGCCCCTTTTCTGTGTATGTTAAAAGATTTTGCCAATGCTTATTTTACAACCTTTTTTATGACCCTGTGCTCTCTAAACTTTAGTTTATACTCAGTACAGTTTTTTTTTGTTTTTTTTTATGTTACTGTATAATCCCTTACAGACTATGGTCCCTATTCTATTGCCCAAGTCGTAAATTTATACACACTTAAAATCACACATATTCTATTAGCTTCTGACAATCCGATTACGAGTTAGCTGCCCACAATTATTACGGGCCAGCCAAAGATGCAAATTTGGCCTTAGGACTCCATTGGTTTTAGCGCAACTCCAATATCGATACTCTATTAGACCCGTAGCTCTAGAGCTTGCAAATAGAGTCTAACTCTCAACTGTAAAACGTATCATGTTTCTGTCAAAAATATTATGAGTTCTAAATAGGATTCGCAAGGGCTTTTGCAAACCCTTATTAAAGCTTTAGTAGCAAACAAACACACAATACTGTAAATTAAAAACATGGAAATACATTAGAATTAATTGCACAACAGTCTCAAACCAACAAATATGCAATTCAAATATTATTTTTAATGTTATTTCTGAGTTATATCGATCCTGGGACTCAAGGGGTTAATACACATCACGAACGCCACATGGACTAAAACAGATGATCTAATGCATTTTATAGAGATAGTGCTAGATTGGGATCTTTCCTGTTTGCTGCCCATGCTCGGTAGCGCCCATCGGCCGAGGGGTCTATAAACTTCTTAGAAATTCTTCCCAGTAACCCGAACGCCCCTCACCCTAACAGCTGACCCTAACACTAAACCATAAGATATTCTCGGACCCCTCGGCTGCGCCACCTAGTGGGCGAAGTCCGGCACTGCGCTCGGGCTGCCAGCAGGAAAGGACCCTAGATTGCGAGCCCGATCGGCAAATATTACTTATTGGCACTTATTCATTTGTAGCCTGCTGTTGATGATTACGTCTAACTTCCGTTTACTGACGTCATGATGACAGTCTCATTTACTATTGGCTGTATCTAAGAAGTAAATTATGGGCTTGCTTTAATATTGTAAGTTCTTATAATCAAACCTCCTGGATTCCTATTTAAAAGGCAGGGTTATGTGTTTAGGTTTAATGATGTAAATATTTTATTTAGAGTGACAAGCAAATCTCTTTTTTAGTTAAAAATAATATTGAAAAGAAGTTACAAATGTAAATAGTAGATTATCAATAATTATATTTCTTAAAGAGTATGGTCCACGAGGTTTACCTGGTGTCTGTAGAACAGGTAAGAATACAAAACTAAAAAGCACATTTGATACAAATAATATTTAAGATAAATGAATACAAAAGTATTGAAGTGCCTGAACATTACGCTATCAAGGTTTATGTTATATTCCATAGATATATTACACAACAGGAACAATAATCATGTGTGCTGCAAAGATGCAGATTTTAAGTCATCTTCCAAGAATTTCAGCCATTTTCAATTTTTTACTTGGGCAACAAAAAAGTGGGAATTATATGTCATATTTAGAAGTTGAAGACATTGTTTTTTGTAGAACATTCTTCAAGCTTATGATTAGCATGTTACTAAATAAAATAAAAAACTTTAATTTGTAATTTTGTTTCATCGGGTAATGTTCCTTTTATTTTAATAATTGTTTAAAGAGATACTCGGTCCCCATATGTAAAGTTCACATATTTACTAAAGGTTATCTGCATTTCGTCAATGCATTTTCTTCGTTAGTTTTATCAAAAGTGTAATAAGCGTATACAATCTTATAATTGCCAGGGTCACATGAAGCTCTATTTTCAAGATAATTTTCGCTTGGCTGGTTCATACTGCGTCACTTTAGGGATTAACTAGATCACATGGCAATGGATAAATTTATCAACGTTTCCTCAATTATTCCACGAATACATCAGTAAATATTTCTTGTGTTTAAATGGCTCCTAAGCTAATCACAATTATGTGATTGTATGTATGAAATATTTGTACATTAAGCCACAGGTTAACAAAATTAGAAGCTATGTAAACCTGAGCTTTGATGTATTTGAAAGGAAATCTTAAATGTAGCTGCTTGTGTCCAATTTGGACTACTAATCTTGTAACGTGAGGGGGAGAGTTATTCTATCCTTCTATTTAGTTCTATTATCAATTGAATATGTACATTAACAGTCTTTAAATGGGTCTTATCTGGATACAATTACCCTCCGCTTTTTCTAATCCTGTTAGGAACAAATACACATTTTACAGCTATATTTAATACAATAGTTAAAAATTAAAGGATGTATTTATTTGTTTTAAAGATTAAGGGACCTATCCTGTTTTGTGTGCTCAGCTGTGGAAGTGCGCTTCCGCTGACTCTTGCAACGCGGGCACGCTCGCGTCGCCATCTAGTGTAACACCCTAACTTCCTAACCCTAACTTCCTTACTCTCTAGCCCTAACCCTAAACCCCTAACCACTTACCGGGCGTAATAGCTCATTTATAGCACTAGATAGCGGAGGTGGAGGCTGTACGCTGCCTCAATCCCGGGACAAAAAAAATTTGCAAAAAAATATCACTCCACGGGACTTAGAAAAAGAAAAATACGACCCGTTGGACTTAGAAAAAAATCACTAACGCGTAAAGAGGAAATACGGACTAACACAAAAGAAAATACGACCCGCGGGACTTAGAAAAAAAAAAAATACGAGGTCACAAAAATTTGAACTTAACAGCCGAAACACGTACAGCAAAAAACACCAAAAACAATGAAAATTATTTTAAAAAAAATGACAAAAACATCACACACAGCACCGGGTGACAGCCAGGACCTTTGGGGGTGAGGTTGCATGCGAATTAAAGTCGATTTTACACAGTTTCAACACTTGAAAATCTGCCAAGCGAGAGAAAAAAAATGAAAACTAGGCTCAACGATCCCAAAGCGCAGAAAACACTGACAAGGATGTATGATATTTAATTACGACACGCGGAACTTAGAACTAAAAAAAAATACAAGGTCGCAAAAATACGAGGTTAACGGCCGAAATGCGTACATTAAAAAAAAAAAAAACAATACAAAATACAACAACAACAAAAAACATACAGAGCATGGGGGGACAGCCATGACATGTGTCACAAAGGTTGCACGCTAACTAAAGTCCAATTTAAAGAGTTTTAAAAATGTAAAATCGCCTAAGCGAGGGAAAAAATGGCGGACGAAAAAAATAAAAATGAGGCTACACGACCCCGTAATGCGCAACACACCGCCAGCCACGTACGACTTTTGCCAGGATAGTACGAGGTACTAAAATAAACACTTAAGCTGCACGGAAAATGCTCGCGACCCGTATAGCACATGGACAAACGACGCCATTTTACAACACTAACAGTACGAATCTAAAATGGCGATTTACACAACTTAAGCAACGGTTTGCCCTCACGCATGCAGCATATTTCTAATGCACAGCTGGGACATTGATGACACTTTCTCCTCACAGCAGCAACAGGCCAAATGTACATTGTATGCTGCAGGAAAATAGATACTTAGCTCCTCAGGCTATTCATTTACATTCAATTACATTTATTATTCAATTACAAATAGGTAAAGTAAATTAATTTATTAAGTAAATAATTAATTAATTAATAATTATACTAACAAAATTTACATATATATCTGTCTTTGTCATGAGAGCCGAAGGCGCTCATACGAACAAAAGTAAACAAGAGGAGCAGAGGCGCTCTGCGCGAGGTTTTCAGTGAACGCCGAAGGTCCTGAGTATTAAAAGATTTACATTGTGTATCAAACAGCATTGCCATTGCTTAAAATTGAGCGGCGCGATATGAGTACCAAAGGCGCTCATTGCGAGCCATGAGATGAGCGCCTTTGGCGCTCAGCGCAAGCTCGCAATGAACGCCAAAGATCCTCAGAGTAGAAAACGCTTTATAATGTATGTCAAACAGCATTGCCATTTTATTGCCTCGTCATTTTTAACGGGCAAGTCTCTAGTATAAGTATAACCAACAAAACTGCATTCATGTTTGAATTGATACGCTCCATTGAATGATCATAGCGTTAAATGAATGAATAGCGCACCTAGTGAATAAAGTTAGAAGAAAAGCTATTGGAACCTGTGCATGTAAAATAAATATTAGCTATTTGTGTAATTACAGGTTAAATGTCTTGAGTAATAATACATTAATTTCATATTTAAAATGTATTTAGATATAGGTATATATTGTTCATCCAATTAATATTTCTCACAGGACTTGTGTGTTATTTAATAATTCAAATCCTTTTTTACTTTCATCATACTTTGTGGTTTTCCACGAGTTACCTTCTCGGAGTGAGTTGCAGAATCACATTTCTCTCTCCTCCCTTGGGCCAAACAAATTTGAAAATGTTGGCAAGCCAAAAAACAAGTAAGTCTGCAATCCCACATCTGGCCAGTGAGGGTCCCTGAGTGGGATGCAGTCAGATGTTCGTTATCACTGCTCTCGGCTACACCTCCTATTTTAATTCCTCTCGGTAAGTTTGTACATTGGAAAGTGTCTGTATTAATCAGTGACTGTGTGTTTGAGTACTTGTTTCAACTGGGTAGTTGATGCTTCACTGCATTGCTCTGGTCCGTCCATGTTTCGTTTGCTCTGTGTACACTATCTGATTGAGTTTTGTGCTGGTTAATCGTGTGTACATTGCAGGGAGTGTCTAAGTCGGTGGAGGGGAAAATAATAAAGCATGAATGAATGTTATTAAACGCACACTTACTCAAAGTTGTCTTGCATCAAAACTTCATCTGTAGATAAAATATTTCATATTTTTATTTACTTTCAAACTGTATATTTCATGTGATTGTTTATATACATTGGATATATTAGGTAGGTTTGTTATTTACTCTCTATATGTACCAACTTTTTTAAGTGGCGCCTTTTCAAGTGGCATTAAAATGTAAAGCCTGCAATGCTCTCCCCCTGCATACTTTACAGGCCTTGTGATGGCTTAGCCGCTCATTGCCGGTTTTGGCAAGCCGCAACTTTCCTGCTTTGCAATGATCACCTTCGGAGCTCATCGTAAGCCTCTCCCGCTGTGTACTTTACAGGACTTGCGATTGAGCACCTTCGGCACTCATTGCGAGCCTCTCCCCCCGTGTTCTAATGCTGTTTGCCATACAATGCGAGGCTATGCCCCCTCTGAGCACCTTTGGCGCTCATTGTGAGCCTCTCCTTCCATCTACTTTGCGGGCTCATTGCAACTTTGGTGCTTTGCAATGATCACCTTCGGCGCTCATTGCGAGCCTCCCCCCCCCCCTTGTAGCTTAGGGGCCTTGCAAGGAGTGTTACTGACATGGGTTAAGTGGTACTGGCTTTGGGCACTTTTTTTACTGCCTTCGGCCTCGTTTTCATCCTGTTAGTTTTTTTCGGCCATCATTCGATTGTGACAAAATCCCAAATATGGCTCAAATTAGCTTGCAATCTCAACCACAGGCTCCCTGGCTCTCCCCCCTGTGCTGTGTGTGAGTGTGCAAGTTAATTTGAGGCATATTTGGTGTGTTTTTTTCTGGTGTTTCCAGTTCCGTGGTTCGGCTGTTAAATTCGGAATTTAGTGCAGCCCCGCAACTGTGGGCCTCGGTTTGCAAGGCCCGCAGTTGCATCTACGGGCTTCGGTCCTAAGTCCTACTGGCCTCTGTATCCACTCTTTTGCTATTCAATGTTTTGTTTCCAGGTTGTTGTGATTCAAACCTGTACAGCTGATATACAGCACATCAGGATCTATATCAGTTCATTTACTCTGCTTATCAGGTGATTTAAGGCTGCACCAGCTGAATTGTACACTTAATCCGAAACTGCACCAGCCTAATTATAGCCTCTAGTACTGCCACAAGTTTTAATGCAGAATTTAAAAAGAGATATAAAATCTGCAGGTAATTACATGGGGAATTTTCTTTTTTCGTTTGCAGTAGACATCTTTGCAAACATATTGTTGGTCTGAGTACCTTCAGCGCTCATTGCGAGCCTCTCGGTTGGTGTATTTTTGGTCATCTGAGCCCATTTGGCGCTCATTGCAAGGGCTGCACTGAGTGCCTTTGGCGCTCATTGCAAGCCTCTCCCCTGGTGTACTGTTGGTCCTGTGAGCACCCTTGGCGCTTAGTGTGAGGTGCGCGCTGAACTCCTTCGGCGTTTATTGCAAATCTCTTGCCTGGTCCTGATATTTAATGAATTAATAAAATAATAAATTAATATACTTTACCTATTTGTAATTAATATATGAAGCCAGCAATATCCTGAAGAGCTAACAATCTGTTTTGATGTTCCTGCAGCATACAATGTACATTTGCACTGTTGCTGAGCTGAGGTGTAAGTGTCAGCAATGTGTGAAGTGTGTAGTGTAAATAGGCTGCGTGCGCGAGGGCAAACCGTTTGTTTAGGTGTGTCATTTTGCATTTTGTAATGGTAATGTTATTAGTTGCAAGTTAGTGGTGTAAAAAGGCGGCGATTGTCTATGTGTTACGCGGGTGTGGAGCATTTTGCGTCCTCCCTAATAGTGTATTTTATACCTCGTACGGTCTTGTGTAAAAGTCTTATGTGTCTGGCGGGTTTTTGCGCATTTATTGGTTGTGTAGCCTAGTTTTAATTTTTTTCGTCCAACATTTTTTTTGTCGCTTAGGCGACTTTTGGGTGTTAAATTGTCGTTAAATTGTCGTGCAACCTCACTCCCAGACTTCGTGGCTGTCCCCCGCGCTGTGAGTGATGTTTTTTTTGGTATTTTTGTTAATATTGGTGGTGTTATTGTTGTTTTTCTATGTGCGCGGTTCGCCTGCTAACTTCATATTTGTTGGACCTCAGGTCGTATTTTTTTTTTTTTTTTTGTGTCTCGCTTTCCTAGCTGCAAGTGTTACGGGCCGTAATTTTTTCATGCAATTTTTTTTTAAACTGCTACGGGTCTCGCATTCTGAATTGTGTATTTGAGATTTGTTTGATGTGTAGTTCCGCGGATCGTAGGGATGAGCGCCTATGTCTCTCATCTCCACCAACGCAGTGAGCGCCTTTGGCTCTCACTGCCTAAGTCGTGCAGGGTCATAGAGATGAGCGCCTTTGGCGCTTCTTGCCAGCATCTGCGGCCCTCGCTTCGAATGGGCCGTATTTGCGCCGGGCTCGCTATGCAAGCCAGCAGCGTTAGCAACAACTCGTACGCTCACAACTATATATGTGATCCTTATTGAGATAAACACCATTTTTCTGTGTAGCTCAATAAGAACATTTGTGTCAAAATGTGCACATTTGTTTTGTAGAACTCAATAATGTTTAGTTTAGAAAAATATAGTAGTATAACATATAGCCTATTTTAAAGGATCCATATCAAGTAAGAAATAAGTTGATTTACCTCCTTGACTATGTGAACACTAATCACTCAAGATAATTCAATAATATAGTTGTTTTTTTTTGTAACAGCAAGATGATCACCCAAGGTGTATTTATAATATTTTATAAGTTTGTCAGTATAGATGTTTTAACGAATCGAGTTACAGCCATGAATATGCACATGGTACACGGTACTAGGGGGCACCATTCAATTGACAAGCATGTCTTATCTGTATGTTGTTTTTCCTTTTTTTTAGAGGCCTGAAACATGGAGGAATATAAAAGAATGTCAGATGAAGAACTCATCAACACCCTTAAGCAATACGGCTTATCACACGGCCCTGTTGTTGGTAGGTTTTTCACTTTAATATAAAAAACAATTGTAACCTTTTTCAAAAATTTTTAATTTTTAATTTTAAATCTTCAATATACAACTCCTGGGGAGATTGATACAATGCATTACCTGCCTGTGATTGGCCAAAACAAATTATGAATGTTATGCTAATTTTAGCAGGGATTTCCAGGGGTGCTAACTCACAAAATCGGCTACTTGCAAACTCAAGGGATTTAGCAAGCATCAGGTTGAGCTTGTTAATGTTTATTTGGGGATTTTTTCATGCAAAAAATGTTTTCATACACCACTGATTCTCCTCTATCAGATGCATTCATAATCCAGGAAACTTAAATATGCCTTTAATGCACTTTGATATACTAATTATTCATACTAATTTTAAGGACATGCGCTTTTACGCTTTTGACTTCAGTGTCTTTTCTGCACACAAAATAATTAATTGTCTCTTTCATTTTCTGTCAAAAAATTGATGGTATTTATCTAGACACAGTTAAGTTGGGGAGCTTTGTTCCAACCTATTAACCCTACTTATATTAACATCCTTTCTGTCCTAAATATAAACAAAGCTACATCTAGGGTCTGCTTATTTTAAATTCTCAAAGAAGTAAAACATTTTAAAAAGTTTATTTACAATGTTTATAAAGTACAGAAACACATTTCAAGGGAATTATACTTTATTTCTTCATCTTGCAGAATCATATGTCGTAATGTTCCTTAATATCAATACCATATGTCCTGGAAAATTGCTTCACTGATCAGGATAGCAGCGAGTGCTTAGGTGCCAAAAATATAGTTTTAAAAGCAGGGTATCTATGTTTTGCATTAACTTAGATTTTTTGATAAATGCATGTATTTTCTGGAATTATTGAGAGGAAGTATGTTCCAATAGATAAAATGAGTCTAAATATACAAGAAATGACTTTGCAAAAACCTTATCTGAGCAGTAGAAGAACCTATGAAATATTTTTATTGTGTCGCTTCATTTTGTTTATTCAAGTTTCAATAATTTGCTCTTCCCTCATGACTGATGAACTGTTTTACAAGATAAACATATATTTCCAGCCTGAGAGTTTTAAAATATCTGATATAAAGTTTGAGACTACAGTGTTCCTTTAACCGTCAATCAAAATGAACAACAATTTTATTAATATTATACTTTATTTGTAACGTGCCAACATATTCTGTAGCTCTATACAGAGGTAAAAGGCCAAAAACAATATTAACATATTGCAAAAAAATGGAGGTTCCTGTCTTTGAAAATCAAATATACATAGTGCTTGTTTCCAAAGCATCTTACAAGATCACAAACTTAGAACCTAAATAATAAATAAAAATATATTTGACTCAAGGTAGTCTAGTTTTATTTGTTGTTTATATTCTGAAAACATTTATACAACGTTTATAACTGAATTTTCAAAATATAGAACGATGATAGTATTGTGGAATAATATTTAGATTAAACTGAAAAGGGGATCAAAAAGAGTAATAAAACTACATAAACGACATTACAATGAAAAGAAAAATTACTTCTGTTTCATTTACCCCACTTAAAGCCTGGCTCCCTGCCTAATTAGGATATGATTGGGCCCGCCATGTGTGCAAATAATCAAACACTCTTCAAAATATATATTTTTTTTTACACAGTTGCAGCCGAGATTTCTGTTGCACATATGGTGCTTCCAAAATAAAATAAAAGGCTTTATTAAAAAACATAATTTGCAATGTGAATTAACAACTTTTACATCATAAATCTTTTATTTATGAAACAGCAATTTGATATTAGTTATTCCTCACACCATATGTCTAAGAACCTGCAGTGCGAAGGAAAGTTAAACCCCTTATACAACACTTACATCATAAGATTTTTGTTTTTTAGCATGCTAGTTATCTTATCAACAGTCAAAAAGTAAATAAAAATAAAAACCACGTATAAAATAAGCAAACGTTAGAATGTTGTAAAGGCTGACCTTTCTCGGATGCTGACTTAGGGTTACCTTGCTGAAATATATTATTTTATGTGTGTTTGTAAATTTTTTCTAAATTGAGCAGTTTATGTTCTGATTAATATAAGTTGACTTGAAGTAATGTAAAAGTTAATTAACTAGCTGCAATAAAATTATTTTTATAAAGCAGGATTAGATAATAATATCTCTTTGTCATCCCATTTAGGAACTACACGGACCTTGTACGAGAAGAGACTTTATGAGTTTGAAAGCAAGAAAAGTAGAAATCTGCCCTCTTCAGGTAAGATTTGCAGGTGAAAGTAGACCAACTCATATTTTTCCTATAGATCGGTGTTTCCCAGAATAATCCAGTCATCAAATCAAAATGTCTGAAACATAATAATGGAAAGATCCCACACAAATAATCAGCCAATTACAAAGCTTTCCACATAAACCTATTAGGGGTAATTTTCTTGTGGAATTACTGATCACATAAAATGGAACACCATGAGCCTCATTAAGTTCCAAGCCCGCAGTTGTCTTCATACAGCCTGTAAGTCTGCGGGTTAGAAATTTACAGCAGTTAAATCGAACAAGGCTGCAAGTACAGGGCCAAAGCCTCAAAACCGTGAACCATGCACCCGTAAGTAGCATTTGCAGGGCATGATCATGATCAATTAAGCAAGTCCGTAACTACCGATTTAGAAACAGCCAATAGTAAATGAGACCGTCATCATGACGTCAGTAAAACATGGAAGTTAGACAAATTAATTAGTGCCAATAAGTAAAACATGGCGTTTAAACGTCAATCAGTTAGCGTTTAGACGTCCGATATGCGATCGGACTCGCAAGCCAGCGATGTAAAAATCTATAAAAATGAATGAAGAAAATGTTCTAGTCCACGTGGGTGGCCTGATATGTATTAACTCCTTGATTCCCGAGATTGATATAACACGGAAGTAAAACCTGAAAATAATCATTTTTGATTGCAGATTTGCGAGCTTGAGACTGTTGTGCAATAAATTCTAATGTCTTTCATCGCTTTCCCCGTCTTTTAAAGTGCAGTATTGATTTTTTTGTGTGGTTTTATAATGTTACGAACAGGTGTTTAACCCCCTTGCGAGTCCTCTCTAGTACTTGTAGGATTTTTGGCTACATATGCCATTTACGGGTATGAAAGCAATTGCTGTTTTGAGGAGGTGTAGCACTTTAAGAGTGATTTGCGATGCTAGCGATTGTAACATTTGTAGGCTTGAAAGATCAAAGGCTTCGTTGGGTCGGAGTTACCATTTTGACAGCAGAAGTTGCCCCCTACTTACTTCTGTATCATACTTACCCCTCCTCTTCATCATTTCCTTTGCCTCTGGCAACCCATATATTCTCTGAGAAGTATATTGAAAAATACATTTCAGGAATGTATGAAAAAAGTACTAAGTCTGCCCTTATTTACTGAAGCAACTTTATCATCGTTTCTGAAAAATATGCAAATTAATCTAATTTCACTTCCTTTTACCAGTGGTTAATGAATATATATATATATATATATATATTTATTTATATATATATTTATTTATATATATATATATATATATATATATATATATATATATGACCTGCAGCTTGTCAATGACCCCTTTGCACTGAGCAATTAAAATTACTCTCTTTGCTAC
Organism: Discoglossus pictus; assembly: GCA_027410445.1. Taxonomy (NCBI): domain Eukaryota; kingdom Metazoa; phylum Chordata; class Amphibia; order Anura; family Alytidae; genus Discoglossus; species Discoglossus pictus. The sequence continues at coordinate 19,040,508 of CM050168.1, forward strand.
ATAATGTGAATACCCCTCTTTTGCAAATGGCCAGAATAGCCACATCTTATAAAGTATGTGGTGTATTTATCACATGGGGTAAATGTGGTGATATGTGGGGATAAGAATAGATAAGAAACTTTAGAATATGTTGTCTCGGCGAGAATAAGATTGTTGTCTTTAGAATATGTTGTCTCGGCAAGCATAAGATTGCCGTTTTTATCAAGTAGTAATAAACTATAAACTCTTGTTTAATCAGCTTGATTTGAAAACCTATCAAAAAGGAATATTTAAAGGGATGTGGAATCTATCAGTGCGGCTCAACATCATCAAGCAGAGCACGAAAAATTAAGTGTAAAAAAAAGTTTAGATTTTTTTTATTTGAGATTTTAAGATATTGTATAAGCCATTTATTTCTCCAGCTGCCTTCCCTCACTGCTGAAAGGACTAGAAATCACAAGCTCCCTGCAAATGCCTATGTACACTATTTGATGCAACAAAATGTAAGCTGAAATTTAACATTGGATAGTGTATATAAGCATTTAGTGGGAACTTGTAATGTATAGTCCCTGCAGAACCTGAGGGCTTCTGGGTTTTTTATCCCATAAGCTGAATATGGGCTTGATTACATAGCTCTCGCCGGCACTCCCACAAGGCTGATACATTCCAAGAGAATAAGTGTAGCTATTACATGGCTCCCATAGGCTATTTCTCACATGACCTTACTGGTACTTACCTATGGGGCTTGTCATGTAAGGGAAATAGTTTGCAAGTGCTCTCTAGGGTCCTTATGTGTTATGTACGGACCTATTCGTATGAAGTTGTGAATCAGAGGAAATCAACCTATGGAGCAACCCCAGTAAAGCTAAAGATCATCAGTAAATATTGCAACATAGCTACATGTTTCCCACCTTAAATGTTTACAGCCCATAGAGATTTCACATTATTGTACACAAAAGCTGCTGTTTCCACATTTATTTAATAATCACACACTTGTGTATGTGTAGGGCAGGTTAACCCATGGGACTCTATATTATGAACCACATTAAATTCCCAGCTCATAAGTGCAACGTGGAACCCGCAACGGCTGCGAGCTTGAAATTTTGCTGAGTTACGGACCTATGAAATTAGAACAGGGCTCGATTTGCGGGCTAGCAATTCGATTTCTCACGTCCTGTAGGGTTTTCTCGCTCCTACCCCGCAAGTCCTCAGCGGGTAGTTTTAAGAGGCCAATTTAATAGCTGTAGGTCTTGTGGGCTACGTTTTGAGCTGCGATTTTACACATGGAGGGAATTTAATGTGTCTCTATATCGGCTAGTGTGGCTAAGTTGGAGATGGCACTAAGATAATTAGACACAATGTGGGCTATTACAGCTATTCTGAGTTCAGAGTCATTTAAACTCCACTTTTAAACTCATCATTTTAGTTCTGTGTGTTGAACATATCCCACCAGCATGTGGCCATTTTTTTAATTCCTCTCCCCGCTTATGAGATTTTTTGTCATGTATTTTCTACGTATGTGAGAACTATATTGGTATTTAAAAACCTGCTGAACAATGAAAAAAATATATACATTTGCAAACAGTATGTCTAAGAACATAATTAAGCAGGGTGAAGTCACAAAGCTAGTTTTTAACTAGAAATAAATACAGTTTGATCCCTCTTTTCTGATCTGTATCCATGATACTTGGATGGAATTTTATATGAGAGTTGTTTACATTTCTGGAGGCCGTTCTTGCATCTATTGATTTAGTTCACTTCCTAAATTCATTAACCTCCTGGTTCTGGACCTGTGAGGGGGGAAAGGGTGCTGTGTCAATTTCAATCTTATCCAATTATGTTCTGTCTTCTCCCTTTTGACTCCCCCTTCACCCACTCTTTACTGTAGGTTACACCATCATGATCCAGCTCTCAAAAAGTGATATAACAAATAAAATGGATTCCTACACTCAAAAATTTAGATTTTCTTTAAAAATGTTCTTATGTCTATAGTGTTTAATGCATACCTACATATTACAAACAAGGACCTTATTTCTTGAGCTATGTGTGGTCTCATAATTGCTGTAAAAAGTGAAATAAGATCTACGTGAAAGACTCACTGCTAGACCATTTTCTCTTATCAGGATCTTATGATAAAAAGCAATACGACTTGCCCAGCAGAGAGTCTTATTCAAGTAGGACCTATGAAGCAGATGATGGTAAGTAAAAATATTTGATTCAAAAAAATTATATAATTTAATGATTCTTTATCATAAATTATTTGTCCTGTCAATTAACAATTGCTGTTTCTCTGTGCTGCAATATTATGATCTTTTTAGGATATTAAAAATACTGTAATTTTTTTGTTTGAAAAGTTAAACTGAAAATAGCTGTTTTTCACCAAATCTAAAAATGATAGCTTCTCACTTGTTTCCTACAATCATAAGAAATGCCTCATTACGGCACAGCTATGAGTAAGTATGTCCCATCCTGCTATGGGAGGAGCTTTAGCTGCAGGTGTAAGTCTGCGAGTTTCAATCCTGCGCGGTGCTTTAGGGAAAGCGCTATGGACACTGGATTCCAAGCTCAAAGACAGGGCCATCCATTCATTGCAATGTGTGAATCTTGAAGCCTGTAACTTAACTTATGTATAGCGCTACGGAATATGTTGGCGCGTTACAAATAAACGATAATAATAATAATTATAGGAACAGGCTATTTTCAATGTAAGTTTTCTCACAAGAGATCGACTTTTTAATCACAATACCACAATAAGCAGCAAGAACATGACTGATTGGTTAAGTAAATATAGTGGCATGGCCATTAACACTTGTAAGACTGTGATTATGCTAATTCAACTGGCTGGGCATTGGCATGCAAATGAGAATCAAAATGTGCTTGATGCCCCCATAAAATGGGAACCATTCAGCGTTTCTGAGCTGCTTTTTCCAACATGAATTTCTTATTTTCAGTGTCGCTTTATGTGGAGTTTAAAAAAAGATTTTCATTACTCCGTATTCTAACATTCATGTTTTGTCCTAAATAGTTGGTGATGACCACTATCAAGAAACCTACACTGTCACCAAAACCTTTGCAGATCCAACAGCACGACAAAGGGTAAGTAACAGACCAATATCTTTCTCAGTACTCTATGGGCCTCATTCAAATGCAATTTGGCCAATTGAATAGGGCTCTATATAAGCACATAGCATATGTTTGTTACAGAAGTTTTTAGTTGGTGAAGACCTTGCGTTAGAAGTTCACTAACTAAAAACTTCTGTAAAAAATATGCTATGTGCTTATATGGAGTCCTATTCAATTGGCCAAATCGCATTTGAATTATGCCCTATATAAGGGGTAAAGTAAATACACAAGTCTTGTGAAACTACTTTGTAAATAGCACTAACATATAATAGTTGTGGTAATTGCCAATTGTCGTCATGCAATGTTAAAATTTCCGGGCATGCGCAATGAACGCCAAAGGCACTCATCGTGAGGCCCACACATGACCGGCTTGACGGGGCTGCAATGAGCGCCAAAGGCCCCCAAGTTAGAGGGGGTAGAGCCTCGTACTGTGTGTCAAACAGCATTGCCAGGCTTCAAATTCTATTGCCGTCATTTTAGTCTCAGAACGGCTAGGCAAGAAAAAAAATGGCGGCCATAAATCTTTTTCAAGCCCATAAATTGGAAAACCATTTCAGGCTTGGAGAAAATGATCAGTTTCCCAAGCCAACAAATGGTTTCACACCAGTAAATCGAAACAGGAACACAGAGTAGGGAGAGGGTGGAAAGACATACAGGGGTGAGAGAGGAGGGGAAAGAGACACGGGGGAGAAAGTTAGGGGGGAAAAAACACAGGGAAGGGAGAGGCGCAAAGAGACACACGGGAGGGAGAGAGGGGTAAAGAGACCCCGGGGAGGGGGAAAGAGACACAGGGGTGAGAGAGTGGGGAGAGGCTAGCATTAAGTGACGAAGACGCTCATTGCGGAGCTTGCAATGAGTTCCAATGGCAATGTCCAAAAGTTGCAGGTTGGCTGATGCCTGCAATGAGCAAAAGGCGGTCATCACGAGGCCCATAAAGTAGAGGGGGGGAGGCCTGCAATGAGCACCGAAGCTCATTACAGGGTTTGCCATGAGTGCCAAAGGCGCTCATTGCAGGGCACAAAAGTTTCGGGTTGGCCGAGGCCTGCAATGAGCAGCAAAACTTCTCATTGCAGGGCTCATGATGAGCGCCTTTGGCACTCATTGCGTGGCCTGTAAAGTAGGCGGGGGGAGGCTTGCATTGTGTGGCAAACAGCATTGCCAGGCTTCACAATTTATTGCCGTCATTTTTGATAATAGTAATAGTAATCGTGAAAGAAAAAAGAGGGTTGAGACGAGAGGCAGCTACCCAGGGAGTCAACCTATTTGGGTTGTGAGTTAAACTCTGAATTAAAGGAAAACTCTCACATTTGTCACACATATTTGTAATAAACTAACAATTTTAGCAGCTATGTAAGATAGAAGCATAAAAGCAATTTTTTTTATTTATTTTTTAGAAAAGCTTATATTTAGCCGATTTTGTTATGGGGATTCCATTCTGCTAATTTGTAGCTGGAGCATGAGGCTTGTCAAATCAAGTTCCTCAAAAGAGCAAACTATAAGGATGACACTTTAGTGGTTATTTAACTATGAGGCACAAATGGCAACATGTTCTTTATCAAAACAAGTATGGTATATCAAAGTAAAATCATTTATATAGGAGTAACAAATAATGTGTTCCTTCCCTGACACAGCCCACTACATATTCCATACCCCACGTCCTCTTTCCCTCTCCTTATCGCATATTCCCGCCCCACCTTCCCTTTAAAGTTCCCCCAATATTAAGAAACAACAGGAGAAAGAGGTCCTTTCCGGTTTTATGTTCGCCACTTGAAGCGTACTCCTTTGCGCGCTCTAACGTAACTATCTCAATGCATAAGGCGCGCCGACAGAAAAGGCCTTGAGCTATGAGAGGCGCACCCGAGGCCCTCAAGGGCCGAGTGCCCACACCGAACATAGAGATGGCCTCGCTGTCGATTCAGCACTGTCGAGTTGCGCCACGTCGGAGGAGGGAATGTGAATTAAACCACATTCGTGTGGCGAACACAAAACAGGATAGGTCCGAGAAAGATTTGCTAAAATATATATTTGTTTCCTCTACACTGCTGGCTGAATACCTGGGGCCTCATTCTAATCGAGGATGTAAAACGGCTGCAAGTCTGCGATTCCTTGCGACCGGGTTATTGACCCGCGTAACGATACGTATACACTGGTTTTCAATTGAGCGGCGCCGCAGGGAGGTCCCCTTTATGGCCGATCACAAAACCATGCAGTCGGCTGTAGGCACTTCCGTGCTTTAGCAGGATTGCGTCCTCAAGGTCGTAACTCGTGTTGCAAGCCCGCAAACATTGTTGAAATGTAAATGCAAATATAAATTTAATCCAGCACTGTAAATGACGGGGTACACAATGGGTGACATGAGGATTAAAGGCACAACATTCTCAAGTTGGTACATCGCCACAATACAATACTTGATTTCACGTTTAATTTTCGACCAAAGTCCGACGGGCTTGAATAACAGGTTACGGGCTTGGTGGTTATTCAGGCCCGTCGGACTTTGGTTGAAAATTAAACGTGAAATCAAGTATTGTATTGTGGCAACTTAAGAATGTTGTGTCTTTAATCCTCATGTCACCCATTGTGTACCCCATCATTTACAGTGCTTCACAGTTCTGTCTTGAATTTATATTTGCATTTACAGTGCTCCAAGTGAGCAGGCTTGAACCATAAGTTACGGGCTTGCGGACGCAAATAACAAGTTATGGGCTTGGATGGTCATTCCAGCCCGTAGGACCGCATAGGTCTTACTTTCAAAATGTAACACTGATTTTGCAAATAAAAAATCCATCCTGTACTTTTATTAAAAGAGAAAGTGATGTTAGGTCTGAGAATTAACAGTACAACATTCACAATCTCTCGAATTGTCATGAATAACCACTTTATTTCATGTTAAATTTCCCTCATACAGTCTGACGGCTTCAACCTCCAAGCACGGCGGTTGGATTCAAAAGTCCTACAGGCTTAAAGGTTGAAGCCCGTCGAACTTTATGACGAAAATTTAACATGAAATAAAAAAAAAATATTTGCCAATTTGAGAGTAGGGGGATGTTGTGGTATTAATTCTAAGACCTAACATCACTTTCACTTCTCATAAAAGTACAGGATGGCTTTTTTAATTGCTTAATTGCTGCTACGTTTTGTAAGTAAGAGTGTTGCGGGACCTCTTTGCTGTAAGTAAGCTGCGGCTCGATTTTAGCAATTTACAAGATTGACGGAAGGGTGAGCATAGCATTTGAATATCGAATTGGGATTTCTTGCGGCCGCAACTCTTGCGGCCGCGTAAGATCAAAGACTTTGACGGAAGTAAGCTGCGATATAGCTAATCGCAAGGGATCGCAGCTCGAGTCTCGTAAGCCCCTCGGAGGCCGCAAATTGAATAGCTAAGTAGCTTGCGGCCTCCCCTTGGGGCTACTTATTCCAAAAACTTAGGATTTGAATGCCGCCCCAAGTGTATGCAAAAAAAGTGCGTGAGAAACTCCTAGGCCCTCATTCAATTGCAACTTGGCCAATTGAATAGGGGTCTAATTAAGCACATAACATATTTTTTTTAAAGAAGTTTTTAGTTAGTAAATATCTATCCAAAAGCAAGATTTTCACTAACTAAAAACTTATTTTAAAAAAATATGCTATGTGCTTATTTAGAGCCCTATTCAATTGGCCAAATTGCAATTGAATGAGGCCCTTAGTGTATATACACACTAAACATAAATTGTTCTATTTGCTTATTGAAATTAAATATATGCAGTGGACCTGCTGGCTAAAAGTACCTATCTTTAAAGACACATCAGAAATAATTAAAATAAAGCGTATTCGAATAATAAGAGTCATTACAAAACATCTTTTAAAAATGTACTTTAAAATGTACTTTGAAGTGTTGTTTTATCACCATTTTTTTCAACTGCAGTTTCACGTCCTCCTGGTCTAACATGAAAACTGTAAATTACATTATTTTCAAAAATGTTTATATTTCAAGTTGTTTGTCGTTTATATTGTACAAATAAGATATTTTAACATCTACATATATTTGTACTGTTAAGATGCAAAAATAAAGTTTCAGTATATTCACTGATTACATATTGGAGTCTAAGTGACACTTGAGAACTGACCGCTCGGTTCTGGATTCTGCTATTGTTTTTTCGATTCATAAAAGAATATGCTACTGAAAAACATTATCAACTGATATAACCAACAGCTGTATATTTGGAGGGCCAGTGTATGCACTTTACATGTTAAACCTATTTATTGGTTCCCATTAATTAACATAAAATATGCAAACCACTGAAAATTAAAGCTTTAGCCAGAAATTATCATTAATTCATGTTGCTGCTCCCCTTCCCACCTCTCTCCTTCTCCTGAGCACTACTGAATTAGAGACGTGGGGATGGGTACTGCAACATCCATTAATGAGTTAAACTCATTAAATGATATTTTCTGGCTAAAGTTTTGCTTTGCTGCTATTTGCACATACATTTTTAATGCTAATGATGAACTAAAAAATCGGTTTAACATGCGCAGTGCAAATAAAGATACACCTTATTTGCAGTGTTGAAACTCATCCTGCTTCATCATTAGCTTTCTGGAAAAGTTTGTTTAAACTGTTTGTTTATTTCTCTCCTTAGATCAAAGGTGATGACTTTCAAAACAGGTGAGTAATTTTTTCTCAAGCTCTGTGTGTCACACAAATAAAAACACTTCTAGTAAGTGTAAAGCTTTTACACACTAATATGTAATAGAAGTTTAATATTTTATCAAGGGTACAAAACTCACACATTTTCTGTCCAATGTAATGCCCTACCAATGTGAAATAAATTATTTAATTATATATAAAGCAATAATAAAATACATTTTCAGAGATTTAAAAAAAAAAAAAAACAACATTTAACATTTGAAACATAATTGCTTTCATAATTCAGACTGAGCTGCTTCTGGTATCCACCCACTATAAGGTCAATGGAGGGAGGGTGCTTTGTCTAGCAGACAATTGCTACATTTTCAGACATAAAGTGTTCCAACAAAATGATATCTATTGACTGGTAACCGGTAACCTGTATTCAGGTGACTCCTTCGTTTAAGTTATTTTCGTTTTTTCCACCAAGAAAGGTTTTCTTTCAGGACCCTTAAGACGTAAATATTCTGGTTCCAATTTCGATCCCTGTGGTTGAAATGTCTCAGAAAGCATTGCTAGATGGCCAAAAATTCCAACTTGCCCATTTCAGCATATCTGAATCTTCTTTTGCCGATGAATTTGTTAGTGTCAAAGTGGGATCCTAAAAAGATAAATTTCTGGGTCGGATGTAGAGAACTTTTCTCCCAATTTATGATCCATCTCTGAAGATTTAAAAACGGTTGAGGTGACTTGAAAAATGTAATTTAGATTAATTCGACTTTCAGACATACCAGGATTTTTGTGAAAACCAGTTGGCTAATTTGAATGTCAAGCAATTGTATTGATGGTGCTGATTGTGCACGCAGAACCTCATGTATATCCAGTGATCTGGATGAATAGGTACCGTATGTGTTTGTATGCGGACGTCAAGTCTATGGAGACTGACCTGTCCAGGGGAAGTGATGATTTAGTTCAATGATTCCATCTTGAAAGTTCTTGCCTTTAGCTTCCCCTTTAGATGTTTTAGGTCAATAAGGTCTCCATTCTTTACTTGATTTATGGGACACAGAAACGTTTGAATAGAGACCTCTTCCAATCTGATGAATAGAAATTGGGGCAATAATGTTTTGCTTGACTGCCTATTGAATAAAGGAGAGGGTAGCTCTTGCTTTTTGTGGTTTGGCTGAAGGTCTTCTTAGGTGAATATTCTCTATGATTGGAGCTCTCCATTCCAAGCGGTAGTTTTGTGTCACAATTGAAACACATCAGAAATTCCTGAATCTTCTTGATCCTAAAAATAGTTGTAATTGTATGATTAATAATAGATAATGGATCAGACCGTAGGCCATAGGGATACCCCTTGCTCACTGTGTCTAGGGAAATCATTATCTTCCCTTTGACGAATACCAGTGGCTGAAAGGCAGGCTATGGGTTATTGCTTGGCCTCTTAAAACACTTTAGGCCTTTCTAAGTCAAACCTCCTTTCCCCTTGGAATGACTTTCTCAAGGTGGAGGCATCCAGATTGTACGAAGGCTGATACTATAATCTTTGAACTTGAATTATATATTGAATATAACTATTATAAATAATTAAATAGGAACGTCATTAATGATCAATGCAGAATTTATACTAGCTCTTCTTGTTGGACATTACTGCTGTCCTTTTAATCAATATATTCCCTTCTTGAAGTGCTCCTCACTTAATTTTTGTCGTTTTTGTGTTTCAGAGATCAGAAGTCTTACTCATATCACAGTGTTTCTCACGTGCGCCCTTCCTATAGCTCTTCTCAGAACATAGAGCCACGGAAACCCATCCGGGAGAAGCAAAAGGAAGAGATCTCCAAAAATCGCATCATCCCACTCTGGTTGCAGCTCCTCCTGCTTTTCTTTATCATTGGGTTTCTGGCCTATGTTTATTTTTTTGTACAAGAGACACATGATAATCCATTCAAGCATGTTGATAACTGAACAGGAATGGGCTGAGGATGGAGGAGTGTATGACATTACCCTACTTCCTCTCGGGGGCCGTGATTGGGCTCAGATTTTTATTGTGAATAATAGTGTTCCAAATCTTGGGCATTTACCACCCTGTTTCAAATTCAGCACTGCATGCTTATCAGTATATTCTTTTTGATGAAGAACTTTTTTCTATACTATATAATTCTTGAGATGTGCACCTTTTTCTCTGTGTGGCACAGTGTCTAAAAGGGGAGGTTTCCCCTAAACACAAGATGCTGTGAAAGTACATATATCGAAGTTCATATAGAGTACTTGTCTTTTATTGCTGCAAGATCTCTGTTTATTGGGTGATTGGATCTGTTAAAAACTACAGGACATTAATGTAACTGTCACATATTAGAACTGCAGCTGTAGATTTATTAGCTCTTGAAATGACTCTTCCAATGTTTTTGAATCGGCTAAACATTTTATGTGTCCGTGACAGAAATGGAGCTTCTAATGACAGATTGCTCTCTCCCCAAACTTGGAAGTGTATCTGGTACGCTTGGCGTGTTCCACACCTTTCACATAGGTTATCTTCTCTAATGAAAAATAAACTTAAGTATAGGTGCTAGGTGAGTACAAATAGTGGGACCTAACTGTATTATCTTAAAGATAACACTGAAGTTGATCATTTTTATATCACAGAACTCAATTAGCAAACTATGCCATTGTTGTGTCACTCATTTGAATACTATGCCACTCAGAAAAAAGATTGTAAGTCTCAAGAATTATTTTATTTAGTGTGTTTTTCACCTCATTCAAAATAAGTGTTATTTTCATACATGACTGTATCACTTTAAGATGTTCAATTACTTAATTAGATAAGATTGATTCATTGACTGTCTTTAACCATTTTTCCCAAATTGGGTAAGTAAAGCCAAAATTGATAGACGCAACGGCGATGCAAGTTACAGTGAAGGGTCGTGTACCACATTTGTATGCCACTACCCAGAATCCTTAGCTTGTTTATTAAGACTGCAACCAAAAGAGACAGAGACACACCTTTGGACAGACATCACTTAATCATGTGCCCTATGGAATAATGTCCACCTAGGGTGCAGTCTCTTTTTGCTTACTCATGCCATTACGTAGGAGGAATCTCCTGAAACATATTAGTCTTTACTCACCCCAAAGGCAGGCCAGAATAAAAATGCTAGACAATTGCATGGCAGAAACAGCAACCCCTTGATGTACTCTTCAGCCATGAATGGCTTTCGGCAGGTGGAAGTTATTAATCTCCTTTGGCACGGTGAGCAAAGGTCTCAAGATCTAAGTTACCATATGTCCCAAACTCCTCTACACAGCAGCAACAACAAACCCAGATGTTCTGTTTTAAGAAAGCCTGCAAAGTTTTTTTTTTTTTTCTGGCTTGCTTTTGTTTTTAAAAAAATACTTTTTAGAAATGTATTCATTACTAGGCAACTCATCCATTTTCTAGTATATGTTTTAAACATTTTAAAATGATCATCGTATTTTTATGTATATTCTATATAAAAAGCAAAATATTAAAATTTTATATGATATTTGCCATGTTTCTTTTGATACAAAGTAATTTGAAACAAATTCGCATACAACATTCACAAAGTATAAAAGATTTTGAATTTGTATAAAAAAACTGAAAGGTCTGTGCAAATAATTATTAGAATTTCTTAATTGCCATTGTGTTGAATAATCAAGAAATGTTAGTGCAAATTTTAGATAAACTGTAGTTGTTTGGGATCAAGAACTCCTCCCGTGCTCCTTCACCTACGTGTACAAAGGTGGGGCAGTAGTAGGATATCACTGTTTATATTCCGTGCTGGCAAACAGAAACAATAAGTCTGTTTAGTCTGTCCATTTTATCAACATAAAAGGTTACACTAAATTGCCAGGGCAGCCTTCTGCACATCTTACTGATATCACTACATCTTCCGAGACACTGCTGCATTTCATCTAAACTTTGTATTAACACTGATTATTCATGCATTTTTAAATACAATGAAAATTGAGTGATAACAACTTCATTCCACAGATCTGCACTTTTTAGAGCTTTTTTTCTGTTTTTTAACACCCATGAATAGTTTGTGATAAGTACAGTGCTGGTGTGGACTGCAGTTATTTTAATCAATTCCTTTTTAATACTAATACCTTTACCTATTTCTTTCTGTTTTTATTGTGTTCGCATGATGTAAGAGAGCATTAAAGGGACATGGAAGACCATCATTTACTACCATGTAAAATATATCATGTTTCAATTGATAATTTCTAGAGCAGCATAAATATCCTTTTAATTTAGTATGGGTTAAAAAACATTAAATCTTTTTTGGTTAGAAAACTGACATTTGTTTTGCCTGAACTTCAGGTTCCTCTGACCCCAGACTTTGCTACTTCAGGTTCCTCTGACCCCAGACTTTGCTACTAAAACTGCAGCAATATGGAAGTCTGTCATAGTCTGGAACATGTAGCATGTCATAGTCTGGAACATGTAGCATGTGCTCCAGCTCATAGATATGGAGAAAACTAACATATTTTTTTTACTGTAAGCTGACACAAAAGATCAACTTTTTAGTCACAATGAATCAAAATGTTTTTTATACTGATTTCCACTACTTAGACATCAGGAAAGCTGAAAGTCCTTTTAATTATAAAATATATTTAGCCTTTTAAAAGCTCTTTTTTTTTCATGAAAAACATTTTAGCACTTAAAATATGCTTATTTTAACGCATAATAAAAATGTGGGAATAGAACTTATTTTAATGTGTATGGGTGAAATTGAGGGTACCTAGGTGCATGTTAGAGGGGTGCTATTGGTCTCTGCACATTTAAACAAGCTATCTATTATAGAACCACTAAGACAAACTGTGCAGTGGGCACTGTGATATTGGAGGGTGTCATAACCTTTTGCTTTATACATTTATGAAAACTGCTTCGGTGAAAAGTCTCTTATGTATTATGATCTCAATAATGCTGCATTAATGTTTAAATCAATAAAATGTTGTCTTTTTCTAAACTTTGGTTCATGTTTTGTTTGCACTTCAGACTTATTTTTTGCAAAATGTAGGTCAAAATGTACATGTCATTAGCGCATCAAATGAAAGAAGTTGGATGCGCTGCTCTATACTATATACGTTTTTGTAGCAGTACTTTTAGTACCACTGTACAGATCGTTGTTGGCTGGGTGACAAGTTGTTCAGATTCAGGATGGAAGACAAAATGGAATCAAATTGTGAAATGTTCATTAGAGTTACCTCTTAAAGCATAAATAATGTTTCATCTTCAAATCATGAACCTATTGTTTGGAAATATAGACCCAAAAGGAAAAAACAAACAAAAAAGAATATAAGTTTTATAACACCCGAGACTTGATTTAGCTTATTGAACATATCTGCTAAATTAAGCCAACAATGTAATTGTGACATTAAAGGACCACAGCAGTTCAAGAAAAATACATTTGTTTTTCAAGTATGTACCAAACTAATAATATTAGTTATATATCATATCATTGTGAGTTTGTTACATCACATCTTGTGAGAGCTGACAGATGAGGTTTTGTGTTTGTAGTTATCAGTGGACGGAGGGGGGATAGGGAAAAGCTGATGTTTTGATCTTTGTTACTATTTCCATCCATTATTGTAGCTGTGTCCCGTTTGTGCCTCATTTACCAACACACTGTGAATATACACTATCCAAGATTGCACACTATCCCCCCACCCTGTGAATATACACTACCCAAGATTGCACACTATCCCCCCACCCTGTGAATATACAATACCCAAGATTGCACACTATCCCCCCACCCTGTGAATATACTATACCCAAGATTGCACACTATCCCCCCACCCTGTGAATATACACTACCCAAGATTGCACACTAACCCCCCACCCTGTGAATATACAATACCCAAGATTGCGCACTATCCCCCCACCCTGTGAATATACAATACCCAACATTGCGCACTATCCCCCCGCCCTGTGAATATACACTACCAAAGATTGCGCACTATCCCCCCCCACCCTGTGAATATACAATACCCAACATTGCGCACTATCCCCCCACCTGTGAATATACACTACCCAAGATTGCGCACTATCCCCCCCACCCTGTGAATATACACTACCCAAGATTGCACACTATCCCCCCACCCTGTGAATATACACTACCCAAGATTGCTCCCTATCCCAACACACTGTGAATATACACTATCAAAGATAGCACCCTATTACAACACACGGAATTTACACTACTGTGAATATACACTACCCATTATGACAATATAACCCAACTTATTGTAAATATATGCTAACCAAGATGGCACCATATCCCAACACTGTGAACGTACCCTACCCAAGATTGCATCCTATCCCAACTGTGATGACCTACTATTTATTTTTGGCTTGATAAGAACCTACCCAGTAGGACCATCTGGTTCGTTGTATGTCCCTGATAGCAGGAACAGAAAAAACCCAGCTTACATCCACCAAAGCGCCCAGTAGATCACAGGAAGCATTAGAGCCACCCAGTCAATGTTATCAAATATAACAAGGTCCAATGCAGGTTCAGTGGTAATCACCCAAATGGTAAGCATTATTAATTCCTCAGAATGAAACATACGTAAATTATGTCTTTCAAACTAACAACTAGTTTATTGGTTGTGGTACAGCATATTTATGCAGAACAGTCCAATCATGTTCAATCACCAACACATTCCCACTAATCCCCACCGTCACCACTTGGGGAGGCCTGGCCCTCAAGTGGATGGACAGGTCTCCCCTTGGTCCTGGAGCCTAACTGAACACCCAAGCTAATTTGCCATTTGATCCAGGCTTTCCAGGGGGTATCTGATCAAATCAAAGAGTGGAGACATTCTCTGTCTGCTGGTGTACGTGACCCTCCATATACCCGGTACTTTTAAATGCATGTTCCTTATGTTATTTTAATGGTTAGTCCCAGCTTGCTTCCCCACTCACACCTGAGTGTCTAGTGTCCACAGGTGACAGTCAGCTCTTCCTCTAATGTACTGAATCCCCTACAACCAAGCACCTTGTAACTGGGGACCCCTCTTCCCCCAGGGACCCTGGTAATACACTTTATTAATCTCCCTGGGAAAAATGCAATATTTCAGTACCAAACATGACTGGTTACCACTGAAACATCAATAAATTCACACAAGAATACAATGATTCAATGTTAATCCAGGGCCTCCAAAAGTCCCTCAAAGACTTGGGCACCTGGACGTCACAGCAACACACTGTGAATACACACTACACAAGATTTCACCCTAACCCAACACATTGTGAATATACACTACCTAAGATTGTCCCCTAACTCAACACATTGTGAATATACACTACCTAAGATTGCCCCCTAACTCAACACACTGCTAATATACTCTACCTAAGATTGCACCCTAACCCAACACACTGTGAATATACACTACCTAAGATTGCTCCCTAACACAACACACTGTGAATATACACTACCTAAGATTGCACCCTAACACAACACACTGTGAATATACACTACCTAAGATTGCACCCTAACAAGACACACTGTGAATATACACTACCTACGATTGCACCCTAACCCAACACACTGTGAATATACTCTACCTAAGATTGCACCCTAACCCAACACACTGTGAATACACACTACACAAGATTTCACCCTAACCCAACACATTGTGAATATACGCTACCTAAGATTGCACCCTAACCCAACACACTGTGAATATACTCTACCTAAGATTGCACCCTAACCCAACACACTGTGAATATACACTACCTAAGATTGCCCTAACCCAACACACTGTGAATATACACTACCTAAGATTGCACCCTAACCCAACACACTGTGAATATACACTACCTAAGATTGCACCTTAACCCAACACACTGTGAATATACACTACCTAAGATTGCACCCTAACCCAACACACTGTGAATATACACTACCTAAGATTGCACCCTAACCCAACACACTGTGAATATACACTACCTAAGATTGCACCCTAAACCAAGACGCTGTGAATATACACTACCTAAGATTGCACCCTAACCCAACACACTGTTAATATACACTACCTAAGATTGCACCCTAACCCAACACACTGTGAATATACACTACCTAAGATTGCTCCCTAACCCAACACACTGTGAATAAACACTACCTAAGATTGCACCCTAACCCAACACGCTGTGAATATACACTACCTAAGATTGCACCCTAACCCAACACACTGTAAATATACGCTACCTAAGATTGTACCCGAACACAGCACACTGTGAATATACGCTACCTAAGATTGCACCCTAACCCAACACACTATTAATATACACTACATAAGATTGCATCCTAACCCAACACACTGTGAATATACACTACCTAAGATTGCTCACTAACCCAACACACTGTGAATATACACTACCTAAGATTGCACCCTAACCTAACACTGTGAATATACACTACCTAAGATTGCTCCCTAACCCAACACATTGTGAATATAAACTACCTAAGATTGCACCCTAACCCAACACACTGTGAATATACACTACCTAAGATTGCACCCCAACCCAACACACTGTGAATATACTCTACCTAAGATTTCACCCTAACCCAACACACTATGAATATACACTTCCTAAGATTGTACGCTAACCCAACACACTGTGAATATACGCTACCTAAGATTGCACCCTAACCCAACACACTGTGAATATACACTACCTAAGATTGCACCCTAACCCAACACACTGTGAATATACGCTACCTAAGATTGCACCCTAAACCAAGACGCTGTGAATATACACTACCTAAGATTGCACCCTAACCCAACACACTGTTAATATACACTACCTAAGATTGCACCCTAACCCAACACACTGTGAATATACACTACCTAAGATTGCTCCCTAACCCAACACACTGTGAATAAACACTACCTAAGATTGCACCCTAACCCAACACGCTGTGAATATACACTACCTAAGATTGCACCCTAACCCAACACACTGTAAATATACGCTACCTAAGATTGTACCCGAACACAGCACACTGTGAATATACGCTACCTAAGATTGCACCCTAACCCAACACACTATTAATATACACTACATAAGATTGCATCCTAACCCAACACACTGTGAATATACACTACCTAAGATTGCACCCTAACCTAACACTGTGAATATACACTACCTAAGATTGCTCCCTAACCCAACACATTGTGAATATAAACTACCTAAGATTGCACCCTAACCCAACACACTGTGAATATACACTACCTAAGATTGCACCCTAACCTAACACTGTGAATATACACTACCTAAGATTGCTCCCTAACCCAACACATTGTGAATATAAACTACCTAAGATTGCACCCTAACCCAACACACTGTGAATATACACTACCTAAGATTGCACCCCAACCCAACACACTGTGAATATACTCTACCTAAGATTTCACCCTAACCCAACACACTATGAATATACACTTCCTAAGATTGTACGCTAACCCAACACACTGTGAATATACGCTACCTAAGATTGCACCCTAACCCAACACACTGTGAATATACACTACCTAAGATTGCACCCTAACCCAACACACAGTGAATATACGCTACCTAAGATTGCACCCTAACCCAACACACTGTGAATATACACTACCTAAGATTGCACCCTAACCCAACACACTGTGAATATACGCTACCTAAGATTGCACCCTAACCCAACACACTGTGAATATACACTACCTAAGATTGTACGCTAACCCAACACACTGTGAATATACGCTACCTAAGATTGCACCCTAACCCAACACACTGTGAATATACACTACCTAAGATTGCACCCTAACCCAACACACTGTGAATATACGCTACCTAAGATTTCACCCTAACCCAACACACTGTGAATATACGCTACCTAAGATTGCACCCTAACCCCACACACTGTGAATATACACTACCTTATATTGCACCCTAATCCAACACACTGTTAATATACACTACCTAAGATTGCACCCTAACCCAACACGCTGTGAATATACACTACCTAAGATTGCACCCTAATCCAACACACTGTTAATATACACTACCTAAGATTGCACCCTAACCCAACACACTGTTAAGATACAATACCTAAGATTGCATCCTAACCCAACACACTGTTAATATACACTACCTAAGATTGCATCCTAACCCAACGCACTGTGAATATACACTACCTAAGATTGCACCCTAACCCAACACACTGTTAATATACACTACCTAAGATTGCACCCTAACCCAACACACTGTGAATATACACTACCTAAGATTGCACCCTAACCCAACACACTGTTAATATACACTACCTAAGATTGCACCCTAACACAACACACTGTGAATATACACTACCTAAGATTGCATCCTAACCCAACACACTGTGAATATACGCTACCTAAGATTGCATCCTAACCCAACACACTGTGAATATGCGCTACCTAAGATTGCACCCTAACCCAACACATTGTGAATATACACTACCTAAGATTGCTCCCTATCCTGCTAATGCATTTTTCTTTTTCTATCTCCTCCTTCACATTTCCATCAACATTTTAAATAGAGTTGGAAGCTCAAACTCTTCATTTTTTTCAGATAATTTCAAAATACAAAACTGCAGAATACTAGATTTTTCTTTCAAAATAAAAGCACCACTTGCCACTATACACATTACAATACTATATAAAAACTGAATCCCCTTCCATTATACAGACTGTCATTTCTCCAAGCTGTATAATATAAGCCAACCAGGATTTTTTTATATAATTCAGATGCATGCGTGGGTGGAAAAAAGGTGATATGATCATATATTAAACAAAACAACTAAATGATCATATATTATTCATAGGTATTGCCAAATAAAATACACTAGTGTATTCTACATAGAAAACAACTGAAGTAGAGTGACTGCTTTGTGTATTAAAGGGAACATTTCACCTAAATACAAGTATGTAATATATATATATAATATTTTAAGTTAACTGTATAACTTTTCCCTATTTAATTATGCCCTTAAAATGTTAAATATAAACATTTTGTTATTGTGCAGTGGTCCTTTAAACCGGTACTGTGCAATACCAGTACTCGCTGTGTTATACAAGAATTGTTTGATCTGTATGTAATGTTTGCCAAAGTGATTTCTGCAAACTCTACTGGGAGGGATAACTATACAAGTAACTGCCAAGATATAGTATTAATACACAGGTGAACGGGACTGCAGCATTAAAGGATCACTGTAATTCAAGACAAATTGCACTTGTTTGTGAATTGTGTAACAAATTAGACATAAACAGCCTTATTAAATTGCGATTCAGCAAATTTAAAAGGGCTCTATTTAAGTACATAGCATATTTTTCTTACAGAAGTTTTGCTTTTGCATTGAAGTTCACTAACTAAAAACTTCTGTAAAAAAGCCCTTTTAAATTTGCCAAATCGCAATTTAATAAGGCTGAAAATATTTTGAAAGTAAATCAGATTTTTTTAAGACACAATATATGAATAGAGGAATCCATTTTGTCTTTGTTGCATCACTTCCTTTAATCTATCTGTTGAGGGAGGGGAAGGGTGAATGGAAAAATTAGACATTAGGAGACTTTGTTAGATAATTGTATTGGATTGAAAATGATACTACATCAATCAATGCAAGCATTGCCCTCCAGGAATGTAAAAGCCTCTCTCACACACAACCTTTATCAAATTATCATGGATGTCTCCAGAGTCTAGCAGAGCCATGGCCGGATTACCCATTAGGCCAACTAGGCAGCTGCCAAGGGGTGCATCCCTGTGAGGGTGCTACTTATTTAAAAAAATGGTTCCTGGCTTTAAAAAAAAATGAAATGTTGCAGTTCAGAGACTGGCTACTGGGTGGTAACCACCAATAGGAAAGAAAACTTACATGTACAGAAAAGGCAAAAATGGATCTGTGCATACCTTTGCATACTCACTTGCAGGGGCTCCTCCACTTCACTACCTAGGGGCTCCAAAAATGTAGATCCGGCACTGGCAGAGGCATCAACATTTGCTGTTGGATAGAGTTAAGATCTCTATTCAGTTCTAGCTCTGCTAATATTAGATTGTTACTTACTTCACAAACATGTGATTTTTTTTCCAAACTACATTGTCCACCCAGATTTTCAAATCTCTGCTCTTGGTCCTCAAATTCCCCCATTGCCCATCTATGTATATAGAGGTTACTTAGCCATTATTAAAGGGACACTCAAAGTTGTATTTACATTAAAATGATACAGTAAAGGCCCCATTTATTGCAAAAGTTAAAAGCATATAAAAATTAGGTCTGGGTGCCGATTATTTTATTTAATTGATTGTGCAATAAAACATTTTAATTGTATAATTAATTGTGGTTGCGACTTGGCCTAGTGTTCCTTTTTACTGCCTATACACTGCACAGCTTTAATGGCAAAGTCTGAGCACGCCCTGCCTTCTTTCCAGTACCTGGATGTGTTAGATCTCCCTGTATTTTTCATCAGATCCTTGTTGGATTATTTGCTTCTGCTTTTATGCTTCTAGTAGAGACTGCCGAAGTCTAAGGAACACGTAAAACCAGATTAAACATTTTGATTGTAAAAAAAAAGAAGTTGCATAAATCAAACACACACAAACCCTGCAAGAGATAATTAATCATGTGAGATAAATTAGGTAGTTTTTTCATGTAATTTATGCTTAAAATACTCAACTTTCAAGCTTAGTTATCTAACACTATCACTCCTGTTTTTTAATAATTATTATATGTTTTTCTAATTGTATTTATATATATGCAGTAACTGGGCCTATGCTGAATATCAGTTGCCACAGTGTTAATGTCTTACCATTTGTTTATACTGTAGTTCCATTGTTGTGTTTATCTCCACTTTAAGTCCTTTGTTTATCAGCTATTCTCAAGTGGTTTATACTTGTGTTACTCATTCACTGACTTATCTGGATGTCTGGAGGATCTTCTTGAGTATGCGTGCTCCCTCGCTCATACATATCATGGCAGTGATGAAGGAGCTTAGTGTAAATACTGATGTCAGAGTCCATGACATGACTTTTTTATCTGCTTGTTCCCAGTGCTCCTGCAGCTGCTTTTTCACACGCCTGACTGCAATGCTCACTGATACTCTGCAATAACGACCAGTCTTACAGTAAACCTTAATGAACATTTGCAATCAGCCTTTCTGATCCACCAACCAAAATAGTTTGATATCTCATTTTTATGGGTAATTATATCTAAAGCCACATGATGTTGTGAAGAATCATGGGTACATCCCAGGGAGCAGTAAGTCTACTCAGCCTAGTTATTTGTTGGGATATGGACATTCTCATGAAAGGTGGTTTTAGACTACAATGCCTCTTTATGAAGCTGTGATGCAGGCTGCCATGGTTTACAATGTACAATTTCAAGTCACAGATGTGCTTCTGATTGGATGATAATTTATGAACACATTTGTAAATATACAAGTGGGCAATCATGAAGTGAGACAGGTTTGTTTTGTGACTTTAAACTTTAGGCAAAATGAAATATGGCAACATCAAGAGAAATAAACTGACTGCCCACACATGCTTGGTATGGCTGATTCAGAATCAGAGATCTAAAGTATTCAATATATGTATTTAGAGGACTTACAAAACCCTTTAATATGTTTCATTAAATGTGGTTTATACACAGTTATTTAAAATGGAGTTAATACCTTCAATGTCTATGTTACAATATGAGGCCCATTTTATCAAAAGGTGTAAAACTTTAGTAAGGTTAACTTCTTAGAATAACATGGATATTGGAGAATTTTACATTATTTTCTATATATATATATATTTTTTTTTTTAAACACAACCAATAGTAAAAAAAAGAAAAAAAAGAATGTGATCTTGCGTGTTTCACCAGCGCCAGGCTGGTTGAGTGAGAAGTGTTGTACACCCCTCCCACTGGTCTGTCACAGGGTCTGTCCACTTAAGGTGGATTACTTCAGTTGCAGTTACAACAATGATATACAAGCAGAAAGAGTGTTATAGGAGTTCAGAATGGGGGACCTGGAGGGGGGGGGGGTAGGAGATCAGAATGGGGACCTGGGAGGGGGGCAACCCCCCCTCCCCCCAGATCCCCCATTCTGATCTCCTATATCACTATCTCTGCTTGTATATCATTGTTGTAAGTGTAACTGTAGTAATCCACCTTAAGTGGACAGACCCTGTGACAGAGCACTGGGTGGGGTTTACAACACTTCTCACTCCCAGCCTGGCGCTGGTGAAACACGCAAGATCCAACTAATGTTGTAAATATTATTTTATTTATTTATTAAACGTTAACAATAAATTAAATTATTATTTCAATGTTTTGCTATTTTTACCTCCTAAAAATAGTCTAAAAACAAGAAAAAATGTGTTAGTGGATTTATATGTGCTTTCTAGTCAAAAACTGTAGTATCATAAAAACTTAAGTGATATTACATTGGAGGTAGAGAAGATGCCAAAGAAATGTTGATTCCTTATGTGCATCCAATGTCCCTTCCATGCATGGGTGTAGGAACTGGGAGGGACAAGGGGGACAAGACCCCCCCAGATTTTTCAATGTTTGTGTTTATGTGAAGAGAAGCAGTTGTGTGGTATTTTTATACAATATGCGGATCCCCCCAGACTTTGTTTGGCTCCAACACCCATGCTTCCCAGGTGACATTTAAGGAACAAGAATAAAACAGCAGCCTACAGTAAAGCAGACTAAATTATAAAAGTTAATAAATTAAATGCTGTATTATAATCAAGTTCTTCAAAAGAGCATATTATAAATTCTTCATTAGTCCACAAGAATAATCCTATATTTAAAATATGATCTATGAAGAAATACACTTGAATGTTTTTTTTAGAAAACACTGCATTTAATTTATTATCTCTTATAGGCTATGATGCTGCAATAAAATCTTTTATTTTGGTTTCTCCTGATCAAAGCAGATTTTAATGCAGAGAAACTATGGGCATGTGACAGCTAAATCTGACAGTGCTTATGGAAAGTTCATCCACCATACAAAGTAATCAATTGAGAAAAGACAATGTAAAACATTAATGAATATTACAAAAGTAGGTGAAAGTAAAAAATATATATATATACAATGGGGCCATGTCCTTTAACTATTACGAGAGTTCAAATATGACTTTCCTCAGGCAAATAAGGTGTTAAATAGTTTCTTTATAAAGCACTTTAGTAGTAGAGGCACCTCCCTTGCCCATCAACTCCTCCTCTCACATGGTCACCAACCAGGAACTCTCCAGCATGACTTCCTAATCCTCTTCACAACTGGAGAAAAGATTAGCCCTGAAGAGTACAGCAGTGGGATAAGGAAACCAGGTGAGTGTGTACCTGTGTGTATGTAATGTATCACAAAGAGACAATTCAGATAGAACACAACTGATACATTGTATCCAACAACAAAACACAGGGATCCAGTGTTCTACTCACTACTTCCCTCACCACAACTAACTTCTTCCAATTTCCTATTCCTGAATTCTATAAAAGGAACATAAAGTACCAGACTGTTCATTGTAACCTAATTATATTGTTTTGTTATGTTTTTTTTCATTTTTTTCTTTTACAAGTAACATCGAAACATAGATTATTAGATTAGATTATAGATAATAGCAACAGAGATATGTAACCCACAAAGATATAGTGAGATGTGCAATGGGCTCAGGAAATTATGTCAACGTTGGTTTGTTTTAGAGATAGCAGCATGCACTTAAAATATTACTCTATTTTATGCAAAAATACTGTCTAACAAATGCAGATGAGCATAAAATATTATTTTTTGCAGACTGTTACTGTTTAGGGGCTGTCATTCTTGTACATATACCAATTTTTAGAAGTTTGTTAAAAAGTCCTGCTTAAAAAAAGTCTTCATTACTATATGTACTGTTATAATATTGTGAGTACACTGTCATTTCATACATCGATAATCATTTTCCATATTTACTTTTAACAAATAAATTAACATACGGGTAAAAAAAAGAAAAAAAAAACACTTTTAAAGATTTGTTTCAATGAACAAAAATGTCAAACTATTTTGGCTCTTCATCGAATATGATTTCCCATTACTGTTTTTCCAGAAGAAATGTCCATATGGATATATTTATTATTATGATTTATTTGTAATAATCACACTTTACTTTTATATCACTAACATTTTATTTTTGTTGGTACTTTACACTAGCGAGAGATCAAGAAATAAGGAATAGACAAAACAATATAACAGGGAAGCAGACAAACTGATGCAATGTAATAGATGTCCCTGCTCCTCAGAGCTTACAATCTAGAGGGGATAATTGGGAGTGTAAGACAAGAGGGATGCATGATGATAATGGCTAATTCAGACAAACAGACACTGGACAATTTCTTTGCTAAATCGAGTGCTAGTGAGTCACCCGGAAAGGTATATATATATATATATATATATTTTATAACAAAAGAATGCCATAAGTATGTGAATCAGTCAGATAATGGAAATTATAATGAAAGAATGAACGCCTTATTCGCATAATGATTCTAGATTAAGTCATGCAAGAGACCATTGATGATTATGACTATATATATATATATATATATATATATATATATATATATATATATATTGAAATACATGTGTGTATGTATATTTTGAGAACTACACAAAGTATGCATAAATGTGTACATTTAAATATATACTACATATATTATTTCGTAGGGCTTAACTAAGGGTCCGATTCAATTGCCCAATTCGTAAATTTATACACATTTAAAATCATTCTTAATGTTGCTACATATTCGACAAATGTTACTTATTGGCACTAATGAATTAAGTCAATAGAATGCATTTAAACATTTAGAAAAAAACAAAAAAACACCCAAAGCCAAATATATGCTTTCAAGGCATTTGCAAGTAGCTAATTGAATAAGTGAGGAGACACCTATCAAGAGTTTTTCTGTTAATATACAGATAGGGCCTCATTCAATTCAGGTCCGTTACTTAAAGGTAACTTCAAACTCGCACATCCCCAAAATACAATACTTTATTTAATGTTTAATTTCTGCCCAAAGTCCTACGGGCTTAAATGACCTCCAAGCCCGTAGCACTTCAATGAAATATGGAGGTTGGATTCCAAAGTCATACGGGCTTGGAGATTGAAGACCCTAGGACTTTATGATGAAAATTGAACATTAAATAAAGTATTTTATAGCTTGAGAATGTTGTGCTATTAATTCTAAGACTTAAAATCGCTTTCACTTCTAATAAAAGTACAGGATTGCTTTTTTATTTGCTTATAAAGTGCTACGATTTGTAAGTAAGACCTTTGCGACACCTCCTTGGCCCAAGTAACCTGGGGTTCGCGTTTAGCCATTTACAGGCTTGACAGAGGGGAAATCGGAGCAAATAAATAGTGATTAGGGATTTTTGGCGGCCGCAACTCTTGGGCCAATGCTTTGAGGGAAGTAAGCTGCGATTTGACGGATTGCGATGGAAAGTAGCGCGCAGCAAGTAGCCCGATCGGAGCCCACAAGTAGGAGGCAATTGAATAGCTAAGTAACTTGCTCTCCCCACTTGCGGGCCCGGATCTCCAAAAGGTAGCAATTGAATAAGGCCCTTAGTCTATTACATAAATAGTACATCTGTGTTCACATTTGAATGTCTAAAATAAGTTAAAAAACCTGCTTCCAGCTCAGAATTCTGAGAAATACAGTTATTACACTGCATTCTGGGAAGCTGAGCTGGGACATGCAAATGTGCCCACAAATGCCTCGCTCTTCAATCCATAAACCATTTCAATAATGGCTTCCTTTAAGCTTATGCCAGCTGCATTACACAACCTTTATGCAAAGCCAAGGTTGGATTATACACAAGCTGAGAATCCTATCCACGTACAGCTATTTCAAACTTAGTGGCTATCATCAGCTTGGAGCCGGATCCCACTACAATCATTTAATATATGGTGGGCAAAAGAGCGATAGAAGCCTCCACCGTACAGTAGTACAGCAAATAAATAGTACATCTGTGTTCACATTTGAATGTCTAAAACAAGTTAAAAACCTGCTTCCAGCTCAGAATTCCGAGAGATACAGTTATTACACTGCATTCTGGGAAGCTGAGCAGGGACATGCAAATGTGCCCACAAATGCCTTTCTGTTCAATCCATAGACCATTTCAAACATATATATAAAATTCCTATCTTCTTTATTTCATAGTTGGCAAGCCCTCTACACTTTACTATATCAGTATATAACTTTATATAGTTTCAGTATATAACTTTTGTCATGTTTGTCTCATGTATTTATTGTATCCCATGTACTTAGTGCTACGGGAATATGTTGGTGCTGTATAAGTAAAGCTTAATAATAATAGTTTCCTTTTTTTTTTTTCTCCAATTCTTTCCCCAGTCTTCTTGTCCTTCCCAGACCTTTTGAGACATGTTCTCCAGGCAGCACCTAAAGATCCTTCTGATCGGAAATTCAGGGTGAGTTTAAAAATAACACCTGAATCCATAAAATATTAGCAGGTTTGGGTCCGTAAACTGGAATAACAAGGACATATAGCTTAAGGAATAATCCGATATGTTATTTATTTTTTATTTACTAATGCCACCTTAGTACATTAAGTGACAAAAAGACCCAGTAAATGATTTTAACGATAAGTCATGATAGATGTTTAATGTTCAAATTGAATTTATTTTTGTTTAAATGTCATTAAATAATAATATTTCCATAAATTTAGATCCCTTAGCTTACTTAAAATGCATTTTGTTATATTGGCTGATGACTCAAACTGTAGTCTGGCTTTTTTCCTTCATTACTAGTCATTTGCAAGAGTTAATCTTGATCATGTGAAGCTTCATAAATACAAAATTATATAGTTTGTACGTCATGGAATTAATGGACTATGGATTTGTGTCTGTTTTTTTTTTTTTTTGAATAGCTAAACTTGGTAGCAGGCACTTTTTCTAGGAAGATTTTCTTTGATACTCTTGTTAGCCCTCAGTGGGGCAAAAGAAAACAAAAAACAAGAACACCTTTTTGCGGTCTTAATATTCGCACCACAAATTAATATTTACAACCTTAATTTTGGTATTTAATCGTGTCACAATTGACCATAAAATTCATCTTTATTATAAACATTTAAAATCTGATATTTTTTTTAAATTCGAACGGTAACATTTTTTTATTATTATACTCAATTATCAAGTGCAACAGTCAAGCTAGCCAAAATTGTATTACTCTTTAATATAGTTTATTATATAACACTTTATTGTGAAATTCTTGTTTGTAATAGATACTATTGAAACTACTATTTAGCCCAATTTATATTATTTAATTTTTATTGCTCTGGTTGCTTGGAATTCCTTATACAGATGCTAAATGAGAAATTATTTTAAATTTGAACTTTTTCCTTTTTTTCCCCTCTTTTGGACTAATCCTATAAGATAAACTGCTTTTCTCTCATGCTTCAAATTCACAAATACCAAGTGCTTATGTGTTATATAGTGATAACTTGTTTAAGGTATATGTTGTTGCCTTACTTTCTCTACTGTGCTTCCACTTTGGATACAACTACAATTTATACTTTATATTTAATCTTTAAAGTGCTAGTGCGGCTGTGCTATACAAAATAAATACCTCATGGATGTATTTTTGCATCCACTACTATATACCAACAATATATTACCCTGTTAGACATTATTATAATGTACTGCAAGTGCTCAGTTGTTAATAATATATTAATTGACTGCTGATAATAAGTTGAAAAGACAATCTATGTTGTAAATATATTGGAACAATTCCTTATATTGATTGCGATAGTATCTAATACCTCATGGATGAAATAACTCATTCATTACTATCACCAATCTTTATCATATTTTAGTTTTGTTCGTTTTGGGCTATTAAGTCGCTTATCTTTTTTGCAATTGGAGTAGAACTAAATTCAGCATTTGTTTGCTGCTCCTTCCATGTGCAATATTAGGCGCTTAACTGACATCATCAATACCCTTGGGTATTAAGCGACTTAATAGCCCAAAACGAACAAAACTAAAATATGATAAAGAAGAGTTATTGGTAATAGTAATGGATGAGTTATTTCATCCATGAGGTAATAGATACTATTGCAATCAATATAAGGAATTGTTTTAATATATTTACAATATAGATTGTCTTTCCAACTTATAGTATAAACAAGAATTTCACAATAAAGTCTTATATAATAAACTATATAAAAGAGTAATGCAATTTTTGCTAGCTTGACTGTGACGTTTGAAAATTGATTATAATAACTCAAATTTGTAACCGTTCGAATGTTTTAAATATATCAAGTTTTAAATGTTTAGAATAAAGATGAATTTTATTGTCAATTATGACACAATTAAATACCAAAATTAAGATGGTAAATATTAATTTATAGTGCAAATTTAAAGCACGCAAAAAGGTGTTCTTGTTTTTTTTTTTTTTTTTGCTTTTGCCCCACTAAGGGCTAACAGGAGTAACAAAGAAAATCCTATTGGTAAATATCTAAGGTCTAAGAAATAATAAAAAAATGTCAAAATCATTATAGAAAGCAATAATAAAAAATACCTTTACATTTTTAACTTCAATCTTCTATCCAATTATTCGTTGTTGCAGGTTCAGCTTTATTTTCTGAACTGATTATTTCTACTGCTTTCTGAGGAGGGTGTTTCCTTGTAAACTAATGAGTTTTCCATTAGTCTTGTTGAAGGTACTGGTGATTGTAGCTACCACATTCACAATGTGCAGCTAGAAACTCCATTTCAAGTGTAATCCCTTCTCAGGAATTCGCTTATCACAAACCAAAATAATAGATTCCACTGCAGCAAAACTGCAAAGAAAATTCTGAATTAAATCCCATACTTTTTTTACATTGTAAAAAAAATGTTTAATCTTAAGTGTAGTTCTTCATATACATATATTTAAAATCTTGGACTGTGAGGATCCCTTTCCTCTTTTATATCATACATTTTTCTGCACCTTTATTATTCTTATAAAGGGATGTAGCTCATGTTGCCCACTGCCACACAGCATATCCTCCTTTCAATTCAAACTCAACATGTCAAAGACTGAGCTCCTAATCTTTCCACCCTCTATTCAGCTTCCACTCCTCAAGTATCACTCGCTGTTGGCAATGCCATGATTACTCCCACCTCCTAGGCTCGCTGTCTTGGAGTGAAACTGAACCCTTCCCTCTCTTTCATTCAAAATCATGTCGTCCTTCTAATCCATTCTCTCATAATATCTCACCTCAACTACTGCAACTCACTCCTTGCTGGCCTGCCCATCATCCGTCTTCACTCCAATCCATAATGAACGCATCTGCTAGACTTATCTAACACTCAGTGCTCAGTGTCTGCGGCACCTCTCCACTGGATTCCCATAGCCTCCAGAATAAAATGAAAATCATGGCCTTAATATAAATCACAACAGTACACCCACTTATATCTCTGCCCTTGTCTTAAATGACTCCCACAACCACCCTTTATGCTCTGCTAATGACCTTCTTCTTACCTCCTCTCACTCCCACTTCCAGGACTTTTCTCATGCTGCCCCTATTCTTTGGAACTCCTTGCGTCACTCCAGTAGACTATCATCCTGCCTCAAAATGGCGAAATGGCCATTAGGTTTTTATCTCTGGAGTATTGACCTTGTCCTATTTTCGTAGCTGGGATTGCCCGGGAGGTTTCCAAACTGGCATAAGGATTATGGTATCGAAACCATATACCATTGTTATGAACTATGGAATGATCATAGCTCTATCATAATTTGACTCTGCTCCTGAGAATGAGAAATTGTATATAGGATTATTGTTCTTAAATGTATATTATGGAGTGTTGTTTACCAGTGTTAGCTTATTTAATCATGATAGAGATTTGTCCTATACAGAGTTGAATTTAATTAAACACTTTAAATAATCTTAATCTTCTGTACTTATACTTTCTATGTCTGCCTATTTTTTTTGTAGAAATTTTAGTCAGCTTTGGGGCTGCTGTTAGCGAGCCTTCCAGGCAGGAGGACCCACCAAGGCCATAGGCCGGATCTCTATGCTATCCCTATGATAAATGATTGACTTGGGATGATTGATCTCTATTCTTTACATATAGGCTCACAGGTTTATATCACAATCTATACATTTTAATGGCGGTGTACTTGACATAATAAAGATTACTTTTTAGGGTTCTCATAATATATTCTTAAAATGAACATTCAAGTGGTGTAAGGCACTGGTAATTTTAAATTTAAATTACAAAAAGATAAATTAAAAATAGCAATTAACAATTTGCCACTGTAAAAAGTTTTCTTTTTTTTTTCTTTTAACGAAAGACCAGACTCGGCAGCTGAGCACACAGCTTGTAGACCACTTCATGGGTTTATACGTCCTCAGTCCTCACCTCTCTCGTGTAATTATTGACATTTTATGCTGTTGATTTCTATACGTTTTTCCACTACTTTTTACATATAAGTCTTTGCAATTTTCCAAATTCTTTTAACACTTTCACTGGCAGAGCTGGATTGCATTTTGCATAAGAACGGGTGTTTTTAAGCAGGCCAGCCTTGCACTTTGGTACAGATGACCACAATATTCACTGTATTGGCAGTGAATGACATCCTGATAGGGCAGTACAGGTATGTTTTACAAGCTCCGCATACAAGTGCGTTACTTTTTGTATTCCTTTAAAGGTCCCTGCAAAATGAGAAATCAATACGCTGTATATGTTTTAAAACTTTGAGTCTGACTACAGCAAGTTTTTAATTTGAAAAAAATATACATTTTGATGATGAATCATTGGCGGTTGTTGCATGGAATGATGCAAGGTGTCTGTTTCTGGGCCAGTGAGGAAGAAGGGGTGTGGTGTCAATACCAATCTCATCAATAGAGGTAGGATGGAACAGGTAGAAGTCCAACACTTTTGATAACTACAAACACACACCCCCATCATACTGCTCTCAGGATGTGATGTAAGAAAAAAAAATGGATTCCTGTACTCTATGTCCATGGTTTAATTTGGCACATGCTTGACAAGTAAGTGTGTTTGTTCTTGAAGTGCAGTGGACCTTTAAGATTTAACTTGCTTACAAAAAATACATATTTTTGCACCAAGCACCACATACTGTACAACCAAGCTTGATCTGATCTGGATAAATCCAAGGAGCCAGGGCTCATAATACTGGACAGCTGACTCCTACATTTTCAGTCATGTATTTCTACATATAGTCACTTCCAGGGCTAGTAAAAACAGTTTGGTTTGTATTCTTCCCCTAGAAAACTGAAAGTGTTTTTTAGCATAATGTTATCTACTCATGGACTGGGAGTAAATAGAATAAATGCTTGGTAAAAATCAAATATAAATAAAAAATAATAAAAAAATGCGTAGTAGGCAAGATAAGAGGAGCTTCTCACCCCACCCATTAGATTAGCTGCAAAAATATAATTGTATGTGACTATTTCCCTGCAGAGTGGGGAAGTCCGCACTGATGAACCAATACGTGAATAATCGATTCACAAATCACTACAGAGCAACCATTGGCGCAGACTTTTTAACAAAGGAACTACGAGTGGATGAGAAGCTGGTGACCACACAGGTAGGTTCCACATACTAGTAGGATTATAGTAGAAGCTCTTCTGGATCGCTACCTTGTCGTGTGAGGGGGCTTGTGTACCTCAATGAAGCTATGAGTTATACCATGTAGGGTCACCCAAGATGGGCAGGTCATAGCAGAGAGGTCAGACAACTCATGGCCTACTGAAGAAGCAACTGACAAGCCACTCCAGTAACTTTTCTAAGAAAACATTAAAGGGTCACGGACTTAACAACAACAAAAGCATCCTGTGTATATGATTTTTGACCCATATTTCGGCTCTTTCTTTCCAGATCTGGGACACAGCTGGCACCGAGCGGTTTCAGTCCCTTGGCGCAGCTCTTTACAGGGGTACAGATTGTTGCTTACTGGTGTTTGACGTTTCCTCTCCTAGTTCCTTTAATGCTCTAGATACATGGCATAAAGAGTTCCTGGTGCAAGCAAACCCTGAGTTCCCCGACCGGTTCCCATTCGTGGTGATTGCAAATAAAACGGACATCGAAGAGCGTCAGGTAAAGATGTGGTACCAAGGTGAAGAGAAAATGCACGTATATACTGTACAAAGTGTCAGAATATCCCCCTCTCACAGGGTATAGGAATGTATGCATGTATGTTTCATGTTTTATTGTTGTAATATATTAATGTTAACAAATGTTTGTAAACATGGCAGGATTACCATTAGGCCAACTAGGCAGCTGCACTCACTCACAAAGTGCCACAGTTTTTGCAGTCTATTTAAACTGGAATATACATCTTAGCTGTATCCAAATTCACTCCAAGGTCATGTTAGGACTAAATGTCCCCTCCCAGTAAAGCATAATTAAATATAACAGCTAAAAAAATAATACATTTCTAAAACATTTTGCCGACTATAAAGTTTTTCAAAAGAGCATATTAGAAAGATGACACTCCAGGACTGCTTTAAAAATGTGCAAATACTAGTTTTTCAATTCCTGGTCAATATATCAGCTGGTGACACTGCTCCTTGAGAAATGGCACCACATATATACACATCATAGAGGCTTCTGCACAGCACATTTTTTGCAATCACTTCAAATAGATGTATCTACTTCAGAAATATGTTTAAACCTTTTACTGCACGTCAAGCTGTATTCCAGGCCCTGAGGTCTTTTCCCTGGCAAGCACTTTCACATAAAATGCCCAAGAGGAACACAGTCAGGTCACATTTTTCTGGCCATACAGAGACTCTGAATCACAAGACATTTTCTGGTTGTCTTACAGCACTCGGTATCTACATATTGTATACTATTTACAGAGAGATTGTAGGGGGGGGGCAGAAATACAGCAAGGTGGGTGTGGGTATGTTTTGTATAGAGTAAAGACTCGGAGTGCGGTTCCTGCACCTGTATCCTGAATCACACGCTTGGCTGGCTTTTTTCCATACCAGTCATCACATTTTTGCATGAAATCAGCTGAATAGCAGATCTAACAACGTGGCCTATGCATTAAAGCTGTGTAATACAGCAGGCATAAGCCTAAAGGAAGCCATGTTTGAAAATGGCTATGGATTGAAGACCAAGGTATTTGTGGGCACATTTGCATGTCCCAACTCCGCTTCCCAGAATGCAGTGTAATAACTGTTTTTCTCGGAATTCAGAGCTGGAAGCAGGTTTTTTAACTTGCTTAAGACATTCAAATGTGAACACAGATGTACTATTTATTTACTATATACATACATACATACATACATACATACATACATACATACATACATACACATTGATGGAAAAAAGTATTTGATCCCCTGCTGATTTTGAACGTTTGTCCACTGACAAAGAAATGATCCGCCTATAATTTTAATGCTAGGTGTATTTTAACAGTGAGCGACAGAATAACAAAAAAGAAAACAAGAAACGCATGTCATAAAAGTTATAAATTGATTTGCAGGTCAATGAGTGAAATAAGTATTTAATCCCCTATCAATCAGCAAGATTTCTGCCTCCCAAGGTGTCTTTTATACAGGTAAGAAACTGAGATTAGGAACACTCTCTTAAAGGGAGTGCTCTTAATCTCAGCTCGCTACCTGTATAAAAGACACCTGTCCACAGAAGCAATCAATTAATCAGATTCCAAACTCTTCACCATGGCCAAGACCAAAGAGCTGTCCAAGGATGTCAGGGACAAGATTGTAGACCTACACAAGGATGGAATGGGCTACAAGACCATCGCCAAGCAGCTTGGTGAGAAGGTGACAAGAGTTGGTGCGATTATTCGCAAATGGAAGAAACACAAAATAACTGCCAGTCTCACTTGGTCTGATGCTCCATGCAAGATCTCACCTCGTGGAGTTTCAATGATCATGAGAACAATGAGGAATCAGCCCAGAACTACACGGGAGGATCTTGTTAATGATCTCAAGGCAGTTGGGACTATAGTCACCAAGAAAACAATTGGTAACACATTACGCTGTGAAGGATTGAAATCCTGCAGCGCATGCAAGGCTCCCCTGCTCAAGAAAGCACATGTACTGGCCCGTCTGAAGTCCGCCAATGAACATCTGAATGATTCAGAGGAGAACTGGGTGAAAGTGTTGTGGTCAGATGAGACCAAAATCAAGCTCTTTGGCATCAACTCAACTCGCTGTGTTTGTAGGAGGAGGAATGCTGCCTATAACCCCAATAACACCATCCCCACCATCAAACATGGAGGTGGAAACATTATGCTTTGGGGGTAGGACAACTGAACTGCATCAAAGGGACGAAAGACGGGGCCATGTACCGTTAAGACTTGGGTGAGAACCTCCTTCCCTCAGCCAGGGCATTGAAAATGGGTCGTGGATGGGTATTCCAGCATGATAATGACCCAAGACACAAAGCCAAGGCAACAGAGGAGTGGCTCTAGAAGAAGCACATTAAGGTCCTGGAGTGTCCTAGACAGTCTCCAGACCTTAATCCCATAGAAAATCTGTGGAGGGAGCTGAAGGTTCGAAACCTTAATGACTTGGAGAGGATCTACAAAGAGGAGTGGGACAAAATCCCTCCTGAGATGTGTACAAACCTGGTGGCCAACTACAAGAAACGTCTGACCTCTGTGATTGCCAACAATGGTTTTGCCACCAGGTAGTAAGACGAAGGGGTCAAATACTTATTTCCCTCACTGACTTGCAAATCAATTTATAACTTTTTTGACATTTTTTTTTTTTTTTGTTCTTCTGTCTCTCACTGTTAAAATACACCTACCATTAAACTTATAGACTTTCTTTATCAGTGGACAAACGTTCAAAATCAGCAGGGAATCAAATATTTTTTCCCTCCCTGTGTGTGTGTGTGTGTATATGTATATAGTACGTTAAATGTGCTTTACTATTTAAATTCCAAATTGAGAATGACATTTAGTTGTTAGTATTGCCCCACTGTATGAAAGTCTCTTTGCTTTTTTATATCTTAGACAGTTTGCCAAAAACTGATAATTGAAAAAAAATATTAGTATTCAATTTGACTGTCCCCTTCTGGATCACTACCTTGTCGGGGTGCAGGGGCTGTGTACTTAAATGAAGCTGAGAGCTATACCATGTAGGGTCACCCAAAATGGCCAGGTCATAGCAGAGTGGTCAGACAAATCATGATTTACTGGAGAAGTAACTGGCAACCCATTGCAGTATCTTTGCCAAGATAACCTTATGGATAAGCACAACCAGATACATAATGATATGTCACCGGAAGACGAGGCCCCTTTAGATCAGAAGGTGCCTAACACATTACTGGAAAGAGCAGAGTAGCACCAGATCTAATGAAGTGCTTGGGCCAAAGCCGAGAGGGCACCCAGCTGCTGATGTGACTGGAGGGGAAAGGAAAGTCCGCTGCTGCAAAGAACAATTCAGCAAAGGAACCTGGAATTTTAGATCAATGAATCAAAGCAAACTGGACATGGTCATACATGAGATCACATGATTAAACATTGATATTCTGGGAATTAATTAACTCAAATGAAATGGAATTGGATATTTCATCTCAGACAACCACCTGATCTTCTACTGTTGGCCTGGATTCCCGCAGAAGAAATGGAGCAGTACTCATAGTCCATCAAAAGGTGGCCAAAGAAGGGCTCGATTACAACCCAATAAATGGAATGATTTCAATTCTTAATCAAGGCAAGCCATTTTACATCAGTCATCCAATTGTATAATGAATAATTATCCAATTGTATGGAGTATTCCAGAGGATAGCAAGAAGAGACACTGAGGAGTCCTATAATAAGCAATGTAAAACAGATAGAATAAGATAACAGAATGGGAAAGTTAAGAGATCTCTTCAAGAAAACCGTTCATACCAAAGTGGGAGTGATAAAATACAAAAATGGTAGGGACTTAACAGAATCAGATCACTCAGATTGTTATCGAACAATTGCACTCATTTAACAAGCCAACAGGGTGATGCTTAAGATCCTGCAAGCTCGGCTCCAACATAATATGGACTGAGAACGACCAGTTGTGCAAGCCAGGTTTTGCAGTGGATGTTACGTTTGCGTCGCTCAGTCGTGTCCGACTCTCTGTGACCTCATGGACTGCAACACACCATGCTGATCCACCAGGTATTCATGGCAGAGGTACTAGAGTGGGTTGCCAGTTCCTTCTCCAGTGGGCCACAGCACCTGGTATTCCTAGGTGATCTTCCATCCAAGTTCTGACCAGGCCCAATCCTGCATGGCTTCAGGGTGGTGTGACCTCTTGGTAATTGAAGCAATGAGCATGAGATTGGTGAAGCTCAGAGAGGCAGTGGCTGATAGGTGTGCCTGAGAGTCTGACATGCCTGAACTATTAAACAACAATATTTGACTCTATTTGCAGCTCTGATCAAGCACTACATGTCTTCTTTTGTTGCTGTGTCACTCTAGAAGACTTCTGTGTAAATTATAGGGGTATGTACATGGCTGTACTTCTGGGTTACCAGCACCCACCAACACACTGTTCACACATAATTTACAATGATGACTTCTAGAGTGATTCAGCAGTAAAGGAGGATATTACTGCTTGATCAGAGCTTCAAATTGTATTAAATATAATATAAATAAAACATTTTAAAAAATAAGTAAGTTTATGTTTTTTAATAATATGCTCAATTCCCCACAGTAAGTATGCCTTAAAAAAAAAAAAAACTTTCATACCGAGGTCATTTAATACTTTCAAAATTGAGGAGACACTGCTCGAAAGCTTGTCTATTAAAATACATTGTTAGTCCAACAAAAATTATGTTTAGAATGGTTTTAAACTTTTTTTTTTTTATCTTTCACACCCTTATTTTGGATTATGACACTGGCACATTAACACTGACATAAATTGAGGCATATATGAAGACTCGCTCTGAGATAACTGCTTGTATTGCATGAACAAAGAAGAGTGTTGTTCTACATGAGTGGGATAGGACAAATGGCCATGGTGCGGAAAAGTTGGGGAGAAAGAAAATGGGAGAGTTTCAGATATATCCAAGGTGTTCTAACCCAGAAAAACTTGTCCTGTCCACTTGCACTGTATTAAGGGATAATATTAATAGACCTCAGACTATACTACACCCCAGTTAGTTCACAAAGCTCCATGTCATCCTAATGTGCTTTGGCCACTCC
This sequence comes from Discoglossus pictus, assembly GCA_027410445.1. Classification (NCBI taxonomy): domain Eukaryota; kingdom Metazoa; phylum Chordata; class Amphibia; order Anura; family Alytidae; genus Discoglossus; species Discoglossus pictus. The sequence goes on from CM050168.1 coordinate 19,077,408, forward strand.
CAGTGTTTCCCAGTTAACTAAAGCATGTGTAGAAATTGTATACATTGATGCATATATATCTTTTTTTGCTTGTATGTATATTTTGTTGGTGCAGGGGAATATAACCACCATATCTCATATTTTGTTGCAGGTTACTGCACGACAGGCCCAAGAATGGTGTAAAACCTGCAATGCGGATTATTTTGAAACCAGTGCTAAAGTAGCTTCGAATGTGGAGGAAGCATTCTTGGGAGCCATCAGGAAAGCTCTGAAACATGTATGTCCACAAACTGGGGTCAAATTGACACCCAAGACGCCATTTGTGCTCTGCACCATCAGAGAACATGTGGAAATGTTTTTTTTTTTTTAAACGGCTGATATTAGTTATGAGGTTTTAAATGTAGTGGTTACAGCTTGGGCTGTTTTTGACCTCCCGTGCTCTAGCAGAATACATAACGAGTTGCATTAGGCAGTGCTACTAATTAGAATTTTGGTTATTAGCTCTGTATTATGTATAATCTTCTTTTGTCACCCACTAGTACATATGTTAATGTTTAGTCTAGAGCGGGGGTCTTCAACCCTTTAATACCTACCGCCAACTTTTGATGGTAAGATTTTCGTACCGCCCACCCGTGCCGCAGTAACTCCATATACCCTGTCTCTCATTTCTGGTTACATAAATCATATGACCCTAGCTATGTATCGCCCTGTACTTACTAGATAGTGATCCGGTTCTGACTGTGGTCCCTAGGCTCTCTCACCAGCTCTCCAACCAGCCAAGAGCATTGCTGCAAGTCTCCAGCTTGTGATGTCACTCATCAGCTACGCCACCTGCCATGAAATCTTGATTCGCCCACTAGTGTGCGGTAGGGACCAGGTTGACTACCACTGGTCTAGTGAAAGTTGATATGAAGTTGTACCCTTGGGTTCAGCTCCTCGCACTGGGAAATATTTTTTTAGTAAATAGTAATTGACATACATATGGTACCATTTATAGAAAACAACATTTTGTTTAAGCCTACAGTTCTCAAGACTTGAAAACTTGCAAAATTAAAGGGGAGGGAGGGAAGGAAAGGAAGAGGCAGAAACCTTGGCAAGAATAAGAGATAAGGAATAGATTAGGAAGGAAGTGAAAGTTTACTCAAGTATGAAGTTAGAGAGGGTTTCCATTTAGTAGAAGAGGGAAGGGATCTGATAGAAAGTCATTGTGAGATGAATGGCTCTAGTATGTAATATGTTATCTTCACCTAGTGGTCAGATAATATTTCCTGCAAATGGGAATGTCAGGTAATCTGACTGTTCTAAAGCTGCAACAATTAGGAGTTGGTGAATATAAGTGGGGAGGGTGGAAGGGAAGTGGATTCTTGAATTGGAAAGGTCAGTTTTAGACCTAGCATGGTAATAAAATCAAGAACATAGGTTATACACAGCTCAAGTGAATTACAGAAGAAATATAGCAAAATATGCATAGTTGGTTGTAGAAAGATACCTCATGTTAAAGAGATGATTGCTCATTGTTAAAGGGATGGTTTCTTGATTTAGGAGGGCCAGTTGCCACGTGTTAAATGGATGGATACTCTTGTTAATGGGGTGCTTTTTTGAATCAGGAGATTACATTTAGGAGGATCAATGGTCTGAGACAACAGGAATAGGAGAGTTTTTGTGAGGTATATCTTCTGAGATCTATTTTGATCTGAATTAGGTCAGTAAGGCTTGTTGAATTGACCTGAAATTCCACTTGACTCATCTGATCACCTTGAATGTGGAGGACAGAAGCCCTAAAAGGCTTATTAATTTCATTGTAGATAGAAAGCTCTTGTGAGTACATTCCTTCATAATTTTTTGGATTAATTTCTTTTTTAATTGAGGTAGCATGACTTCTGTTAAGGTATTGAATTGGGCTCACTGGAAGGTTAATCTTGGGAATGGAATTTTGAAAGCGCTTTCAAGTTTATATCCCATTTGTGTAGTGCCAGAAACAATAGAGCCTCCATCTTCTAATGTATCAGGATTTAGAATGAGGATATTGTTCAAGTAAATGGAAAATTCTTATTTTCTGAGGTCTGCTATAAATATTTTTGTGAACACTGTTGGTGCTGTGGCTAGATCGGAGGGTAAGCAACTGATGGTAAAGATTGTCCACACCAAATCTTAACATATTTCTCACAGTGTATAAAAAGAGGAACCTAATGTAATAAACATAGTTGAGATCTGTTGAGGAAGTACATAGGCTAGTATTGAGTTTAATTACTCCATTTTGAATGTTTTTATGTTCAGACTTTTGTTAAAGTATTTCATGAAAGAAACGTTGTTAATCAATATATGTATTTTTGGTACACACTGTATTTGTAGCCTCTTCAAGCATTGTGTGTGTACATGCTCTGGACTTCATTCTGTGGGTCTTGTTCTTGGTGGCCGAGCCCATATCACCCACCACCCCTGTTGCAGCATGTGACCAATGCTAAATTTAACTGACATGGTAATGCTTCTCCCATTGGTTAAGATAGACAAACTCTAAAGAGAGTCAATGACAGCCTCACTGGTCTGCATCTAATATGTCTTTCATGTGCTCCATGACCATATTTGAATATTCAACCACAGTTCCTTCCTAAGGTACAGGCTTTATGTGGCATTAGTGCTGAATGATTCCTCTCGGGTGAATGGGGTTGTTCCTGTTGGTGTTTCAGTCCCCACGTTCTTTCCTCTGGTCACAGCTAGTAGCAGTTTTTCATCCAAGTGACAGACCAAATTATTTAGCCAAATAACATATATAAACTGTGTAGAGATTCCAATAGGCTAAGATTACCAATTCCTACGAGGTTCTCACAGTTGTGGCGCTGCTGCTGTTGGTGTGAGTGAGGAGCACTGATGTCAGTGGGCTTATAAAGTTTATGATATCATAAACTTGCCCAGTAGCCAAATGGATTAGTTGTCCCATACAATAGGAACATGGCACCCTCTTCCACCAACATATTCGGCCTATGGATCACAAACTAACCTTGGCTGGCAAATAAATCCTTGTGAATATGAATCACAAATGTACTAGGTGTAGCTGGAGCTTTAGTAGACAGAGCAGTAGGAGTACATACAAAAATGTCAAACTAATGGCTTTAGGAATAAAGTTGAATGACTGATGAGTAGGGAAAGGATACAGTACTTCTGTTTATTCCATGAGACAGACATCCTCTACCCCCCCTTTTTTTTCTATACAGATGGTGAGTCAAGGGTACCAAAATCTGCTTGAGTTCCGAATTACATATAACACAACACTAGTTACAGTACCACTTGAGGGCCATATTTTAGTTTGCTTTACTCACTGTTCTATTCTCCCATATTCTTACTGGTTAATATATCAACCAATCAAAATAAGGTATAATAGAGTTGCAATTATCTAATTGACTGTTTCAGTATTGAAATAGCCAATCAGAAAAGAGAATACCACTATCACTAGTGTTTATTTGATTAGGTGGGGGGTAGCAGGAACTAGGCAGAGGGGGTCATAAACCGCCTTGCATTAAATGTATGTATTATGGAAGGCTATACGTATAGTAATAGTTTAGACCTTTACATCTACTTACAGATGCTTTTTTTTAGCCTTTGTGGATGGCCTGAGTAAGCACTTGCAATTTTCTTTCAGAGTAAATGTAATAGCAAAGTAGGATGTTTTACACGCAGAACATACCACACAAAGTAAGCACCAGCAACAGATTACACGTTAGGGTTTGCTACTAGGTAACATTTCCTACAGGAGCAATGTAATCGTTATTGCAGGCATCCGTTTTCTGTTATCAGCTGGTTATGTCTGTTTACCTTATCGGGAGGTGGTGTCCTTGTAATCAAATAAGCTTTCCCTTACTCTACTGATAATTTGGGCATTTGTAGGTACTGTATCCCCATTGTGTAAATACAAATCTCAAGTGAAATCAGTTTCCTCCAACCTCAGGGAATGGGTTCTCCAGAAACCAAAATGGTAGGTCCCTCATCAGCATAATTACAAATAAAAGCTAATATATCACAGGTTGTGTTTTAGTTTCCATTTTAAAAATGTTAGCATATTTTTAAGTTTAGCTCTTGAAGGTACTTTAACCGATGATGTGATGATATGATGGGTACTTATTCACCCCTTCAAGGAAAAATACAGTCCAAAATCCAAAGATATCCAGGGCAGACTTGCTCCAAGTTACCTGGGAAGAAGTGGCACTGTGGGGAGGGAACATTGATCAGTCTATTTTAAGCCATTTTGGGTGTCCCTTCCCTGGCACCACCAGTTCCTCCCATTCAAGGAGCAGGTCATGCCCCAGCCTGTACATAAAGGATTGCTTCACCTGACTACTGTCAATATGTTCGTCACAGAACAAGAAGACACACATTTGGAAATGGAGTCCACGGCCACCACATTTATTATAACAATAAATACTTAACACATAAACATGGCAGCCCAATATAAAACTTGTAAAGTTCAAACGTGAGCTTCTAGCTCCTGATGATTTACAAGCAGCTGTAACACAAAACCTACTGTAGGATCTTTTTAATGGAAGAACAATAAGAGACAGGATGTTGTAACTCCGCAAGCGTTCTTTTCTAAACCTCTGGTAGAACATACATATGAGATGTCATGGGCCTTATCGGCAACTCTGTTCCGTCTCAGTATGCCATCATAAAATGGAGAAAATGGGATAAAAGTGGTTGGATTCCCCAAATCTGTGGACACCATGCTGCCGATGGGGAAGAGAAAACCTCCTGAAGAAGTACCCTCAATAGTAGCCAACAATCACTGTAACTGACCGGCCACCTATGCCTGAATAGAAGCAGAACCAGCAGAATGATCCCCACTGACACCAACTTGTGGGTCCGACCTGCTCCAAGCTACCAGGGAGTAAGTGGCACCGTGAGGAGGGAGCATTGACCAGCCAATTTAAGCCCTTGGGTGCCTCTCCTCTAGCACATCCAGTTATCCCAGTCCAGGGGCAGCTCATGACCCCTTTAATGTCCAGCCTGTCCATCAGAAGTCACTGTATTTGAGTTCTGCAGTTTAGACTGAAGAATGTCTCTGTTAGGGATCTACAGTTTAAACATTAATTTTCTTTTGTATGAGAAATAATATGTAGTGTAGAAAAATTACATGAAATACAGTGTGGGATTGTTTTCTCCTCTTGTCTTGTACATGTTACAGGAAACAGGGTGCAGTGAGCCTTATGGGTATCTGAACTGCAACATGTTATGCCACATGATTTTAATGTAAATCATTAGAAGCAATTAAGAGAAAGTCCATAAAACCTTGTTTACATTTCCTCTTAACTCACTGGTAAGACACAGGCCTATCTGTTTATCTATGTTTTAGTGCTCATTTTCTTTGCTTAATATAAATTATCTATCATAGGGAAAAATGTGTAATATATAAAATATGGTCTTTTAAATGCATTTCAGAAAGTTATGGACTACAGTGGAACTTCGGGTGGTAATGGACTAGATTAGGGCGGTTGGGCTTATGACAAACACAAGTCTGTAGGCATAGAGAAATATTTACTTATTAGAGTCAGTTTGTTGCGTCAGAAACAGTATTTGACAATATGTCCTAGTGTGTTTTCTTTTTTAACAAGTGGAACACAAAAACATATTCAGACATTGAACTGCTCCTGTGGGCTTGTCCTCTGTCAGCCAATGAGATCTATATATATATATATATATATATATATATATATATATATATATATATATATATATATATATATATATATATACTAAAGTATGCTTTTCCTGTTTAAACAGATTACATTTTTTTAGGCAAAAGAAAAAAAACTTTGTAGTGTTAAGGAAAAAAAAAAAAAGCTGTGTTCCATGTCCCTTTAACTCGTTAGCTTAGTCCCAGCTTCAGGAAGAGTCTGGCCAGCAGAGATGGCGTGGGATGTCACTGGCATGACCCACAAGTACTATTTTGTCAACAATGATATGCATACATATGTGATCTCCTGCACCTATAATTGTTCAAGCTTTGCCCCACCTACCATCCTTTTTGTAAAAAAAAAAAAAAATGTTAGGGCCTATCCTGTTATGGTTACGGCAGCAGTCTGCCGCTGCAGTGCGGTGACCAATCACTAGATGGCGCTGCCGATATTCCATTGCCATATTATAGTCAAGGCTTAGGTAAACTGTTAGGGTGAAAGTTAGTTTAAAGGTGAAGCTACCCTTCTACGCTAGATCTTCTCTAATATATTGACAGCGGTTGATCGGCGCACTGCATCGGTGGACCTGCGTCATAACAGGAGAGATCCAAATGTTATTTTCCCAGTTCAGCCCTGAACCTTTTAAGCTTAATTCTAGTAATATTTTATTCTTTAGGGGGGGGGGGGGGGAACATCCCTCTACCTTCTCTCCTCCAGATTTATATATATATATTTTTGTATGTATTTTTCTCAGTCTTGTTTTTATAAAATTTATAATTTTCAACATTCATGTGTAATTATTTTTCTGTATTTGTACAGCACCAGGAGACAGAGCCCCTGACAGACTCAGTGACCCTCTCAACGCCAGAAGGCAATGACAAACACAGCGGGAAATGTGAATGTTAAGAGGACTCAATATCTGCCCTGACCAGCTCTTTATAAACCTGCTGGGTGGGTGTGGTACTGACGCTCTAATTATTGTCACGGGATACAAAATGGGTCGCGTGAGACCAAAACATCACAAGTGCGAATCTACAAAATGTATATGGAGATGCAAGGTCTTCCATGCTGCCATTTATATTGCTGGAGATTAGATGCTACTCAAGTGGCGTTTCCAAGGAGCTCAACTCAAATTCACATGAACATTACTCCATGTAGGACTGGGACGGCTGTGTTGACTGAAATATTTCAGGTCATAAAATAGAACTGAAACTTGCAAAGGAAAAGAAATGGGTATTGTTTATGTTTGGAGTATGTTTTGTTTATGTTTTTACAACTTGGTCCATTTTTCTCCTTATTGTAGAAGATAGCTATGGTGAGTTTTATTAAGGGGCAATCCATAGGAATATTATTTCATTTGTGCTGCTTTCACACAGTAACCAAGTAACACTGCTTCAGTGATTATAGATTGTATTTTTTTTTACATAGACTAATAAGGCAATTTTAGCAGAAATATATGTATATGGAAGATTTATGGATTATGAATGCATCTGATAAAGGAGAATCAGTAGTGTTTGCATAAAAAAAAAAACAAATCCCTAGACTTTGCAAAACTTCTTCAGTTTTCTGGTGGTTGATTTTGAGAAGGAAAATCCAAGCTAAATCAGCATAAAAATTAAATATTAGTTGTCACCAACCAAATGCAGCTACAACAATGTAGCAGTATGGGGATTCAATCTCTGCATCAAGGTATCTTAGACTGTGTAATCTTTCCACTAAACACCTCTTTCCCCTACCTTGAATGAGGCAGAGTGCTGCTCTGGATCTCAGCAATGTGCAGCTACTGGCTGAAAGGTTAGAATAGGGTTAAACCCCCCCCCCCCCCGCAAAAAAGAAAAAGAAAACACAAAAAAGAACAACACAACACAAAAAAGAACACACAAAAAACAAACAAAAAACACAAAAAACAAACAAAACAACAAACAAACAAAAAAAAACAACAAACAAAACAACAAACAAACAAAACAAAAAACACACTTTATTTCAGTTTTTATATTGGTTTAGTACGGGGTGCTATGTAGGCAGCTCTGGGGGTGTGGAAAAAAGGTAAAAACAGGGAATTGTCCATATACATTTAAACAATCAAATATGTTTCTCCCTGTTCATACAAGTACAATGATGAATCAATTTAGATTTAAAAAAACAAATAAAACAGTCTAATAGATCAATAAACCAACCTAAAATAAGGGGAGGAATATACAATCTGCAGACAGCTAAGAAGCACCGATCCATCACAAAAAGAGTGTGTAGAAATAAAAGGGTTCTACCAGGATTTGTCTGTAAAGGAAAACAATACAAAGGGGTGTACAAAAACTAGTGTTTATAATGATGGGTGAGAAACATTAATCAACCATGTAATCACATAAAAATTAGATATGTGAATGCAAAGCAAACATAAAAATATATATTAATGTAAAAAAGGTCAATTAATAAAAATCAAACCAATCAGTCCAGCGTAATGTCCAGAGACACTCCTGTTGGCAGATCAAACCCTGGCACGGTCCATGGAAATGCCACAAGATATGAAACCATAAAAAAGGGAATGGGGGAGAGAACCCATTAATTTTAACTACAGATAATTAATATAATTGGCTTTATTAGAAAGTAAACGTTTGCATTGTCTGTTTTGAAGTGAGGCGTTTGCGTCTCAGATGACACCCCAGAACTTCTCCTTCATTGCAGAGACGAAATTAAACAATTTCTCACGTTACTAGCCCTACATGGCAATGTCCAAGTGTTATTGTTGCTGCATCTCCACAAACAAATGTTGTTGACCAGGAAAGAATAGTTTACAAGACCTATCTAAATGTATTTTAATGTGAAAACTTGGGTGTTCTATGTTCAATACAATGCATTAAAAAAAATAAAAAAGAGAATTTGCTTTATTTTATATTTATGCCAAGGTCTACAGCCCACTGAAGTGATTGTATATTAGGTTTGAACTTGTCTATTTAATACATTTAAAGGATAGACAAATACATATATTTTGTTTTAACTCAGATTTGGCCTTGTACACTCCAGCATATTGACTCCCCCTCTTTTTTTTTAAAAAAAAAATTGGCACTGGCTGCTGCAAAGGACAACAGGCTCGTTTCGGGGAGCGTCTGGTCCTACCTCTATGACACTTACAAGGTGGTAGCAAAAGTGCCCATGGCCGCAATGCTAAAGGTCAAACGTACAGTTAAAAAAGAATGAATCAAAAATGAATCCTTCTGTATATCCACTACGATGGTCGTTTAAGAAACGTTAATTTGCAGATCAGATAGATCACATGTACAGAAACTGCTTAAATGACTACCTGAAAACACATTGTGGAAATCATTTTGGTGTTGCAGATTCCTAAACTATTATTCGCAGAGCACCGTGGGTGGCAAGCTGTAATAGAAATACATAAAATACACAAGGGCCTAGTCAAATATTTTACATTCTTGTTTATGAGTGGCACATAATGTCCACCATTGCACAGCATTAAATTGCTAAACAGTCAGAATGATCTTCAAGAAATGGAAATGAAGGAAACGAAGAACATAAATAAAACAGGAAAAAATGTTTTTCATTAGCGAAAACAGAGATCAAAACACACCAGCAGTAGTTTGTAGTGACACCCTGCAGCTATGGTAGTCAACTGTGAGAGAGATTACTATATGAAAATACATAGCATATAAGTCTAACAGTGCCATACTACATATCCAAAGCTGCTTTGAAGCACAAACAGGAACCACAGAGCTTAAAACAAATGTATCCGCTGCCTAAGCCTCTTCCTGATTAGCCATTATTTGTTTTAATTTATGCTGACTTAGCCAGGGTTTTACGGGGGTGTCTACTATATTTTTCAGAAATTACAAAATGTTTTGCTAACGTCAAGGTAAGCATTTAAATGTTTATTCTGGTATTTTTTCATGCAAAATAATGTTTGCATACACTACTGATTATCCTCAGATGCATTCATAATCCAGCAAAAATATATGCTTTTAAGCAAATATGGGAAAAGCAATGTAACAAGGTAGAGATTAGAGTGGGACACAGATAGGCATCAAACAATGTCCTGATAGGTCAAGTATAAGGTTTTAGATAAGACAACAGCACAGCCACAATTTAGGGAAGTTAATATTCCCATGCATTGAGGATTAGAAAGACACCATTAAAGCATGGGAAGGAATGCGTCAGTGTGAGAATGAAATCCAGTCAATATTAGATACGGTATCTAATAAAAGTTGTCACTATATTCTGCAATAGTCCGATTATTCATCTATATATCTGAATGTTATATTTCCCTTCAGATAAAACTCGCCCCTTTTATGCAACTCCTTTACAAATTTGTCTAAATAACTTGTGTCAAAAGATTACTGTATTTTTATGTAACCCTCCAAATCGCCCCACCCAATTTAAAGCAAAAACTGACACATTAATTCAAAAAATGTCTTTAATTGTTCAAAATAGCACAAAAACGACAGATAGCACTATAGTAATATTGGATCACTTGGAGAACTCCTCTACAATGGAAGTAATAGCTTTTCTTCTCAAAGAAAAAAGGCGGGTGAGGTTTTAGCAGGAGATTCTAGGCGGTAACACACAGTAACACTATAATACAAAAACAAGAAGTGGCGGCAGGAGTCTCACGTGGGATCTGCAGCTCTCCTTTTCGCGGCTACCTCTTCCAGTCAGCTGCCAGATAAAATTTTAGGTAAAGCTGCAACTGCTTGTCAGGGAAGGGAAACTATGTTAGGATCATTTTGTTTCTTGGGCACAGTTAGTAAGAAAAAGGCTAAACACAGTTCTGTACTTCTTGAATTCTTATAATATTCTCCCACAGTAAAACTACATCCGAGATCATTTTCACATCAGATTTCACTGCTGCATCATTACCAACATGTTACAGTTGGCACTACATTTATTCAGAAATCACACTCAAGTTTGGGTAGTTACTTAAGCTGGCAATTCATAGAATTGTCAGATACCTCATAACTTTGCACACTTAGCTCCTGGGAGCCCAAATAGTGCAGCTCCCCAACCCCTGTTCATGCCAACAAATATTTTAGGACATTTTAACCCTTTCGATATTCCAAGATTCATGAAAGTCACAAGAGTAGGAATATCAAATTTAACTCTTTACAAACCATGTAAAGGAAGGGCTAAATTTATTTCCCCATACCCACTTTACAGAAGAAAAAAAAATTAAAACAGAATACCACAGAGGCAAAATTGTGGCGTGGCGTAGAGAACCAGAAACTGAAACTGTTGGAACCTGCTAGTTTTAAAAATACAGAGCGCAAATAGAAGAAAAAAAATAATAATATATATATATATATACACACACACACACATATTTAATAAACTCAGCACAAGGATGGGTCGCATAAAAGTTAAACATGACAGAAATGACAAATCCTAAATGATCTAAACTGTTTTTACTGGTTTCGCTTTTGTACAAAAAAAAAAAAAAATCCTCATGCTTTAAGCTACTGCAGAATTTTTTTGCTTTTTTTAATTCTTTTCTTATAAATTTTTTTTTCTTTACAAAAAAATTCCTTAACAGTTGGTGCAATCTGTTTAGAAACAGTTCCAACTGTGTATATATTTATATATGTATATTTATATTTTACTTATGTATATGAATAGAAATTGCCAACATGAATGCGCTACTCCTCTGGCGCAAAGGCCAGCAATGCATGCGCTGCTGGTCATTCTGGCATTGAAGGAGCCAGAGGCGCTCTGGCAGAAATGTGAAGAAGAGAGTTGTTGATATAATTTACAGGTTTCTCTGGCCCACATATGTTTTTTAGGCTGTTCAGACAGCAAGAAGCAGACACTTTCGGGGAAATAAAATGCAATATGCTGGAAAACTGCACAAGAAAATGGATTTGTGTATTTAGAGAAAAAGGCTGTGGATTAGAAACATGTTTAAGCCAGAAAGTAGGATAAAAAGGGCTGCTATTAGAATTATATAGCTTAATTTACACAGAAGAAAAAAAAAATAACAGCTGTAGTATGCAAAATTTGTATTTAAAGTACAAAGTAAGTATTTGTACAAGAACATATTTTAACCACTTACTTGCCAAATACCTAATAGGCAACATGGGTTAGGTCAATATAAGCAAGTTATTTAGATAAAGGGACGTCTCAGTTTTGTTTTGTTTTTAAACTCACCTCCATTTAATACCCATGCACCTAGTGGGATCAGTTTGCTGGAACATTATTTTGGTGAGGACGGCTATGTTTAGAGTTGAGTGGTAAATACTCCTTTAAAATGTCCATCCCACAGAAAAGAAAAAAAAAATATAGACTTCACACATTGGAAGTTGTAATACAAATTGAAAACTTCATTCAAAACAAACTTTGACGCTAGTATATATATATATATATATATATATATATATATATATATATATATAAACTTCCTTAAAGCCACTTCAATGTGTGGTGTTGTGATCTTCGGCAGACCCATGTCTATTCAAAGCAAATGAAGCGGAGGATGTGGATGTTAAGCTCTTCATTTCTCGGTGAGAATAAAGTCGGTCACACTTTATGAGCTCTTATGCTCACCAGCACCAATACTAAAAGGGAAATAGAGGGCCAGGTATAGATGTGTGGCAATAACTCCTCTTTGCTATGCACAGCTCTGCTCTGTCCAAAGAAGAAACATTTAAAAGGGGCATAGTAGGGAGGTGCTAAGAGCACGGTTCATGGTCAGGCACACCAGCCTCTGAATCCTGCTTGTGTCTTTAAAACCTTTACACCTCTGAAGAGCTGGGATATAAAGTCCAAGTGCTTGTGTTGTCAAAGTAAATTAAGTATTTCCCCAGCATGTCCACCCTTTCTCTTCTGTGAAGGAAAAAAATAAATGCAAATGAAATCCTCAAAGCATTTCAGTAAAAAGCTTGTAATGCGTTCTCTTTGCTTGCCCACAGTAGACAGGTCACTATTTCCTGGCATGTGTGTATATCTTAAGTTTAACATTGTTCCAACTGAACACCTTTCCACTTCCTTAAAAAAAAAAAAAATAGCAGGTAATGAGAAATAACTGGGATCCTCCAAAGTTCATCCCTACCACTCAAGGAAACAAGGTGTAAAATGTGCTTTTCACAAAGTTTGTTAAAAAAAGAAAAAAAGAAAGTGGGAAAAGAGCAAAATTTCTATCCTTCCAAACAGTCCAAAAATGAGCTAAGGAAGGTAAAGCAATAAAAATAATGAACAGATGCAGGTGATGGGTGCAGCTTTTCAGGAACAGCAAAGAGATATGCGTAGGAAGGTCTTTGTCTAGGCTGGACAGATGCTGTAATCAGGGGTGTTCAGGCTTTGCTTTCTTTGGAGCAGATTTCCTAAGGAAGGAACAGAAAAATGCAGTTACAATCCCTGAAAGCTTTTACAAAAATCTTCACTTCATCTGCAAAGAAGTACATTAGAACAAAAATCTCCTTCAGATAGTCTAAACATTTATATTCTATGCATTTGAGGTTACTGCCTCAGCGTGGGGCTGGTTCCTAGTCTGTGTAGTAGATTTGGTGGGGAGGTAGTTTACCACAACAATCATGTAATTTATGGTGAGCAAAAGAAGCTTTCCAATGTACAGTAAATAAATATTACATTTGTGTTCACATTTTAGCGTCTAAAAAAATAAATAAAAAAAACTTGTTTCCTGCTCAGAATTCCCATAAATTACACTGCACTTAACAGATCTGCTTAAATGATTACTGTAATGCCCTCAAGAGGGATGGTTATTTTATAATTATGCCCTGATCATTAATAATATTCATATTTAAAAAAAAAAAAAAAAAAAAAAAAAAAAAGACTAAAACCCCCAAATCAATTTTTTTTAATGTTAATCTTAAAGAGCATGAAAAAAAATAAACTGGCCATAACTTGCATTAGCCATTTTCCCCTAACAAACCATCTCTGAGCTATTCAGGATAGTTTGTGCAGCTCTCAATGTTAGTTTGTTGATTTCATGTGCTAATTAGTATCAGTCTGCTACTGTCTCTGTGGTGGTTAAACCAATATCCTAGCGATTCCACAAGTTAGATCCCTCCCTCACATTTAACGAGCACTGAGCCACAAATTGGCATTCTGTGCCACACATCTGCATATAGGAACTAAACAAAATTTTCTATTTCTTGGAAATTATTTACTAGCGACAAAAATACCTAATATAATGTATAGACAGTTTTCATGATCCAATACAAAACCAACTTCCTGTTTTAGTTACTGTGTCCCTTTAATAGCAATATCAAATTAAAGTACCAGCAGAGTTGAGCGAGTGTCTCCATCCTAATAAAAAGTCACCAGAAGAGTTGTTGTTTTTTTGCAGGTCTAAATGGCTTTAAAAAAAAGACAATCTGATTCATATTTTCCACACATCCATTGCCTAGAGTCACACTTTAATAGCTCTTATGCACAGGAAGTCGTGTAGAACAATGCCTAAAAGTGTAGTGATGCGGCTTCACAAAGCGACATCCCCCCGCTGAGCTTATAGTTCAAACTGCAGCACGCAAGCCTAATGTTTGAATGAGGCTTCACCATTTCTTACAGATTTTTTTTATTTTTTAAATCATTTAATTTTATTAAATGAACATCTAACAAACATCTGTTTCACATTAGTTAGCTCATTACAGCGATCCTTTAATAGTACGGTCTATTTACACATAGCAAGACCAGTATACTCAAATTTTGTATTGGTTTAAAATCATCCGAAAATATGTTTAAATGCACCTAACAGCAGCTCACGCCTGTACCATCTAAATGTTGCAAAGATCCCTGCTACTGCAAAAATGAAAAATAGTCACATAAAAATTATATTGCTGTTTATTATATTTGAATGGAAGTGTTGGATGACCAAGCTTGGGAAAAAAAATGCTCTACCCTCACAGTAAAGGTCGAGAAGCAAGAACATGCCCAGGTGATTACATTACAATTAATAAGTATGCTAAATTACACCAACCTGTACGATTTATCTGCCTAATTGTGAGAAATAATCACATAAATTGTCTTTACGGGTAATTTATACCCAAAGCACCTAATCTTGAGACTCTTCCACTATTTAATAAAGTGTAACAACGTGTAATTTTTATTACTGGTATAACTGGAACATTTACAGCATCCCTCATGTGAGTGAGCTTTATACTTGGGGCTAATTTTGTTAATTTATTAAATACATTTTTTAAAGTAAAATCTTTAAAATTTTATTATACAGTGTTTATGCCTACAACAAATACATATTTGTCCCTTCCTTTTTGCTTGGAGACTCAGTGTGTTAGCTATTCAAGAGGATGGAAGGGGATCTCTTGATTTATTGGTAGAATTCGATAACATTTAAGCAATGACACCATCTTCGTCTTTCAAACAGGCTCAGAAAAGGCATTTTGCCAGTATTTTTGCAAACTTTTCTTGTACCTTGATAAGGAAGACTCGTGGCAGCTTCAATGCAATAGTAGAGTCTGCTAAAATAAAGATTTTCTTCTGAAAATGCTTTCTGTCCATGGCTTACAAAGCTGTGAATGTTGTTAGTTTGTTGTAGTTTTGAAGCTTTTGCTATTTGACAGTGTCCTCTTAAAACATTACTATATGGTAGTTTCCAGGAACTTTACAATTTAGTCCCATGTTTTGTATTAATACTGGATACAATGCTTTGGAAAGATAATACTTTACAGTACAATATAATATACATATCAAAATCTTATCTCAGAAGGATTTAAACTTTAAGTTTGAATTAATGTGAGATGTTTAGTTGATATCATGAACTTTACTCACAGTGCAGCATATGAAAATCCCCAAAAGTACTTACATGTCAGGGGATGACACTGGGCGTTTATTTGCAAGCTTTCCAGCTGACCCATCTTTACTTGATTCTGTAAATTTAAATAAGAAAATTCAGAGAGTAGGCAGGACTATTAGTTTTTTACAAACCTAAACAAGAAAAAAAAAATAAAGAATTAGAAACAAAGCAGCATTTGTATATTAAAGTAGGTGCTGCTTACCTTGCAACCACCTGACTTGAGTGGCAGGTCCATAGCCTTTTTCATTTCGTGCAGCAATGCGGAAGATAATTGCAGGTTTGGTGGTGTAATCTATGTGAGCATTGGACAGGCTGGAAGACTGTACCAAACACGATGGGTTGGGCCCGCAGTATACCCGCATGAAGGCCAGCTGAGCTGGTGTTGTGGATTTCTGCTCTCCGCTGCTCTGGCTGCTCTGAATAGCCAGATACACAGAGTACTCTATGATCTTTCCTGAGGTGACAGAGGGTGGTTCCCAAGTGAGGTGAGCTCCATCAGGGCTCTGTGGATACAAGACAAAGAACCAGTTAGAATTTTGCAATAAATAAAAAAATAAAAAAACTGCCATATATGCTTAACTCATACAATATATTAATATTCAATCCACAGTTTCAGTTAGACACTACTGATCAAATACAAAATTAAAAATAAAATGCCAAGTAGGAGGAAAAGTTGAAACCACAAGTCCCACTAAAAACCTGTGACAAATATTTGCCAAGGGGTACCAGCTAGAAAGATAGACATATGCCCCACTTCCACCAGGAACCAGTAGCCACTTATTACTAAGATTAAGGCTGGCCTTACAGGACCACTGTAGTGCATTTACAAGTAAAGCTATTATGTATGCTTGTCGGGCATTGGCTATTAAAAAGCTGTATGTATTTTAAAATTAACAAAAAGTAAAAAAAAAAAAAAATATATCATAGCTTTTAAAGGAACCACCATACATATTCAGCTCCATTAGAGGGTGTAAAATGTGTTTCCATTTTTAAATTTAGCCAAGAATTAACTTGGATAATGTCATTTCAGCTTAGCCGTAGAATCCCTCCCACAATTTGCAACTGTTACACATTGTGTTTTAGATTTACACTGTTTGAGAGTGTTGCTGAGTGTTAAGTGTTCCGTTCTAAAGATTTGTTTCATTGGTAAATAATAGGTTCCAATTGCCCTGCCTTCCGTTTGTTTTTTAAACTAACATTTATATTTATCAAATTTATCATTAGTCATATGCTTTATTGCATAGCCTACAAGGAACTTAAAAAAAAAAAAAGGGGGGGGGGGGGGGATGATGGAGAGTGTGGAGACCTTCACCACCCCAGTTTCAGCCTCATCTATTTTACAATCTGCTATACTAGTATTTAGAATATAATCAAGTAGTTTCAAATCACCTAGCTACTGCCTGATTCAAAGCCACTACATCTGATTCCATATAATATTCATTAAACCTATTGGGCAGAGCTCATTACTAATTCAGGGACAGACACTGACTTCTATTGATCATAACTCCGTGAAGTGTGTGTGCAAGTGTGTGTGTACACACACACACTAAATAAATACACACACATATATATATCCTTAAATTGTTTTCTAGAAAAGCTTGAAGGGCAATCCTACTTAAAAAAAAAAAAAAAAAGAGGCGGAGTCACAAAAGTGCTTAACAGTTCTTCCTACAGTACATTTAAAAATGTAATGTGGCACCCATTGTCAAGATTGGAATAAGAATTGCACAAACAACAAGTTTGTCTGTACCTTACTGATCTTTATGGCACATGGTGCACCTGGGAAGCCAGGTAGACAGGTCTTAAAGGCAGAGATCTCACTGAAGGGTCCACGGCCACAAGCATTTATTCCAGCAACCCGGAATTTATAAGCTGTACCAGGCTGCAGCTCCTGTTTCTTCAACTGACTGTAATCGGGGAGAGCACCGGAGTCATCCTGCAGATACAAAAAACACATAAAGATGAATGTTCCATCTCAATTACTCTATCTGTAGCATGAGAGACTTTTCATCTCTTAATACAAGCTATATATAAATAAGTTTTTTACAAGTTGTTAGAAGATCTTTCAGTAGGGTATAACTGTAAGCCTTCCTACAAACAATAGAAGAATCTCAATATCAGGTCAGCATAATTGTGAGTTATGCAAGGCACTTAAATCAGATCTAGACTATTGTACTGTTAAATTAAGAAAAATGTATATCTGAATCCCCACCTACAGTTCTGCGTGGTGCTTAAAATGGCCATTTACCTCACTACAAGTGCTCTTTATGGTGCGAAAGAGCACAAGATTCTAGGTTGCAAAGATCTTTTTCTTTTATTTCATTACCGGCTAAAAATCTAAGGTTTTTTTTTTACAAACACACTCCTAACTGTTCCATGATTAACAAAATCTGCAGACACCAAGCGATGAAGGCCCCATGGGCACAAGTATTTATAGTTTGCTTTTTTTTACTGAATTTCAGGATTGCAGCAGGATATGTTAACCCCAACTGTACCCTTCAGCCAATTTAGGCAGCCCTTTATGTGCACAGATGAATTTGGGTATGGTTAACTCTCTCTCTGCACGGAGCTGTTGGGAGTCTGTCTGGGTGCACTGACAGTGACTCATGTAAAAAGACACTTAATTTAGAATTTATTCTGTGAAAAAAAGGCACCAACGTGTTTTTAAGAGAACTTTACAATGGTGTGCTCCAAGTTGTACTGATATAATTGGCCCTTTAAGACTAGCAACTGCTTAAGTATTTGCAATGCATTTTTGCCTCAACTGAGTAACAAAACAGCCTTCTTAACAGATTTAGTAAAAAAAAGAAATATGTACTTAAAGATATGTTAACCCCTCAATTTGTCATATACTCACATCATTGTTGCAGTCGTCTGCAGGCAGGTAATAGTGAGTCACCATCATATTGGTGGCTTTTATTACTCCAACATCAAACCACTGATTTTCCTTCTTTACTGGAGCCTTGGGCTGCTGTGGGGGAGGCTCTTGCTTCTGGAGAAATTAGAAGAGCAAAATAATTATATAGTTACTAAAACAACAACTGTCAGACTCATGGTGGACTAAAGGACATATGGCAATATATGCAACTGGAATCATTGGCAGGGCATCATTACAGTTAAGGATAATGTTGTTGTGTTTGGTAATAATGTATTGTGTACTGTTGGGGGGGGGCAGATGGGCACTGGCCCCTTAAGGTAACAGACCCTTATGACCACCTGCACCCTGCCCTATTGCCAGAGTTATAACAACTGCAGAGTGGCACAACCGCTGTAGCCTAAAATTCCCTGTGTGCGATTATGACCATTGTCCTAACAGGCAACATAACAACCTGCCCTGTTTGCCAGTTAAGAGATTATTGTAGCTGGGATTAAGGAGGGTTATGTGCTGTAACCAATATACCTTTGATCCATTGTCTGTGCTTAACTCCAACATTTGCATAACTAACTATGCACGATTGGCTGATACGCCTCTAGCATAACTACGTAAAACGATTGTAGCAATCCAGGGGAAAAATGGGGTAGTGGCAAGAAAAATAACTTCACGAAAGATCATGACACTAGATCTTGCCCAAACAAATGAATCGGAAAGGCCGGATCATCCATGTAGGAACAGAGTTTCTAGGTAAACTAGAGAGTGAATGTGACACAGACCAGCCCGGTTAATCTGACTGGAAGGCCTAGGTCTTCCTGACGCCCCCACAGTCTGACCAACAGGAAGAAGGCCTACCGTATGCTCCTGTGATTGGCTAACAACCTGCTGTCATTGTTGACAAAAAAAAAGTATGAAAACTGGCATGGAAAATAAAGGATTATGGCGGCGTGGGGCACACAATACCAGACTGACCATTGAAAACCTACCGTCTCAATTCCATTCGCTACCTCTGCAAGAGCTGCTGCGGCCTGTAACTTGGCTGGACTGGCAATCACCATGGGCTGGGGAGCAGTAAAGGTGGTTGTTGGTGCCAAACCTGTTGAGGGGAAAGGACAGAATTAAAGAAAAGCTGTTTAAAATAAGCTTAAAGATAGGAAAAACATAACTAAAAGCCATGGCTACGTTACGCGAGTAAACATAAGCTACAATTAACTCAAGAAGAGTTGTTTGAAATGACAAAGTAATCTTTAAAAACAACCATTAATAAAAGCGGTAAGTTTGAAATGCATATGAAGCAAAAAATTAAGCAAAAAATACAGCAAGGGTGGGAGGGTGTTCAGAACTGGGACATGCAACTCAATACACCTGCTGTGCACCATAAAGATAGCGTTTGAAAATCATAATGGAAAGTTAAAATATTGTACAAAATTTGTTCCCATAGCAGCTGCATAGATGAGAATGGAATCTAGGCGACAGCCAATGGGTTGGTTCATAGTGCTAGTCAAAGTGAATGAGGCCCCCAGAGTAGACAAGCTACTGTAGTGTCCAATAGCCCAAACTCCCTACATCAAACAGTGCATGGTGTCATGCCGATACTGAGCGATTTATCCTGCTTTGCAAGTGGGGAAGGGATGGGAGGAGAGCAACAACCTAGATTAAATTAAATGGACAGCTAATGCAGGACAACTTTGAGCACACCACTGTAATGCTCATAAAAACATATTTAATACTTTCCATTTTTTAAACCTGTGCATTTTTTCACAAAGAAAATCCTAAAAGAAGTGTTTGTTTACTTGAGCTCTGGCAAGTCTCTCAAGCAGACTGGCAGTAAAAGCTCTTGCACATAGACACAGAGTGACTTAACATTTCTCAAATACATATGTGCAGAGAAAGAACTGCTTTAATCTGCTAAATATGTGACGTGGGAGTTAACCAGTAGCTGAATGTATTCCTGAACCCAAGGAAAAGCCATAAATCAATGTGTGCAGCATTTTCTACCTCTTGCTCGGCATGTGCTGTTAATCTTGGGGCAGTCAGGAGTCTGTTTCTAAACAGACAGAAGACCTTACATTTTCAGGCTGTTATTAGTGTAATTTAAAAAAAGCAATCAATAATTTTAACATAGAATGTTGTGCTCTTTCAAACCAAGAAGAGCACTTATGGTGGGGTAACTACCCCTTTAAGGAACTACCGTATGTGTGCAAGATCTTTAACCCCTGAATTGACAGCAATTTTTAATGTCTTAATTCGATCTTCATAAAAAACAGCAGTTCAAGGAGTTTCAAATACTCTATAACCTCAAACTAAAAAGCTTCAGCTCCATAAAGTCAGCATAACTTTCAAAATTTAAAAAAGTCACTTGCCAATCAACTCTGATGGTAGACTTCAGTGACCCCTATAAACAGAAGATCCTAGATAATAAGATGGGACACGTTATTTTTAATCATCAAGTAGTCCAGCTAATGCAAATAAATGGGTGGGCTGGTATTATCCCAGCAAAGATAATGTTATTCTCCTATGATAAGGCTCAGATTGTTAGGGAGAACAACCTTTGAAAATAGTTTGTTCATTTTGAAAATAAAAGCAGTAAATATTTTAGCATGGCTTCATTACAAAATAAATAAATTAAAAAAAAAAGATGTTTCCAGAATTCAGCACTGTTCATTTCAGATACCTATTTTAAGTTAACAAAAATTAGAGAGTGTGTTACACTTACTTTCAGTGGCGGTAGAAGGCAAGAGTGCCACTGCACTAGTCACAGCACTGGTCAGCTCATTAAGCCCATTGGTCTCACTGGCAGGGTCGTTAAGGCTGTCAGCAGGTGCTAGGGCTTCAGTAGGCACATGGTGCAGTTGCTGCAGCTGCTGTAACTGTTGCAGCTGCTGTTGCTGTAATTGTTGCTGCTGTTGTAGATGTTGTTGCTGTAATTGCTGCTGCTGTTGCAAATGCTGCTGATGTTGTGCTTCTTGTAATTGTTGCTGCTGTTGTACCAATGCTGCTAGCTCCTGCTGGGTTAGCACAATGGGAATAGTTGTAGGAGGCCCCTCCGTAGTCAGCTGACGTAGCTCAGCATGAGCCACATCTGACGTATCCATGGGTTCCCCAGTCGCTGTTTGGAAACCCATAGGGACAAAAACAAAAACAAGTTGCAGAAATTTTGATCTTTGGTTTGGTGTCTCTAGTTGTGATAACCAACACATTGAAAACATTAGATTTTGCATTCGCTATATGGATAAATTAAAAAACACACTTATATTTATGTATTACTAAAAATAAATTGCTATTTAGGGTGCGACACACACACACTATAGTAGTTTGTTTTTAAAGTGGTTAAACCCTGAAGTTTGATAAAATTACAACATTATTTGAAAGGGAAGAATGCCTTACTTCACATGCACACACTGAACAACATTGTATGACTTCATCCTCTGGAATTATCTAGGTTGGAGGTGAGTGAATGTTAAATTCTAAAAGGCAAAAACATATGAAAAGAAAAGCTCACCTTGAAAGAGAAATTATGTATGGGAGAATTATTATGCTCCTTTCACACATGTTTATAAAGGGAAATTATGAGCATTTTTTAATAAAATATTTTATCTAGGTTTATTCAATTCATTTTATCCTCCACATCTAAGTGCTCCTGTTACCATTAACTCCCTAGCACGCTGCTATCTTTTACATCTGTGACCTGCAGCCCTGAATTCTGTGAGCAAATGTTAAGCAAAAGGACACACCCAAAGGGAGAGAATTCACAAAGTGATTAAAAATGGAGAAAGAAAAAGTTTAATTTTAATCCCATACAGTTGGCAACACATGTAGTAGATACAATTGCCTTTCCACCCTAACTTGGGACTTACCCATTACCGCTTGCTGGGCAGCCTGTAGCACTGCTTGAATGGCCAAGGCCTGAGCCTCCTCTGTAGCTGCTGCTTGTGCGGCAGCCTCTGCTGCTGCCGTTACTGCTAGTTCCTCAGGTGTTAACCCAGTCACCATTAGTGTAGTTGTCTGTCCCTCAGCCATTAGTTCTTGAGGCAGGGAGAGGTGTTCCACTCCTTGCTGCTCTGCAGGTACAGAGGGCTGATTGGGTTCTGCTTCCATGGCTTGCATCACTGGCATAGACTGTGGCTGAGCCACTGGCTCTTGCTGCACAACCTGTGCAGGTTGAAGAATATCTGAAGAGAGACGAGTTTCTGGCTGCACTGTGCAAGATGCTGCATCGGATCCTGGCACCACTCCTTCAGAGGCTGGCTCAGTCATGGAAGAAATATTCTGCAGAATACAGACACAAAGCTATAGTGCACACTCCATACCCCAAAACACCTATTAGTTTTCAAGAATACCTCTATATACTTGGCAGAATATGAGTTGATGCTTTGCTAATATAGGCAGAGCCCACTTAACACTACCCCGTTTAACAAATCACTATAAAGCTGTTTTTGCCCGACACATCCCCGATTTGATGCTTTTAACTCTGTAGATGTGTTCCTAGAAGACCAAGTGCTAAACAAAACCGTGTTAAACAGGCCAATTTTAACATAGAATAAATCTCAGCAGCCATTTTGGATGCTGCTGTACCACGTTTTTGTCTAAATAAACTCTAATAAGAAGAAAATTATCATAGGACTCTGTCTTTTGGTATCATGACTGGGTTTCGGAGTAAAAAGTGGTTTGTGAGTATGGTTTTTCGCAAACACATGTAACCGATAGAAATCAATACTTATTTCATGTCAATTCAACCATTTATAGTAACTGATCCTCAGATCCAATCAGAAGACCAAAAAAAAAAAAAAAAAAAGCAGCCCGTCTTGTTCTGCAGTTGTACTAGATACCAAGAGTGTCTATTTAAAAAGGCTACTATGACTGCTTTGCTTTTTTAGTAGAGGATTCAGTTGATTGAAGTTTAGTGCAGAACGACTGATGTAGAAGAGAAGTGTGTGTATAGGTGTGATTGAGATATATACATATGTGGTGTGCAACTTTATTTACTTATTTTAGGGAGTAGAGATTTTAGAACCATTGATTACAAATTCTTTAGATTGGAGTATGAAGCTTAATATAGTTTTCATCGCCCCAAATAGAATAAAATTATTTTCTAATGCTCTGGAAATTAGGACATTTGGGAGCTCCACATGTATGCTTATGCCAGCCTTCACCTACACAGTGTATTTTATACCACGTAGCATACTGGCCTCCGACAGATCCAGGACTGTATCACAATTTCTGTAATCTCAAATTATATAATTCTGGTCACTTACCGGCACTGAAGGCCCAGGGAGAGGTGTGGATTGAGTTACAGTTGTAACCGCTCTAATAGCAGCTGATGCTGCTGCTGAATTTGCTGGAGAGGATGCAGCAGACACCACTATAGTAACCGGAGAAGTGGAGGCTGCAGCACTGTTACCGCTTGGTGCAGACACTTCAGCAGGAACAGTTTCTTGCTCTCCTTGACCATTGGCCGCTGGTGCCTGATCTGTAGAGATGCAAAGTGAAACTTCAGCAATTGGCAGCTTAAGATGTCCAAAATACACCACAATGTGTTACAGTAACTAGTACAATAAATGTGTAAACTTAATAAATTGTACTTGTGTACGTTAGGAATTGGGATGCAAGGACGATAGAATAAAGAGAAAAATTGAGCTTGGGCAACACAAATGATACAGTAAGAGAGAGTGAGTGAGTGTCTGTGTGTGTAAAAAAAGTGCAGTAAAATAATTTGAAAAATACAACACACATGCAAATGTTAAAAAGATGGGTGTGTAATAAAAAAATTCAAACACACAGGAGAAAGTAAATCCGAACAGGAACAATAATAAGCTGAGGAATAATGTCTATAAAAAAAAAAAAAAAATTATATATATATATATATATATATATATATATAAAAATCAAATGGGCCTAGAACAATAAACATTTTAATATATCTCCCACGCATCTCACCTTGGTTCACCATGTTGGCTGTGACTGTGGTGGAGGTGTGGGTTGTTCCAGTTTCATGTGTCTCACAAGGTGGGTTTGAGCAGACCTGTGGGGCAGGATTTGCAGGACTCTGATTGACTCCCATATTGGAGGTTGATGTAGTTGCAGTGTTGGTTGTGTTAGTTTCATGTGTCTCACAAGGTGGGTTTGAGCAGATTTGCTGAACAGGAGGCACAGGAGTCTGATTTACTCCCAGATTGGATGTGGATGTTGTTGCAGTGTTTGTTGTATTTGTTTCGTGCGTTTCACAAGGGGGATTTGAACACACACGCTGCTCCAGAATGTTGGTTGGAACCTCAGCGGACACAATTGCTGGAGATTTTTCACTGGACTCTGTGCCAAACCCAGACTTTGCGGTGTCAGTCTCATGCGTTTCACATGGTGGATTAGAACAGACTTTACTTGCAGTATTAGTAGTCCCCACAATTTGCTCAATTTCATTGTTAAGCTGCTTTTTGTTGCAGTCTTCAGATACAGTCATGGTCATGTGTGTAGAAACTGCCTGGTGGGTCTCACAAGACAAGTCACTGGCAGACCTATGCTTGTTTTCAGACAATCCAGAGTGGATATTTGATTTGGCTGTGGTTGCAGTCTGAGTAGTGCCAGTTGGAAGATTGGAAAAATTTGCATTCGATTGTACAGGAGAGGTCAACTGAACATCTTTGCTACCTGCGCCCATATTTTCAACTTCAATAAGGTTTGATGAGGCAGAACCAAAATCAACAGAAACAGACATAGTTGTTTTTGTGGAGATTGTTTGATGTGTCTCACATGGGGGATTATTAGGCTTCCTTTGTATGTTTTCAGATGTCCCTGTACCAATATTGGACCTAGCTGTGGTTGGTGTGTTAATGGTGCCAGTTTCATGCGTCTCAGATGGTGTATTAGCGCATAAATTGAGGCTATTCTCCGACTCGCTGGTTGCCATATTAGCAGTAACTGTCGTCGCAGTATTGGTCATATTTGTTTCATGCGTTTCACAAGGTGGATTGGAGCATTCTTGTAACTTTTCAGTCTGTTCACTGGCAAAGTTAGATGGCACGGTCATGGTTGTATGTGTGGATGTTGTCTGTAAGGTTGCACATGTTTGATTATTCAGTGTTCTCCGAGAGTTATCTTGCTGCTGTTTGTCCATATTTGATCTACTGGTTGTTGGGGTTTGGGTTGTACCAGTTTCATGAGTCTCACATGGTGGATTGGAACACACTCTCATCACAGTACCAGCTTGTCCATTGCCAATGTTTGACATTGCTGTTGTTGATGTCTGAGTTGTTCCAGTTTCATGGGTTTCACAAGGGGGGTTAGAGCAAACTCTTGTGACCGTTCCTACCTGGCTGATATTGGCCATGGCTGTTGTTGCAGTTTGGGTAGTTCCAGTCTCATGAGTTTCACAAGGAGGGTTAGAGCACACCCTCACCACACTCCCATTTGCCTGTCCCATTGTTACATATGTTCCAGGCTCTTGACCTTCACAAACAAACTGTAGCATGCCACCAGGCTGCTGTACAATGCTGCTGAGATTCACAAGGGTGGTGGTGGCAGTATTTGTGGTTCCAGTCTCATGAGTTTCACAGGGAGGGTTAGAGCATACTAGAGTGACTGTACCAGGAGGCTGGTCTCCTTGTCCAGAGTCTGCAATCGTTACATTGGCTGTGGGCTGGTCAGTGGTTGGTGAAGCCAAAATGGACACTGGAAGATCATGAACTGGTTGAGCCTCAACGCCGCTGGGGGTAGTTATTAAAGTAACTTGAGTTGGCTGTGAGATGGGCTGGACCAAAGGAAGACATGGTATGATTATTACAGCTTCTAAAATAAGTTGTACAACATCCTATCATAAGCAAAGGAAGGGGATGGTGGATCAGTGGACCAAAATTATTTAAAGCTTATGTTTTATGTATTTACAATTTCTTTATTCCCAACATAATATTTTATAATCGAACATGAAAGTTGGTTAAAGAAGTACCAGGCAGGCACAAAAAAGGATAATTTCATGGTTTAAAAAAGTTATAATGCAGTATAGTCATTACTAGAACCATTATGTGTTAAAGGAAACCATGATATTACCTGCATAGTGATAGTTGGTGTAGTCAGACCAGATGCTGCAGTTAGCGACGTCTGAGCTGCAGACATTGTGATGGCTCCAGGGTTGATCACCTGACTAGACAGAGTGGCAATGGTTCCCAAGGTGTTAATAGGCGTTGCAAGAGAAGCAGTGTTGTGAACTCCACCTCCAGCTAAACTTGTTGAAACTGTCCCAGTGACTGTGCCCAGAGTTGTGACACCTGATAGAGGAATATATATATATATTATATATAAAAAAAACAAAACAAACACAGTTGATGTGGTTTTATTGTAGTATTATTAAGCCTGTTTAGAAAATTATCGGCATATGTATCATGAAAGGAAGTAATTTGTGACTAGAGCAGAACTGAACATAATGTCCAGCTCCAGCTGTATTTCGTTTTTTTTAAATTATAGAAGTCAGATTTTAATCACTAGAGTACTATAACAGATGTTGAAACACCAACACTTACCTGTGGTGCCTTTTACCACAAGGGTTGTGACTGTAGGTTTGACTGCCGACACAGAAACTGGTGTGACCAGCCTAACTCCTCCCATTGGGACAGTACGGAGGATAGTACCAGGCTGTCCGTGAGCCCCCTTTAGCACAACCTGCAAAAAATACATTTGTAATTTACCTTTAAAATAATAATCCTTCAAACCTGAATCTCAATATCAAGGTTGTATGAGGAATGATCTGAATATTAAAAAATAATTAAAATTAGATGTAAAAAATAATTGTACTATCAAATCTAAATAAAATCTCACAACAGATCATGTTCCAAGTAAATACCTGGGTTAATCCCTGTTGTCCATGGGCGGTTGTAAGTTTAGGCACAGCTGTGATTATTTTGGCAGGAGTTCCTGTGCCAGATGTTACCATTTTGGTTGTGAGAATTGTAATTGGCGATTTAATCCCAGCAGTGTTACTAACACCTGAAACAGGAAAAGTGCATGTTTGATAAATTTATTAAGCAATACATAAAATGCAAACTTAATTATTTATTTTTAATGAAAGGGTGATGAAAATTAAAATGACATATGCAATTACATTATGCGTGTTTCTAGATTAAACAACTTTGACCTTGTATGTGCATCATACCATACATACCCAACACTCACAAAATGGAGTAAGCCAACTGTGGACATGCAACCATGGCAGGGTTGCACTACCTTAGATAGATTATGTTATTTTTTTTTACCAGCTAAAGAAACTAACCTTAAGAAACCAACTGTAGATTTAATGTGTAATTTAGTTGAAGAGTTTACTTGAAAATAAAAGATACAAAATTTGAACTCACCAGTGGCCCCTGCCTGTGTGATGATTGCAGACATGGGGATGGTTTTAATGATGGTGGTTGTGCCTGGTTTGGTGGTATTTGGAGACACACTGCTTATACCGAGGATGGTAGGTTTAGTGCCTGTGCCTCCGGCTTGTGAAGTGGTAATAATAGTTGTTGGCTTGCCATCAGCTGAGGTCACTAGCTTCAAAATTGTTCCAGCAGGAAGCGGCCCTTTGGTCTGAACATGGACAATAAAAAAATAAAAAAATAAAGTCTCTACATTTTTCAAATTTGATTTGGCATAATTTAACAAATAGATGCGTTATGTATCAAAAATAGAGTGTAATGTTATGGCCACCAGTTGGAAAACACTCACCCTGCAATTAGTGCTTTAAATCCTATTATCAAACTTACATCTCCTAAATCATATAGCTCTAAAAGTCCTCAGCTTGGACCTAGGGCACCAGGTTTAATTGGAACAAGTGTTGTCTGCAAACAGCACGGAGTTCTCAAACAATAAGTCTGTCTAATCCAGCATTTGCAGCAGCTAAATATTGTGCTCTTTCCTTATACTAATATATATATATATATATATATATATATATATATATATATATATATATATATATATATATATATATCTTACCAGACAAATACTGAAGGAAACTAATGTGAGAATATGTTTTTTTTTTTTCTGGTTTCTGTTTTTTTCCTGACTGTTATTCCACAATCTTATTTTGTTGAAGTTCTTACCTGAATAATCTGTGTTAAAGGGCCAGAAGAAGCCTGTCCTGTGATCGCAGAGGTCTGAACAGGTTTGGTTTGGACAACAGACATCATTTTACCCAGATTTGAAATCTAGAAGAGAATTTGTTTTTGAACAATTAAAACAGAAGCCTTTTTTGCAACAGAGATGATCGATTAAAAAAACAGGCACAGCTTAAGAAAAGCACTACCTAAGAGGTCCACTGTGGTCATATTTTTTTCTATATGTGGGTTTATTCTATAGAAAAAAGCAAATGTTTTTAGAGAAATATATATATATATATATATATATATATATATATATATATATATATATATATATATATAAAATTACTTTTACATTTTGTAATTTTATATTAAATTCTTTACTGCAGTGTTACATTTTATTTCCTTGCCTGTTTTTTTTTCTTAAGTAGGTATGTCTTTTGTAAAGTAATGCACTTTATTTCCCTTCATCCTTCTACAGACAGAAACTTCCTGTGTACTCACAGGCTCCTCCCACACAGAAAGATGATCTACTGAAACCAAAATTGTAGATTCCACAGCAGAAGAGCTCGTTATTAAAAAAGTGATAAATTAGAGGCTTTTTTACATTCTAAAAAACATTATGAAGTTTCAAGATAGTACAATTTTTCTTTTTTTTGTAATGTACTATATATAACCACAGTAGTCTTTCAACGCCTAGTTTATCAAATATTGGAAAGCTCTACAAATCTGGTTATGAAGATTTACTTTTGTTCATCATGAAAATTGTGCAAGTTATTTGTACATCTTAGCTGTTCAAACTTACCAAAGCACTGCCCCCAGGGACAGAGATTGGGCTTTTAACCAAAGTGATAGTCTTTGTAACTCCTCCCACCATGGTGGTTACAACTTGTGCTTGCTGAGCTACAGTTACTGTTCCAGATTTGTGCACGGTGATGATGGGACGTGTCTGTGTGTTGGCAGCAGAGGAGGCTGAGGTGCCAACCTGTGCTGCAGCAGTTTTAAGCATGCGAGTGGCTGGGTTACTGACCTGTGGTTGGAATTAAGAGTGTAACAGTTAGTGCTGCATGACAGAAACAAAGTACACACACACACACAATTCAAATATATTCATTAGGTCACTGTTGCCTTAATTTACGACTAAACTCAAAATGTACTTGCGGTCTTAATTTATGGTTAGACTGACAGAAAATACATATAACAAAGAAAAAAAAAGTGTTTAAAGAGGGATTACTGGGAATAAGAATAATTTTACACAAGGTGCCAGAATAGGGATAGGAAGTATACATAGAAATATATATATATAAATAAAGTTAAGAGTCGTTGCTCCTGGGCTCCCAGTATTTAACAAGACCTTTGGTTACATACTAATGGACACAGAAACTAAATGACAACCCTCAATAGGTGATTGTCAGAGTTAAGCGCTCTACTAAAGACCCCCTTCTAAAATGTGATCAACACAATGTACCTACATACAACCCCCAGGGATAATTATCAAAATGTTCAGTACAGAACCTAAGACATGAATAAAAATACTTAAAATAAACAAAATCGACTAGCATATGTCAATAAGTAAGTTCACATACAGATAGTCCAGGTTTGAATGAGAAAATGAGTGTTGATGGACTCCTCTTAAATATTTCCCATTCAGTTCATATATAGCAGAGGTGTGCGACTTCCCACAGTGTACCAATAACTAGTATAAGCAAGAAGGGTAGGGGAAGAGACAGCCCCACCTCCTAATGCAATATGAACACTTGATGATCACTTGAGTTCTAAGATGTACAGAATCTTACTCACATTTATTGACCTCAAAAGGAATGGGGTATCTTAGGAGCTCCAATGGACCAATTGTATGCAGTATAAATACACACAAATCAAGTTGAAGTCTTGTGGATAACAATATTCCACTGGTGGCAATAAACCGATCACAAACTAATGATAACAGACTCATTTCACCCACTCTAGGGACTTCCTCAGTTATAATATACACAAATATAACGCACAATCAAAAAAAAATCATAATCTGTTTAAAAACAGTTTTTAAACAGATTATGATTATTTCTATTGATTGTTCATTATATGTGTGTATATTATAACTGAGGAAGTCCCTAGAGTGGGTGAAATGAGTCTGTTATCATTAGTTTGTGATCGGTTTATTGCCACCAGTGGAATATTGTTATCCACAAGACTTCAACTTGATTTGTGTGTATTATACTGCATACAATTGGGTAAAAGATTGTGCCATAAACGTTTGGAAATACACGTTTTGGGAGACAGTGTGCTTTCATTGCCATCTTTAATACCAGCTATAAAGTATATAGCACTTTAAATATCATTAGTCCTGCAATCCAAGTAGGGGATAAATATTACGTTGACCGTATCTAACCCTCTGGAAGAACTGTGGGAGGTGCATTGGACCTGTAGGCACCCACTGGAGCTACTAAGATACCTCATTCCTTTGTCAATAAATGTGAGTAAGATTCTGTACATCTCTTAGAACTTACGTGATCATCAAGTGTTCATATTGTACTAGGAGCTTTCTCTTCCCCTACCCTTCTTCTGGTCTATAATGGACAACGAAGACCATATTTTGCTATTCAAATTGTAAGCACTCCATTATTGTATATATTACCATGATTGGTGAAGATGCTACTTTCAAATTGGAAGGCAGATTGCTGGTCCCAGAGGACATTGTGACAGATTTTACCATGGTGGTTCCTGCTGGCATACTGAGCATAGTTTGGGCAGAGGAAGGAGGGATCTTCTGTGTTGCAGCTGCGGCTGCCGCAAGGGCTGCCATCCCACTCATCTGTGGACTTGTACCGATGGCCTGTGGAGACAAGCCCGGTTATAAAATCCTTAGTAATACAGCAAACCTCCATAACAACAAAAACTGTACTGAAATACTAGAGGTTCAAAGATAATTTATCCATTAAGCGTTTCTACCCTTGTCCAGAGAACGTCCGCACTTCCTCAGAAAGAAAGGGAAAGGAGGGGTGGCTTGAGAAGGTGGAATGAACAAATTAAGAAAGAGTGATAAAGACGTGACTGACTACTTAAACATGTTACTTAAAAAGCAAATAAATCCTAAAAAGGACAAGCCTGGTCATAATGGTTTGGATCACAAAAGTGATATTGATGTTTTATATATCTTAACAGGTCAGTCTCTGCCACCAAATGAAATTGACTACCACTGATTCTAGAAGAAAAAGAATAAAAGTGACAAGGGCAATGTCTATACTTACAGTTCCTTGAGTGCTCTGTGCAGGCATCACCATGCGAACTCCAGGTGGAAGGGACGTGACAGTCATTGGAGTTTTCCCAATTTGATTAGCTGGACGAACTGTTACAAGAGGTGAGGTCATTGTAGACTGGGGTCCTCCAACCTTTAGTACAGCTTGAAGGAAAAGAGCATACACACATCAGTGTGCACAAAGCAAATAAGCTGGACAAGGCAGCATTTAATGAAAAGCATCTTACCCTGCGTGCGTGGTGCAGCAGACACTGCTATTGGGCTCCCTGGCATGGTGGGTAAAACCTGTATTGTAGCTGTAGTTTGGGGCACAGCAGCAGCTTGGGGCAAGAGTGTGATGCCAGTATGTGTGATTGGCTGTACTGTTGGGGCAGCTGCTGCTGGGGCAGGACTCTTAGGTGGATTCACGGGCACAGATGGAACGGGATTGGCAGGTGACATTGCTGCGGCAGCTGCTGGGATGTCATATTTCTGCAGTTGCAGTAAATAACTGTCAGCTGTGGATACAGCACCCCAGCTCACTTCCAACGAGTTAGTGTTCGCTCTTACTAGTTGAACACGCGCAGGTGAGGTGGGTTTCTCTGTAGATAGAGGAAGGGAGAAGAAAAAAAAAAAAAAAAAAAAGAGTCAGGATCAACATCACAAATATTAATTAATTCAGTGAACTACCCAAAGTAGTATCAATACAAATCAAGGAGTTAACCAGCACTCAAAAATACTAACCTGTCTCAAGGTACCATAGGTCCTTACAGCAAACCTGGTTGTTCCAGGCTTTGCGGTAGCCATCGCGGCCACTCCAAATGTAGAGACGTGTATTTATGGCCACAGCACAATGGCCAGCACGAGCACGGGGAATGTTGTCCTCCAGAGTATCCATAACAATGTGCTCCCAGGCCATTGAGTCTGTAATTACAGAAATAAGCTAAGTTAAGAGCTGCGCTAACAAACTGCTTATTTAAAACTGTACAGTCTGAAAAACAAACGGTACAGAATGTTGTGTTTATAACTTCAAAAGCTTAGGGCATGAAACACAGCACAATGAAAAAAACAAACAAAACAGAAATCTTTCAGTCTGACTAAGAGAATTATTAGGCAAATAAAAATCAGAATGTTTTGATGCCTCTACCTGGGGCATCCATGATACATTAGTGAAGTGCGAGTATAGTTTATACCTCTGTAGCTTGACTGTATTGTATCTATCTGCTTCTGGATATGTGCAGGGACAGCATATGATATCTAACTATTTAACAAACACACCTTCCCGCCTTCCACAATAATAAGCACACGTCCGAGTCTTCATGCTATCATGATGAAACTAGACAAGTAGAACCCTCAACATTAACAAGTTTTTTTTTTTTTTTTTTTTACTAGCTGTGTAAGCAATTAACAGACATTTTTAATGTAATGTATGATTGTTACATACTTTACTACCATGTACATTTTTTAAATTAACTACAGTGGTCTTTTAAATGTAAAGACCCCCAACAATAACTTCTAATCAGCAAGAATGAAGTTAAAAAAAGGACATGTAAGGTTTCAGTATTTCGCTAGGGATATAATATATACCGTATTATCATATGCATCTATTTATTTTATTAAGAAGGTATTTAAAAACTATTTTTCCCTGCCTAAAAGCATACAATAGTACCTGCTTGGATATGCCCAGTGCTGTGCAGTGCCTTATACAAGCCAATCAGTGATCATCTCAGCAACATGGTGATGAGATATGGTCACCGATTGGCTAATTTGAAACCCTTCCCTCCAGCGTCTGTGTATTCATGAGCTAACCAAGCTGATACAATATGTATGAATTTAGGTAGAAAAATATGGCACTTTTAAGCACTTAATAAATTAAAAGAATATAAAAAGTAAACAGATACATAGGTATATTTTATTCCTAGGGAAATTGATAAACCTTCCATATCGATTTCAAAATTCAAATCTACTATTTGCATGTCTAAACATCATTATGTTAAAAGCTCAATCTCATGTTGTTGAATTGCTGCTGAAACAGTCCACGATTGGTTAGTACGTATAGTCTATGAGCTATTGTTTGTGAACCTGTGTCAGGATTATTTAAAAGGTTAAAGAGCAAAAACCAAGCATTTAAGCACTTGTTATTAAAATGTTGTTTACATTTGCTAGAAGATTGTAATATTAAAGATAGGAAACATTCCGTGCTCCGTCAAGGTGTATCAGATGTTCTGTCCTGTAGAATGTGTGACCGAAACGTCAGCTGGTTTGTTTGTGTTTGCCCATTTCACCCACACATCATGCGTTCAAATATATGTATGCATAGGTGTATGTGTTACACTTACCCAAATTTAGACAAGCTAGTGTGTTGGTGCATTTCCATTCTTTTTCATGGGTGGCTACTTTTACATCATCCATAACAAGAGGCACCCAGCCTCCAAAAACATACATCCTAAAGAAGAAAACAAAGTACAGATCAAATAGGTTAGTTTCAAAAGATTATACTTTACTACACATCATTTGATTTGAACCCAAGAGAAACTACAGTGTAAGGTTTAAACATACTTGTTATTTATGGTTGTTGCAGAGTGAAGACTTCTAGGGAGAGGAGCAACTCCATTCAAATTGGGTTTATTCCAAGTAAGTGTGTCTGGAGAGAAAAAATAGACAGAAATTGATCAGACTTGTCCCACGGGTCAGGGTACTATTTAAGAACGGATTCTCAGCCTTAAAAAAAAAAGTGATTATAACTAAGTACCAGTATATTTAATATAAAGTTATAACATCTAATGCAGTAATATTTATTGGCGTCTTTAGAAATTTAAGCCATTTCATATATACACATCTCAGAAATTCACAGTATTACATGAGTCCTCCAATAGGTTATGTTCAATTATAAAAAGGAACATAAAAATATGCATGCATATCATAACTGTAGACAGAAAAGAAGAGAAAGAAAAAAGAAAGAGAACATTCCCCCCTCTCACCTATATCCAATATCCAGAGGTCTCCAAGACGGCATCCACTCATCCCACCATAAATCACCAAACGAGACTTTTTATTGTCTTTGTCCGTGTAAACCACAGCTGTGTGAGACTCCCGTGGAGGCGGCAATATGCCATAAGTTATGGGGATATCCCAAGCTACAACTCCAGAACCAGGACGCAGCTCCAAAATGTAGAGATCATTTAGATACCTGGGGGGGGATACACAGTTTTAGAATAACTGCATGTATAAGGATCAACACAAAGAATTGAAATTTAGCCTTGTACCACAAATTAAATCTCATATGGGTTTTCTTCCCTGAAAATAGCAATGCTTTCTCCTCATGTTCCAAGCATTGTTCTTATGAAAAGTGATGCTAATATCTGCCAACAACAGATGCGGTCTAATGCTTTGTCTATGCCAGGAGTTAAAACCGTAATTCGGGGGGCCACTTGAAAGTCGCTGAAGGTCCTGGCAGAACACCAACTGAATTTTCTGAATCATGTTTATAAGTGTACTAGCGACTTGCCCATCAAAAATGACAGCAATAAAATTGTAAGCAAGGCAATGCTGTTTGCCACACAATGTTAGGTTTTTGCTTCTCTGAGCACCTTCGGCGCTCATTGTGAACCTTTCCTCCCACCTACTGTACGGGCCGCTCATTGCAGTGTTCATTAACCTGCAGGTTTTGTGCTTGGGAATGCCATGTGTCTCTTTCCAGCATCTCCCCTCTGTGCTTTTCCTGTGTGTTTCTCTTCTGTGTGTCTGCTGACTGTTTGTGTGGCGCACGCTATAGGCCGTTTGTTTTATTTTCAAAGTCCAGCGTGCCTGGCTTTATTCGTGTAAGTGTTAACATCTTTGCCATCGTGTATTTTCTAAGTCCCGTATGCCTGGCTTTGCTCAGCCCCGTTTTCATTCAGTTTCAGAATTTCTTTTCGTCCACCATTTTTTCCTCTCGCTTAGCCTATTTTCGAGTGCCGAACACGTCAAATAAGGCTCAAAAATCGCTTGCAACTTCACTTTTTAGGCTTCCCGACTCTCCCCCTGTGCTGTGTGTAAATGTGTTTTTTTTTTTTTTATTATTGTTTTTCGATTTCCGCAGGTCTGCAGTTACAGACCGAGCTTGTATGTGACGGTCCAGTCTAAGTCCAACGAGCTTCAATGCCGCAAGTTTGTGCTCCCGGGCCTGTGAGGGGGGGTGCTGTATCCATTTCTATTTTATCCTATTATGCAACAAAGACTAGACTTGTTCCAGTTCCCTCCTCGCTCGCTGCAGTGGTAGCTACAAGGACACTCATTATGCAGCTATCAGGATGGGATGCAATCACAAAATGGATTCCTGTACTTACAAATTATATTCAAATATG
Organism: Discoglossus pictus; assembly: GCA_027410445.1. NCBI lineage: Eukaryota > Metazoa > Chordata > Amphibia > Anura > Alytidae > Discoglossus > Discoglossus pictus. The sequence continues at coordinate 19,113,342 of CM050168.1, forward strand.
TAGATGTTCCCACAAAATGTCTTACATATCTGCTGCTTTGTTAGTTTGGTACATACTTGACAAACAAGTGCCTTTTTGTTGAACTACAGTGGTTCTTTAAATATTGAACACCTTGAAAATTCAAGACTAGCTTACACCCACCCCCAATATTTTGTACAAACATTTTTTAGAACAATGATATGCTCTAAGAATACATTGTTACCTGGGAATGTTGTTCTTGGGATCCTCACTGTCATTTGCCAAACCACCAAATAGATAACATTTGCTTCCCACCAATGAAAAACTATGTCCAAGTCGAGGGCATGGAGGTGGCCCATTTTTGGGTGCTTTGGCTTTCAGTTTCTTCCATTCCCATCTACTTGCCTGAAAAAAAAAATACTTATTAGTAAAAAAAAAAAAAAAGAGAAGCATGTAATGTAATATACATACATTCTAAAAAAAAAGAACAAGCTTGTGTAAACATGAGAGTAAATCCAAAAAAGAACAACTTTGAGCATGTAGTAAGTTTTTAAATATAGAACACCCAGGTTCCAATTAAAAAAGGGAAAATAAATATGTATTGCTTAAAATTTACCATAACAACGCAAGTAAGTTGATAAAGGATATATAGCGTTACGTACCTGTAGCTCATATAGATCATTGCTATACTTTCCATACTCCACCATTCCTCCAAATACCAATAAACGGGTGCCATCACAGACAAATCCATAGGCAGCGCATCCGGGTGGAATGTCACCTCTTACGGCGGGAATGAACCACTGGTTTGTTGCTGAAAAAGTAAGAAATTAACACAATGAAGCTCTGCAACGGAGACCAAGTTTGTTGTGTACATTCAAGAAATACAATTAAAGATGGATATTTTATATATATATTTTTTTTTAATCTGAAATGTATAGACTCTTAATGAGTTTGAGTTATTTATAGACACTTTGGCCCTCATTCAATTGCAATTTGGCCAATTGAATAGGGCCCTAAATAGGCACATAACATATATTTTTTAAAGAAGTTTTTAGTTAGCAAGCATCTATCCAAAAGCAAGGTTTTCACTAACTAAAAACTTATTTAATAAAAATATGCTATGTGCTTATTTAGGGCCCTATTCAATTGGCCAAATCGCAATTGAATGAGGCCCTTTGAGTTTATTTTCTATTTCCCACTTTTTACATCTGCCAACATGTAACCAGATAATAAAATGAGGAGCATGATACTACATTAACCGATTCAATGTATTTACCTATTTTAAATAGTAGGTGAGCAGAGTTTTTATTTCATGTTTTGACCATATTCTCTCTTGTGCTGTTCAACTTTGTTAACTTGTTTTTCTATATATAAACTGGTTGATAAAAAATGTTTAGCTGGCTCTTAAGTTTCAGATAAATGTCTGAACGCCTTTTTTTGTTGTTGTTGCTTATGCAATTTTCGAGTGCCGAAACTCGGCAAATTTGGTTTAAATTCGCAGCAACCTCACTCCCAGACGTCCTGGATGTCCCATGTGCAATGTTTTTTTCCCCCCTTTGTGTTTTTGGATGTGCGCGGTTCGGCCGTTAACTTCATATTTTTTCAACCTCAATTTTTTTTTCTTGGTCCCGTGGCTCGTATCCCCCCCCTCCCTTTGTAAAGTGTTACAGGCCATAATTTTTGCACACAATTTTTTCAAACTGCTATAGGTCTCGCATTGTGAATTGTATAATTGAGATTTCTGTTGATCTGTAGTCCCGAGGGTCGTAGGGATGAGCACCTATGGAGCTCATTTCCACCAGCGCAATGAACGCATTTGGCGCTCACTGTCTAAATCGTATGGGGTTGTAGGGATAAGCACCTATGGCGCTCCTTGCCTGCAACTGTGGCCCTTGCTTTACGAGCACATAAGCGTTAGCAACAACGTGCAATACTCACAACTATATATGTGATTATGAAGCCCTGCGCTATAATGCAATAACACGCTAAAGCTAGATCTCCATGTGGAGACCTACATCTCTGGAGCAAACCGCAACTTGCTGTTCACCCTACAAAGAGACTTCAGAACATCTGTGTTGTTGTGAAGCTAAGTGCAAGGACCATACATATAGTGTGTAATATACTTTACTTTAAACACAAATAAGGGAACGCAGACACTGCTAGTAGTGATGAATCTTCATGAGGATCCAAATGTCACTAAAGTTTTGGTACTGTGAAATATATAATCTTTAAAATGGACCACTGTGAAGAATTGTATTTGTATAGGGCCTTTTAACTAAATAATTTAGAAAGAAAATGTATGTTTGTGTATTTATTATATACACACACACTTTAAGTCTAAGAATACATAAGCATAAAGAAAAGTCTTGGTTTTTGACTAGAAAAAAAATGTTGATGTCTCTGCGGAAACATGGAGGATGTTTACATTTCTGGGGAGTGATGGTTGCACTGAATGATGATGGGGGGTGATATCAATTTCAATATTATCCAGTTATCAAACAAAAGCTCTGGACATCTGCCTGTTTCCATGTCTACCCATCAACCAGCTCTCAGTATATCTCTACCCAAACAGATTTGTTTTTTTATATCCATGGCTTACATAGCTACTGATATTCTTAGTTTTGTAAATAATTGACAAAAAAAAAAAGTATTTTCTTGAACGGCATGGTCCTTTAACAGGATCTCAGCTAGTAAAAGACAAACAGTTTTCTGGCTTACATAGAAACTAAAGTTGTGATCTACAGTTTTATCTTATAGGTTTTATTGTCTGCCCAAATGCAATTTCCACTATAGTTTTAAGCAACTTCAAAATGTTATATATTTTTCTGACGGTGCTATGCAAGTATATCTTACTGAAAAACAGAGAGAACCCAAAAGATATCAAGAACAAAATGAAGATTTAAGTAAATAATTTATGTTTTCAAGTCTATATTCGAGCATGCAAAAAGGCAGGGCATGTCTCCAACTGGTAACACAAAAAGAATACTAAATAATCAAGTAGTGGAAAAAAAAATAGTATCAAATCTTAAAGTGTGACCAACCTTTGTATGGCCAGGAGCATACAATACCCAAAGCTATTATAATACTGAAGAAGTTCTAGATTAAGTCAAGATCAGATGATGTATGAGAAAACTGATATATTATAAGATTAAAATATTACAAATATAGACTACCGAGGACAGGCCCAGAATGTGCACCTCTTTGCTGAGAGCAGGATTATCATTAGGACAAGTTTTCTGTAAATAATCTGGTAAAACTCCCACTGTAACAGGTCCATTTACACCGTACAAGAGATTAATCCAGAACATTTTAATGAAACCAGCTGCTCCCATTTCAGATTACTACAAGTATGCGCCTATTACAGACACCATCCTCTGTCTCAGAACTAAATATACTTTTTAGCAGAAAAATGCAAAATGAACATGTAATTTGGTAGTTCAGTCACTAGTCCAACACGCTTGAACTGCATTCATTTAATCCAAAGAAAATAAATATACATGACATTGCAAAACATACATTCTGATTGGAATATTTATCATTGCCAGTAACTGGTGTATATGCAACTTAAATATATGTCATTGCACAACTATAATGCATTAACACTGAAAAGCAATGTGTCAGAAGAGTGATGGACTTGATAATGGCAAACTTCAGCATGTGTATGTTGACATGGATTCATTGTGCAATAACTGAACTTCTTAAAACAAGATCCTTCCTTGCTGAATATTTGATAGAATTATTTATGAAACCCAAGAAGGACAGCAAATGGAAGATATAAGAAATGAACATAGACCGTATCCATTGGGACAACAAGACAAATCTACTGGCAAAGCAACCATTGCAGATTATCCATTACAAATTAAGCTGCAGTGACAGTTAAATAGTTAATCAGGGGATGCTGTGAGCCTGGAGGTAGAAGGCAGGTCAGCACTGGGAGGAAACATTTGCCGCTGTACAGCAGACGGCTGTGCGGGCTTCAGATGCAGCTTTTGAAACTTGAAATTGGCGCCAGGAGATCGTGCTCAGCTGGTAGGACTATAAGATTAGCAACAATCTGATTGGACACAAGAAGACAGACCAATCCCCTTAATGTATATAGCAGAGGGCGGGTAGTGCAGGACTGCACAGAGGCAGACAGCTGTGCATCTATAGTGTATGTTATATATGTACAGTGGTGAATAAAGATGTGGAAAACTAAGATTGAATTTAGAAGAGTCACGTAACAAAATTAAGAACAAGGGAAGGAAAATGTGCGATATTATAGGGGGTTGGGATATCCCAGGAGCCAAGGTAAAATGTTAGTTGCTTCCTAATTTTTTAGTTATTATATAAACACTGCCATATAATGCATAACCTGGCTCCTAAGTAATCTAATTGTGATAATTGTCAACCCCTGTTTTATAGAAAATACTAAAGGAGCCAGAGACATTTTTTCTATGTTTATATATCATGAAGAAGAAAGAAATCAAGAATTATTCATAGGCTATACATGTAGAAGATTACAAATATTTAGGAGCCAGATGTATTCTGGGCCTGGAGCTAGTTTTACACTTCACCACCACAAATACTATACCCATTAGTATTCCATTCTGTAACTATACCCTTTTGAAACAAAAGTATTAAATAAACTGTACTTTTTGACAACTCTATATTTTAAAATGTAAGTATCTTCCAGAAAGAGAAGAATGCAAGAACAAGAGGTCATGTTTATGACTCGAAGGGTGGGATGTGTGAAATGTCTACTTTGCAGGAAAAGCATTGTACTCCTATAGAGACAGACAAAGGAATTCAATCATGTTTTGGGCAGCTAGAATCCCATTTAGTGAAAATAACAGAAAGCATGTTTTTGCAAAGCAGAAGATTGGTTATTTCTACCAAGAGGTTTTGATGTAACGAGAGAATGCGACATCACACATTTACTGTCCACATAAACATTTTACTAGGGGGTATTCTGATCATATTAAGAGAAACTGTATTAAGTAAATCACAAAAACCATGTGTTTTAGATAGGTGGGTGAAGTAAACTAGTCTGGTGTTTCAATAAAAATCATGAAAAAGCACTTTTGTCGACCTGACATGTAAAGAATCGTTATGTATTGTTACTTTATAACGTGTGTATACTCCTGATATGTAAATGTAAGTTGTATTAATCTTTCTGTAAAACATCCCTAAGGTTTATAGATTATCTTTATGTTAAAGCATTGTTGTTGTTATTAGTATTATAGCCCACTTTCTGCAGCCCGATCATGCTCATGGGAGACCCAGAGTCCAGTGCTGGTATTACAGCAGGCTGAGGCCCTCGCACCGCCCCCTCTCCTGTCTGTCTCTGATCCTCCTGCTGGGAGAACCCGCCATTTTTCTTTGTGGATTTTAAAGTCCCGGATAGCAGTGCCCGGTATGGGGGCGTAACACTGGCACAGATACACGGTGCTGTCATGTAGGAACCGGCTTATATCGTCATCGTGGATACATAATTAGATATAACGACTGACATATGGAATGTGCAGGGAAAGAGGCCTGGGAAGATATTGGCAGGGTATTAAGTGACATTATTACCTCACAAAAAGTTAGCCATATAACAAAATGCATATATATCAAGCAGTCTAGTAGATTTGTTACCGCTATATAGGAGTCCTCCATATTTTTACCAACTTACCGGTGTTATATACGTGCAGCTCGTCCACGATCCCTTCATTTCCTCCACCGAAAACCACAATAAGTTCTTTGATAGCAACAGCCCGGTGCCCATGACGAGGCCTAGGTACAGGCCCAGACCATCCAACTACTCTCTTCCATCTAGGCTGCAAAGCAGATCCCGAAACTGCCGGTGAGGCCATAATGAAGAAAAAATCCACTCAGAAAAATATTTCAGTGGATAAAAATCACCAAAAATGTGCAGAAATATTGTAGGGGTATAAAAACTAATAAATAAAACAGTGCCGGTGAGGATCAGGCCTAGTCCCAGCTGGGACTCACTAAGAAGCCGAGGAGTCCATGGGAGCCGCCATTTTATGACGGCGGCCGGAGAGAAAACAAACTCGTCCCAGCGTGTAACGTTCAGCCCGAGGCTCTCCCAGCTCGGCTAACTGGGGAGATATAGAGCTCAACGCGACACTTCTGTCAGGTGCTACTTGGTTTCCGTGCCCGGTGTTTTTCTTCTTTAAAGTCGCCCTGGAGAAGCGAAGCTGAGGGAGTCCATGGGAGCCGCCATCTTGTGCCGTCCAAACAAACCAATAAAGAGCTGGTGGGAAGAGCAAAGATGGCGGCGAGCGGGGCGACAACACACAGACTGTCCGCCTCTTCCAGGGGGTGGGGAAAATGGCAAAAAAGCAATGGCGCCCGCCCTCACACCGAAAACCACCGTGTGCACAATATAACAACCCTATAAACCACCTTCCTTGTTGTATAAAAGGCTAGGGAAAGTACATGCTTATGCGGGTCATTTAGAAAAGGTTCATAAATAAGATAAATAAAGTGAAAACAAAGAGCAGACTACCGGAGTCTCTTTTCACGCCTCCCTGGGAGCCGCCATCTTGTGTGAGCCCGCCTCCAGCCTTCCTCCTCCTCCTGAGACAATAAGATGGAGGCGGAGATAGAAGCAGAGGCCTGCGCAGAATACATGGACGCCATGCTAGTTCTATGTGACAGAATTAATACAGTATAACTGGAATATATTTGTCATATTTTATTTTATGGTCGTACAATTTATAGTAAATACCATATATACTGGCTAGTATATACTATTAAATAGAATGCTTCACATGGCATTTCAGAAATATACATTTAATGTGATCCTATATTTTAAAACATAATGGGAAAATAAAATGTGGGGTAATATTTGCGCAAGTAAAAACAACGTTATGCATAATACTGGAGTTGTGAAAATAAATATATTTTTGTATACTGTGTCGCACTAGAATTGTTTTAGTTGTGCTTTTATAGACATGTATACACATATATATATATTTATGTGAATATATGACAAGATAAACGTAACGTGCCCGATTCTTATTTATTGTTGTGTTACTGACTTTTTACCAGAACATAATTCTATATGGATCGCTACAGGCTCTGAGGAAGCTTTCATGCCTCCCTGGGAGCCGCCATATTTGGACATAGCCGCACCCTCCACGTTTGGAACACAAACAAAAATGGTGGGCGGGTGGTGCTGGTCTGAGTTAGTAGAACAGGCGAAGTAAAGCTTTGCTAGATATTATACGGCAATGGAAATTGCGCGAATTGTATTAAATATGCGAGGCATGTGGAAGCGTGGAGTTAAATTATGTAATAAGCTTAGATATTATTTTTTTACTTCACGCGCGGGAATGGGAGACGCCATCTTGTTGGCAGCTCCTCCCTCATAGCTAAGGGAGGAAGAGGCAGACGCAGTAATGGCGGCCGCGTCTTCCTGCTTCCCCGGATGTTGATGTGAAAACAAAAGAATTGCGAATGGGAAATAAAACAAATTACTTTTAGTCTGTCGGTTTTATTACTAACGCTAGTAGAAATACATTTTGTGCACACGTCCAACTGCTGGCATAAGTGTATTTCTATCAGGAGGCTGCTCGCCGTCTTTCTCAATATGGCGCCTCTTCGCTAGAGCGTCGGCCATCTTATTCTGTTCCTAACAACCGTTACCAAGGCGGTTGGCACGAGGGAGAGGGAGTAGCCATTTTGACTCGTCTACTCCCCCCTCCTCACTATAAAAGAGGTGGGGGAATATGGCGGCTCGTTTGCATATTATTCGCTTTTGTTTCCCATTGGAAGTATTTTTCGCGGTGTGTATAAGCAGGTACATAACAAATACTGTAACAAAAATAAACTGCAGGTTTTAAAATATAGTTATACAAAAGTTATATTTTTACATTGTTTTGATCTTTAAAATCTAATTAATTATATAAAAAATATATAGTATCTTTGATGTATGCGTTCCTATATAGTATGCATACCTTAATTCTGTACTTTGTAGATTAATATGTCTTAGTTTATGTTTAATCTTTTTTGCTATCTGTATAACAGAAGAACACATGTACAGCACTACAGAATATGTTGGCACAATATAAAGATAATAAAGAATCTATCCGGTTTTATGTGCGTCAATGTTCAAGCGCGCTGCCACAGTCCAGCAAAAGAACCATTCTCTCCGATGTGGAGTAATTAAAGGGGTGAGTGCGTGCGGCGGCGCTTGAACAGCGCTGCACAAAACAGGATAGGACCACAGTAATGTATATTACTTCCTGATGGGCTTCTAAAATATGTAGAGTTATTACACTGCATTCTGGGAACTTGGACAGGGACATGCAAATATACCCACAAAAGCTTTGCTCTTGAAATCCATAACCATTTCAAATATGGCTTCCTTTAAGCATATGCCAGCTGTATTAAACAGCTTTGGGCGAAGCTGGGGATGGATTATACACAAGGCACGAATCCCTCTCATGTACAGCTGTTTCAAGATTATTGGGGTATTCATCCATGCCTCTTATTAACGGTATCCATCTCTATAATGTCTTTTTGGCGTGGTACCCAATATTGTACTCCATATTCCAAATAAGGGTGTATCAGGGATTTAGAAAGTGGCAGAATTATATTGGCTTCCCTTGCTACTATAACTCCTAATACTATTTTAATTGCCTGTGGTGTGTATTTTTTTTAACATAAATGTATGAGATATTCACTTTGCAACATAATAATTCTAGTTTGTTGATTCTACACTAACAACTGAAGAATTAATAAGGAATACTTTCTATAAACTAATATTCTACAAAAAAATATCCTATATGTAACTGTACATACACAAGGAGACTATAAAGAGAGTCATCCCCATTATAAAATGAAAGTGCTTTAAATATTAAAGGATTACAACAGGAATGTACACATCTCTCTACCCAGGGAGCCCTAGACAAGCAGTGTAAATACAGTTAAAGCAATTTATATAGTTCCGGGTTTGTAGACATTAATTGTCTTACCTGGATTGGCCTAGTCTTATTCCTGTCTGTGCTTCCCTGAGGAGACCATTGGGGAAACTGCACTACAGAAATAGTTTTAAAAAGTGGTGTTTGTATATAGAAATCAACATGTAAATTCTCATTTGGTATTTTGTTTAAACATAAAGAAGAAATAATCAGAGTTTACGTCAACTTTTGTTGTTTAGGGTGAATAATTCTCCCTGTGTACCGTATATGGGAGGGGCAGTGTAATAAGTAGTAGGATATCCCTTTTGTAGCCCTCGGGTGGGAAATAAAGGAAAGCTACGGCCTTAAGGTGTGTCCATTGTTTACTGGTAACACGGCCTCCTTTTATATGAGACGGTGTAGTCTGAGGTCATCATTACAAATAGCACTATTTTAAAGGACCACAGTTCAAGAAAAAAAGACATTTGTTCATCAAGTATGTACCAAAATAACAGTATTTGCAGCTGCATAAGTCTTGGACATAAACAATTTTTAGTTTTGAAGTCTGTCTATGAGTACAGGAATTCATTTTGTGTTCGTTGCATCACATCCTGAGAGCTGTATAATAGTGGTGTCTGTATTTATCAGTGGAGGGAGGTGTGCAGTAGGAGGAAATCGGCAGAAGCACGAAGACTTTGTTTTATCACTGGAAACTAATTAAATTGACGCCACACCTCTCCCGGTTACTGGCAAAGAAGCAGGGCATTGCACTACAGGATGGAACTGTAGCTGTAAATATCCCTTCTTAGACACACAATTTCCACCAAAGGCCCATGGATCATGTATCCATGCAGAAGCATTACAATATATATTTGTCTAATTAAAAACTTGCTGTATGACTTTTCCCTGCTTAATTATGCTGTCATACAGACTCACGGCCTCATTCAATTGCAATTTGGCCAATTGAATAGGGCTCTAAATAAGCACATAACATATTTTTTTTAAAGAGGTTCTTAGTTAGTAAGCATCTATCCAAAAGCAAGGTCTTCGCTAACTAAAAACTTCTTTAAAAAAAAATATGCTATGTGCTTCTTTAGAGCCCTATTCAATTGGCCAAATCGCAATTGAATGAGGGCCTCAGAGTTTTCAAACATTAAGCAGTGGTCCATTAACTAAGCTTTGAATTAAGATTTCTAGATTATTCAGACATTTTGCGAATTATGAAACTACATGCTCATTTCTTTATACAGGGCCACAATTTTAAAAAAGTTTTTGTAGTCCTTTTACACCAGCATCTATCTGAAGTATCTCACGTTTACTTAGAAATACGCTGCAAACATTTACCCAGCTGTCTGAGAGCAGCATCGCTTGTTGGCAGGACCAACACACCCTCCAGATGTTTCTGTATGTGGCGCTTTTATAACAGCGTCCCAGCAATTTATTTATTTTTAATTTTACTCTGCAAACTGATGGAAGAGGAGATGCTGCATTACTTACAAAATGTGTCCTGTCTGCAAAAATATGTTTTGTTGAAGAAGTCAAGCTTTAATGTATACTACATTTTTCTATTTGCTTTAGTGCTATATAAAAAATGCAATTTACAAAGAAAAAAAGTTGATTTATTTTTTTACTAAATTGGACTTCAGTTTTTTTTAACTGAGCTGCAATGGGGATTGATCTGAGGCCTGTTTTTTGGTTACTGGCTTCTGTTTAAATATTCATCTGTATAAAAGGTAAACTAACAATAAAATTGTAACCTTTATTATATATAATACATTTTAAAAAAGGTTCCAATTTTATTGTTTGATTACAAGTCAAATTGTGTTGAGCACTGGAAATAAGATTAGAGAATTTTATATAGAAGAAAAGAAAAAAGGCTCTATCTAAAAAGGGCTTAAAGTAATACAATCTGGAGAGAGTGGCAAAACTGAAGTTGAGGAAACCGTGTTATTCACTTTGGTCTAGTAAGAAGCTTAGATTGGTTTGGAAGTTGAAAATCAACTACATTTATTTTTAGTTTTACATGTATGTAAAAGGAGCTTAAACCGTGGGAAGAAGTAATGATAGTGGAGATGTTCTGGTATTGGATGGTAAAAAGATTAACATTTAGAAGAATATACCTGTGTGTGTGTGTGTATATATATATATATATATATATATATATATATATATATATATATATATATATATATATATATATATATATAAAATCACATATATAGTTGTCAGTGTTGGGGGCGTTTGCGATGTTGGTCACGCATTTCGTGAGGGACGCAACAGCGCACGATTTAGGCTTTAGGGCTTGCAATGAGCGCCACAGGCGCTCATCATCAGGCCCGGATGTTACCAACACCTGACGGGGGCTGCAATGAGTGCCAGAGGCGCTTATTGCGAGGCCACCTTCGGACTCGCATCACCTCCAGTACCTGGTTCCTGCCAGTGGAGGGCTTGCATCACCCCCGCAGTACCTGGTTCCTGCCAGTGGAGAGCTTGCAATGAGCCCCAGAGGCGCTTATCGCAAGCCCCCCTGGGTTCGCATCCCTCTGCAGTACTTGGTTCCTGCCAGTAGCTCAAACATGTACCTGGATGCAACCCTGCCAGTAGCCCTGCACTCAGTATTCTCCTCTGTGCCTCCTACTACTTTCTGGATGAAGCCGTGCATTGCGCAATGCGTGGCTTCATCCAGAAATTAGTTATGGCCAGAGGACGGGAGCAGCTGAGGAGGTGAGTGAGACCCTGCTGGCAGGATTCCATCCAGGTACGACACACAGGGGAGGGAGAGGAGGGGGGAAATGAGACAAGGGAAGGAGAGGAAGTGGAAAGCAGACACAAGGGAGGGATGGGAGGTAGACACAAGGGGGGAAGGGAGAGGGGTAAGGAGATGGGGGCAAAGGGAGAGGGGGGAAAAGAGACAATGGGGAGAAAGGAGACACGGGAAAAGGAGGAACAGGAGGGGGAGAAAGGGGGAGGAAGGAGACACGGGAGGGAGATGAGGGGAAAGGGGACACTGGAGGGAGAAAGGTGAGAAAAGAGACACATGGGAGGGAGAAAGGGATGGGAAAGGAGACACATGGGAGGGAGAAAGGGAGCAGAAAGGAGACACATGGGAGGGGAAAGGAGATATGGGAGGGAGAAAGAGGGGAAAGGAGACATGGGAGGGAGAAAGAGGGGAAAGGAGACATGGGAGGGGGAGGAGACAAAGGGGAGGGAGAAAGAGGGGGAGGAGACAAAGGGGAGGGGGAGGAGACACAGGGGAGGGAGAAAGAGGGGGAGGAGACACAGGGGAGGGAGAAAGAGGGGGGAGGAGACACAGGGGAGGGAGGAGACACTGGGGGGAGGAGACACAGGGGGGAGGAGACACAGGGGAGAGAGGGGGGAGGAGACACAGGGGAGAGATGGGGGGAGGAGACACAGGGGAGGAAGAAAGAGGGGGGAGGAGACACAGGGGAGGGAGCAGGAGACACAGGGGAGGGGGGAGGAGACACAGGGGAGGAGACATGGGAGGGAGATGAGGGGAAAGGGGACACTGGAGGGAGAAAGGTGAGAAAGGAGACACATGGGAGGGGAAAGGAGACACATGGGAGGGAGAAAGGGAGGGGAAAGGAGACACTTGGGAGGGAGAAAGGGAGCAGAAAGGAGACACATGGGAGGGAGAAAGAGGGGGAGGAGACACAGGGGAGGGAGAAAGGGGGGAGGAGACACGAGAGGGAGAAGGGGGAGCAGACACAGGGGAGGGAGAAAGGGGGGGAGCAGACACAGGGGAGGGAGAAGGGGGAGGAAGGGGGTGAGGAGAAAACGGGAGGGAGGAAGGGGCGCAAGGAGAAAACGGGAGGGAGGAAGAGGGGAGGAGACACGAGAGGGAGAAAGAGGGGGGGGACACAGGAGGGGGAGGAGACACAGGAGAGGGAGAAAGAGGTGGGAGGAGACACAGGGGAGGGAGAAACGGGGGGAGACACAGGGGAGGGAGAAGGGGGGGAGGAGACACAGGGTAGGGAGAAAGAGGGGGAGGAGAGACAGGGGATGGAGAAAGAGGGGGGGAGGAAGAGGACACGGAGGGGGGGAGGAAGAGGACACGGAGGGGGGGAGGAAGGGGACACAGGGGAGGGAGAAAGAGGGGGGAGGAAGGGGACACAGGGGAGGGAGAAAGAGGGGGGAGGAAGGGGACACAGGGGAGGGGGGAGGAAGGGGACACAGGGGAGGGAGAAAGGGGAAAAAGGAGACACGGGGAGGGAGAAAGGGGGAAAAGGAGACATAAGGGGGGGAGGAGACACAGGGGAGGGAGAAAGAGGGGGGAGGAGACACAGGGGAGGGAGAAAGAGGGGGGAGGAGACACAGGGGAAGGGGAGACACGGGAAGGAGAAAGGGGGGGAAAAGGAGACACAGGGGATGGAGAAAGGGGGGGAAAGGAGACACAGGGGATGGAGAAAGGGGGGAAAGGAGACACAGGGGAGGGAGAATGGGGGAAAAGGGGACACGGGAGGGAGAAAGGTGCGGAGAGGGGACACAGGGGAGGGAGAAAAGGGGACACAGGGGAGGGGAGGAGACACTGGGGAGGGAGAAATGGGGGGAAGGAGACACAGGGGAAGGAGACACGGGGAGTCAGAGTATTGCAGTATAAATTGATACCTTTTTTATTGGACAAACATATTTATAAATATAAGACTAGCTTTTGAGAGCTTCCTCTCTTTCTCAAATCTGGAGCAACACTGATATAAGATTTCCCAAATGAAACACAGGAATTACAGGCTTTTTTTTTTTTAAAAAGAAAAAAAAAAGAATGGTGTATTTGGTCATCTGTGAAGAAGACAGAGTCGTAAATATTATAACATCATAGGGTGTTAAGATACCTAAAGCTGTGAGCAGGACTAGAAGCAGATCAGAGAGAAGCCATTTTTCAGTCTTGCAAGGTGCTTTGGAAACCAGCATTGTGTAAGTTTGATTTCAAGCTTAAATACAGGGCCCTCCATTTTTTTGCAATGTGTTAATATTTGTAGTTTTTTTTGCTTTGTACCTAACCCCTGTATATCGCTATGGAATATGTTGGTATGTTGCAAATAAAGCATAAATAATCAGATGATCCACGGTATGTGTTGGCAAAGATGATCAGGAGTTAGAGTAATAGGGGCTGGACCTGATGGGAAAGGGAATTAGACTTTTTTGGTTGTGTCCTGTATAAGCAAAAAAGGGCATATTCTGTAGTTTGGGAAAACCTTCATATATTACTGAAGTTTGGAACAAACCAGTAATAATAGATATAATGTAAACCAAGAACATAATCACATTAAGGATAAATATTCCACATATCTCAACAGCAGCTTGTTGACCTTATGCCTGAGGCAGTGGGTATCTATATTGTGAGTTGCCGTTCCATTTAATTAAGTTGTTATTGGAGCATTTCAGTAGAACTAACTAGAGATCTTATCTGCAGCCAAAGTCCATCATCCCAGCTGACTAAAACAGTTAGGGAAAAAAGCAAGTGCTTCCCCCTTTAAAGTAATAGTTACAAATTAACAACTATTTATTCATTATTATTTTTACTTTATCAATGATCATATCAATGTAATGTAATTGACCTGGCATTTTTATATCTGTGTTGAGATCATAAGGATGGTTCTGAGTGTGAGGGTTATGGTAAAATGGACAGGAAGTCATTTAGAGTGCATCTTTACATATAATGACATTCTTCATGCTTCATTTAGTCGTGTCCGTCTCTCCGTGACCTAATGGTCGAAACACACCAGGCACATCTTTATGTCCATGGTCATGCTGATCCACTTGATTTTCATGGCAGAGATACTGGAGATACTGTTGTTCCTTCTCCAGTGGGCCACAGGTGGTGGACCTAGGTGGTCTTCCATCCAACTACTGAGCAGGCCTAACCCTGATTGGCTTCAGGGTGGTGTGACCCCTTGATTTGACTGGAATCAAATCCAGATTGCAGCGGTGAAAGCACCTAATCCTAACCACTGGACCACCATGTAACCTATAATGTTTAGGTAATGCAAAATTGTATATTTTTGTGGTAGCAAGTGTCTTGGGAAGAATTTTTTTAAGGCCACTGTGGCCTATATTTAAAATATACTCTTCTCAAGAAGAAAAAGCATCTTGTTTTGTACTGATAAGTTACTGAGGTGGTGGATACGTTTCTGAGATTCATGCCTTGGAGGCCTCTATCTACACAAGCTATCAGCCGAACCAACTCCATTTGACCTCAGGGGTTGTTTGTGGGGAGATACATTTAGGTGTCCTTAGTGTAGAGGTGCTACAGAAACCATAAACATTTAAAGGGATATGGAAGGTCCCTGTTTTTTACTAGGTATATAATATACCTTTTCTTTTATGCAGCTTATTTTATTAAGAAGTGCTTATAAACTCGGCTTTACTGCCTAAAACCAAACACTTAGTCCCTGTTTGGGTCTTCCCGCTGCAGCATATGCTAAGACTCTGTAGGGCTATACGACCAGTATAGTGTCCTAACCTATCAGGGATCACGTCTCAGCAGCACTTTGCAAAATGTTGCTGAGAGATGGTTAGTGATTGGTTAGTATGAGAAACCGCACCCCAAATACAGCAGAGTCTGTGTTTTCATGAGCTGCAGAGGGCAAACCAAGCAGGTAATATTTGTTTGATTTGAGGCAATAAAAAGAGAGTATATAAGCATTTCTTAATAATATAAAGTACATAAAAGTAAATAGGTATATTATATCCCTAGAAAATCCAGGAACCTTCTATTTCCTTTTGATAGTTTGACAGAAAGGGGACATTTGGAAGGAGAGGCAAACACTAGATTATCTGCAAATTTGTATCCCTGCTCTTCTGAATTTGAAACACATCTGCTATTAACGGTTTGTGTTATCTTTCTATGAAACAAAGGAAATCCTTTAGCGTGACACAGCTGCAGTTCATGAAATACGCTGGGTCTGCATCCGTGTATATGTTTAATCTAAACAAAAGTATGTATTTTAAGCGTATAAGTTTATAATAAATGTAATCTTTTTCTTGCTTGTAGTGGCAGAGAAAGAGCATTAAAAGCGCTGCAAAAATATAATACATTGTTTTAAATACATAAAGGGGCCAGTAAAAGTCACAGATTATGGCTATAACTAAAACTTTACCTATAAATAAGTATATATGTAAGTGGTTATTATGAAAATGAAATTGTATCCCCACTCTTGGTTCTGTCGCTTGACTTGGATCCATAATTAACACTCATAATGTGGGACAGGGGGGAGTGGGATAACAGAATCAGTTCAGGATGTGAAACACACCATGCATATGTCTCCCAAACTGAGCATAAACTTTATTCTTTGGTTCTTTTTATACATTACTCCCATACAATAAAGCAATAGTACATTTACATAGGCTAGTCTTGCACCAATCGGCACTTCCTTAGACAAACCCACGTTTGACTACAAGGACTTGGTGCCATCCTGTCTCCTTCTCCAACTATGGGGTGAGGGGTCTATGGCCCTAGCTATCAGCTACCCCGGACAGGATCTAGGCACAGCAGGGGTTGATTAGGCAGTGTGACTGCTGGATACAGAGTGATGGGTCTGGGTCTAATCCCAGTAGGGGAATATTATTTTTTTTAGCTTAATGCAGTAGTTGCACCCTAATACACACTACACACACAAAATAATGGACCTAAATATGAAAAAAATGGACCTAGACAACTCTAGGTTTAAATAATAATTTGGTGGAAAAGGAGCTTAGGAGTTTAGTGCATACAACCAGAGCTTGAGGAAAACATCAAGTAGTAAAGTCACAAGGTTCCTATGGCCATTATAATACCACTATGATTCCACTTGCTAATGGCCAGACCCAAAAGTCCAAGTCTCCTGGGGTTTGTGACAAGGATAGCTTAGATGATGGCTAGAACAACTGGAGAAAACAAATAGTCTGTGGCTGATCTTTACATATACTTTTGGGCCCTGATGATCTGTCGGTTGTGGGGGATCAGGGAAGACCTACCAGGCCCCAAAAGTGGGTTGTAACGAGCAGATAATCACTTTTAGAGAGAACCTAAAATTAATTCTTACGCTTTTTTTTTATTATTTTAGATCAATGTTTTAAGAAGGTTTAATTAAAATGACATTGGAAGCACCTTTTTGTTTATTGCGTCTGAAAGAGGACATTTGATAGTTGAACAGTGTGTTTCTTTTTTTTAAATGAAGCTCCCTGAACAGAATGTGCTCTGAATGTATAACTGTCTTTGGGGCTTTGTCCCCGTCGGCCAATGTGAAACAATATAGCTGTATGAGCCATAAGTGTCGGCCAATGAGACTTACAGTTGTGCATACAGTCTGCTCATGCAAGTATTTCCAGTGTCATTTCCTTCCCGATTTCAATAAGTTTGAACAGATTTTACTTAATATTTTTTTGGAAAAAAATAATATTTAAAAGCAATGTAGTGGAAGATGATAATCCTTTTTGTCTGTCTAGGAGTAGGTGATACATTTTAAATGAAAATGATATTTTAGTGTATAGTGCATCTGCCCCCATGTTGGAGCTCCACATGAGCGCCAATTCTATGTACTCTGTAATGCCTTTAGTCTCAGCATGTGGGCATGAAATAACCTCAAAGTGTCCTACCCATTAATTAGGTTTTATAATCAGCATTTACCCTACTGCTCTCAGTCTGCGCTATCAAGACACTCAGAAACACAATAGATCCACACTCTACAGACGAGAGCGGGGTGAAACGTATCGCTCAAATTCAAGCAAATTCAAGGTCTGTCTCCTTACACTTTTCATTGAACTAATCTGCTTAATGGGCTACTAGTGACTAGTATTACTTTTAAGTTTTCTCACATACATTTTTGCTTCTTCTTGAACCTACTTTAATTATATGTAGTCCATAACTCCTGCATGTTGAAGTTACAATGCTTGAAGGCAGGAACGATCTGATCACTTTAATGCGCATTACAGAATGAAAGGTAAACATTGCTCCGTCATACTGCTCTTTGGGTTAATTGCACTTTGTACCGCTATAGGGTAAAACATAATATCTCCACCCCCTATTCCCTGTGCCTCTGCTCTCCATTTCTCTTAAAACAGCCAAACCAATCAAACTCAAATTTATCAATACTTAATATTAAAGGGACATGTAAATAAATTGTTCTTTGTTGCACCAGAGCAGGGGCCGCCAACCTTTTAAGAATAATGCCCACTTTTGATAGTAACATTTCCTTACCACCCACCTGTGTCGCAGTAACTCAATTTCCCCTCTACATAAATCATATGACCCTAGCTATGTAGCGCCCTGTCCTTACTAGATAGTGATTTGGTCCTGACTGCTGTCCCTGGGCTCTCTCACCAGCTCTCCAATCAGCCAAGGACGGTGCTGTGGGTCTCTGGCGTGTGACGTCACTCATCAGCGACATCACCTAGGCATTACCCCACCGTCCACCATAAAATCCTGAATCACCCACTAGTGGGAGGTAGGGACCAGGTTGACTTCCACTGAGAGGGTATTTGATAATGTGTCACAGTGTGTCTTTATTCAAATAATGGTCTTGGAGCACATAAAGATTATTCAGAAGTTGGACTGCTCTTGGTGGCTTGCCATTTGCCAGCCAATGAGATCTACAAACTAAAGTATGCTCTCTGCATTTCCTGTTAGTTTCAATTAAATGTATATAGAAGTTTAATGGATTACCCGTAGGGTATGCAAACATTTTTTTTGTTGCATCAAAAAAATCCTAAAGTAAACATTAATAAACTTACCCTGACATTTGCACATTTCTTCAGTTTTATGGCAGTTGGTTTTGAGAAGGAATGTCCCCTAAAAATCCAAGCTAGATTAGCATAACATTCATAATTTGTGATTGGCCAAAACAAATTATGAATTTATTGCAATGTCTGGGAAATCAGACTCTCAGCAAAGCATCAACAGATGCATACTCATTTTTTTTTTTTTTTTTTTCAGGAAGCAAGGAGGGGCTGAGACATTGCTGTTGCAGATTTGCATTGTGCTGCTGTTGTCTTGAAGGTTAGTATAAGGATGGAAAACGTACTTAAATGCAGTGTTTCTATTGGGTAGTACCAAGTGCCTCTGGGGATGCAGAAAAGTTTTTTTTTTAAAATAAAATAAATCTGTATGTGTATAGAATGGCTCAATGTAATGTATGTTTCTGATATCAGTATGTGTTTGGTTAGAAAAAGTTAAAAACAGGGAACTTCCTTATATCTTTAAGTTTAAACCGGTTTTATTTGATATTTGCAAAAACAACGTTTGTAATGTTTTTTAAATATGCTCTTTTAAATGCTTGGAAAAACATTGGACTCCCCCAATTACCCTCTCTGCTCAAACGACCTTCTTCTGTCCGCCTCTCGTCACCTGCACACTCTACAGCATTATATCTCTCACACAGCCCGCTCTCCGTGCTTGAGAATATTGCCTTACACACCGGTGTTTGGTGTATATAATGCGGCTGATGTAGCGTCGTTCTTTTTCTATGTTGTGCGACTTTTTCGGAATATCCGTAGCTGTTTGGTGGTGTTTTGCGTGTTTATGGTAGTGTTTTGGTGGTGTTTTGCGTGTTTATGGTAGTGTTTTGGTGGTGTTTTGCGTGTTTATGGTAGTGTTTTGGTGGTGTTTTGCGTGTTTATGGTAGTGTTTATGGTGGTGTTTTGCGTGTTTAGGGACCTTTAGCTTCGTTTTCATTTTGTTCGGTGGCCATTTTTTCTCTCGCTTAGGTGATTTTCGGGTCTCTAAACTCCGAAATTTGTGCTTAAATGGACATGTAACTTCACTTGCAGAGGTCCTCGGTGCCCCCCCTTGCTGTGAGTAACCTTTTTATGTGTTTGTTGTTTGTATTTATTGTGTTTGTAATGTTTTTGGGGTTGCACGGGGTGCGTCCTTGTTTTTTAATCTCGTAGGTGTTTTTCGGCAAATACGTAGGTGTTTGGTGGTGTTTTGCGTCTTTAGACTGCTGTAGCCTCGTTTTAGTTTTTTTCGGCGGCTATTTTTTCTCTCGCTTAAGAGAATTTTTTAGTGTCTAAACTCTTTTTATTTGACTTAAAGTGAGGTGTAACTTTAGTTTTCGAGGTCCTGGATGCTCCCTCTTCCTGTAGGTAAGCTTTTTATGTATTTGTTGTGTGTATTTGTTGTATTTTTCATGTTTTGATGTGCGCGTGTTGCGGAAGATTTTTGCGTGGTCGTAAGGGTCGTAAGGGTCGTAACGTGTCTCGTATTTTCTTTGCGTTACGATGTAAATTTTGCGAGGGTCGCAGTTGCTGGCAAGGAGCGCCTTTGGCGCTCCTTGCCAGCAACTGCGACCCTCGTTTTGCGAGCCCGCAAGCGCGAGCAACGGCTCGTATGCTCACAACTATATATGTGATTAGAAAACATTGTTGCATACGTGATTATAATGCATTATACAAGGTCACCTCACTATGATTATACCTATATATTATAAGATCTTATTAAAATCTCCGCCCCAGCAGTGGCATTGTATGTTATTGTTGTTTCTTACCCCCAAAATGCATTTATGTTCATTAATCTAGTTATTAAATACTTCACAAATGTGTACTTTTTTTCCAAACTACAGAGATCTTTTAAAAGCCTTTGAGGTTAGAATAATACAAACTACTGGACATTCTCTTCCTGATAACACTCACCGTAGGGAGAGACTAATTAAAAAAACAAGAAAAAAAGGCAGAACCACAAAGTAGAATACTGAAAAGTAATTTCTGCCTAAAAACAGCAACGTAAACTGCTAATTATTTGTAGGTGTTGGTTGCCAAATGTATCTGGAATTTAGGAGCCAGTCAGATTAGTATGGAATATATAAGGAAATACATGTATAATAACTAAACATTTTGGAACTAGCAGTAACATTTTAGTAGCCCCGACTCGCAGGATTTTAAAAGTCAGTACAGTTTTAATATCTCCCATAACCAGGACCTTGGCTGGAAAACCAAGTCATATTATATTCTTACTTGCACTATAAGCATAAATACATTAATATGATCTTAATGGCATGAAGGAAGAGAACCTTCATACCAATAGAAGCAAGCCACATTATGGCCATAAGCTAGGGAGTTCTCAGTCACATTACTTTGGTAAACAACTCGATCAAGATTCTTGGTTAGCTTAAAACTGGGGAGGTTGTCCAAACGTCACGCCGTGGTGCATGGGAACAATTATATTATAAACACAATAGCTAATTAATTACCTGCTACAGTTTGATAAAAGGCCTCAGTAGTTTTCATTTCAGTGCATTAAAGAATGGGGGACCTGGAGGGGAGATGCTCTATTGCTATTTTGTTTCCTGCATGCTGTTTTTCTGAAGTTTTGTGCAAAAAAAATAACATTTTATTCTATAGCTAAGCCTTTTGACAAATATATGAACAAAAAGAGCATTTAAGTAAAACACACATACAGTTAATTAAAGGGATACTGTCACCACAACAGAAAGTTTGTTTGAGCGCTTAAAAACTGTCTATATGTGGCGAAGGGGCTTACTACAATGAAGCTGTGAGCTATACAATGTAGGGTCACCTAAGATGGGCAGGTCAGAGTGGAGAGGTCAGACAAATCGCAGTCCACTGGAGAAGGAACTAGCAACCAACTACAGTATCTTTGTTCAGAAACCCTAATGGAGAAGCACAACAAGAGATAGATGTGGCTGGTGTGCCGTGGTCCATAGAGGCACAAATTTGGATACAACTAAACCACAAATATGTTGTACAGGGTGTTGTTCTCTAAAGTAAATCACCCCTGATATATTCAGAAGTGTGGCTCCTGTTTGCTAATGTGCACTCAGTATGCTAATTTGCAGCTTAAGGTACTTGAGATGTGTAGGGAAGGCTTGATAACCTTAGAAGGGCATTGTTTTGTCAACAAAGGGACAGACAAGCAAACTCTACTCCTAATTAGCAAGTGACAGCAGCTAATTAATATTTGTGAGCAGTTGATTTAATAATATTTCATTTTATAAGAATAAGGGAGAAAAAAAGGCAGATTAACTCAGGAATGACTCATTTAGAATCAAACGGCTAGCACAATGTATGACTAATTTTCTTCTTGTTTTTGAATAACTTAATCACCTTGATTCCCTTTTAGTACACTGATGCTGTGTTGGTTAGTAATACAACACCTCTATGCAGAGCAGAAGATACCCTATGCATTTGCCTCCCACATTACAGTGCTGCTTCTTGCCCTTTGCCTCGGGGCTGTGCAGTCTGATTTCCTGTGCTGGATTGTGCAAGGGGGGAGTCCCTCGTGATAGGCTCAGTCCAATCCTCCGATCTGCAGCAGGACACAGCCGCATTCAGGAAGTGTAAACACTGCAAACAAATGAATGTGGGTTGGAGCTGCATTGTGACCCCATCTGACAGGCCTGGAGCTTTGCTTTGATTAGTGTTTACACATCTTCCTTCCTTGTTTGGTTTGCAGCAAACTAAAACAAACAGAATAAACCAAGAATGTTGCAAGATAATGCCCCTTGGCATGTGGCTGCGGCTTTTTCCTTGTGCCTGGCCCTGGTGAGCACAGGTATATTGGATGCTGCATCCACAGAACTAGGCCACAGTCACTATGCGGAAATACCAGTACCATGGCTTCCATCCTTCCTGGCTATGCCTTGTAACTCCCTCATTAACATTGGATACATAGTGCTGGGGATATACTGGCTCAGACTAGACGATAAGGTGATTGGAATCGAAGACCAGAGAGGACACTACTTGAAGAACGTCTTTTCCTGGATGGCGCTGGCTTATGGACCAGTCCAGTGGGTCAGAATTTGGACTCAGATGCACTGGGCGGCAGTGTTAGACCAGTGGTTCACACTTCCTATATTTGCTTGGGCATTTATCTGGTGCAACTCCATCCTAAACAACTGGACCACCCAACACTTCCTTGTTGTGGAAGCCCTCTCCCTGAGCAGTTATTTTCTGTGTGTGCTCTTCCGTTATGGCTTTGAGATAGCCCTGGCCCTCCATATATTCTTAAGTTCTGCCTCTGGTCTGAAGTTACAGTTCAGTTGTGGAGATACTTCCTCAAAGAAGTACTTGGTGCTTGCCCTAACATCCTGTCTGGGGTTTGTGAGTCTGAAACTTCTCGATCACTGGTTGGCAGAATTTCTCATATTTCAGAGACTTACTGGACACTTTTGGTCCAAAATATGTGACATCTTGCAGTTTCATTATGCTTTCTGTTTTCTTAGTCACCTGGACAAACACCGGACTCGCAGAATGAAGAAAAACTAAATGATATCAGTCAAGAAGATGATCAAACATTTTGACTTAATTTTTGTATTTTCTTTTCTTTTCTGAAGGCTCTCTTCATTCCTAAGAAATATCCTCGCTAATAAAAACAGTGTACTGTTGCAAAACAAATGAATAAAATTACACGGTTTATATTCTCTCCACCATTTTCAGACTTTCTTTGCATAGAGCAGCAACTTGCTGTTGAGATGTGATCTCTAATAAGCTAGAACAGATGTGTTCTAGCCTATCAGAGTCTGTGTCTGCATATGCTGCAGTGGGTAGACCCATACTGGACTATTTAATTGTATAAAAACATTTATAAGCACTTCTTAATAAAATAAAGGACGTAAACATAAATATATACATAGGTAATTCTATAACTAGTAAAATCCAGAAAAATCTTGGTCCTTTCATTTTAAACCTGCGCCACCAGTCCACCAGCAGGGGCAGTGGCGTCAAGCAACCGCTAGATGGAGCCGTCGGTATTTCAGTGCCGATATAATAGGGTGAGGGTTAGGGTAACGTTCTAAGGTTACAACTTGTCTAAATTAGCGGCAGCCCTGCAAAATATTAGTGCCAACTAGCGGCCCCTCGACGCCACTGCTGTGGTTTCTGGTGGTGCAGCTTTAAAAGGAAAGATTAAAAAACTTTATCACTTTAACTATTGATGATTGTCATACTGTGGGGGGAAAAAGGCCCATACATTGGTGGGATTATTTTAGAGTCTTGAAGATTATCTTTAATATCAAACACTACTATAGAGTGAGAAATTATGTTATTTATTCTTTTTTTGCGCAGGTTACAGACAATTTAACAAATCATCAGCTGATTTATGTGATAGGTTTCTTAGAAGCCCAGTGATGTCACAAACAAACGGGGACATGGAATTTGATTTAACCATTGATGATGGTTTTTAGATTTCATTAAAACAAACTGGAGAAACAAAGCGCCTGCTGTACAGTGTAATTAAGAAATGGTTATAGTTTGACATAAAATTTCCACCTGTTTGTTGTTGTTGTTGTTGTTATTATTGTGGTTCTTACATCATTCATACTTAGGAATCCTCTTATCTGGCTCATAAAAATAAAAAAAAAGCTGGGGGACTGCTCACTAATGTGATATGTCAACATAAAGAGGTTTCTCACTAGTCAATGGAGACATTTTGTTGTGGTTTAGTCATTCAGTCGTGTCCAACCCCATGGACCACAGCATGCCAGACACATCTATCGTTATGTCTCTGGTTATCTTGGCAAGATTCTGGGTTGCCATTTCCATCTCCAGTGGACTGTGATTTGTCTGACCTCTCTGTTATGACCTGTCTATCTTGGGTGACCCTACAAGGTATAGCACACACCTTCATTTTGGTACACAAGGCCTTCACCACATTATGGTAGCAAACCCAAAGGAGATATTAACAGATCTTATGTTATTTCTATAAAGCCAATCACTCCATAGGTCTTGCCAACATTTTTATTGACTCTGTTAAGGACAGGGGGGAAAACCAACACATTTTAAAACTATTATAATGCTGACACATATAAAAAAACAAAGTGCACTGGAATACATAGCAAGGGAAGCTTCCATTTTAGACGTACTTCATATTGGTTGCCATCTTTCCTATCCGGAGGTGTAGTCCCATCCACCAGTCTGTAGGTGTCATCAGCTAGAAGTGAATAGGTTAATACTCAGACGCTATTACAGATTTCTAGATGAAAACATCTTTGTCTCCAAAGGAATGTTGAGGGCTTGAGGTTGAGCTGACTCTTAAAGGGCCAATGTTAGCAAGATTCATGTTAAACTATTTTTTTAGTGGTGAAAATATGCAAGCAGCAGCAAATCAAATCTTTAGCAGGAAAAAATAATTTAAAAACAGTTTATCTCATTAATGGCCACTACTGTACCATCCCTACCTCTCTCATTGTCCTAAGCACTACCAAGTTGGTCTAATCAATGCTTTCACAGTTAATATCTGGCACTTTTAGTGGTGCTTAGAATAGTGAGAGGTTCAAAGGGCTACAGTAGTATCTGTTAATGATGTAGATTTTTTTCTGGCAAAAGATTTGTATTAGTGCTGTTAGCACATGTACTTTTTAATGTTAAATAATATTGTACAAAAAATAAGTTTAACAAGTTCACATATCTAGTGTTCATTCTAATTTAGAGAGGAGGCAACTGGCAGAGCCTTTGTTTGATAACTGAACAATATTGAAATTGACACAACACCCCATCCCACTCACTTGCCCAGAAGAAGACACCTTGAATCATGCAATGCAACCATTGCTCTCCAGAAATGTAAATGCCCCTTTCTCACACTTGCATTAATGTAACATGGGTCCTGCAGAGGCAAAAAAAAAATTCCAATAAAAAAACTAGCTGTATGACTTTTTTCCTACTTAATTATGCTCTTAGTTAAATGGATATCTAAGTGAACTGGATGAATACATTTCTGTACTCTATTGGCAAATAGCAGCGTATGTGTATGCAGCACATCTCATAAAACATTTCATTTTTATTAATATCTAAAAATCCCTCTAATGCTTATGTTGTCACCTCCAGGGGGTGTCTAAACAGCATGCAGCATCCAGGGAGCAATATTAACCCATTATTTAACTGGTGTTGCTTGCTCAGCCAATCTCCTTGCAGCTTCCTCTTTGCAGCTTCCTGTCACATGTCAGTGATACACTACATATCCAATGCTGCTTTGCAGCACAGACAGGAGACCAGAGTTAATTCAAGAGTTTCAGCTAACCTAATTGGCCAAAACAAAATGGATACCATGCTGCCTGTGATTGTTCAAACTGAATATGACTGTTATGCTAATCTTAGAATAGATTGGCTTGGGGTGTCAACTTTGAAAGCCAACTGTTTGCACATGCAAGAAATGCAGCTGACTTCAATGTGAGTAATGGTATATTTTGGTATTTTTTTATGCAAACCTTTTTTTTTCATACATTACTGATTCTCCTCCATTTAGATTCATTCATAATCCAGCAAACTTAGATATCCCTTTAAACTCAAAGTTTTCAAACAAATATCGGACCTTGCTTGTCACATTAGCGCCAGTGACCTCTGCAGGCAGAATTGCTCTTCACCCCTCCCAGTGCTCTGTCACAGGCTCTGTCCTTCTTTACAGTTTTTTTTATATATTTAAGATATATTTTCACTTATTATATTGTCATTGATCTAAATCAATGCTCCAACCATGGATGCTGAAGAGGCTGAAGTTGTCCAGGTCTTCGGAGATCTTCAACACGTCATAGATATAACACCAAGAAAAGATGTTACTATCATCATATGAGATTGGAAAGCTAAAGAAGGGAACCAAAAGAATCAAATAACAAAAGAAGCAGGTCTGAGATTAGTAGAAATACAACTTAATATAATAAAAAAAATTATTGCGAGTTTGAGACTGGTGTGCAATTAATTCTAATGTCTTTCATCGCTTTCCCCATCTTTAAAAGTGCAGTATTGATTTTTTTTTATTTGCATTTACAGTGCTACGATCAGGTGTTTAACCCCCTTGCGAGTCTTATCTGGTACTCGTAAGGTTTTCTTCTACATTTGCCATCTACGGGTTTGAAGGAAATTGTGGGCTTGACGATTTGTAGTAATTGAATAGCGAATTTGTGATTGTAACATTTACAGGCTTGAAAGATCAAAGGCTTAGATGGGTCGGAGTTACGATTTTGACATCTGCAGGGATTTTGAGCTTCTAACCCGCGAACCGATTGCAGGTAGCTAAAAGACGCCAACTGAATAGCACATTATTTTATGGGCTACATTACAGGCTCTTGTAACTACAATTTGCTCAACTGAATGGAGGCCAAGGTGTCTGGCTTTGTCTACCATGTAGCAGCTCCATTTTCACTTTTACTCACTGAATTTATAGTGGGTGTATATGAGCAGCAGTTGATTCTCAAATTTGTAAATATAAGATAAAATATTGTTGTTTTTAAACCATTAAATATGAATTTTATTAATGCCTAATTAAAGCATCTAGCTCATGATTTTACGGCCTTACAATGGTCTTTTAATGACTAATGCAAGCCTTGCTTAGACATAGAAGCTGTGGCCTTAAAAGTTTGCATTCCAATCCTACTCATTAAAAGGCATCTTCCAAACTAAATGCTAACACTACTATAGAGGAAATATCTGATACTATCGCCAACTTACAACTGTGTAAATCTCCGGGTTCAGACGGCTTGTCCAATATTCACTAAAAATCCTTCACCAAAAAATGAACCCCATACTTAAATAAACTTTACAATGCTATTCTGCAAGGGGCGAAAATGCCGCCAGAATTTAATGAAGCATATATGGTATTTTCCCCAATCCAGGGCGAGACCCTCTAGAGGTAAAGAATTTTCACCCAATATCATTACTAAATGGTGACATGAAAATATTGGCGAAGCTTATGACAAATAGGTTTTCTAAATCTCTCCCTAAATTGATACACAAGGATAACAGTAGTAGGGTATTAAAGATATTTCATCTAGAAAAATCCGCCAACATACCCCTTTGTACAATAGCGTTAGACAACAAAAAGGCCTTTGATTGCTTGGAATGGAATTATTTGCACGTTTTGTCCCAGATCGGTATGAAAGGAAATTTTAAAAATCTTATTATCACATACTACCAAAGCCCAGTGGCATATTTAAAACTCCATGGAAACAATAGAAATTGTATTAACATACAGAGAGACAAGACAAGGGTGCCCTCTTTCTCCTCTCCTATTTGCACTGGCAATCGAACCTCTGGCCCAGAGGTTGGCTTACCCAAACTGAAATGTTGTTTGTTCACCGACGACATCCTTTGCACACTGACTGATCCGGTGACCTCAATACCCACTCTGATGGACATATTGGACCTATTTGGGCAGATTTCAGGGCTTAGGGTCAGTTTTGAAAAAACAGGCTCAATAGGGTCATTAAATCTGCATCAAACACTTGAAGAACACTTACCCATTTTCTTGGCCTAAAGACCATATAAATTACTTAGGAATCAATGTGATCCCTGACCTGTCTGAATTGTATAATGCTAACTACACACCTTTGATACAGACCGTTATGGCGGACATCAATAAACGTAACAAATTTCCCCTGTCTTGCACCGGCCGTATAAATGAAATTTAAAGTGAATGTTCTGCCATGTATATTATATTTATTTCTGTCACTTCCTAGACAAATTCCAAAAACACATGCTTTGATTCATCTGGAACAACAAAAAAACGATGATACACAGATCACTCCTCTTCCGAAACAAAAAAAAGTAGGAGGATTAGCATGCCCTAAAATGTACTTCAGAGTGGCACAAATATCCTCTCTCTCTCTCTGTCACCTTATGAATGGGAATCTCTTATCTGGAATCCCTCATTACCATCCAACATTACTACACAGTAACTCCATGATTAGACTCTTGTTATCCAATTGGAATTGGGCTAATTCAAAACAGAATTTAGCAACCAAATTAACAAGTTTAACCCCCACCCTAGTTTCCCCAACAATCTGGGAAAATTTTAGAGTAGAGTCTAAAAATTGGTGGGCAAGGAAGCAACTAGTTAAACTAGAAATGTGGATATTAAACGATCAAATTCTAACTTTTGACCAACTCAGAGCTCATTTTAATATTCCTTTAAGAGAACATTACAATTTTTGTAAAATTAGACATTTTATCAAAACCTCTTTTTGAACTTGGGGTAAACCGCAAACTAGCTGGATATCCCTCATTTGTAACAACGCCCCACTGACTAAAGAGATCTTTGTATTCAATAATGAAAATCCCCAGAAGAATTTAAACCCAAATTCATTGTAAATTAAGAAACTGATACTGGTTTGCACTGCGATTCACATAAAGGGGAGAATATATGAACAAACATACTAAAAGGATTACTCAACTACAGTTTATTAGAAACGACAATAAAAGTTCTTCATAGAGTTTATCTTACTCCAGATAAGCTTCACAAACGTAATCCCCACATACCACCTAGCTGCTACAGACTCTGTCAAATAGCAGGTACTTTCTAACACACTTAGTGGGAGTGCCCAGTTGCCCAAAATATCTGGACCAAATCTCTAAAATTAGCCTTAGTAACTCTGAAGACAAATATCCACCCATCGACTTATGCTTGCCAAATGATCACCAAAAAATGGAGAACCCCAACACTTAATATTCAAGAAGTTATAAATAAATTAAACATAATAATGATTAATGATAGAATGACCCATTTATCCTTAAACACATAGGGCCTCATTCTATTATCGGCCGTAAATCGGCCGTAAGGCTGCGATTCCTTGCGGGGGTTCAGTTTACTCGCGATTCTATTATACGGCCCCGCAAGGATCTCCTTTTACGGCCGGCCGCATATCTTGGAACCGGCCGTAATCTGTGAAATATAAAAAGTCAAAAATAAATTCAAGCCTGCACTGTACAGCTCTGTAAATGCTAGGGATCATATTGGGGGACATGAGGATTAAAAGGAACCCACTCTCAAGCTTGCACATCTGCCCAAACCCGAGTTCAAATTAACTGTTTATTTTCCGGCTGCGGCGTGGGTGTGTCTGAGGTGCTCCAAGCACTCTGGACTTTTTACATGGATATTTTACGGATATTAAAAATAAAATATTTTACGGATTTGAGTACAGGATAATTATGTGCTATTTTTTCTAACACCTAAAATCCCTTTATAGTCTTCTCAAAGTGCAGGATGGCTTTATTTGAGCTATTTTATGTGCTTAATTGGTGCTAGCGAGACCTTTTTCCTGCAAGTAACTGCGGCTCGTTTTTAGCCTTGCAGAGAGGTTTCCCGGAGCAATTGAATTGCAAATCTCTTGCGGCCGTTTTAGATCAAAGGCTTTCCTCCGGCGCGAGCGGCCGCAAGAGATAGCAAGGCACCGGCCGCAAGCCTGCCGGAGCCTACGGCCGTAAGGGAATAGAATAGCCGAATAGCTTGCGGCCGGTCCTTGCGGCCCCGCAGCGGCTGCGGCCGATAATAGAATGAGGCCCATAGGGCCTCATTCTATTATGGGCCGTAAATCGGCCGCAAAGCTGCGATTCCTTGCGGGGCTCCCGTTACCTTGCAATTCAAATAGACGGCGTCGCAAGGATATCCCCTTACGGCCAGCCGCATATCTTGCAACCGGCCGTAAGCTCAGAAATCTTTAAAAGCAAATATAAATTCAAGACGGCACTGTAAAGCTCAGTAAATGCTAGGGATCATAATGGGGGACATGAGGATTAATAGCAACCCCCTCTCAAGCTTGCACATCAGCCCAAATCCGAGATTTCATTAACTGTTTATTTTACGGCCGCAGCGTGGGCGGGTCTGAGGTGCTCAAAGCCCTCTGGACTTTTTCCACGGATATTTGACATAAATTAAAATAAAAATTATTTACGGATTTAAGTGTAGGGGAATGTTGTGCTATGAATGCTAACACCTACAATCACTTTATAGTCTCCTCAGAGTGCAGGATGGCTTTATTATGTGCTTAATTGTGTGCCTGCGGGACTTTTTTGCTGCAAGTAAGCTGCGGCTCGGTTTTAGCCTTTCAGAGAGGGTTCCCGGAGCAATTGAATAGCAACCGGGATTTGCTTGCGGCCGTTTAAGATCCAAGGCTTTCCTCCGTGCGGCCGCAAGGGATAACAAGGCGCCGGCCGCAAGCCTGCCGGAGCCCCCGGCCGGAAGGGAATAGAATAGGCACGTAGCCTGCGGCCGGTCCTTGCGGCCCCGCATCTCCTACGGCCGATAATAGAATGAGGGCCATACCCTTTATTACTTGAAATTTGGGACCCCTGGCTTAATTCCCAGCATACAATTGTAAAATGCTAATGTTTATTAAGTTATATCTTTGATTATGTTTAAATAGAAAACGGAAAATGTTGTAAGAGGGTTGTAGACTTACTGGAAAAGTATGAAAACACTCATAACTTCATATCACAGATTTTTTATTTACAAATGTATAATAACATGAACACGCAATGTTGAATGTTTTACAAAATGTTTGCAACAGTAAAATATTATTGATTGGGAAAAAAAAGGCATCATCTCTGCTTAAATTGTTTTAGGAAAGTACCTTGGATTCTATGTAGCATGTAAACAAGCAGATGCTCCGGCTCCTTGAGCTAACTAGGCCTCAAGCTATTTTATCTGGCTAAAAAACAAACCAAATAATATCTCGAAAAACAGATTTTGTCCCTCAAATGTGAGAGTGGTAAAAAATAATGTCCTAAAATAATTAAAGCATTTCTGGGAATACAAATAGACCCTGTGTCTCCGGAACAATATTCATTTACAGTGTCCGATTTACCTCAGAAAGAAAAACATTTTCATTACAGAAGTAATAACATGAACATAAGCAAACCCCATTAGGAATCTCCTATAGAAGCTTCTGGCCTACAGTATACCAAACAACAGCCATCACATATATAGTTGTGAGCGTACGAGTTGTTGCTAACGCTGCGGGCTCGCGAAGCGAGGGCCGGGGCTCGCGCAGCGAGACGCGGGCCTCGCGTAGCGAGGGCACTGTGCCAGGTTCTCAGTTGCTGGCATGGAGCGCCGCAGGCGCTCCTTGCCAGCAACTGAGGACCCTCGCGAAGCGAGGGCCTCAGTTGCTGGCTTGGAGCGCCGCAGGCGCTCCATGCCAGCACCTGAGGACCTCGCAAAGCGAGGTCTTCAGTTGCAGCAACTGCGACCCTTGCAAAAAAAAGTTTACGTCGCAACACATTACGACACTCGCAAACAACATACGACACACGTTCACACACATTACGACACTCGCAAACAACATACGACACACGTTCACACACATTACGGCCTCGCAACACTCGGACGCAACTCGCGAACATTACAAAATTACAAACACAATACATACACACAGCACATACATAAAAACCTTACCTACACAAACAGGAAGCACCCAGGACCTCAAAAATGCAACTTACAACTTAATTGCACTCAAAATAAAAGAGTTTAGACACTAAATAGTTTGTTAAGCGACACAAAAAATGGCCGACGAATAAAACGAAAACGAGGCTACACACGCAAACACCATACGAGACACGTTACCACACATTACGACTTCGCAAACATCGGACGCAACACGCCGACATACAAACATTTAAAACTTAACAAAGACACACAACAAACACATAAAAAGCTTACCTACAGCAAGAGGAACCAGCCAGCACCTCAAAAAAACAAGTTACACCTACATTTAAATCAAAATAAACACTTTAGACACTAATACCATCGCTAAGCGAGAGAAAAAATGGCCGACGAACAAAACGAAAACGAGGCTTCAGACGTAACTACACTACACTTACTCGCAATAATGAAACACATACTATGCGGAACGTATCACAATCATATTAAACACCATTTTGAACAGTAATACGCCTAAAATGGCGGATGGAACGCAAATTGTAAGCTGGAACGCAAATAGCGCATGCGTATTGCGTTCTAACGGTCTCACTTTCCAGAACTTTCTACAAGTTTATAAATACTGCCTATTTCCAACTAAAAAATACATTTCTCCTCAGGTGATCAACGGAGTGACTTCTGAGATAACTGCTGCTTTTACTTGAGAAGACAATTCTTTACTAATTTACTACTTTACATTGTGCAAATTACAACTGAGAGGTAAGCTATAATATATTACATTTTATTATCAGGACAGGTCAAACAAATACAAACAAAAAAATAGGATTTATGTAGTCATCATGTATGGCACATTTATGTGTATAGGCTCACAAAAAAAATACGCTTCATTTAACAAAACAACAAAAAAACATAATTTAATATTAAACAGAGCTTTATGTATAGTGACATCTGACACGCACATATATGTCTATAATGTATAGTCACATGTGACACGCACATATATGTCTATAATGTATAGTGATATGTCTATAATGTATAGTGACATCTGACACGCACATTTCTGTGTATTGCCCCTTCATAGTGACATGTGACACGCACGTATATGTGTATAATGTATAGTGACATGTGACACGCACATATATGTCTATAATGTATAGTGACATCTGACACGCACATTTCTGTGTATTGCCCCTTCATAGTGACATCTGACACCGACATATATGTCTATAATGTATAGTGACATGTGACACGGACATATATGTGTATAATGTATAGTGACATGTGACACGCACATTTATGTGTATTGCCAATGCAACAAAATTAGCTTACAACAAAATCAGTAAACAACTACATTTAAATGACATTATATCTCATGTATACTGATATGTCACACGCACATATATGTGTATCATCTATAGTTACCGTACATCTCACACACACACATTTATGTGTGTGGTGGAAAAAAAAAAATATAAGGTTAATTTAACCATTTAAATTTGACTCATGTATACTGATATGTCACACGTACACAAAATAATTACATTAAACTATGTAATGTGCTTCATCTATGTGACATATGTGTGTAGCCCCCAACAAAAAATAAGGTTAATTGAATTAATTTACTGCAATTCAATAGATCATATAAAGCTGAATCTTTCTATTTCTTTTAATATTCAAACAGACTCTGCATCAACAGCGTCTCTCAACAATTTGCACCGTGCACTGTGAAGCACAATCCCTTTTAAAGAACACCAACAAATTTGAAGAGGTAAGATACAACAAGACATTACATGCTCAAAAGGCCATGCTTTGCTAGATGACAAATTATAAATATACAAATAACTATTTCACTTTCTTTTTCAAACAGACACTACAAGAAGACCGGCGGATTAAGATTGGCAGGAGGGGACCGTCTGTCATTCAAAACTTCTATCAAGGTAAAGTATTAAGTATAAACAAGAAATAACCATGAGCCTTATTCAATTGCAACTTTCTCAATTGAATAGGGCTCTATATAAGCACATAACATTTTTTTTATACAGAACTTTTTAGTTACTGAATTTCTAACCACAATCAAGGTTTTCAATAACTAAAAACTTTGCTCAATAAATATGTTATGTGATTATATAGAGCCCTCTTCAATTGGCAAAATTGCAATTCAATGAGGACCTATATGTCTTTAATGGACAAGGGCCTCACTCAAATGTGATTTGCCCATTTCAATAGCGCTCTATATAAGCACAGAGCATATTTTTTAAAGGAAATTTTTCTTTTGTGAACACGTTCCTTTTGGATACAAGTTCACTAAATACAAAATTCCGTAAAAAAATATGCTCTGTGCTGATATTGAGCTCTATTCCATTGGCCAAAACACAATTGAATGAGGAGCTCACAATATAACAAATGCAGTAACCAAAGGCCCTCATTCAATTGCTATTTTGGACAATTAAATATGGCTATAAATAAGAACTTTTAGGCCCTTACTCTATTTTAACAAATATATGTGATGTGCTTATTTACAACTCTATTCAAATTTCTACATTGCAATTCAATTACGGCCTTAGAGTACTATTACATTGTAAAAAATGCAATTGAATGAGGGCCAAACTATGCAACATATGATACACACAAAGGCCCTCATTCAATTGCAATTTGCCCAATTGAATAGGGCTCTAAATAAGAACATAACAATTTCTTAAAACTAAGGTTTTAGTTAATAAAAAAATATCAAAAATACAGTTTTTCAATGACTACAAAATTATTTTAAATAATATGCTATGGGCCTCATTCAATTGCAATTTTGCCAATTGAATAGTGCTCTAAATAAGCACAAAGCATTATTTTTTTAAAGAAGTTTTTAGTTAGTAAAAACCTTGCTTTTGGATAGATGTTTACTAACTAAAAACTTCTTTAAAAAAAATATGTTATGTGCTTATTTAGAGCCCAATTCAATTGGCCAAACTGCAATTGAGTGAGGGCCTATGTGCTTATTTAGGGCACGATTCAATTAGCCAAATCGCAATTCAATGACACACAAACTGCTACACACAAAACAGAATTTCTTATTAAATGTTTAACAACCTATAAGCCTTACAAAGAAGCAAAAATAAGAATAACAAAAGTGTTGTGCACCTAATAGCATTGTATAAAAAAGCACACAAACTCATAGCAAACTATATTAACATTCTTCTTTAATGTTTAACAACCTATAACCTGTACAATCAAGAAGAAATAAGTTTTGCACAAGTGATGCGCACCAAACAGGATTGTCAAAAACTAACACAAACACATAGCAAACTACCTTAATTATATTATTTCATGTTTCAATAACTAT
The DNA here is from genome assembly GCA_027410445.1 of Discoglossus pictus. Taxonomy (NCBI): domain Eukaryota; kingdom Metazoa; phylum Chordata; class Amphibia; order Anura; family Alytidae; genus Discoglossus; species Discoglossus pictus. The sequence continues at coordinate 19,148,617 of CM050168.1, forward strand.
AACCATCCCGATAAAGGTTAAATAACTATACCACAAGTGGTGTGCACAAAACAGGATTGTACAAAAAATAACATAAACACATCTTATTTAATATATCACAACCCACAAGCCTTACTAAGAACCTTCAATAAGAATAACAAAAGTTGTCGGATTGTACAGAAAGTAAAAAAAAACAAAGATAGAAAAAAATAACCATAACTCATACAATACAGTCAAATTAATACATTTTTAATTTATTTAACAGACATTTCACTCAAACAACATTTTCTATTTTACATTACAACAGATACTGCGTGAAGACAATCGGACGAGGACTTTTTCCACAGGACCGGACCATCGGACGAGGACTCGGACCAGACCAGCAGACGAGGAATTTCAACACAGGACCAGACCAGCAGACGAGGAATTTCAACACAGGACCAGACCATCGGACGAGGACTTTCACCAACGGACCACAACATCGGACGAGGGATATCGCCACAGGACCACAATATCGGACGGGTGCTATCGCCACAGGACCACACCATCGGAAGAGGACTTCCAACAGAGGACCACACCATTGGACAACGATTTTGAAACGAGGACCAACAAAAATTCGGATTTAAATCACACTTCAACCAAGGTAAACTATAATAAGTACTAAAGTATAAAACTAAAGAAACTGCTTTCACTTGCATCCGTGTCAACAGAAAAATAAAATACTTAATTTACTATCTCCCTTATTTTATTTAAATTGCTACTATGCAATACATAGCTCAATAACCACCTCACTTTTTTTTTCAGCAAAGAAGTTTTGCAGTGGTAAATATCTATCCACAAACAAAGTTTTTAATAAATAAAACCATTATTTTAAATAAATATGTTACATGCTTATTTACAGCAGTATTCCATTGGCCAAATTCTGAGCCATTGAAGACAGGAATTATAAATTTTACTAAATATCAATGATACATTCATGATTTGCCTTTTATTTCACCAATTGTGCACAATAATCTTTAACAGGAATTACAAATTTAAATATACACAATTACATTTATTTGTTTCCGTTTACAGATTAATATGGCTGATAACGAGACCAAAGAAGAGAAGAAAAGACGTCAAACTAGAGAAAGACAAGAGAGATGGGCCGCCCAGCAGACACCGGAGGAGAAAGAAATTCGAAGAGAAAAAGAACGCAAAAGACTTGCAAATAAAAGAATATCAGCTGCAAAAATGAAAGATACAACCAAAAAAAATAAAAAAATAATAAAGCATTTACAAACTGTTCCTAAAACATCAGATGACATTTTACAACATACCAGTCAAGACAGACCAAAAAAAACAACTACAAAAAAAAAGCATTTACAAACTCTTACTAAAAACTTACAGGAAATTTCAACCGAACAAGTCCAACATATACCAAGAAAATCTACGAAAAAAACTAAACATTTTGAACCTGTTGTTGAAACATTTCATGACTTTTCATCTGATGAATATCAAAGTCAACATCCAATATGCGTTGCAAATTGTCCTTTACTGAAGTCTTTAGCAGTAGAGGTTCATAGTTGTGGGGACATGACTACTCAATGTCAATTTTGTGAGGCTTATTATTTTAAACAGGAGAGACCCCGAGATGGACAATTTATTAGTTGTTGTCAAAAAGGAAAGTTCAAACTTCCACAAAGGAAACAATTTCCAACCTATTTACTAAATATTATGACTGAACCTACTTTTCCAAATTACAACAATTTTAAGACAAACATAAGATCCTACAATAGTGCCATATCATTTGCATCTATGGGGGCAACATTGGCTGCTAATGTACCAGGACATGGTCCTTACTGTTTTAAAGTCCAAGGACAAATTTATCATCGGACTTCACATTTACATCCAGAGGAAGGAGAGCAAAGAAAATTCGCTCAACTATATGTCCTAGATACAATGGAAGCTGTTGACCAACGTATGCAGATGGAAGAAAATAAAAAATGCTTACCCAGTGTTTTTATAGAGCTAAATAACATTATGGACAACAATCCCTACAGTAAAGCTTACAAAAAATTGGCAGAAGTAGAAAATGAACAACTACTTCATGCACAAAGACATCAATTACCCATGCCAAAGGTTAATATGGTGCTTAAAAGAGACAGACATACCGATAAACGTCGTTATAACTTGCCAACATCAAATGAGGTTGCAATGGTCTTTCACAATGATGAAGGAGAACCACCATTTCAAAGAGACATTAGAGTATATCCCAGAAATGAGGACCAACCATTTATTAATATTAATATCTTAAGTCCAAATTTAGATCCAATGACATATCCCATCTTTTTCCCACACGGAGAAGCAGGTTGGCAACCAAAATTAACCCTTCCCAGTTACCCAAATGCTAAAGCCAGAATCCGAAATAATGTTTCTATGCTTGAATTTAAAGTTGCTCAAATTGCCATTAGAGATGAATTTAATCCAATTTTATGTGGTGGCAAACTAACACAACAATGGATTATTGATTCATATTTGCAAGTTGAGGCAAATAATTTAAACTTTATAAAATATCAACAAGATAAACTACGTGTAGAACAATATTGTGGACTCATGGACTATGTTGCTGACGTGGCTACAAGCAGAGACATGACAGCTGGCAAAGCCATCATTTTACCATCTTCCTTTCAAGGATCTCCTCGAAATATGAGAGAAAGATACAATGATGCTATGGCTATTGTGACAAAATTTGGAAAACCAGATTTATTTGTGACATTTACATGTAATCCACAATGGCCAGAAATTAATCAAAATCTACTTCTTGGACAAAGTGCTTCAGATCGACCAGATTTAGTAGCCAGAGTTTTTAAGATAAAATTAAATGAATTAATACGTGACTTTACTATAAATCAGTTATTTGGCAAATGTCTTGCTTATGTATATACCATTGAATTTCAAAAAAGAGGCCTTCCACATGCACATCTTCTCATAATACTTCAAGAGAAAGATAAATTAGATACTTCGGACAAAGTGGATGCAGTCATAGTTGCTGAACTACCGGATCCAGAACTATATGGTAGACTATATGAGATTGTTACTCATCGCATGATTCATGGACCCTGTGGAGACCTTAATCCACAATCACCATGTATGGAAAATAATCAATGTTCAAAAGATTTTCCAAAAGATTATAGAGACAAAACATATGCAAATTGTGATGGATATCCACTTTATAAAAGAAGAGAAGGAGATAGTGCCATTATTCGTGGAAAAAAAGTGGACAATAGATATGTAGTACCCTACAATCCACATTTACTCATGAAGTACAACGCCCACATCAACGTAGAAGCCTGCACTTCCATCAAATCCATTAAATATGTCTACAAATATATTTACAAAGGTTACGATGCAGCTACTGTAGTCGTCAAAAGTGCAGACAACCCTGAAAGTAGTGAGTTAGTACATGATGAACTTGCATCTCATGTAGATGCTCGCTATGTCAGTGCGCCAGAAGCTATGTGGCGGCTTTTAAAATTTGAAATGCATGATAGATCACATGCAGTATATAGGTTAGCAGTACATTTGCCACAACGACATTTAGTCTATTTCCATTCTGGAAATGAAATGAATGCATTGGCCCAAAGTGAAGATCGTCACACTACACTAACTGCATGGTTTGCATTAAATTCCACTGATGCTCAAGCAACACAATACTTATATATTGAAATTCCATATCACTATGTTTTTGTGAATGGATTATGGAGACCAAGAAAAACCAGAGGCAATAAAATAATTCCACGAATTTACACAGTCAGTCCAAGAGATGTTGAACGTTTTTGCTTACGGATATTACTTTTAAATGTTCCAGGAGCACAAAGTTTTGAACAATTAAGAACTGTTAATAACATTGTATATGAATCCTTCCATTTAGCTGCAAGACATAGAAACTTACTCGCTGATGATACAGAGTGGGAAAGATGTTTAGAAGAAGCAGCACAATGTCAAATGCCACGACAGATGAGAGAACAATTTGCTTTTATTTGTATCTTCTCAAATGCTCCAAATGCATTAGCTTTGTGGGAGACTTTTAAAAGTAATATGGCTGAAGACTTTATGCGACGATACAATGAACCCATTGCACACTTAAAAGCCTTAATGGAAATTCAAGAAGTCTTTTTAACTCATGGATTAAGTTGTGCAAGTTTTAATTTGCCTGATCCAGGTCTAATAGATGACATTAACTTTGAAGACTATGACATTCAACTACAAGCAGAAAGAACACAAGAAAGACTTGCAACTTTGAATACACTACAATTGCAAGCATTTCATGCCATTAAAAATGCTATAGATGATGACATGGTGACAGAGCGTTATTTCTATCTTGATGGACCTGGCGGATCAGGGAAAACATATTTGTACAATTTATTAATGAGTTCAGTACGAGCACAACGACAAATAGCAATGGCGTTTGCCACTACTGGAATTGCTGCACTTTTATTAGAAGGTGGAAGAACTGTTCATAGTGGATTCAAACTGCCAGTGCCTATTTTGGAAAATTCAGTGTCAGATATTCGCATGACATCCTTACAAGCAAAGAAATTGAAGAAATGTAAATTAATTATAATAGATGAGGCCACAATGATGTCATGCTATGCCCTCCAATGTATTGACCGTTTGCTTCGTGAAGTCATGGATAATATTTTTCCATTTGGTGGAAAGGTAATTTTGTTGGGTGGCGATTTTAGACAAACATTACCTGTCGTTGTACATGGAAATCGAACAGACATTATTGAAACATGTATAAAGTCAAGTACAGTATGGAAACATTTTACCCATCTTCAACTGCAACAAAATATGAGATCAGAAGGCCAAACTGATTTCAATGATTGGCTTATTAAAATTGGAGAAGGAAGAACAGAAAAAATACTACATTTACCTGACGACACTGTAGAGATACCACCTCATATGATTTGTCAACAAGATATTATATCGGCTATATTTGAAGGGACCATAAATAACGAAGAATATTCTGAGCTTGCCAACCAAGTCATACTGACGTGTAAAAATAAAGATGCATTAATACTCAATAATGAAATCTTAAAAAAAATTAATGCACCACAAAGAAATTATCACAGTGCTGATTCTGTACTTGCTGATGACAATGAAAGTCAGGCAAACTTTTCAACTGAATTCATTAACTCTTTAACTCCTTCTGGAATGCCACCACATATTTTGCAGCTAAAGAAAGGTGCAATTATCATGTTACTGCGAAATATGAACCCAAAAAAAGGCCTATGCAATGGCACAAGATTAATTGTTCAACAATTAAAGGACCATTTTATAGATGCTGAAATTTTAACTGGGACCCATAAAGGAGAGAGAGTTTTCATACCAAGAATAGATTTAGCACCAAGTGAAAGTAGTCTCCCTTTTATACTTCAAAGAAGACAATTTCCCATTATTATGGCATTTGCCATGACCATTAATAAATCACAAGGTCAAACTTTCAAATCTGTGGGTATTTACTTGGAAGAACCAGTTTTTGCACATGGTCAATTGTATGTTGCGTTGTCACGGTGCAAAAATCCACAGGCTATTAAAGTTTACATTGAAAACAATGAAAGTCAAGGTGATTTATTAGAAGATGGACGTATTTTTACTAAAAACATTGTCTACTATGAAGTACTATAACTTTGCAGGATACAAATTAAAGATGCCAACATTTTTTAAAAGCATTCCAAAATACATAACAATTGGTTGTTTAATTCAGTCATAATTAATGAAAGTACTGTTTATGAATGATTCGCCTCACAAAATACTTGCCTTGCATTTTTAGTAAAAATTATGTTAAAATGTTAAGTCACTATGTTAATGTTTCTAATGTTACAAGTTTAAAATATATATTTTAAAGTTATTTCATTCAACAGATTACAAAGTGGATGTTAAGAGGTCAAGCACCTTTTAAGTAACAATGTAAATATTGTCTGTTATCTTAAGATTACTAACTACATTAATGTTTATCGCCAGGTTATGTGCTCAGTAATGAATTACTTTAATTACGTACGTTTTAAGCAGAGTTTTACTGTATGCCTTCCTATACATTCAATGTATATTCAAGTTAACAATTATTGTGATAGAAATTGCATGTTAATACTGAATAATTTAAAGGTCAATTGTTTTTACATTCAAATGTTAATACTTTTAATAAAAAATTAGGTTACAAAATGTATTCACTATGTTCCTCTTTATAATGTTCAAAATTATACAAATGTTTTGTCAACTTCTAAACTTACATACAAAATAAAGTTAAAGTTTCTAAATATATACTTTGAAGGTTATTGCTTACATATATTTTAAACTTCATGTTAAAATTTCGCAACGTTTCAAGAAGGCTTTTTACTTTTTGCTTTCCTATTCATTCAATGTATATTAAAGTTAACAATTCTTCAGATACAAATTACATTTTAAAAAACCATTACATCAACATTTTACAAAAATACACGTTCATATTAAAATACTTACAAGTGTCAAAAATATATGTTAATAACTAAACAACTTGACAAACATATACATCACATTGCCGTCATTTTTTGACGGGCAAGTCGCTAGTCATATATAAAAGACAGGCATACATCCATTGCCACAGAGTATTGCCAACTTGGATTCGGACGGAGGTTCCTACGGTTGTCGGAGCTTTAGGCGCCATATGCTGCCAGATCCATATCAAGTGCAGGAGGCTGCCTCCACACAATGAAGTTTCTTTTTTACATCTTGATCTGATTTAATAGGGGCTGGAAAAGCTCCACTTGCAGACAAGTCTTCTCCTACAAGTTTTATTAATCAGTAAAGATGTCAAAATACAAATACAATAAAGTCGCCAATGGAAAACACAAACAAAATAAATTGAATCATTCATTAACATGATTAACCTGCATAGGTTTCTTTTAGAGATTGATAGTATTTATTTAGCAAAGGTTACCCCATCTAGATATACAAATTCTACTAGATGAGAATCATTTTGTACGGCATCTCCACTAGTAATTTTTCTTTTTTAGGATATAGAATATAGGATAAGAAATAAAAGAGATTAATAAACATATATATTGAAAATAATAAAAGTGAAAAAGGGGAAAAAACAACTAAAGCAAATAAAACTATTTAAATAAATAAAAAGTATATCTCAAGAGTATATTGCCAAGGGAATCCAGACCTACACCTCCTGCCGTTGTCTCGGAGGAGATCCTCAGCCACCCATGGCATGTTCCAAACTGAAAAACAGTAGGTTTGTTAGGGGATGGGAATACTATGAGGGGAAGCCAGCCATGGGGTCCATATAGTAATGAAAAGGGATAAAGAGTTTTCTAGAATGTGGGAGAGTCGCTCGTTAATTAAAAGATAATTACATTTGGAGATAACCAATCGTAATTGCAGAGAAGAGGATTTCCACTGGTGTGCAATGTGACTTTTGGTGGCTAACATTATGAATTGCATCAACTTGTTTTGATGTAGGGATAATGAAGGGATGTAATGGCCCAGCAGGCTTACCCCGGCCGATGGATTAATTTGTTGAGGGAATAAGAGGCAAGCAAAAATACTTCTTGCCATAGTAATATAACTGTAGGGCAATCCCTACAGGTATGAAAAAAGGAGCCTACTCTCCCACATCCTCTGAAGCAGTCCAGGTTTGGCGTTCATTTCCATTTATAGAGCTTGTCTGAGGTATAGTATGTCCTATGGAGAACTTTAATTGAAGTTTCCAGGACACTGCTATTAAGGGAGCCTCTAGTTAAGTTTAACCATGAGGACTCCCAGAGATCTTGAGTCCAATTACAGTTTAGGTCACTCTCCCTCTTACGTATATAAATCAAATTAGATTGTTTAGGTCAGTATTGATTGAATCATAGATAAGGCTTATAGCACCTTTCATTAAAGGGGTTTTGTCGCATAATTTCACTGGCCAAGATGACATAGGTGTGCCAAGTGTAAATTCCTGCATCTGGATTAAGTGTCTAAAGCTAAAGTAATCTGAAAACTCGATTCTGATTGGCTGAAATAGGATTGACACATTTGAGGCAATCATAAATCGGACAAAATAGTATTTAGGGTGAAGTCGCAGTCAAAATATATATTTTCTCCCTTTACAGGTATAATTTTTCTTATTTTATATATTTAGTGATAGGGACTATGGGGGGTTGATTGGTGAGTTAGGGCACATGGGTTCGATTATGGTACCAGGGAGGGTGCCAGGCCCTTGAGGAACCGTATAGGGGTAAACATTAGATGCCATGGAAGTCTATAAAGACCCCCATTGGGATAATTTTAAATAGACAATCATGGTATACGGATCCTCATGCTATAGGGGTTAGTATTAAGTGCCACTGGGGTCCATCAGATTTCTCATTCCTCCCCCCGCCCTACAGAGGTTAACTGTGGGTGCTACAGAGACCATGAGGAGCCCCATGGTCATTGCTTAGTATATCATGGGTGTCCGTAGGTACCCTCTTGGCATAGGAGTTAATATTAGGAACCCCCATGGTTATACGGTAGATCACTATGGGGGTATTTATACTTTAGTTGGGGGAATATCCAGGCTCATAGGGGGGTAGCTGGTATTGAGGTACCTCTACAGGTAAGAGGTGGTAATGCTTATCCACCAAGGCAGAGGAAGAAGAGTATTGTTTTGCATTATAATATTCAGGTCCTTAAAGAAACAGCTTCAGTTATTGTATGGGTAGATATCTGTTCCCAGAGTTAAAGTGTCTGTACGCTGCATTTAAGGAGATCTTTGAACTGTGCAGAAAACTAGGAAAAGGAAGATTGCATATAGTCAGACATGGTGAAAATACGTTGTTTTTTTTACACTAAAATTACTTAATAAAATAAAAGAACGTATCAAACTCACTACAAAGGTAGAAAATCCACAGATAATGTTGTTCTTAAAACATGGCCAAAGAAATAAAGTTTAGGCAAGAGCAGCTATTCAAAAAAAAAAAAAAAAACTTTAATAATAAACCAACCAAATTCAAGGGAATTTAAAAAATTGTGCTGTGGCGCACATAATGTATCCCTGTGGGTAACCACCCTTGTACTCCATCTTGTTTTATTAATACTTACTTCCTCAGGGTGGGGGTGGACTGTGTGCCTTGTGGGTTTATAGGCTTAGTGAATGTCACACTAATCATGCAATTCTAGTACTTTTTTATTGCATAATTAATATAAATCTAATAATATGCATGATAAATCGTACTTGGGTAAATCATAGTTATTGTGCTATATTGTTTTACAAAGTAGGTAAAATGTTGTCACATTCTAATGGAGACTGATTGGGTGTGTGGTGAAGTCCCACATCGTCGCCATATAAGCGAGATGTAAATATTGTGCATTGAAGCCTAGAGGAAATCTCTTAATGGCACAGATTTATTTTTGATATGCCTCCATTTTTTTTTTTTTAAAGGATCTTTTGTCGTATTTTAGTACAATATACTTTTATATTAATTTTAAGTATATAAAGAAGCACCATTACATTTAGCACTTAGCTTTGAATGTTTATACCTCCAGAGAGGTTTTATATATATTTTTTCTTTTTTAAAAAGGTACCAAGTCACGTCTTTCAAGTATCTTATTTTAGAAGTATAACTTTATAGATTTATTAGAATAGTCCAGGCTTACGTCACCATGTGTCTTTTTTGCACTTCCCTTTTATTACGTTGCATACCATCTTTATACAATCACACTATTTCTTTAGTTTTCCACCATCCAGAGTTTGGCCTCAGCATACAGCTCCTGTTATTCATAGGTGGTCTTTCATCCAAGTACTGACCAGGACCAACCCTGCATGGCTTTAGGTTGGTGTGACTTTTTGGTTCCCTGACTGGAATCAAAATCTCAGGTTACAGCACTGAATCCTAACCATTGGACCACCAGGGAATCCATTCAGAACTATAGGGGCAGATTCTATTAGGTATGTAAGGTAATGGATGCCCACTATCACCCCCTTGTGAGACCAGTATTATCTGTGGAGCTTCTATGTCAAACATGGTAGCCTGAATTGAGATCTCCAGGAAAGTTGAGTTGTTGAATTTAGCTAAATTTCTAGATATTACTAGTTGGTAATCATACTTGGCAACATGGGTGAATTACTACACCCCCTAATATGAAATATCTGAGAAAAGAAGAAACAATTCTGGAATTAAACATTTATATTTAATCATCATTCAAAGTAAACAGCTGTAAAATAAAAGTGCTTTCGGTTTGATGGTTTTTATTTGGAATAGTTTCAACAAATTAAAAAGTAGAAAGCAAGGGTATTAAATGAAGTCGCCAAGATATAAATACAAACACGTAGCAAGAGTAATATTTACAGGTACAATAATTGCGATTGTGGTTTAAAAGAATTTTTTTTTTTTAAAAAGGGGGTTTATCTGATAAATGTTTTCCATATTAGGCGACGGACTCGCTGACCTGTATAGCCCGACCTGCTCTGCAGATCTATTTATATTATTAGCTCCTCTCCTTGTACAGACGCTACACATTACAAACATACCTCGCCATGTCCCATTCCTTTTGTTTTCTGCACAGTTCAAGGTACTCCAGACACATGAGCTCATTTGCATGCCCCACCCAGTTTCCCAGAATGCACTGGCAACATTATAGTTTATGGGATTTTGAGCCTGAGAGGTTTTAAGACTTGTTTTTGGAGTTGCAAATGTACATATAAGTGCACTGTAAGTCTACAGGCAGTAATAGAGATTAAAAAACACCCTCCCAGAGATAACCTCCACTAGAACAGAACAAACGTGCCCTCTTCTGTTGATGTCTATGAATGTTCCCTGAATTATGTGGGAATGTACAGAAATATGAAATACATGGACACTGGCTTTAGCATTACACTTCATGCCCCAGAACATTTTTAAATTATCATTTGAAGGGATAGTTTAAAAAAAAAAACACAGTTGTATTTGATCTGTATAATATAGCACTGGATACACTTTTCTTCAATTTAAAACAAAAATCACACCCCCAGAGAGAATTAAGTTTCCCAGAACATTAACAGTATAGATTCATATTAATAAATAGGACTGGTTCTAAAGGAAGTTTCCCAACATTACATAAAAAAAATAATCAAATATTTACCTTAATGTGGCATTTCCTGTAAACCATTACTTCAATATGTGCACTATTCTTTAAAGATATAAAAGGACCACTGTAGTTTATTTGAAACTTATAACGGTTTTGTTTTGATAGGTAAAAACATAGACTGCAGCCCAGGTGCCAACTCATTCAGCGCTACCTTCTTAAACAGCTTCCTGTAGTGATTATATTCATGCCTGATATTTGTATGCATTGCTTTATAGTTTATTAGTAATTCAAGGTATAGTGTCACCTAGTCTATGGAGGTGTAATCAAATTGTTGTTTGCAAAGGCAAGTCTAAGAGGTCATTTGTGGAGCTGACACAAGGCTACAAATGGGACAGTTTGTTTACATCTCACCAGCGGAGGATTTCATTAACAAACAGCTACTAACCAGTCACATATTATGCAACAGATCTGCGTAATTAGGGTTACTTGTCCTTCTGATCTATTAATCTTAATTGTGTTACCAAGTAATTCTGTTTAATTACTTTTTGTTAATGTATTTTCCCTATAAATGTCATACCCTGTTCAATAAAAAGAGGCCATTTGGTTTAAGACATAGGTGTTAGAACTGTTTTTTTTTTGTTTGTTTTTTTCTGGGATCACATGCTCTGTTTGTGGCTGTCTAATCGGATGGAATTCTACAAAGCACGTGTTATAAGAGGGGGCTTGTGCCTTATTAAGTTTAGGCAGCACTGTATAGATTTTATTGCACAGATTTATTTTTGATGTGCCTCCATTTTTTTTTAAAAAGGATCCCATGAGTCTTATGTCGTATTTTAGTACAATATACTAATTATATTCATTTTAAGGATATAAAGAAGCACCATTATATTTAGCTTTGAATGTTTATACCTCCAAACAGGTTTTATTATTTTTTATTTTTAAAAAAAGGTACCAGTCACGTCTTTCAAGTATCTTATTTTAGAAGTATAACTTTATAGGTTTATTTGAATAGTCCAGGCTTGCTTCACCATGTGTCTTTTTCTCACTTCCCTTTTATTTTTTTCTTTATTAGTTGTTCTGCTTCATAAGAAGCGGTGTTTGGATCTTCAGGATAACAGCACCATATACCTTGTTGTACTGCCACTATTAAAGATGGGAAATAGATAAACATCCTTGATCACGGCCTCCATGGCTAATGGATATGTACCATTTTTTATATTTTTATTTAAATATTGTTTTAATTGGTGTAGTGCACAATTATAATTATTTTCAATTAGCCAAAGTATACAAAAGTAAATAAAAAAAAGAGACAATGCAGAAATACATGAATGACAATTATTAAAATAGGTAACAGTATATTGAAGATGCAGGATATGTAATAGACAGACTTTCCTACAATAAATATAAACCATGATACAAAGATATTCTGTTTTTCAGCTTTATTTAAAAGCAAAACAAGTGTAGTGAACACATCAAAATGCAAAAGCATCATTAGAAACATTACACAGAAGTAAATTGACCTTTCCATGTATATTTATCCAAACACGGTACATTTTGTCACACGGTTTCATTATTCAGCTGTACTGAGACCACAAAATTAGTGCTTTAAAAAAAAAAAAAAAAAAAAAAAAAAAGTTGACATAAATCAAATCAATAAATTGGATATAAATTTACCCTTAATATTATTCAATATCATCTTTCATGTGTTGAATATATAAAGTCATTTATCACAGGAATGTAATACAGACTGCACCACTCTAAGCGAGGTAGAATTTGCCTACAAAAGCAGCAAAAAAAAAAAAAAAAACTTTTTGGGGGAAAAAATACAAAATTGCCTCTATATTAAATTGACAGTGGTAATTTTAACAACTTATCAAGTAAGTGTTAATTAAAGATACACACAGTAAGATTATGCATCGCACCGCATGCATCGTTTTCATCCTAAATCTGTTTGTGGTCATGAAACCTGAAAAATACAGAAACTAGGGTATAATTCTACACATGCCCAGGTTCATGACCGCAAATTTAATTTGGACTCAAAACAATGCCTGCAGACACAATAGGAGTGAGCTGCAATTATTAGTAGGCAGTAACCTTTAGAAGCTTGGTGGGTCATAAAGGCAGACTAATATTAAATTTCAGTGTTGGTTTATTGAACCAAATTAATAATACAAATATATATAGTTTTTTAAAAAACATTTTTATTATTGTTTTTTATTTAAATAAATAAAAAAAAATGCATCCTGCATATAAGGCCTTGGCGCATTATACACATAGATGTGGCTTGACAAGCTATGCAAAGAACACCGTTCCCCATTTCCAAATATCCATTGCAATCTCACGGATATAAAATTATTAAATATTTTCCTATATAAAAATATGTTCCTTTTAAAAAAGAGACAGACACTTTTGTACCATAACGGTCTATGAAAGAAATGATATTTGATTTATTCGCAGGTTAAGAGAATAATACCAATCAGTAAAATCCTTTTCATGAGATGTGTTATTATTTATTATTTAGTTATTATTTAGGAAACAAAGCTCTTTAGAGATCACCCGAGAAAACATTTGTTCTGTGTTCCCTGCCCTCACTCCTGAAAAGATTTCTGCCTTTTAGTCTATTGACACAATAATTATTTAATAAAAACAGAACATGTTTTTTTTTGGTATACTTAATTTGCTGGTCCCAAAAACAGAAATACTGTAAAATAACACTGTTACTGCTCAAGAAAAGAAAAGACATAAAAATACAAAAAATACAGGGTCACTAGTTACAAAATACAAGATGTCTTTATATTTGAACGTTACACCTTTTTTGGGGTGTGGGTGGTTTCAATCAGCTGTGCAATTAAAGATATATAGAAGAGACTTGCTTGGCATTTTGGTTCTAGTCTATCCTTATGAGTAAATTCAGTCTGATGTACTACAGAAAATGTATAGTTTTTAGTAGCACAAGTTGGCTAAAACTGGGTGAGCACAATACTTAAGGCACAATTGTTTTTGCTTAGTTTTGACATAGACCAAGTGCATATATTAAAGATAATTACACAGTAATTATAGTAACGTCTCGTTACTGCCTCTATCTGGGGGCCCATTACAAAGCTCAGAAAATCTCAACATTCCCAGCCCCCCAAAAAAGCCAGTGTATTTTAGTCTTTAAGTTCATTAAAAAATACATTAATGGAAAGATTTGCAGTGTTTAAAAAGCTATTTCCTTTACCCAAGTATTTTTTTTTTCTTCATAAAACACGTTTATTTTTGTCCCTGTATTGAAAAGTAATTTACTGCATAGAAGGCCTGAGCTGGATCGTCACTGCAAGTGTTCACACTATATTTTTAATACATAAAATGTAAGTGTCCTACAGTATGAAAGATACAGTACCCAATATTGTAATAATGCGTTAAAGAGCAAAACAAAACTGAATTTCACATCTTATTGCACAATATATAATAGTTTATAGGGGGATTGACTCAGACGTACAGCCGTTTAGTTGTACCTGCAGTTAAAAAAAAAAAAAAAAAAATATATATATATATATATATATATATATATATATATATATATATATATATATATATATATATATATATAATCTCAAAATGGAGTTTCATCTTTTGCTGCCTATTGATATAAGAAAAATTGTGTCTAAACTGACTCTAGGATAAGTAACCCTTGATTAATGATAATTAGGATTGTATCACATAATTAACATCTGCTTGGGCTCAGTGGTTCCTTAGGACCTTAGGGGTAGAAACATATTGGGGGCCTTGGCACTTTCTTTTTGTTGATGAGACCAAGTATTTTCTATATGAATTTGTTGGTGTTTGCAGTGGGGACAATATATGTAATATTTAAGAGCCAAGTAAAGGTTCTAGGAGCCAGAAAGCGAGATCATTTATATATATGCATTCTAATTCGGAGCCCAGGTTTCTAGGATGACTAGGGGCCATTCTACATTTTAGCCCATCTCTACCATAAGATAACAGTGATATTGAATATTCTATTATAACAGCAGTGACCTCCGACCTGTCCATGTCAGTTACTCTGCATGAGGCTCTTAGGATAGAAGGTGAAATATACACTTGTGCCAGTGCATTATAAACCAAGAAGTGGAACAGAAAAGGGTGACAACTGCAAAATGTTCCCAGGATCTGCTTGATCAGTCGTGGCCTGACCACAATACTATTATAAGAAAGGGCCGAGGGGCATTTAAGCAATTTCCTTTTCATAGAAAGTTTGTGTAAACATTTATTAACATTGTATGCTTCAAACTGGAATCATTAAAACGAAAAAAAAAAAAAAAAAAAATGTTTAATCCATGACAGGGCAGTGAGATTGTGGGACCCCCTACCACAGATTCACTTTAATGAAACAACATAAGATTATGTCAGTTAACTATAATAATAGGTAAAATACTGATCCAGGGGATGATCTAATTGCCTGCTTTTCGGCTCCGATTTTTTCCATGAGATAATTACAGACTTAATGGGGTTTCAGTTCACAGAATACAAGGATTGAAGAGGTCTGAAAAGGTTGAACTTGATGGACTAAAATTGACACTATAAAGATTTTTCTCTTTGCAGTCCCCTAAATACAATAATTTAAAAATAGAAGAAACATTGCCGTTCATGGAAAAAAATCTCTTACAAAACCTTGATAACATTTACAACGGTCTTGCTCTGTGTCATGGCTCAAAAGATTCTCCACTACCAACACTTCCTTACCTCCCCCCTTTTATTATCTTTATGTGAATGTTAAGGAAACCAATGCTCTTAATAAGTAACCTTCCCATAACCAGTTTGGATCTGGAGCAGTTTCCAGGAGTTCTCCTAAGTGCAAGTCAGATTCCAACGGCCATGCATTATGTTCAATGCCAAGATGGGGTGTACAGAACTTGTAACTATTTGGAGGTATCAGCAGATCTACTTTAAGCGGATCCTCCTCACTCCTCTGTGCCAAAGGTAACCAGTGAAATATAAAACTGCAGGAGCATCCCCATAAATCTAAATTCTAATTATTTGTTTTATTACTGAACATAAATTATACCTTTGTTGAAACCTAATTATTGGAGTGCCAAAAGCCCCCAGTTCTAGTCTTAATGATTATTACTCTTTTAGATAATTGCCAACAACCAGCACCAGCTACTGGATGATTATTTTTACTATTTAGCCATTTACATGCAGTTGTCCAGATGTGCATGACTACAAAAAACAGCATAAAAAAAACTGATGATCAAAGAAATACTTTTTGGATCCAACATTTTACTTTCCTAAGTGCTTTAATTTGTGTTCCGTTTATCTACAACATTTCTCATTTACCCTCCAGCTTTCACTGTGGATGAATATTTAAGAGAAAAAAGGGGAAAACTTATATTGGTCACTGGGGGAGATTTAGGGTAATAAATTAAGATATAGAGGGTCTCTAAATTGTTTTGTACCACACTGCTGCTTGTAAGACACAGCCGGGGGGCTGCCTTACCAGAAAGTACAGCAAATAACTGAAGTGTTTGAGATCAATAGAAAAACATATATATGTAAAATAAATTAAAAATAAAAAAAGAGTTACACACAACATCCTCCCATTGAGTATAGCCAAGTGCACAGTCTGGCAAATTATGGAGAGAAATTGCTTTCCAAAAACCCTGTCCAGTGGCAGGAGCCACCAGATCCACTTTCATGCGATCCAGTTCTTGAAGAAGTACATTCATGGGCTGCAGAAAATAAAGAGAATGGAGAAGATAATACTGGATATTCATGACCTGTCCCTGAGAGCGGCAGAACTAGCTCCTCTATAGCAGTTCTTTTGTAAAGAGAACTTCATTCCATTCTTCTTAAAGAAAGTGATGCAGCTAGCTGGGGAAGTCATCGCTCTCTTCAGGGTATCCACGGACCTCAAAGTGCTGTCCTGCAAACATAGAATAAATAAAAAATTACAAAAGATAAACCAATATCACAAAACAGTGCGATGATAAGATATTGGCAGTTATGTTGGATACCCAGTTCAGCTTATTTTAGCCCAGTTTGTCTTAAATTCAGTCCTCCAGATTTAAGGAGGTCACAGTTTGAGAATTGGATGGATATCACTAAAATCTAGGACTTAAAAGGGCATACAGCACAACTGTTTTTTTATTTTTTTTCAGGCATTTAATAGAGGAAGTTTTAAAAACTTTCTGGAAGGGGACAAGGCACCAAAAGATCTTTAATCCTGAATACGTTTTTCTGCTCTGAGACTTTTATTTGGTACATTAACAAATACCCTATTTCTGATGCAAAAAAAATTTCCATGTCCCTTTAAATTTAGAAACAGCAGCTCCCTTTAGCACATCAAAATTAACAAGTTCAGGACTGGAGACTTTTTAATCAAAAATAATAATAATTATAAAAAAACTCCCTGTCAATTTGTTTTCTTTTTTTTTTTATTAAAAAAAAAAAAATTGACAACTGGCAACATGTTAAAAATAGAAAGTAGACAAAAATCAGCTCAGAAAAGAAAATGGAAACCCTTCAGTAATTAATACATGTATCTAGAAGTTAATATAATTTGTTTTACATGCTACTTTTTCAAGAGTCCTTGTAAACGAGGGGAGTTTCAATTAGTCCTAATTAAACATGGCTTTAGCTGTGACATTTCTACTGTGCATATAGAAGCTCTCTCTGCATTGAAATCAGGGGTGTCCAAACTTTGTCCTGGAGGGCCACACACAGGTCTGGATTTGATGATGTCCCTGCTGTGCACTTCTTCGGTCATCCTGATTGACTCACCTGTGCACAGAAAGGATATCTTCAAATCCAGGCTTATCTAGCGGTCCTTTAATGTCATGTCAATGCCAGATCATATTTCAACAAAATACTTATGAGGAATATTGCAAAACAGAGAAAAACCTAGAGGATTATAGATAATGCTGCGCCCAGTGAGAGTATAACACTGTGTATACAGCGCCACCATTTTCCTAGCAGTCACAGGCTGACACCGGGTCGGGGCCAGCAGGCCGCTCTGGAGCAGTTACCTGGACTGATTCCAGAGGAGAAAAACTCCAGGCTGTTTATTTTCCCCTGCTCATACAGCGCCACCTGCTCCACCAGTCTCTGCTTAGCTGGATTCATGACGATCTGGTGATGTGGCAGGATCACTAGGAAGAGAACAAGGACAGTTTTCATACAGGGACACGGCACAGGATTAAACTGCAAATGAGCTGAGGGAGAAGTGGGATTTGTAAAGGCAAAGGAGGAGAAAGAGGCTCTGCTTTAACCACTTTGCATCCAGATAACGGTTATATCATTTTTTTATGCAACATAAAATCTGTAGAACAATGGAATATAGCTTAAAAAAAAAAACTAAGTCTCCCGGAGTGATTATACAGTTACACACACATACCCACAGGGAGCTGCAAATCAGCAGACAGGAATACCCCATGTACACAGCACGAAGCGGGGCACTTAAATCAGAAAGCGCTACAGTAATGGGAGAGCGCAAACTGGGGCTTAAAGGCAATATCATGAGAATTAGCACCACGCAGGGATTATAAAACAGGAAAGAGCGCAAGTGCAAGTCGGGGTAGCCTGTATTGTGCCGCACTCAAGCATCATAATGCAACACAAACCCTGCCGATTACCTCAGTAATGATTCACTGTAAAGTAAAGCAGTGTACAGCAAATGTTTAATGCTCTTAAGAGACAGACCTGTTAAACGGGCACTAAGGGGACACTTTCTTGTTTGAGGTTTGTTCATATTTTGATTGATTATATATATATATATATATATATATATATATATATATATATATATATATATATATATATATATATAATGTCACTATTGTTATTGAACTGGGCATGCTCTTAGTTTATTACCCCAAGTAATCTTTATTTATAATACCTCAGAGGGCTGATCTATACATAATGGTTACCGTCGCTATCAATGTTGAGTCACTTTCACTTGCATGTGTACTTTTAACATCTGCAATAAGATTTTGTGTTTCGCCTTACCGGTGGCCTGGGAGAGGACTTTAATGTAGAGAAGATCTATTTGCAACTATTCAAAGCCTGTTACAACACTGAGGCAGTTAATAGGATTAAATGGAACTGCAACTCACAGTACTATCTCCCTCCCACCTAGACTCAGGCCAGCAATGAGAGCTCTAAAAATACATATTAAGGCTTAAAAAAAACAAAAAGTAAAAAGGTTGTAATTATTCTTTACTCTTAAGACACAAAATTTGTTAAAAGGAACACTAAATATTTTTTTCTTTGCGATCGAAAAGGTACAATTTCTAGGTTATCTTTAGATTACTGCATTTTAAGGCCATTCTTATGTTAGGCCCATTCTTTCTGTTACTTTCTCAAAAGGCTAGATCATCATAATCTATGGAGATTTATGCTTGAAACACACAGGCAGTTTTAATTGCTGTGCAGATAGAATCTCTTTATATTCAAAATATCCTAATGTTTCAGGAAGCGGATCAGCAGAAACCATAATGGTAGATTGCACTGCAGCATAAAACTGCAAATAAAAGGTAATAACATTTGAGGGATTTCTTTTTAAAAATTTAAAAAAATAATTTTCCCTGTGTAGTTTTTGTAAGGAGTATATATATATATTAAATACAAGACAATCTCTTGCGCAATATCTGGTTGCAGGTGAAAAAGTAAAATACACTTTTTTTTTTTCCTCTCTTCATCATGCCACCATCCTTAACTCCCCCCAAAAAACATAGTAATATTTAAAAGCAGTTGTTCTCAACAGGGGGTTCTAGGACCCGAGACACCGCCCCCCCCCTGGAATGTGACTGTACAAATATACTATTGCCGTTAGTCACCATCCTACAAACATTGCTGAACATTCCAGTACCAAATCCGTGCAAAACCAGATTATAATCCTGAGTGTAGCATCACCATGTTCAAAATGTTCTGGATCTCAATGCTTGTCCACAGGGGCTACGGAAAGTAACCAGCCAGCTCCCATATCAACAAAAAATCTTACCGTGGACCCCAGGCTGATTTTTGGGTATTGTTATAGAGGGACATGCTCTCCTATTCAGGATATCTTACCTCTTCACAACGAGAAAACAAAAATACCCACCCATGCTCCTAAATACATACACTATGTATTTTACCATTTTGTTATGGGTAAAATAAAGTCTTAAAGGACCCTGATGCCCCTTTTAATGGGGCAAATATAGTGCAGTTGAAGTGAAACAGGATGCCCATCTCTGATTTAATACATGGTCACAGGTTGGAGAGTACTTTGATTGGGCTGCACTGGGTAGCTATGAGGCACCTGCATGGAAATGTGCCCACACACCACCCCAGTGATGGGAGGAAAACTGCCTAAAGATTAAGAGAAATCAACTATTTTTGGTGAACATGTTCTCATAAAATATTTTAATCGTATTAAAATTTACAAACACATTTTACTGATATTTTCCAACTAGAGAAAAAAATATTTATATATATATATATACACATATACACACACATACATAGATAAAAAAATTTTTTTGAGAGCTAAGCCTTTACAGTGGCTTAACACAGGAGCTCCACAAAGATTCCATACTAGGACCATTTATTTTCCTAGAACAGAGGTTGGCCCGATTCCTGAATCTTAATTTATCAAAACAAAATTATATGTATTGAGAGCCTAGAATAAATGTTCTTGCTTAGAAAAACTTTTCCGACATGATAAAACTATTCTTTTATATGAAGTAAATTAATGTTTAATAACTAAAGTGAGACTCAAAATGTAAATCTTACAATATGTGCTCCTTGTACTCTCCCCCCTGCCCCTCTACAGAGGATTTGATTATAGCGATATTTTTAAATTGCACCATTTTCTGCATTTCCCCTTTCCAGTACGGCAAAGAGTTAAACGTTAATAATAGTGGCCAGTAGGGTGTATTATACTTGTTAAGATTAATGTAATAAGAATGATCCAAAGGACCACATAATTCAGCACAATTTGGACCACATCACAGTAATGGTATGATGAAATACTTTTTGAAATACGTGCAAAACAAAGTAAAATCTGCGTTTACATGCGTCACTGACTGCCCGACTTAAATTATCTGTGCAAAGCGTGGAATGCTGCGATCATCTAAATAGGTTAACTGGTCAGTACACTCCTGAGTTCAGGAAAAAAAAAAAAAAAACTACTGGCTCATCTATCTGTTATTACTCATGCAACAGCCAGTAGGCAGGATATACTCTGTATGTAAACCGTTAAAAACAACATTTAAAGTTTGAAGCCTGTTACTTGTGTATTTAAAAAGAAATAGCTAATTTTAATTGCAAAATTGTGCTCTTTCACACCACGAAGAGCACTTCTAGTGAGGTTAATGGCCCTTTAAAGACTGTCACCAATGAACAGTATGAAGTATCATTGGGATAATGCTCAACCCGTTTGTGTGCCAGGAGGGTGGGGATAATTATAAAAGGGAATCCTATAATAAATGCAAATGAGTTGATCATTCAGGGTGATAAATAGATCATTTTGATAGACACATGAAAACCCACTCTCACAAATGCACAGGCATATTTCCCCAATGACCACTAATTGGTTAGTTGTCGACCATTGTTGTCCGGAGTTGTACTCATTTTATTTCACACAGAATAGATTTAGTGTTTTTTTTTTAAACCATCTATATTCTAAGCAAATTGTGCATATAGAATGCTAAATCCTACCTTGCGAGTCTGATGTCTCGGAGCTGCCACCTTCTGCGCTGCTGCTACAATAATTAATCAGTCTGGCCGGGGCATTGAGAGGTTGGAGTTGTGCTGCTGGATACAAAGATTGCAAAACTGCCCCTAGAGAGGTGCTGCCTTCCTGATGGCTCTCAGGACTCCTAACAGACAGGTCCTTAAATTCCTGTGACATGGCTGCAAGGCAGGAGTCTGGAACACTTTCATCACTTTCAACTGGAACTTTAGGAGATCCCTGAAACGTCCTCAGACTTTTCCCACAAGAGGAGATACTGCAAAAACTGTCCAGCTTGTCGTCATACAGGGAAATTGAGGTGCTGTAAGTCTGCAAACTTCCCTTATTTGAGAGCTCCAAGGGGTTACCACAGGGAGTAAATTTGTATGTGTTTTCCTCAGGAATGAGCAGCGAACTGGGCACATGGTCAAGCTTTTCTGGAAAATGAAGTTTCTGGGAAGCAATGGATGGCTGAGGTAAAGAGGTCCCATGGTCTTCTCCTCGGGCAGAAACAGAGAGGAGCTCCTGTAGCTTCTTCAAGATGTTAAAGACCTAAAAGAAAGGTGATATGGATTGTATTTTAAAGCATGTTAATGGATTACTTTAAAAAAATGCCAGAACCAAGCGCACAAGGATTAGCACAATAGAACATATTCTTGGATTGGGGACCAGAGCCAGAACCCATTGTAATTCCCCACTTATGACGGCTGCAGAGTATTGAATACTGTAGATCTCATGTTAAAGGGCCACTGTACTTCAAGAACAAAAGGCACATGTTTGTTGACAAGTATGTACTAAACTAACAGTATCGTTTTAAGTCATGAACATTTTTTGGAAAAAAAATTGAATTTTTTAACACTCCTTTATGCGTACAAAGATCAATTTTCTATTACTTCACACCCTGAAATCAGGATGATGGGGGGTGGGGGGCTCTTTCATGACTGCATCCGGGCCATGATGAGACCCTCTGCACCCTACAAGTAACTCTGTTATCTGGGACTCTTACACATCTCATTGATAACATAAAGGCTATCAAAATGGACAAGGAATGTCGTCTATCGATTATAACAATGTATCTTTCATTTAGGTGTCGCATTTAAAGAATTAGTGTGCACACAGTTACTGTCATGGCATCTTGCTTATGTATGTGTGCATTTATCTTCTTGTGTGAAATATGTGGATGTGTCCCTCCCCAGGGACACGATTAGTCCTTTTAGACAGTGCAGTTTAATTTCCTCCATAATAAAGTATTGTCAAGGATATGGCCTGGAAGGAGTTGGCCCTCATGGACCATTTTATTCTGCCCCACTGGTCAATTGGTATTTCTTAATGGCCCCCACATGTATTACTTAAGATAAACCAGAGGGGGGAGGAAAGTATGTGATCTTGTGCTCATTTCATTTGTGCATGTATTTTCTATTATTGTAGTTTGTGAGGTCTGTTGATGTATCGGAAAACCACATTACCCTCTGCCCCTCTACAGGCCTGGGATATTCGTGACCAAAAACAGATAACCTCTAGGTTCTGGTGTATCTGGCGGTGGGCCTATGATGGGGTGAGGAGGTCACATTAAGAAATCTGATCCCTGATACAGAGAGGGGCATGTGGGGGGAAGTATTGTTGTGTTTTGATATATCTGTGAAAAGTAAGCAAGAATAAACGCTCAGTCTCGGTCTACACTAAATGAACGATGTTGCTGGTCTGATTTCTCTGCTTCTCCATGAATGAACACAAACTCACAACCTAAAACGAGAAAAGTGAGGTCCCTGTGGATCGTAACAGAGGGCACATAGATAACTGGATAAGATGCAACCATACCTTTCTGAAAATATAAACTCCCCATTCAAAACAGATAATTTTCACCAATGTATCATAGATTCCTCCAGAGTCCAGCAGATGAATCAATTTTTTTTGTTCCAATTAAAAACTAGCTTTATCATTTTTGTTTTCATATTTTGTCATTGTACTGTGGTCCTTTAAGTGGGCTAGATGCAACAAAAGATAAGCTTTGAGTCTCATATTAATTTACCATACTTGGAAAAAACACGTTTCCTGGTCTTATCGAGACATAAGTGTGTTCAATGTATATCTATGCATTAAGAATAGAAAAAAAAAAACACACAGTGACGTTTTTTTTTAATTAATTCTCCTCTGTACCAACCATTTTTGTGGCACATTAGGAAAGGGGGAGAAAGGCAGAAGACGCCAATTTCACGGCACTATTTCACTAATAAAATCTAGTTAAGTCTATTGCAATATATTTTGCTTGATTTTTATTATCTTTACACGATCAAATCAGAGCAGGTTCTTTAGTGACAAGATAAAGTGATTTGCCTTCACTTATAAATAGCAGAGCATATCACGTCTGTTGAGCCGTAGGCAAATGGTGGAGAGGGATTTGTGGTCATATTGGTGAGTGAATTCAGCTTTTAGTATTTGACAACTCCCAGGAATATGCTAAGAGGCAGGAAGTTGAGCTACTAACTCACCATCTGACTTGCCCAGTTCTGTACCTGCCCAAGAATGTTATATTTTTTTTAAAAATTCAGAAAAATATTTGCTATATACTATGACAATTCCTGCATTACCTCTTCCATGCTAGGGCGTTTCTTCTGCCTTTCCAGACATCTACATGCTAGTAAACAAAGCTGCTGGGCAACTTCTTCTGAGCAGTATCCCGCTTGTCTGTCTAGATGCTGGTGGCAAATTCGGGATGCCAGGCGAGGGAGTATATTTTGCTTTCCTTTGCCAACCGTGCTGTCCTCGACCACACAACTCTTCTCTTTCTGCACTAAATCCTTCTGCAAGAAGAGTAGAAAGAAGGAATTAAGCAAATTGTTCAAAAGATGGATAACCTTAAAAATAAATAATTCCAGATTTACATTAAGCTGGTTTAAAAAAAAAAAAAAAAAGTAAGAAAAACAACAAAATTAGAACAGTATTTCAATAATCACGGTCATCAACATTCTTCTATATGTGTTTCATTGAATAATTTACTAAATATTAGCTGTTTGAGCTGCCCTGCTCCTACTTGTAGTGGGAAGTATGAAGGATGTACTTTTTAAGTGTTCTTTAAATACTTGTTTTTAACAGCTGACCGTTCACAGTTTAAGACTAGCACTTCTTTATCTTGTAACGCAAAGTTCTGGTTAAAACAAACCACCAACACTATGTGAAAACGTCTGAGAACTTTTTCTTTTTTTTTTTTATATTTGAACTTCTTTTTTAAGAAAGCCTAAGCTAAAGCCAAGAGAATAGACACTAACCGAAGCATTAGAAATAGCCTAACCTCAAAATAAATCCAATGATCTTAAAAAAATAAATAAAAAAAAAGAAAGATCACCATCATGTAATATATGGTTTATACCCTAGTTTGGTTAAAATAGGACCATAGAAATTATAGAAAAGGCCGAGCAAGGAAAAACCAATCAAAATTGGTCTCTATATTAAATAGAACATATTTTCAATGGTGTTTGTTTGTTTTTCATGTCTGAGGTTGACACTTTCCTAACATGCAAATATGAATAAATCCTACAACAGACACCTTTAATTTATCAGTCAGATGATGTATAAAATAAGTGATCACTTTTGTGGTGGCAGGTTCACTTCCAAAGAACATTACAGACAAGCTACAAGTCATAGCCTTTATGCCTCAACGTGCAATAAAAAATACATATACAGTAGACTCACTGTTATCCAACACCTATGGGGACTCCCAATTTTAACCGGAAAGTACACTTATCCGGCAATAGAGAGTCCCAGAAAAAAAAAAAAAAAGGGTCTAAACGACCCTTAAACCCCCCAAAATGCATTCGCACCTAAACTGGGCCATTTAGGCCCAGAAAAAACTTTTAGAAAAAAAGTTAGTATTCTTGAACTGCCGAATAGTGCCGTTATGCCAGTTTAGCGCAAGTTTTTTATTTTTTAGATAGGGAATTGATGCCGGTGCCCGTTGCTTGAGTGTCCCGGTTAGTTAGGTGACGGATAACCGTGATTTTACTGTATGTTCAGAGTTTTAGTATCACTAAGAACACAATTAAGAGGGAGGGAAAGAATCAAAAGGTAGTTTGTAGTTAGAAACAAAAATAAAATGCAAAACTTCTACTGGACCCTGGAGGCATCCATGTTCTTTTAGTGAAAGTTGTGTGTGTGTGTTAATAGATCCAAGCTGCCTGCTTCTCTTTATGGGCAGAGAAGGGGTCAAATACTAAGAGATCAAATTACACACCTCCCTCTTCTACTTGATAAAGGTACAGTTTATTTTTTAATTTTTATTACAATGGTCCTCTAACAACATTTTTGCCCACAAGTTGAAAGAAGGATTTATTTTGTGATAATCTAGTTAGTCGGTGTCCTCTCAAAACAAGTAGGATTAAGTCACATATTTATTATTTCAACTGTCAAGAACGCAGCCTGTTTATTTGCTTAAAATAATCTGCTCTTAATGTGCACATAAATTCTGCAGCAAATGGACAACACACAATGCCTGTTCTTTTACACAATGTACATCTATATCTATGCCAAAGTGGATTAACTTTTGGGCAGACTAAAAAAAAAAAAAAAAAAGGAGATATATATGGAGATTATATGCAGAGCTGTGGTCTAGTTTAGCAGAATAATAAAAAAAAAAGGCAGTTACATATTTCACAAATATAATACAACAAACACATTTTTCCAATTTTAATGGCCCTTCACTTTAGATTTGGGAAAATTACACTAACAAAAGATCAGTTCACAGACAAAAATTTTATAAAATAATTATGTATAAAATTAAAAAGGTGTTAAATGTTAAAATATGTGATGCTTGCCTTAAAATGTCAAAAACCAAACATCTGGAACTGCTACAAGAAAGCTTTAGTGGTATTTGAAGTAGATAACCATGAGCAATGGGAAGTGGGCTTCTGCCATACTGAAATGACGTAAACATGCACTCTGTGTGGAGTGTTCAAAATGGAGCATATTTATGACTTATGAAACTCAGACATGTACAGGACACACGAGAGAGAGAACTTCTTACACCTGACTGATTTTTATATACACAATCTAAAAAGGACCCAGTATTTTGGCTTTACTTGGATGTAATAAAATGTCTATGGTGTCCATTTGTTTTGTGCCGTCTTCTGGCCAAGACTTTTTTCCTCTCTCTCTCTTTGCTCAGTTTTCCGTCTGCCCCTTTCCCATTATGCCCATTTTTGTTTGTATTTCTACAAAGTAGACACACCCTCTTCCTCCGTTTCTACTCCTCACATATCTCTGACTGTCGACAGCTCCATCATCACTACGACCTCCCAGGCCCGCTGTCTTGGAATTCTTTTGGACCCTGCCCTCTCTTTCATTCCTCACATTGTCATTTTCACCTAACCAATATCTCCAAAATACATCCCTACCTTACACAAGACACAACTAAAATTCTAATTCACTCGCTCATCATATCTCGCCTTGATTACTGCAACTATCACTTTGCTGGCCTTCCTATCACCCGTCTGTCTCCACTCCAATCCATATTGAGCGCATCTGCTAGACTCCTCTACCACAATCAACGCAGTGTCTGCAGCTCCTCTCTGTCAGTCACTCCACTTCCCTTAGCCTCTAGAATAATGATCATGACATATAAAGCCCTCCACAATATTGAACCCGGCTATATCTTTGCCCTGGTCTCAAAATACATTCCCACCCACCCTCTTCGCTCGGTTAGTGACCTTCTTCTTTCCTCCTCTGGAAGAGGAGGGAAAGTAATTTTAAAGTTATGCAGAACATGTTCCCAATATATCCTCCACAAAGAATCAACTGCGCAAATACCAATAATGGACCACGCTGACAGGTAACAGGGTCACCTCTATACCACAAAAGTTTTAAATTTGCAGGAACTTTTGCTGTATAATACAATTATGTTCTTTATCAAAATAAAATTAATGGTTACAATTATTTTTTTATAACGTACATCTGGAGATTAATTTTATTCTGTGCAGAGGAAACTTATCTGGCACTCCATTTCAGGCCTGCCCGTAAATGTCCTGTCTATTATCATACTGCGCCCATTTCTCTACTCTGTAAATGGCACAAACAAGCTAAAACTAGAGATACAGCACCCTGAGTGCGCACCACCCCCTGGAGCAGGCTACTAAGCAGCAGCCCGTTCTCAAGTGTGTATATCTCCTTTTAATTCATATTCAAGTATTTTTTTGCCACAGACTGATGGAAAGCAATGATATGGTTTTAAAACAAGATCTGGAGGATTTTAGAAGTAGGAAAAAAATAAATAAAAAAAATAAAATCGATGCGACCACATAAGGGAATGAAGTTGTAATGGTGAAATCAAGTATTTTTAATGTTACAAAATTACAAGCATCACAAAACAACGAGAGATTGAACATTACCAGGTATACAGAGTGAGATTTGCTTTCATTATCCTCTATAGCTTTGCGTCCTGTCAGATTTTCAAGTAATACCTAATAAAAAAATAAAAAATTAGAACAATTCGATCAATGCAGATAAAAGTGGACATTTCACACACCTAACAGAGCATTAATAGCTGGTAAGAAAATCAATGCGGATACAAGATACTAGTGATCAAACAGCATAAATATGTTTTTCAGACATATTTAATATCAGACCTAAGTAAATTGAAGCGTATTAAAGGGTCACTGAAGTCACCAACTAAAAAAGATTGAAATAGCAGCTGAACTGAGAAGTTTAATTCACTGTAAAAACCCCAACTAAAAAAGGATTCCAACTCCTGAATCTACTGTACATACAATTAAGGCTGTACCAAATCGGCATTAAATCACAACATGCTGCAAAAATGTGTAATCCAATGTTTAGTCATGTAGAGATGCCCAGAGGTAGAGCCATTTTGAGTTCAAATTAGACATTTTAATAATAATAATTTCCATTTAGTCCAGAAAATCAAAACAGAACAACTAAACTATAAAGGGATGAATATGATACAACTATAAGTTGCATAGTAAAAAAAGTGAACTATGAGTCAGTGTGACATGGGAATGAGTCAGAATCAGCAGATGTATTCTAGGTTACACCTATTCCCTGTTTTATCCTTTGGACTAAATAGAAAAAAAAAAACAAAAACAAAAAAACACAACAATGGCGCAATTACCACGGACATAAAAGGTTGAGAGTTAAGTCCGAACTCTGAGCCACTTCGTTACACAATTCAGAGTAGATGGACTATAGGAATAAATGAAGCAAAAATACAAACGCATGGACAGTCATTGCCTCCATCCTCATTCTCCAAACAGTTTCCTGTGGGAGGACTTCAAGGGCCATACAAGCAATACTTAAAAAAAACCCACAAAAAAACCCAATATTTCAGTCAAGTCTTCATTTAAAAAAAATGTAATGTCCTGCTTTGCCTTCTCAAGTCCCTCTTGATGGCAATGATGTGAACGGCAGTTTTGGTGAGTGTATTGATGGTAAGACCATAAGAGCAAATATCCCGTAAAAAGGAAGACTAACTACCGTATATCAAAACTAGAAAGAGGTAGGGCATTTAAATAAGTGTATTTTCAACAATATTTTATACCATTAAAAACATTGTACTGTTGCTTGTGTATTCATCACTTTTAAGAAAAAAAAAAGAGACACCCTGGGGTCACAAATGTGTTGTGCATTTAAAAGAGCAGCTTTTAAACATTACAAAAGCTTTTTTTTTTTTTTAACCTATGTAGCACTTGTTTTTCAATGTTCAATCTGTAAGCAAACTGTTTTGAGACGTCAGGAACTCCTATTTAATTTTATTTATTGCTGCAGTGCTTTTATACACTATAGTCAAGGCACATCCTCAGTTCCCTGTGTAAATACCAGCTACTCCCTCTAGTGGTTGAAGATGATACACCTGAAAAATTTAGAAGGCGGCCCCATATTTATTTTAAAAAAAGGAATTTTTACAAGGATTTTTTTAAATCCTCCAAGCACTCAATTTCCATGCAAGCAAAATATATAAATAAATTAATTTATTATTTGAAACATTTAAAACCTGCTCTTAACTTAATTATGTCAGACTGGTGACTTCAGTGTCCATTTAAATGGTGAAGATTGGAGAACTGGAGATGTCCAGTGTTTGTAAATATGCCCCTTTGGGTAGCATGCAGTTGTATAAACTTGTGGCCCATTAATGACATACGTTTCCTGCTGGTAAAACTAACAAGATCTTACAAAGCAGTAATTTTAGTTAATGTCGTGTGACGTACACTTCCTGCATCATTCATTCTCACTGTGGACATGACAACATATGATAGTACGCAGGTACGTGCAGTGGTCTCTATTGTGAATCTGCAAACATCACCTTTACTAGCTCTCGGTTATTACATTGGATAAAAAATGAAATTGAAAAAAAAAAAAAAAACTACTAAGAATGCAAAACAAAGAAGTTTTGAACAGATCATCAAAATCCTGGATAACTTCTAAGAAAAAGAAAAAAAAAAAAAAAAAAAAAAAAAGGGTAAAATACAGAAAAATACTCACCACACCAAAGCTGTAGGTGTCCAGCTCCAAAGAGAGCTTCCCCATTTTCACATACTCATCTGGTAGATATGCCAAGGTGCCCCTGACCGTCGTAGTCTGTGCTATTGTGCGGCTCTTGCCGGCATCTCTTGAGTATCGGCTGAATCGAGCAAGCCCAAAATCTCCCAGCTTTGGGGCGAGTGCCTGATCCAGGAGGATGTTTGAGCTCTTGATATCACCATGAATGATGCAAGGCTGCCAGGAGTGCAAGAACTGAATGCCACAGGCAGCACCCTGCAGGATGCTCACGCGCTGCTGCCAGGAGAGTGGAGGGGAGCTGCCCTGCGAAAGTGAGAGGTTAGGACAGAACGGATATATGGAAAACACTTTTATACTTTGTTAAAGATCCAGAGCAATGACTGGAGATGGGTGTAAAAATCAATATCGGTCTGTATCACTTTAAATCAAATTTGGTTTTGATGGGTCTGGTTTACAGGAGAAATTTTTTTTTTTTTTTATTCAAACAATTATTTCCACATGCTCATCAGCATGGGAGTATGAACAGTTCATGAGAAATCATGCCCCTTGAACCCCAAGCTAGTTCAGTTTTGTGGTGTCAACCTTCTGTTTAAACCATTCTCTTCAATAGTTTTAACAACTAAAATTGTATTTTGTTTTCTATATGGTCTTTAGAAAGAAACAATATGGTAATTATTCTTTAATATGTGGAGTCAAATGAAATTGTATTTGTTATTAAACAAAGGCTCTGGACTTTTGCCAGTTCCCTATTCTTCACCACTCTCTCCATTGATAACTAGAACCCCGCCGCATCATTCAGCTCTCAGGATCTGATATAATAAACACAAAATGGATTCCTGTATTCATAAACAGAATCTTCAAAAACTCAGATTTTCACAAAAATGTTTTATGCAAATGGCTTACACAACTGCTAATATTTTAGATTTAGTACAAACAAGTGTGTTTTCTTGAATTGCAGTGGTCCTTTAAATGATTCAGAAATTGGCGTATTGAGCAATCCCAATATACTGGATAAATACAAATGAAATCACTATCTAGCACCTCTACTGGTCAGTACCTGGCTGTGCAGTCGATCCTCCAAGGAGCCATTAGGTAGGTACAGATAAATAAGGCAGCACTCCTCTCCCTCAGTACAGTACCCGGCCAGATCGACAATATTGGGATGTCTGAGACTGGTGATGAAAAGAGATTTTACAAGGCTTGGTTGGCTATTTTAAATTGAAATAGAAAAGTGTTGCAGAGTGTAGGATTTTATAGGTAACAAACTATACACACAAATAGCAGAATTAGTTGTGGGTCATGACCCTTTGTACATGGATATGTGAAGGTTCCTAGCACAGACTTCTCAGACAGTGATACAAAAAAGGACTACACAATAGGATTTATCTGGTTATTCCTGAGCATTTTTGCAAAAAAATTAAAATAAATAAATAAAATCAGTATGCAAAGAAGGAAAACTCAATGTAGCTCTTACATATACCATCAGACGTTTAGTGTATTGGACCTCAGCAGATCTGCTTCTCTCTACCCAGCCAGGTGTCCAAAGTTAGAGGATATGACCAAGAGGATTGCGCCGATGGCGAATCTTTACCTATTGTCCTGTTAATATATGTTGAATGGAGTGGAAGTAGTCCCTCAGAGCCACCTTCTTCCCCACCCCCTTGAAAGTCTCAAAAAAGACATCTTCCTAAAACAGCTCAACTCCAAGACAAACCAATACTGGTCATAAAAATAAATAAATACAAAAAATATATATATATATTCTTCTGGGCAGATCCGCTCATCTCCTGGACACCTAAAATGGGTTGGAGAGAAGAACATCTGCTGGAAACAACAATGCGGTGTTCACATTTAAATATTAAAACGCTACATTGATTCTACTATTTAAATACTGCTATTATTACTAATCAGTTTCCAAACAAATTGAACCTTACTGTTGCTCCGCTATAGAGTCCTCTTACCAAGTCAGCTTCTCGATCTCTGTAAGGAAGCTCTTCTTGACAGTACTCCACTCCAGATCAGAATCCTACAAACCACAGAGGCGTTTTAGAAAAATTTAGCTACTGAGACACTTAAAAGTTTTCAAACATAAATATTTGTTTTCCATTGTGCAGTGTTCCTTTAAATCTGACTAAAAGCATAATAAAAAAAAAAAAAAAAAAAAGTCACACAGCTAGTGTTTATTTGGAAAAAAAAAAATTTGTATTTGATGGAGTGAATGGGAAGGGGTGTGGTATAAAATGTATCCTATTGTCTCTGGAAAATCTGCCTGTTCTGTCCTCCACTGATAACTACACCACCCCTCTCCTTCCAGCTAGAAAACAAAATCAGCAGAACCCACCAATCAGCAAGTGCTCCAAGTCAGCAAGTCTTAATTCCCCCAGGCACAAACAGAATCTACTAAAGTACAGTTTTTATTCTCGATGCTGACATAGCTGCTTGTTTGGGACAAACATCATAGGTTTGTGAAGTATGCAACAAAAGAACGGCAGTGCTTCTTTAAAACAGGATTTTTGCTAAAAATAAAAATAAAAAAAAAAATATATATATATATATATATATATATATATATATATATATATATATATATATATATATATATATATATATATCTTTTGTGTTTTATGCTACAAAACAGTTTTCCTATTCTGATAATATTCTTTTGCAAATAGAATACAAAATAGTGAGTGCAAAATAATGTGTGTGGAGATTAAAAACACACACCTGCTTCAAGCGCTTGACCGCATATTGTGTGTGTCGCATGGTCGCTTTGTACACACAGCCAAATCCTCCTTCACCAATTAGCAAGGACTGAGAGAAGTTGTTTGTTCCCTTGACCACCTCTTGGAAACTCCACTCCAACGGCCTGGGGGCTTCAGCAAAGTAACTGGGAGTAAAAGAATCCTGGAGGATAGAGATGTGGGGAATTAGTACTCAGAGAACTAAGAAAATGAAAGCTGTAAAATGTGTACTGGAAAGAACATGGAGGTCAAATGGGAGGATTGATATCCCCTTCACATTCAGTAATTTCACTTTACAGTGTCCAGTCCAGACCAGTCAGAATTGAGTGGAGCTAAATAAAAAAAAAAGAGTAAACTTAACCTTTATGAATATTTAACCTTTTCATTGACAAAAAGTTCATATACTACTGAAAGGGTTAAGACTTGCTCTTTAAAAATAAGTACATAGGCATGTAGGGAGTATTACCAATTTAGTTATTTAGTTCGTACTGCAAAGAACGTTGTTTTTTTTTTTTAAATAGATCCTAGTATTGCCACTGCCACTAAGCTAGTTTCATAACTGGAAACATTACAAGAACTTCCCAAGCAGATTTAGAAAACAGATTATCTTGACTTCTCAAACAGTAGCATGATGTACAACCTTAACTGTAGGAGTTTTATTGACGTTGAAGTAAAACGTTTGCTTCAGATTTAAAATTTATTTCATGTATTGATCTGATGGGGAGTATTAACAGCAAAAACTCAGCATACATCTTTTACCTACATGGTTTACCTATCTTTTAGGTAAAATATATGCCGTGTTTTATATAGAGAAAGAAAAAAAAAACTAAAAAAAACCAAACTGAGGCTTACACTGAATGTGCCCTATAAGACCCACACGGTATCAAGTTTGAACTCTCTATATACCTGCACAGAGGAGTGGATTTTACTGCTTCCACTGTCACTGCTGGCACCTGAGCTAAATTTGTGGGATGAACAGAAACTGCTCTGGATGAGACTTTGTGGAGGCGGAGGAGGTCCAGGAAGGGGCAGTGGGGACGCTGGGAAAAAAGAGAGAGAAAAACACAATTTGTTTAATGTGAAATACATGTAAGTAACCATAATCTGTGTTCAGAATCAACTTTCTCTGTTTAAAAAAAACAAACAAAAAAAAAAAAAAAACACACCATAATAATTTTCGATCATGAACAAGTTTTATAAATTATTAATTTTAGTACAAAGTGCTGAAAGATGTGATTGTTTTGTACCTGGGAAAAAACACTTTACTTCAGTCTCATCATCTATAAAAAGGGACATGGAATTCATCAATGCTGCACTAGATCAAACGGACCACTGAAAACCAAGTGAATGTGTTATTTTTTTCCTTGGGGGGGATTGGTATATTTTTTAAACGGATGCATATTTCACCGTTTTATAATAGTATTTATATAATCTAATTATTTCTTGAACTGCTTTCAGATTGTGTCTGCAGATTCTCAAGGAAATAAAAAAAATCACAAGCTCCCTACAAAATTATTTTCAAGCTGCTTGTTGCAAACAAACAATATTTTAGCGTTTGGCTTCTTGTAGGTGTGCTGGCTAAAAGAAGTTGAGATGTATTCTAGCAGTTGCGACTATGTAAGCATTTAGAGCGAGCTTGTAATGCATTGTAATTTCAGGACATGTGAGATAATCCCCCATAAGGTAATATATCATCAGTCTGGCCAATCTGAAGGTAACCATATAGAGAAGTCAAAGTTCTGCAATAGCCAATGCTCCGGAATTTAAAAAAATAAACACACAATTATGAAACAGTGAATTGCTGATGGTGCAGAGCAGCATTCATGAGTTTCGAGACCCTTTTTTTTCCCCCACTGCACTGGGTATATCCACAGAAAATCTACCGAGGCTAAAGTAAGGCATGCTTTTCTTCCTAACGCCTCCTACACATTATGAGGCAGTTTTAATAAACATTATTCAGCCGATGGAAGGTGGGAAAAAATGTATAAACAAGCTTCAAATTAATGCATATTTTGTTTAGGATAAAAACTTCAAAGTTCAAGAGTACACAGAGTCTTAAGTATAACAATTAGAAGGCAAAGCAGACCTCTCTGCTCTGATGCGGAAGATGCCGTAACCCATTATATATTCACAGCAATCAAAATGTGCAAACTTAGAGGACCCTGTAGGGGTCATATAACAGGCTTTTATGTGCTAATTTTGCAAGTAAATAAGCAATAAATTCAGTAACTGTAGAAAACCAAGACAGGAGGTTGTCCTAAGAATTTTATTAGGCCAGTCTAAGCTTGCTTGCATTGCTCAAGGCAGGGAAGGCGGCAAAAAAAAATGCACTTGTCAGGACATCCACTGCCTGGATAGCAAACCGATGGTGCTAAAAGTTCAAATTTGGAGTTTGCTAATTAATAAAACTGAACAAAAACAAAGATGTCGACCTGCAACAAAATACAGCGGATTAGCAGAAAAAAGAACAATAAATTAGGCTACCTAGGGGTCTCATATAGATTAATAATACATATTTAACTATGATAATGTCTAGACATACAAGTTCTGCTAGATGAGCAACATTTTGTAAGGCATCTTTACTAGTGCTTTTTCTTTTTTAGGATATAAAGCATAAGGTAATAAACGAAAACAAGGAATTGTAAACATATAAATAAAAAATAAGGGAAAGGGGGGGGGGGAATCAACCAAATAAAATTAAAAAGTGTATCTCAAGTATATATTGCCATAGAGCTCAAGACCTACCCCTGCCGTTATCTCCAAGAGGATCCTCAGCCAGCCAAGTTTAGTTCCAATTTGAATAAATCGATAGATTTGTTAGAGGATGGGAATACTATGAGGGGAAGCCAATAATTGGTTCCAGATATTAAAGAAGTGGGATAAAGAGTCTTCTAGGATGCGGGAGAGTCGCTCATTACAATTAAAAGATAATTTAATTTGGAGAGGACAAATCGTAATTGAAGGGATGAGGATTTCCATTGGTGTGTTACGTGACTTTTGGTGGCTAACATTAAGAATTGCATGAATTTGTTTTGGTGTAGGGATAATGAAGGGATATGAAGGCCCAGGAGACTTACTTCGGCCGATGGATTGATTTGTTGAGCAAATATGTCAGAGGCAAGCGAAAATACTTCTCGCTAAAGTAATGTAAAATCGAGGGCAATCCCAACAAGTGTGGATAAAAAAAGAGCCTACTCTTCCACATTCTCTGAAACGGTCAGGATAAGGAGCTAATTTCCATCTCACCATCGATTGATTCAAAGATAAGATAGATGGCACCTTTCATGAAAGGTGCTTTTTCACAATTTCACAAGCCAAGAGGACGATGGCGAGTTCCGGAGTCTGGATAAAGTGTCGAAAGCTACGGTAAGTGAAGTGCTCACATGGTGGGATTTGGTGGAGAGCGTTTAGTTGATCAGACATGGGAATTTGATTATCTTGATACCAAGAGCCAGCATAAAGGTGGCCTGATGATTTCCCACCAGTTAAGAGAGTGGGGAGGGATCCGAATTGTAAGCTGCGGGTGGGGGATTATTGGAGTGAGTATGGAATATTTAGGGGTGAGACCCTGGGTTTTGTCTAGCCCATTGCCAAATTGTGAATTAAAGTTTTATAAAGGGGTTTGGCAAATCCCAAAGAGTCTTGTAGGGAATGGGAAGCCATAGGATAGTGTCCCAGGAATAAAAGGTGCATTTGCATAGTACTCCAACCTTTTATGGGTTTTACTGAAAACTTTCAGTGAGCTTGAGGGATGAAGAAAATTTGTGCTGCGTTAAAGTATAGTTTAAAGTTAGGTCATGACAAACCTCCCTTTGCATTGCGTTTGAACATCGTGCTTTTGGAAATACAGTGGTATTTGTTGCACCAGATAAAAATTTAAAGTCAGACGTTGAAAGCTCTCTAGTTCAGGGATATTGATAGCTATGGGCAGGGTGCGGAATAGGTATAAGAGTCTGGGTAGGATATTCATCTTGACCGAGTTTATGCGCCCAAGCCAAGAAATATTACCTTTGAGATAGTTCTGTCCCGTTGCGGAGCATAACTGTGTAAAATTAGCTTTGTGCAGATTGTTTATTTGTCGCGTCAGATTATCCTCTAGGTATTTATTATGAGAGGGGGCCTTTGAAACTGATAGTTTAGATGTAGAAACTGTAAGGCTTCAGGGGGAGAGATAAGTTCAGAGCTTCCGTTTTTTTTCCAAGATTTACTTTCAAACCTGAGCTAGTTCCAAACCTGATGCAAATATTAGACCATTTTGGAAAGGAGGTGACAGGTTGAGATAGAGTGCAGAAGATTGACTGTGAATAGACAGCACTTAAGATAATGATGTCTTACCACAATACCATGGATGGAAGAGTTTGATCTAATTGTCTGGGCAAGGAGTTCTATAGCTAGAGCAAACAGCAGGGGAGAAAGGGGTCATCCCTGCCTAGTCCCCCATTGCTTGTCAATAAACATTGATCTATCCCTTGGAATTTTAAGCGATGCTCTGGGGTTGTGATAGTATGTCTGGAGAAGATTCATAAAAGGCCCGAAAAAAGCCAAATTTGGTGAGTTTTTTTTTTAGATAAGACCATTGATGCAAGTTGAACGCCTTTTAAATATTTAATGCTAATAGGTATGCATGGGTCCGAATCAAGGACTCGTCGAATGTTGTCTCCTGCTTGTCTAAAGGGGATAAAACCCACTTACTCCTTGTGTATTAGTCTGGGAAGGAAATCATTAATTCTATTAGACATACGTTTAGCTAAGATCTTAATATCCCCGTTTAGGAGGGAAATGGGCCTATAGCTTTTAATTTTGGTTAAGTTCCTGTCTTCCTTGAGAAAAAAATACAAGATCAGCCCGATTAAGTTCGGTTGAATAAGTTTGCGAGGAGAGGAGTTCACAAAATCAGCACATTTTTTACAATTATAAAAATCCATCGGGACAAAGGGCTTTAACCAATTTTTAAGCCTTGGAGGACTTAAAATCTCTAAACTCGAAGGTCACAATTCAAGAGGTTAAAGTCCTTTGGGGTGAGCGAGGGGAGGTCACAAGAATCGAGGAGTGAGGTGGTAAAAGATACAAATTTGCGGGGTGAAAAGGAGTCTGATAAAAGGAATCAAAAAGTATCTAGAATTTTCTTGGGGCTAACCATAAAGTCACCCGAGGAGGATTTAATACAGAAGAGGTTTGATCGACCTAGTTGCCCTCAGTTTTTTGGGGGGGCTAAAAAGGGAGTTGGGTTTATTGGCCTGGTTATAAAATTAATGCTGCGTCCATCTCATAGCCTTCTCTGTGTGAGGTGATAAGACTAGATCAAGTTCGGACCCAAATTTGTTGATGATTTGGCACAGTCTACAAGGTGAATTATGTTTTTCCAGAACCATTAACTCCCTTTTCAGGGTTGTCTCTTTGATTTGCATTTGTTTCTTATTTGTGGACGCATATTTAAAATGCAGGCTCCCCTAATGAAGGCTTTATGGGCCACCCACAAATTTGAGTTTTAAAAGCTACATTGAAATTTCATAAAACGATCTAATAAATAAAAGCATAACAATTTGAGGCACACAAGTACACAATCTGAGTACCGGAAGACTTTGTAGTTTGTGTCGATTGCTGGCAAGGAGGCTTCTCTTCTTGGCACTGGGGTTCCATAGCAGGTCCAGGATGTGGATACGGAGGAGGTAGTGAATCTCGCCTGGGAGGATGGGGATGAGGAGCAACTGCACCACTCGAGTACTCTCTACTCCCTGCAGTGGGAAAAAAAAAAGAAAAAAAGAAAGAAAACCCCAAATTACAGAACTGAGAATATATATATATATATATATATATATATATATATATATATATATATATATATATCAATACATATATCAAATCACAATCTAAGCCTTTGTGTAAAAACCATTGTTGCCAAAGAACAACACACAAACTGACAATTCTTCAAACAACAAAATAATTATTATATCAATACCTCAATCTTTTAGTTTCCACTCTCTTGTTGGCTACTAAGGCAATAGCATTATCATATACAGTAATTCACATTTTTTTCAAAGTTACATGGGTAGGCATCCACCAGTAGTGCAAATAAAATAAATATATATCTTTCATACCTAACAGAGAAAGAACACCTTAAAAACTAGTGGAAATACACAAACCCAAGTCTGATGGTCAATTGGTATGGCTGAAATGTTGGTATGTAACAGTCTTCCAAGAGAATCCAATTACAATACATACTCTATAAGCATATTGTTTAAGATTCCTTATACCTTATCTCAGTTTAGAGTGCTGTGCAATCAATAACTCTTTTATGTCAGATACACCTGTAATACATTTAGGCCCTCATTCAATTGCAATTTGGCCAATTGAATAGGCCTCTAAATAAGCACATAACATATATTTTTTAAGAAGTTTTTAGTTAGTAAGCATCTATCCAAAAGCAAGGTTTTCACTAACTAAAAACTTCTCTAAAAAAAATATGTTATGTGCTTATTTAGACCCCTATTCAATTGGCCAAATCGCAATTGAATGAGGCCCTTAGAGACTAAAAACAGCAAAAAGAATCTCCATGTCCCTCCATCTCATTATTAGCAAAGGGATGGTTTCTGCAGTTTTAGTCTCTACATTTTACAAGTTTATCTGACTAATTATATATAGCAGTCGAGTATGTATTGTAATCGGACTCAGTCTTTTTTTTGTCACATTTTCTACAAAATACAGAGAAATTAAATTACACAGATATTAACTTTTATTAATTATTTTGAAGTCTTTACAAGTCAGAAGAAACTATAGCCTTAAAAAGGATACATTTGTTTTAAACGTGCAATGTATTAACACAGTTCCTGCAAGTATTCATTCTTATAGCCTACATTTTCCTTTTATTATTACAGATCAGAGAACATTGGTGTTTTCCTAAACATGTGTTATTCGTAACTATTTTTAAAGCTAAACAAGTTCACTTGGCGAAGTCCCTCATTGGCGGACATTCGCGATGATGAGTAACACTTAAAACAAAAATGTATTAAACATGACATTGAACAGATAAATGTGATGAAAGTCAGATTTTGAGGACATCTTAAAATAAAGACTAGAAGTTGGAGAAGCCTGCTTTGAAACCAGGAATGGTCAACAAGAACATGGAAGTTTCAACAAGACACAGGTAGCGAAACTCACAGGTCTGGAAGACATCAAGAGCCCTCAACAAACCCAGGCTCCTCAGGATGTTCAGCAGATCACCGACCCGGGCATTTCTGTTCATCCAGCTCCACATGACTCCCTGCGTACGAGATCTCTGGTTCTGCTGCTCCAGGAGGCGCAGTGATGTCAGGTTATGAATAATCCTGGAAGCTAAAAAAAAAAGGGACAAAAAGTGGCAACATAAGGAACTACAAAAAGGGCAATCCCACCACACCGTATATTTATATTTTAATAGTAGTTGAGCAGGGCCTCATAAGCATTCATTTTAGTGTGTACAATACTAAAATCAACCAGTTAATATTATGTGCAGAATCATTTGAAGTCATATTAAATATTTATACACAAAATAGTTCCCAATTCATTTTCCCCTCCGAAGTACTTGGTTGTCATGAGTTTCAAAGTACAAGGATTACACAGTGTCATAATAACCGAATCCGTGGAATCATTCTGCAACATGCTACTTGACAGAGGTCACTGACAGGCTAACTTGAAACCCTATACTTTACACACTGTATTCATGAGATCCAAACAAGGTACAAATTGTATGATTTTAGGCACTTTAACAAAATAAAGTGCTTAAAAAGTGAACAGATTTACAGATATATTATATTCCTAGTGAGATAAAAGGTTTTCCTATGTCCCTTAAAGTAGGTGAGAACCTTATTAAATGGTAGTTCTTTAAATCAAAATAATAGAAATGTTGTGGACGAAATTCATGAAAATGTATATTATGTCCATGCTGCATTCCTTTCCTTACAATATATCATAAGATAAGGCACCAATTACCTTTATTCTTTATCCTGAGAGTCCTAAGATGGCTACTGAGTCATATCCTGGGAGTCCTAAGATGACATTTATATCCGTGACCAAATAAGGATACGAGCCCCGCCACCTTCCAGAGCCAATCAGAAGCTTCACATAACCTGACCATAATGACATCAACATCAGAGACCAAATATGGAAGGACCCTTCCTACCTTGTCAACCAATCAATAACTCACTCACTGTCCTAACAATGAGTCGTATGATTGTTATATCTGATCAACTTATATTATATAAGTTCCTATGTTGTATTTGGGGGGGTTGGTTCGTTGGGAAGAATACAAGAAGTTTTATACCAGAACTTTTGGGTCTGTGTAAATTCTTGTCTCTGTGTGCACACATGGCTAACAGACGGATGATTTGGACAGGAACAGATATTACATAATGGGATTATTTTTATCCATCCAAAACAGAAATATAGGACTACAATGTCTTTTTAAATATAATCAACTTTTTAATACAAAGGTCCATGTTTAATCTTTACTGAGCAAATACAGTGTTTTAATACAGTTTTAAAACTAGCCCGTAACATTGTACAATTAACAGGATGTATAGGCTTCATACTTATGATTTATAAAATGTAGTTACACACAAATCACTGACATTTTGTTATAACAAAAAAAGTCCAGCTGGTCACTGAAGCGAGCACAGCGGCTAAGCAGAATGCCTGGATTCAAGAGCTCACAGGCTCAGGTTTATAGGAGGGAACATGTTCAATGAAGCATTTATCCTTGATGAAGTGTGTGTGATTCAGAGGCCTCATACAATGCAGTGCTGTGCCCAGCCACAAACACATGCCCAAACGGTTATAGCTTTTCCACTGGATAAGCTTATAACGCATGCAGAGCACGTAGGCCCAGCTGGCAGCACAGGAGCGAAGGGCGACATTCCAGTATCTACACCGGTTTATTCTGGGTAAATCAACACCAAGGCGAACACATCACATATGAGCTAACAACATAATTTGTTTGTAAAGTATGTAACAAATTAACATTAGCAGCGGTCTAGGCCATCAACATCAAATATTCGGATTATTCTCCAAAAAGTGTTTTTAAGACTTGTCTTTGATACATTAAACAAAATGCAACCGTGTGTGTATAATATATATTACAGAAACGGTACCGTCTGGGTAGGTCTCTTGGCTTGTGCATAATGCATCCTCTGTAATAAAGAAAGCATATGCCTAAAAAGGAGCCATGTATAAAATATATTTGGATTTAAGAGTGAAAATGCATTGGACTCATTTGCATGCACCAGCCTGGTTTCCCAGAGTGCAGTGCAATAACTACTTATGGGAAACCGGAGAGGGAAATACAAATGTACTATTTGTTGTACATACGTACGTACAAATCACCATCTCACACAAAAGTTGCTAACATCCAAACTGAACTTTCCTCTCAATGTGGCTCTCAACACTCCCTCCTTTCAACAAACAGACCAGCAATTTGCCCTTCCCCAATCCCACATCCACTATGGAC
Source organism: Discoglossus pictus (assembly GCA_027410445.1). NCBI lineage: Eukaryota > Metazoa > Chordata > Amphibia > Anura > Alytidae > Discoglossus > Discoglossus pictus. Next base: position 19,191,068 of record CM050168.1, read on the forward strand.
TCCTTTACCCTTGTAACAGATGACAGAATCTCTGTCATCCTGTTAACCTCTCACCTTAAAACTTGTCTACATGATCTTATTCAATCACATCTAACCCATCCCCTTTCTATCACACTTATCCGATCTCTTACATCTATTCAACCTTTCCCTAAACACTGACAAGTTTCCAACATTTTTAAAATATGCCATAATTACACCCTTCAAGAAACCCTCATCGGATTCAGCTTCTGCATTTGTTGCCCTCTACTTCCCCTGGCTTCAAAACTGCTTGGAGCAAATCATTTCCAACCACCCAGCCAACTTCCTTGCGCCACTTCCCTTCTTGACCCCTTCCAATCTGACTTCTGTCATTAACACTCCACAGATACAGCACTCACAAACATCAATAACGACTTGCTCGCCTCCAAGCCAAAGGGTCACTTCTCTATTCTATCTCTCCTGGACCTCTCCGATGCCCTTTGCCTAGTTGCACACCCTCTTCTAATCCAAATTCTCCTCTTGGTATCCATGACTCTGCTCGCTCATGGTTCACATCATACAGGATGGAACATTTTAGGGTCTCCTTCTCTGGCACCAGTTCTTCACCTCACCCTTCAACTTGGCGTACCCCAAATGTTCGGTCCTAGGCCCACTTCTTTTCTCCATCTATACATCCATCCTTGGTACCCTAATAAAAACTATTTTGGATTTCAGCATCATCTATATGCAGAGGACATTAAATTCTACCTCTCAGCACCAGATCTACCCCTCTCTCTTCTAGCACATGTTGCAAACCCTTTAGTCAAATTGTAGGGAAGAGGAAATTACACCTTTCAAAACTAGTTAGTAATACTCCATGACAGAACAAAAGTTTCTTGGTATTCACAAAATATGTGGATAAAGGATCCTCATAAAAAAGGGACAAAAATGGTATATGGATACTCCTCAGTCAATGTCCCAAGGTAGAGAAGTGGACGAAGATAAGCTTACTTTAAATACGTAACTTTTATAACAATGTTAATAAAATACTTTAGGGACACACACATTTAATATAAAATTAAGCGATTAGAAAGACTAATTTACACAGATGTCTGGAGTGGTCATCTGGAACTCTTAATATAAAATCACTTTAAACAGAGAGGGCCATAACCTTCTTTATGATAATAGCATCACGGTAATTATCATATAATAACGTAAATATGAAGCCATATATATTAGGCACTTTATATCATAGAGCCAGTCTAGCCTTTAAATGTGTATGAATCATATCACTGTAACCGTTATATGGAAGGCATCCCACCAGGATTCATGTTATCAAATAATTACATAAAAACTGGTTGAAATGATATCATTATTCTAATCTCAGCAAATCTCTGTGAGCATAAGTATGCTGAACGATACCTGCCACTGTATAGCGAAAACTCCTTATTAATATAGTCACAAGGCTGCACTTAGAGGACCCGCTATTTATCCTCCAACTACGTATATTATAAAAAAATATTATCAGCTGACTGCTCTGACTTAATGCCCCATATAATCCCATTCATACAAAAACAAAAATTTCCAGCACAGCAGCTCCTAACATCAGAAGGCGCCATCTAGAGCCGGTCGCACGCGTTTCGCAACAGCTCGCACTGAGCCGTGACTGTATTTGTGTTTTATATACTTTGCCATGGCTAAAGGAGGTTTCCCCCTGGATCCACTGCCAATTTTGAGGAAAATATCTATTCTTCCTTTGCATTATCCTGTCACCATACAGATAGAAAAGCAGGTAGAGGGAGAATTGAGTTTGGAAATAAGCCATCAAAGGGGGGTGGGGTGGAGGAGAATGTGGACACCTTTTTCATGACCCAAGCAAGTCAGTAGGCCAGAATGACTCCGTATACAGCACTTCAACTGTGGTTACATCCAGGAGAATGATAACCTAATAAGTGACCTTTAGCTTGAACAGTTTAACCACAGCCAGTACAGTTCACAGAGTCCACTCACAAACAGTGGTTTCATCTTTTATGAAACACATGCAAGATTCTGCCAGCTTTAGAAATTAATATTAAGTCACAATGACTTTTAAATGTCATTATTCTCATGTATACCCACCAAGAACCTTCTTGTGTATAAACTCTATGGAGAGAGATAATTAAATAAAACAAGATAAATACATGATAAAGTCATGAGAGGAAAATGGATAAGTATTGTGTAACTTGTGCTTAAAATATCCAACTTCCAAGCTCAAGTATCTTGCACTTTCATTAAAAATGTTAAAAACAGTTGCAAAGAAAAAAGTACAGGTTGACACATTGGTCAAGAATAAAAGCAAGTTGGTTGTATTAGGCAATGCCTTTAAGAGGAACAACTGGTTCTCTAAATGATGTCACCTACTATAACAAAATCAATTATATGAATACTAGCGACTTGCCTGTCAAAAATGATGGGGCAATAAAATTGTAAGGCAGGTAATGCTGTTTGCCAGAGACATACATTTTTGTGGTGGTCTGAGATCCTTCTGCGCTCATTGCGAGGCTCTTGGTTGTTGTATTTTTTTTTTTTTATTAGAGGCGCTTATGCGGACATTGTAAGATTGGTGCCGATCTGCTTTTTGCAAGGCTGTCCCCTGGAGTAGTTTGTGTGGTATGAGCAGCGTTGGCGCTCGTTGTGAGGCGCGCAGTGAATGTCTTTTGTGTTTATTGCGATAGTGGTTTTTTTTGTATGCTAATGAAATAATTAATAAATTAATATAACTTTACCTATTTTTAGGTAATATATGCAGGAAGCATTGTGCTGACAATCTGTTTTGATGTTCCTGCAGCATACAATGTAGGTTTGCACTGTTGTTGAGCTGAGGTGTAAGTGTCAGCAATATGTGCAGTGTGTAGTGTAAATAGGCTGCGTGTGCGAGGGGAAGCAGTTAGTGTAGCTGTGTACTTCCGTAATCTGTAAGTTAGTGCTGTGAAATGGCGACGAATGTGTATGTGGTACGCGGGTGTGGATGATTTAGCGTCCATGCTAAAAGTGTATGTTGTACCTCCTACAGCTTTTTGGAAAAGCTGTATGTGATGGTGGTGTTTTGCGACTTAGGGTTGTGTAGCCTCGTTTTAGTTTTTTTTCGGCAGCCATTTTTACTCTTGCTTTTCGTGTGTCTAACTCCAAATTACAGAGTTTAAATTGAGGTGTAAGTTTACTTGCAGGGGTCCTGAGGTGCCCCCCCCCCCTTTTTATGTTATTTTTCTGTGTATATGTTTTTTTTTCTGTTTTCAGCTGTGCGCAGTTCGGCCGTTAAGGTCGTGTTTTTGTGAGTTCGTAATGGTTTTTTTTCTAACACCCGCGGCTCGTATTTACTCATTGCGTTTGTGGTTTTTTTTTTTCCCCAAGTCCCGCTTCTGTGGGTGTTTGTAACTGCTTGTGAGGCGCCGTAGAGACTCCCCTTCTGCAAATGCGGCCCCTCGCTTTGCGAGGGTCCGCATTTGCGGCCCGAACTGCGTCCCTCACTTTGCGAGGGACGCAGTTCTAGCAAGCTCGCAAATCATGACAACGATTCGTAGTTTGACAACTATTAGATTTATAGGTGTGCTTTTCATTTCTGCAATAATCTTTACAGTGTCATTTTGAAGAAGCACTGAACACATTCTAAATATATCTTATAATGGATTGATAAATTGGAAATAACTTTGTAATGCAGAGGTGTATTTCTGCTGAGGCCCATGAAGCCCATGCCTGCACATTTTCAGGGAGCAGTAGGCTGCCTAGAGATGCAGTGCAGCATATTGGAAAACAGAAATAAAACTGCATATAGACATTTCTGTGCATATACAAGTGTAAATAAAATGGAATTAAATTTTATATTCCAAAATATAAATAAATACATACAAATACACACACACACTTATATATATATATATATATATATATATATATATATATATATATATATATATTTATACACACACACACACACACACACACACACACACACAGTGAAGCCAATGGAGTATAAGCCCATTCTTTTCAGTTTCACAAGTCTGCAGACCAACAGAGCTCCATGGGGTAATTAGCATTTACTGACAATAATCACCCCATCAGAAAGATCAGTCCAAGCTTAGTGGTGGATCTAAAAGGCTAAGTTATAAGTAACAAAATTGCAAACTTAAAGTTTATATTTATAGCATTAAAATGGTGGCTTTTGGTAGGTGGTCAGCGGATGGCTCAAAAATGAACCTCTGGAGTTGGATGGACTGTGGGCAGAAATAATTTTCCATGCCGTCATGTTCTCAGCCCAAAGTGCTGAAAGAGCTGCAAAACAGCAGTCACTGAAGGATGTCTGTACTTTACAGGGAATTAAAAACAGTTCTAGAAAAATACAACAAAGCATTACTTTAATATGAAAGTGATATTGTAGCTACCTTATCAGTTTAAGCATGTTCAATGTTATCAGATGCACAGAGGAGTCTGCAAACATTGCAAAGTGTAATAAAAACTTTCCCATAAAGAGACATACAGTGGATATAAAAAGTCTACACACCCCTGTTAAAATGTCAGGTTTCTGTGCTGTAAAAAAAAATGACAAAGATAAATCATTTCAGAACTTTTTCCACCTTTAATGTGACCTATAAACTGTTGAACAATTGAAAAACAAACTGAAATCTTTTAGGTAGAGGGAAGAAGAAAAAAAAAGAAAAAGAATGTGGTTGCATAAGTCTGCACACCCTCTTATAACTGGGGATGTAGCGGTATTCAGAATTAAGCAATCACATTCCATATCGTGTTAAATAGGAGTCAGCATACACCTGCCATCATTTAAGGTGCCTCTGATTAACCCCAAATAAAGTTCAGCTGCTCTAGTTGGTCTTTCCTGAAATTTTCTTAGTCACATCCCACAGCAAAAGCCATGGTCCACAGAGAGCTTCCAATGCATCAGAGGGATCTCATTGTTAAAAGGTATCAGTCAGGAGAAGGGTACAAAAGAATTTCCAAGTCATTAGATATACCATGGAACACAGTGAAGACAGTCATCATCAAGAGGAGAAAATATGGCACAACAGTGACATTACCAAGAACTGGAGCTCCCTCCAAAATTGATGAAAAGACCAGAAGAAAACAGGTCTGGGAGGCTACCAAGAGGCCTACAGCAACATTAAAGGAGCTCCAGGAATATCTGGAAAGTACTAGCTGTGTGGTACATGTGATTTCAATCTCCTGTATTCTTCATATGTCTGGGCTATGGGGTAGAGTGGCAAGACTAAAGCCTTTTCTTACAAAGAAAAACATGCAAGCCAGGCTACATTTTGCAAAAACACATCTGAAGTCTCCCAAAAGCATGTTGGAAAAAGGTGTTATGGTCTGATGAAACCAAGGTTGAACTTTTTGGCCATAATTCCAAAAGATATGTTTGGTGCAAAAACAACACATCACCAAAAGAACACCATACCCACAGTGAAGCATGGTGGTGGCAGCATCATGCTTTGGAGCCGTTTTTCTTCAGTTGGAACTGGGGCCTTAGTTAAGATAGAGGGAATTATGAACAGTTCCAAATACCAGTCAATATTGGCACAAAACCTTCAGGCTTCTGCTAGAAAGCTGAACATGAAGAGGAAATTCATCTTTCAGCATGACAACGACCCAAAGCATACATCCAAATCAACAAAGGAATGGCTTCACCAGAAGAAGATTAAAGTTTTGGAATGGCCCAGCCAGAGCCCAGACCTGAATCAGATTGAAAATCTGTGGGGTGATCTGATTTTGCCCAGGAGATACCCTTGCAATCTGACAGATTTGTGTTTTTGCTGACAGAGTGTTTTTGCAAAGAAGAGAGTGGGCAAATCTTGCCAAGTCAAAATGTGCCATGCTGATAGACTCATACCCAAAAAGACTGAGTGCTGTAATAAAAATCAAAAGATGCTTTAACAAAGTATTAGTTTAAGGGTGTGCATACTTATGCAACCATATTATTTTATTTTTATATCTTTTCTTCCCTCTACCTAAAAGATTTCAGTTTGTTTTTCAATTGAGTTGTACAGTTTATAGGTCACATTAAAGGTGGAAAAAGTTCTGAAAAGATTCATCTTTGTCGCTTCTACAGCACAGAAACCTGACATTTTAACAGGGGTGTGTAGACTTTTTATATCCACTGTAGGTCTCGTATCACATTGCTCAGATTGTGTACATATCTGGAATCGTTGGTCAACATGGGAACAAATTTAAGGAAAGTAGGCCTAGATTACTTTAGAGCATTTGTGTTTAATTTACAACCTATAAAAGTTGTGGTATGTCCCAAATAAAAGATAGAGAACATAAGGTCACACAAAAGAAAAAAAAAAAAAGAAAAAAAGGGATTATATTTGAGGTATATTAAAATAAGTTGTAATAAATAAACAAACGTCTGTGCAACATATAAGAAGGTACAACATTAAATAAAAGGTTATGTCAATAGAAATGACTGTGCACAGTGTAGCAATTGTGTAGATAACATCCAATCTCTATACCAATCAATGGAATATATAAGGGTTGCAGTCATAGGTGTGCGATATATATGCTATACATCTCCTAAAAATATTACTTCTGATTCATAATGTTTTTGGATACTCTACATACTGTATATACATACTGTAAAGGATATATATACCAGTTCATGGCTATAAATAAAATCCAGCTGGTTCTCCAGTAGCGGATCACCTAAACTTAAATTGGTAAACTCTTAAAACTATATATAGTATTATTGCACACCCACAGCTCCACTAACCCCAACACATCAGTATTGTTTTCATGCAGATGACACATTGGCAAAATCTACACGTCTGCCGATGACAGGACGGACTGGTCAGAGCATGGATTGCATGTTTGCAGTGTGATTCAACAGGAAAGCAAGCTGTGGGGATTACCAGTGCAGAGGGGTTGCATCATGTTTGGTATGTGACATCTCAAACCATTGATTAACTAAAGAAGATTAAAAATAAAATAAAAAAAAATAAGACACATTAAGCTGAAACAATGCAAAAACAATCTGGAGCGCTTTGGTAGTGGAGAGTCCCAAAACCACTTCATAAAAGGAAGTAAAGTAAATTCTTTGTCAGTCACCAATTAAGAAGTGAAACAAATGTGTCCGCTATTGCATTTATATTAATATGGGTATTTTTTTTCTGCAATTGGTTGTTATTACAAAGATTGGGTGGAAGTGGCAGATAACGGAATGACGGGGGGCTGATAAGAAACAAGAGCACAACAAGTTACTTAGACCACAATAAAAAGTCTCTGTAACCATTAGAGTCTTATTATTTTAATATATACCAACTGGGCATGTTTTTTGTATTACCCCCATTGTGAAGTAGTAACAAGCAAGATAAGTGCGGCTTATGGAGATTTAAGACAGGGGGTCGGTCATGACTACATTGTTTAGTGACTGTAATATTACCAGTGATTATGGATATGGCCAAGGGCGCATGACTTTGTGGCATTGTGATTACGCAAGCGCCTAAAAGGAATAATCCAAAATAAAATTAAACACAGGGTGGATATTTACAACAATATCTCTGTAAAATGACACCACCTCCACAAAAAGGAAGAAGCTGGGGAGGGGAAAACAAAAACGTATGACTACATGGCCATTAATAGCTTGGCACAAATTTCCCTTCTACTCTGGTTACTGCTGAGATGCAAATTCTTCAACTCGATTCTTTGGATTTGGAGTAAAAAAAAAAAAAAAAAAAAAACCCTCACAGGAGGGAGGAGAGGGGGGAGGAGGAAACGAGGAAAAGATAAATTGATTAGGACTGAAATCTACACTACACCCCTTCCCCATCACAAGCCAAGAAGCAGATCGGTTGCATCAGTTTTTTTTTTTTTATTGTACAATGACCCTGTTCCTTTTGGTTTTAACAAACATTAGCAGCGGTGTAAATCATGGGTATAAATATATTTTAGTAGACACGGCTTGTGCATCATATGCCATGTTGTATTATCTATTCAAGAGTGGTCTGCTTGTCTTTGACTGCCATATAGCCTTGCAGGTCTTTATTTTGAAAAAAGCAGAGGCAATTACAGACCCCTCTCCCACCCTCATGAAACATCCTGAGTCACATAGTAGCATACTGAGCCGCACATCAATGTACAGAAGCAGGAAAATCAGTTATAAATATATCAAATTATTTACTGTAGATAAAAGCTGCTAGTACAATGTATAGCCAGTTTTTAATGGCCTTTAAAATTAAACCAACTCTGTGTTTGTTTAACAGCGTCGAAAAGTAGAGTCTCTTGGGGCGTGGGTCATTGTGAAGATCTCAGTTCTTGATATAAAAACCTCTTGGTGTGGGCTCATCCAGTGTTACTAGACAGATGACTATATTAGTACTAGGAAATTGCCCATCAAAAATTACGGGAATAAAAATTGTAAATCTGGCAATGCGGTTTGCCACACAATGTGCGGATTTGGGCCGACTGAGCACCTTTGGCGCTCATTGCGACTCTTTCCTCCCGCCTACTGTACAGGCCGCTCATTGCAGGGAATGCAATGTGTCTCTTTCCACCATCTCCCCACTGTCCCTTCCGTGTCTCTCTTCTGTGCATCTGCTGAATCTTTGCGTGGCACGCGCTACAGGCCGCTTGTTTTATTTTCAAAGTCCTGTGTGCCTGGCGTTGTTGGTGCAAGTGTTACGGTCTTTGCCGTCCTGTATTTTCTAAGTCCCGCGTGCCTGGTTATGTTTTTTGCTGTGCGCAGTTCGTCCGTTAAGTTCGTATTTTTGCAACCTCGTAATTTTGCATTTTTGTACCTCGAACGTCCTTGGCAAAAAAGTTGTACGTGCCTGGCCGTTATTTGCGGGTTTTGGGTCGTGTAGCCTCGTTATAATTTTTTTTTTTTTTTTTTTTTAACACAATAGTCTAAATTAGTGAAGTGAAATGAGAAAAATATATACATAAAAACTATTTTTTAGAAATAGGAGGAATGGCAAAAATCCCAGTGGTAAGATGTGGCAAGCTGATAGAGACTTATCCAAAGAGACTTGGAGCTGCGATTGCTGCAAAAGGTGGCTCTACAAAGTATTGACTTCAGGGGGGTAAATAGTTATGCACATTGTCTTTTTCTGTTTTGTCCTATTTGTTGTTTTTGCTTCGCACTAAAAAAAAAAAAAAAAAAAAAAACACACACACACAACATCTTCAAAGTTGTGGGCATGTTTTGTAAATTAAAATGATGCAAATCCTCCAACAATCCATGTTAATGCCAGGTTGTGAGGCAGCGAAACACGAAAAATGACAAGGGGGTGAACACGTTTACAAGGACCATTATATATATTTCTCTCCCCCCCCCCCCCCATCTCTTTCTGTTTTTGGTTTTGGTTTTGAATTCATACTTGTATCCGTATGCCTTTTTCACTTGATAAAGAGAGGCATTATCTCTTGAAAGCTCATTGCTTTAATATGAATACGTTTGTCCAATAAAAAAAAAAAAAAAAAAAAAAAAGGTATTCACTGCCATACTCATTATATATTTTTATTTTTTTGAATATATATATATATATATATATATATATATATATATATATATATATATATATATATATATATATATATAATAGTACATTTGTGTTCACATTTGAATGTCTAAAACAAGTTAAGAAAAACCTGCTTCCAGCTCAGAGTTCTGAGACAAACAGTTATTACACTGCATTCTGGGAAGCTGAGCTGGAACATGCAAATGTGCCCACAAATGCCTCGCTCTTCAATCCGTAGCCATTATCAAACATGGCTTCCTTTAAGTTTATGCATGCTGTATTAAACAGCTTTAATGCAAAGCCAAGATTGGATTAAACACGAGCAGAGTATCCAACCCGGAGGTGCTCAGAGGAGCAAAAGTCTCACATTGTGTCGCAAACAGCATTACCAACCTTACAATTGTATTCCCCTCATTTTTGTTGGCCAATTTCTATCTATACAGATAGATTTTCTTTAAATACAGAACCTCTGCAAAAGTGGCCTGTATTAGCCACTTACTTATTGCCAATAATGACAAATTAAATCAGAAAATGCTCTTCCGTGTTATAATTATTAAGAATAATTGAATTGATAAGGAAAGCCATCATCTCAGGCTAAAGGCATGTTTAAGTTTCATGGATTATGAATGCATAGGATAGAGGAGAATCCATGTATAAAAATAATTTGTATCCTTTGAGTTTGTAGCAGTTGATTTTAAGAGTAAAAACACTCCCTGAAAACCCCTTCTAAAATCAGCATAAACATTCATAAACCATTTTGGCCAATCACAGGCAGCTATAACAGTTTCAATCTGTGATGGAAGTTTGTGAAGCAAGCTGTGTGGGATGTGTAGTCTTGTTTTTCCCTTCACAAGGAAGTAAGGGTCAGCTCATACATTGCTATGTGGATCTCTGCATTGTGCTTCTGTTGGATTAAAAAGGTTACAACCATACCCAAATGCAGTGTTTCTTGTGTGTAGGTACACTGTGCCTATGTAAGCAGCTCTAGGGGGTGGGGGTAGAAAACACATTTTCTTTTTAAATAGAAACACCCATTACATGGAGTAATTCTATACACACACATTTTATTTTAATATAAAGCAGGTGTTAGACTGAAAAAGTAAATTAAAAAAAATTAAAAAATTAAAAAACGGGGAAACGTAGATATACCTTTAATAATACATACAAGTTAGGTTAGTATATCTGACGTTTTATCCTACTAGATCTTGCAGTCATAGAGAAGAGAACACGTTCTCAAATTCGGTCTTAATATCGAACAGCCTCTGGGTAAGGGAAACCTTCATCTACAGATATGCACTAAACAAAAATCCTTTATTTAGGCGGCATATTCAAATAAATTTATTTAAAAAACAAACAAAAACAAAACATATCCAGCTCGCATTTTTTGTGGGCCTAGTTATACCCCATCAATGCCGCAAATCTTCACGTTGTTCTTATTGTGGTTGGTAATTATACACCTAGCCACGGACATATCAATCGCTTTCTGGATACTGTAAATGTGCGCCTATATCCTATGCCGGACCGGTCTAGCTCTTTCTCTAAAATAGATTTTATTACATGTGCAAGGGATCACTTCTGTTGAGCAATTGTAAAATGTTTCAATTGGAAATTCCTCCACAGTGACTGAATGTATAGAACATTTTTTTGTGAGGATGTACTTACATACCTGGCAGTGACCGCATCTAGAAATCTGTTCTTTTTTTGCTTTTAGAAAAGTAGGGCTGGACTTAAAATGGCTTGTAATAAGCAAGTCTCTCGGAATTTGGACTTTTTATATATGTCAATGAAGAGTTCACGGTAAGTTTGCCTTTAAAGGTCACTGCCCAATTTTAGAGTAACCCAATGTTTAGATATAACGGCTCTAAAATCTTTCCAGTTTTCATTAAAAGGTTAGTGTGCATTTCATTTGGTTGCTTGCATGCAAACTTTTGATCTTCCTCAGATTTGTTTTTAAGGTTTAAGATTTAGCAAATCATTTTGATCTGAATTAATGGCTCTTTAAAAAGGCCAGTTAATTCAGCACAACTTTGAGTACACCACTGTAATGTACTCATGAAAATATGCTGAAATACTTTTTACATTTTTGAAATAGGTGCCTTTTTAACGGAGGGGAAAAAAATAAATAAAAAAAAATCATAAATGAAGTTCTGTTTACATGAGAATTAGGCATGCCTCCGGAGAGACTGACAGCAAGAGCTGTGTGCAGAGAGCAGATCAGAAAGAGTTAACCCTTCCCAAATTCATCTACAGGGAAATGACTGCTGGAAACTCACAAATATGCTACTTGTGGTTTAACTGATGGCTGATGACATTCCTGAAAGCAGTGTAAAATCATAATTCTTTCTGTTTAGGCAGCCGCTGGCCCGCGGCCGCTGTCCTGCAGATGCTGTAAAATCATGAGGCAGTCAGCAGTATATCTGTAAACAAACCTAAAACTGTCCATTTTTTACTTTTTAAAAAAAAAAATGTAACTAATAGATCATCTTGTGCTCTTTCACACAATGAAAAGCACTTATAGCGAAGTAAATGGCCCTTTCATAAACATTTTTGAGACAATGGTTGGGGCAACCTCTGTCCTTAAAGTGCCAACACAATTTATCATTTTGGCCTAATGCAGTTTCTTCCGATTTGAAGATACTGTCCAACTGCAATCCCACATTTCAGTGGTTCAGGGTGCCAACTTGACCAATGTAGAAGTGTGCTGGTTTCTGTAGGTTTTCTATAGTCTGCAGTGTAGCGATTTCCTTCTGGATCATTACAAAAAAAACACACCTTACGTTTAGAAAAACACTAACATTTGAATCAAATATTAAAAAAAAAAAAAAAAAAAAAGTGAAACTTAAGACAAATATGGTTTTCAATAAGCAAATTCACAAATTAAATTAAAATAATTTGCTGTACTGTTCTACAATACAAGAACATTGTCGATATACCTGAACCACAACAGGATGCGGCCTGTATATTCAGTGATTCAATCGTCCAAAAAGTGTATGTGTTACCACCAAAAAAAAAAAAGGGAGAGGGAGGACTTGTGTATCTGGGGTCACAGGGACTACCCACTGCTGTCCCCCTAAAATGGCAATACCACATCCCATCAAAAATAGAGTATTTTTTTTCGTTCAGACTCTAGATTCTCAAAAACCTTACTTTTGGATTTAAAAAAAGGACTGGACTGCACAAGTGTCGCTACATCAATGCTGGCTAGTAGATGGAACCGTAAGATTGTCCAAACATCTTAGGGTATCCAATGTGACCCTAACATATGATGGGAGCTTGGTTACCAAGGCTTTTAAATGGTTGTCAATGTAACAAAGTCACTTTAAAATAATAGACAAGTAATGGACAACAGTTAAATTGTATAAAAAGAGTGCTAGCGACTAGACAGGCATATATGAAACAAATCAGGTAGTAACTTCAGCAAGATACTTGTACACAACAGATTAGGAAATCATCCAATATCAAAATGACAGCCAACAATGGAAAGAAAGATGGACATCCATTTCCAGTAGGGTTGGGTCTTGCAATTCCAAAAGTACTATGCTATATCCATAGATAATACCAAATAATTATGGTAAATCATGAAAACAAGAGAATGAGTAATGGACTTGAAAAGTGGGTTGATTCAAGCAGGTGGATTTGGAAGGCAACTGGTTATGGCCATGTTGAGCCAAACACATAACTGGAATGAAGTTTAAAAATGTGTTGCTGATAAACATATGCTAAAGTAATGCACACCAATTTAAACGTTCACATAAAACAGAACTTGATGAGATCACAAATCTCCTTGATAAAAAAAACAAAACAAAAAAAAAAAAAAACACACAACACACACACACAAGGACTTGAAAATACGACATCCAACTTTGGCATTCCAACATAAAGCTATGACAAAGTACATTAATTTCAGTGGCTCAAGTTTACAGCTCTAAAGGAGATCCAAATCTCGGGTAATTATGCCCAAGCAACTGGTATCACAAACCCTCCATAAAAAAAAAAAAACATTCAAGATCAGTGTAACTTACATTTCCTTCTTAATTGCAATACAGGAACTATGTTTGTAGGTTTTAAATGACAAGAATATTCAGTTTCGATAAAAAACACACCGTCTCAAAAATGCCAAATCAACTTTCTCCCTCCAAGGTCTTGAAGTCCTTTTTTTAAATTTATTTTTTATTGTTCGATCTTTCAGTTGTGTCGACTTTCCTTCTCCAGTGGACCGTAACTTGTCTGACCTATTTGCTAGGACCGTCCCATCTTGGTTTACACTCCATATCTCACAGCTTCATTGAGGTTCACAAGACACTTCATCACAACTCTAAGCACCCACAAGAACAGGACACTTATGTCTTCCTGTATATGTATAAATGTGCCACTTATCTCAAATATAGGTGTATTGACATCCTACAAATAGAATAAAATGGTGTCCCATTGCAGTTATTCAAATTTTTTTGCAGGTGTGCCGCCTTATGTACTATTCATGTTCACCTGTTAATTCAGAGATTGCCCCCCCCCCCCCAAAAAAAAAAAAAAAAAAAAAAAAAAGGGATTGCTGGAGGCAACAGTCCATTCCACAACCAAATTGTTTTTTATAAAATAAATAATAATAATAATAATAATAATAATAATAATATTATTATTTATAGGTAAACAGAAAATCAACCAATGGATTGTAGGTTACAAATGTTCTCCTTTTCTGCTGCAAAAGGATAAGGAAGTTGCTAGATCTGATAAAAATATAAAGTTGATCACAGAAAGGAAATAATTGTACAGCAGGACTCTGCAAAGCAATCACAGTAATAAGGATATAAAAATCAACAAAAACATTTTATTTATTAAAATAAAAAGTTACTTGCTTTAGTCTTAAAAATGACAATATGCTCTATTGAACATCAAATTGGTTAATGTAAAAAATCATAAGGAAATCATTTTGTTTTTTCCTGATGGGTGGACGGAGAATCTGAATTGCTACAATGGATATATAAAAAAAAAAAAAAAGAGAGAAAATAGATAGATAGTACAGTGCCTTGCAAAAGTATTCACCAACAAACCCCCCCCCCCCCCCCCCCCCCCCGCGATATTTTTCATGTTTTCTTGCCTCACAACCTGGCATTAACATGGATTGTTTGAGGATTTGCATCATTTAAGAACATGCCTACAACTTTGAAGATGATTTTTTTTTTATTGTGAAGCAAAAACAACAAATAGGACAAAATAACAGAAAGTCAGTGTGCATAACTATTCACCCCCCTAAAGTCAATACTTTGTAGAACCAACTTTGGCGGCAATCACAGCTCCAAGTTGCTTTGGATAAGTCTCTATGAGCTTGCCCCATCTTACCACTGGGATTTTTGCCCATTCCTCCTTGCAAAACTGCTCCAGCTCCTTCAAGATGGTTTGAGCTTGTGAACAGCAATCTTTAAGTCTGACCACAGATTTTCTATTTGATTGAGGTCTGTGCTTTGACTAGGCCATTCCAACACATTTACATGTTTCCCCTTGAACCACCCAAGTGTTGCTTTAGCAGTGTGTTTGGGGTCATTGTCCTGCTGGAAGGTGAACCTCGGTCCTAGCCTCAAATCACGCACAGAGTGGTACAGGTTTTGCTCAAGAATATCCCTGTATTTAGCACCATCCATCTTTCCCTCAACTCTGACCAGTTTCCCAGTCCCGGCTGCTGAAAAACATCCCCACAGCATGATGCTGCCACCACCATGTTTCACTGTGGGGATGGTGTTGGGTTTGCGCCAGACATATCGTTTTCTTTCATGGCCGAAAAGTTCAATTTTAGTCTCATCAGACCAGAGCACCTTCCTCCATACATTTTGGGAGTCTCCCACATGCCTTTTCACAAACTCAAAACGTGCCGTTTTGTTTTCTGCTGAAAGTAATGGCTTTCTTCTGGCCACTCTGTCATAAAGCCAAACTCCATGTAGCGTACGGCTTATTGTCGTCCTATGTACAGATACTCCAGTCTCTGCTGTGGAACGCTGTAGCTCCTCCAGGGTTACCTTAGGTCTCTGTGCTGCCTCTCTTATTAATGCCCTCCTTGCACGGTCCGTGAGTTTGAGGACGGCCGTCTCTTGGCAGGTTTGCGGTTGTGCCATTTTCTTTCCGTTTGGTTATGATAGATTTGATGGTGCTCCTGGGGATCAAAGATTTGGATGTTTTTTTTATAACCTAACCCTGACTTGTACTTCTCAACATTATCCCTTACTTGTTTGGAGAGTTCTTTGGTCTTCATGGCAGTGTTTGGTTAATGGTGCCTCTTGCTTAGGTGTTGCAGCCGCTGGGACCTTTCAAAAAAGGTGTGTATATGTAATGACAGCTCATGTGACACTTAGACTGAACACAGGTGGACATCATTTCACTAATTATGTGACCTCTGAAGGCAATTGGTTGCACCAGAGCTTTTTATGGGCTTCATAACAAAGGGGTGAATACATACGCACATGCCAATTTTCCATTTCTAAAAAATAGTTTTATGTATATAATTTTTTCTCATTTCACCTCACCAACTTAGACTATTGTGTTCTGATCCATCACATAAAATTCAGATTAACAAAACATTGAATTTAAGGCTGTAATGTAACAAAATAGGTAAAAAGTCAAGGGGGGGGGGTGAATACTTTTGCAAGCCATGGTAGATAATTATAACAACTCACACACAAATATAAAATTTACACTGGAAAAGTTAACCAAAAATTAGAAAAATATGGTGATGGCTGGTTGATACAGCCATTTGCCAGTATAATATATATATATATATATATATATATATATATATATATATATATATATATATATATATATATATATATATATATATATATATATATATATATTTTTTTTTTTTTTTTTTTTTTTTAATTTATATTACGGAGTTTCTTTTGGGGATAATGTAGTCCTTTAAATTACTGCTCGACAAGCAAATTGTTGGCTTGATGCCTAGGATAATGAGATTTAGATTTAAGAAAATTAGACTATTAGAAATAAAAGAAGTAAAAAGGTAGTAAGAAACCATTAAAGTGATATGGAAGGTTAGTGGAATTTACTAGGTATATAATCTGTGTATCAATTTACTTTTATGTACTTTATTTTATTAAGAAGTGCTTACAAACTCTATTTTTACTGCTAAAAACAAAAAAATGACCTGCTTGGGTCTGCCCTCTACAGCTCACAAAGCCACCTTATCGTAACCAATCACTGAGAATCTCTCAGCCACATGCTGTGGGGGAAGTGGTTCTGGTAGACTAGGAAACTACACAATATATCCAGCCCTACAGAGTCTGTGCCTGAATATGCTGTACAGGGCAGATACATATAGGGATTATTTATTTGCTTTTAGACAGAGCTTATACGCACTTCTTAATAAAACAAAATAGTAAATTGATACACAGATATGTGAAATATAGAAATGTTACAGGTCCCTTTAATCTTTATAAAACAAAAACAAAAAATGCACATTCATACACTGAGGTTGGTAAGGTGTGTCGGTCAATCAATCATTCTAGTTATTTCCAATAGCCCTTCCTTTTGTCTGTGTGAGGATGATCATTGCCAATTACTCCCTGGGGGCCTGGTTATTATATTGAACTACAAATTGGGTGTATACTATAGGGACACTTTCATAGCTTCCTTTTGGAAATTCTAGAACTTCTTAGTGTGTATTTAATCTGCATCAACTATCATGTGTTGTAAATCCAAGCTATATATATATATATATATATATAACGGTCTCGATTTCAGAGGACGACACATTTCCCTAAATTGGTTATACGGATCTGAATGTTAAGCTAAGAATGCCATCTTCCCGTAAATTGTGCAGCACAATGTGTGCTTGTGTTTAGACAAAATCAAAAACACAAAATGTAGTTATTTTTGCAAAAATGGCACCACCGTTATAGAACATGAGAAAACAAAAATGTTATCTGGAGACTTGAAAAAGCCAATTTTAGACAAAAATGTTTTAAAAAAAATAAATAAAACCCTTTTGTCGTTTTCTTCACTTATAGTTTTCAAGCAATTCTACATGGGGAAACGTATAAAAAAAAAAAAAAAATCTGTGCGCAAGATGCAATGTACTATCACTTAGCAATTCAACATAAGCTGAAAACCCTAGTAATAGCATTGGCAGCTTTGAACTACACATACTGTAGATGATATCAGTGCACTTCTCTACATAAACAACGGTTTCAGTAATTGAGTTTTATTATTCATTGTGAAGACAGAAGTTTTATATATTAGCCTCTCTCGGATTTGCTTAGGACTCACCATAGATTATCCCGTTTAAAAAAAAAAAAAAACACTATAATAAATTAATTGCCACCAAATGGAGACAGAAGGTGTAGTCCAAGATGAAGTGCAGATTACACATGACCATGACATAAGCAAGCAACGCTGTGAATGTCAAATTTCACTACAATATTTTATAATTCTACTTACTGCAAACAACAGGAATATTAAACACAAGCGAGATCTGACACACTAATGCTTTGTTCCCATTACAATGGTTATGTTAATGGGTGTAAGAACTACTCTACAATCCATAGGTGGTTCCAACTTAAACTGCATTGTGTTGACTGCTATATTATTGATTTGTGGGTGTAGAGGATTGTATGATATGATATATATTATTATGATAGCCTGTAAGTTTGAAGCTGTATGTGGATAGGATTCCCAGCTTGTGAATAATCCAATCTTGGCTTTGCATAAAAGCTGTGTAATAAGCTTAAAAAGGAAGCCATGTTTAGAATGGGCTATGGATTGAAGAGCAAGGCATTTGTGGGCACCTTTGCATGTCCCTGCTCAGATTCCCAGAATGCAGTGTAATAACTGTATGTCTTGGAATCCTGACCTGGAAGCAGGGTTTTTTTCTTCATTTGTTTTAGACATTCAAATGTGAACACAGATGTGTAATATAAAATGTAATTATATATATATATATATATATATATATATATATATATATATATATATATATATATATATATATATATATATATACACACATATATATATATATATACACACACACACACACACACACACGACGCCTGGCAATGCTGTTTGCCACACAATGCGATGTTCTGCCCCCTCTGAGCACCTTTGGCGCTCATCGCAAGCCTCTCCTCCCAACTACTTTACGGCGAAGGCGCTCATTGCGAGCCTCTCCTCATCTACTGCACTGCTCATTACAGGCATCAGCAACCTGCAAGTGTTGTGCTTGGGAATGCCATGTGTCTTCCCCCCCCCCCCATCTCCCCCCGGTCCCTTTCTCTTTGATCTCTGCTGACAGCTGTTGGTTTTATTTTCAAAGTCCTGCGTGCCTGGCGTTGTTCGTCTAAGTTTTACCGTTGTATCATTTGCAAGTTCCATAATGTGTACATACAAGTCTTGCTGAAATGCATTTTATCATATAACCAACTTATGCATAATTACTTAGTGCACCTATTAAAACATAATAAAAAAACAAAACAAAAAAACGCATCATGTGCAAATTATGCCCATAAATCCAGAGAAAATTATAGATGTTAAAATGTAATTTTAGGATTGCAAGATTCTGCTGTAAATATACAGGCCCTTGCTATTAATACACTGAGGCTAAGAGGGATTCCCCAAAAGCAGTGCTCTATCACATGCAAAAAGACTGGGACTGTCCCTTATGAACTAAATGGAGCATCACTCATGCAATAACATGTATAATACATTAAAATAGGAGTGTGTCAAATACAAAAGAATAGGTTATAGTTCAGAAAAGGTAAGATTAAAAAAAAAAAAAAGGGGGACACAGAGTTTTTTTTAAATCTTTGTCAAGTATAGAGATAAAATTCTTGAAGAGGGACTGTAGACACAAACAATGGGATTAATGCCAATAAGTGTTTGGGTGTGGTACAGAAGGGCGATAGATACAGTCTGTATTTTAAGGCTAATAGTGACAAGCTTCTTTCAAAAAAAAAAAAATTTCAGATAATTTTTGAAGGAGGATAGTCTACTACAGATTTTTTTGTGTCCCTTTAATTTTATAGCCAAATTTTCACACACACAATAATAATAATAATAATAATAATCTCAAATAACCCTTTGGATGCAGGACAGACATGGGTGTGGTTGTGTTCACTGAAGTAAACAAGAAAAAACAACAAACATTGTACAGCATATTTAAGGTTTAATCTGTTATTTTTGGGAGCATGTTCACTTACTGTTCAGGACAATTCCACCAACAATGGAAAGGATGTTAAAACTTGTATAGTTTAAACAAAAAAAGAGGAACTGGATAAGGAACAAAATCTTTACATATAGTAAGACTCAAATAAGACAACAGGTGCATTATTTAGTTGAAATTTGGGGAGGGGATTTAGAACCAAAATGACACAAATGTAAGTTTAATATCAAAGGTTTAAAGAAAGAAAGAAAAAAAATAAAACACAAGATTTGACTGTTGGTATGAACCAAAAAAATTCCTATGCAGTTCTTTAATTCCTTTACTATGTTTGTCATGTATGTAAAGTAAGTTATGCACGTATATAAAAGAAGAGACAAATCAACAAATACAAAAAATAAGGACACTTCCTGTTATCTGCCCACTTTGTTAGGGGTCAGGGTAAAAATCCTAAAATTATTCAGTTATTTATTAAAGAGGGAAAAATTATTTAATAAACCAAACAAAATAGCGTTTACTTAAAAAAAAAAAAAAAAAAAAAAAAAGACCAAGTAAGATAAGATCAGAATACATATGCGTTTAATAAATATTGTGCAACATGCTCATATGATTCCAGGAAGGGCCTCCTCCATTCAGATAAGTAGTTGTACATGAACCAATGTATCCCGCATAAAAAAATAAAATAAAAAAATACCACACACACAAACAAAAAACACTAATAAAATTACAAGATTGATATAGTTTTTGATTAGACCTAATCTGGAATCAACATCTATTTCCGGCTGTGCTTGGAGCTAAATCATTGAAAGGCAACATAACACCGTGACCATTGCAGAACACGGATCAGCAGTTTTTAAATTAAAAACACCACATCTTCACTGAAGACAAATAGCTTGATGGTATCCATATACTTCTACACAGTTAAGTAGTGACTAGCAACTTGCCCGTAAAAAAAAAAAAAAAATGACGGTCAAAAAAAAAAAAAAAAAAAAAAAAAAAAAATTGTAAGGCTGGGAATGCTGTTTGCCACACAATGCAAGGCTTTTGGTCGTCTGATCACCTTCAGTGCTCATTGCGAGCCTCTCTGCGCACGTGTGTGTAGTTCCTCCCAGACGTCCTGGCTGTCACCCCGTGCTATGTGTGATTTTTGTTTTTATATTCTTTGTGTTATTGTTGTTTTTTTCTGTGCGCGGTTCGGCAGTTAACTTGGAACAAAAATAATACGAGGTCCAAAAAAAACTCAAAGTCCCGCTTTGCTTTTTGCAATTGTTACAGGTCTTAATTTTTCCACACAATTTTTTTCAAACTCCTACGGGTTTTGCATTCTGAATTGTGTAATTGAGATTTCTGTTGATGTGTAGTTCCGTAGGTTGTAGGGATGAGCGCCTATGTCGCTCATCTCCACCAGAGCAGTGAGCGCCGCCTAAGTCGTACAGATGAGCGCCTATGGCGCTCACCTCCACCAGCGCAAGGATCGCCTTCGGTGCTCCTTGCCAGCAACTGTGGCCCACCGCTTCGGGAGGTCCGCAGTTGCATGAGGCTCGCTATGCGAGCCCGCAAGCGTTAGCAACAACTCGTTTTGCTCACAACTATCATTATATATATATATATATATATATATATATATATATATATATATATATATATATATATATATATATATATATATATATATATATGATATTAAAATGTAAAACATGTATGACTCTATAGTTTGTACAAGAGGCTGAAATTACAAGATTGATGGAGATTTCGAACACGGTCACAGGTGACCTCCAGAATATGTTGAGAATATTTAAAGATATATGAAAATACACTCCTTAGAAAACGGTCTGGTTACATTCATATCTTACACAACAGCTATTTTTAGTTTAAGACAAATCCGAATATTTGTGAAGTATTTTGCAAACTACAACAGTCTTTCAAACATTCCACAATGAAACGTGCTATGTACAAGGTTGGGTATAAAGTCATTTTACTGGTGGGATCAGTGTATAAAAGAACAAGGCCTAGAGTGGCCTGTCAGACCAAATTAAAAAAATATTAAAAACGACTTATTAAAGAATATAACCAAAAGCGTTCCATACAATTAAATTAAAGGATGGCCAACTTTCTGCATGTTTTACATTAGATGTGGATAATTTTTGAACTGTCTAAAACAAAATTTTGCGGAGGCATACTAACATTATAAGACTTCAAAGACCCCTCGTAGTTAGCCATTACAGGTATTACATACTACTCCTCTCTGTTTCCTGTTTGTTTCACGGCTAACATAGTACTTCCTCATTACAGCTTTAAAATATGGCACCGTAGGCAAGATATTGCTGCATACATCTATGGTCGGTCTGATGTTACAATGTGATTGTATATGTGATGTCTGCACAAACTAAAAATAAAAAGTTTTGCAACAGTGCCAGGAAATCTGACCTATATACATTTATATTACTACAGGAATACATGGCATTATCTGCAGGGACAGGATGTGTAATATATTTCGAAGACAAGAATATTAAGAAAAAAAGGAGACATAGAACATTTTTTTTTAAACAACATTACCAAAGTTGTGTTTTACACGAAAACACATACATTCTATACACATACAGATTACATTAAAAATAAAAACAAACACACACACAACCACAACATTGGTTTCCACACCCCCAGATATGGATACATAAACACCTCATACTAACCAATAGAAAAGCTGAATCCAACTATGTTTTTTAACCCTATACAAACTCGCCAGCCAATAGCAGCACAGTGCAGCAATCAAGCAGGAAAGCTGTTTCATAGGAATAAAAGACTGAATTCCCCTACACTGCTATAAGGGTTGTAGTCTTTGCAGCAATGTTGTGTGCTTGCCTTTGACTGGCCACAGGATATTATGAATTTTATGCTAATTTAGCTTAGACTTCACATGATTGCTCATTGGCCGACAGGTGCAAGCCCCCAGATCAGTTAAGCATTTGAATTTGTTTTTTCCCCTTATTGCCGAAGGGGAAAATTGACAAAAGACGACATTTGTTAACACCCTGCTATAACTGTTTTTAGATTACTTTTATATAACCCAACAGGTATCTCATGTACAATGCATTATAATATAACATAGGGTCATAATATGCAATGTATAATTCTACAATACCTTATGTATTCAATAAAAAGATTGAAACAAAACATTTGAATGAGTTTTTCTGCTTTGAAAGCATAATTTGAAAGAAAAAAAAAAATGTTGTATATTAGGAAATACTGTTCGGTCTTTTAGATGCAACAAATAGCAGCAAATGCTCTTCCTGTCCCTTAAAGCAATACATACAACTATACAAATTGTAAATTTGGGATTATAACAGCCTCTAACAGTGGAAAGAGCCAGCGTATTGTTTTCTCAGGTTCAATTAAAGCACAGTTACCGTTCATGTAGTTGGTATACCAGCAATGTTTTTTTCAGGAAAAAAAATAAAAAAAAATAATGGTTATTATCCTTTATTTGAAGAAGCTGACATATTCCATAGAGCGATACAGGGGTTAAGATACACACATACAGTGGATATAAAAAAAATCTACACACCCCTGTTAAAATGTCAGGTTTCTGTGCTGTAAAAAAAAAAAAAAAAAGAGACATAATGTAGTTGCATAAGTCTGCACACCCTCTTATAACTGGGGATGTAGCCGTGTTCAGAATGAAGCAATCACATTCCAAATCATGTTAAATAGGAGTCAGCATACACCTGCCATCATTTCAAATGCCTCTGATTAACTCCAAATAAAAGTTCAGCTGCTCTAGTTGGTCTTTCCTGAAATTTTCTTTGTCGCATCCAACAGCAAAAGCCATGGTCCACAGAGAGCTTCCAAAGCATCAGAGGGATCTCATTGTTAAAAGGTATCAGTCAGAAGAAGGGTACAAAAGAATTTCCAAGGCATTCGATATACCAAGGAACACAGTGAAGTCATCATCAAGTGGAGAAAATATATGACACAACAGTGACATTACCAAGAACTGGAGCTCCCTCTAAAATTGATGAAAAGACCAGAAGAAAACTGATCTGGGAGGCTACCAAGAGGCCTACAGCAACATTAAAGGAGCTGAAGGAATATCTGGCAAGTACTGGCTGTGTGGTACATGTGACAACAATCTCCTGTATTCTTCATATGTCTGGGCTATGGGGTAGAGTGGCAAGACGAAAGCCTTTTCTTACAAAGAAAAACATCCAAGCCAGGCTACATTTTGCAAAAACACATCTGAAGTCTCCCAGAAGCATGTGGGAAAAGGTGTTATGGTCTGATGAATCCAAGGTTGAACTTTTTGGCCATAATTCCAAAAGATATGTTTGGCGCAAAAACAACACTGCACATCACCAAAAGAACACCATACCCACAGTGAAGCATGGTGGTGGCAGCATCGTGCTTTGGGGCTGTTTTTCTTCAGCTGGAACTGGGGCCTTAGTTAAGATAGAGGGAATTATGAACAGTTCCAAATACCAGTCAATATTGGCACAAAACCTTCAGGCTTCTGCTAGAAAGCTGAACATGAAGAGGAACTTCATCTTTCAGCATGACAACGACCCAAAGCATACATCCCAATCAACAAAGGAATGGCTTCACCAGAAGAAGATTAAAGTTTTGGAATGGCCTAGCCAGAGCCCAGACCTGAATCCGATTGAAAATCTGTGGGGTGATCTGAAGAGGGCTGTACACAAGAGATGCCCTCGCAATCTGACAGATTTGGAGTGTTTTTGAAGAGTGGGCAAATCTTGCCAAGTCAAAATGTGCCATGCAGATAGACTCATACCCAAAAAGACTGAGTACTGTAATAAAATCAAAAGGTGCTTCAATAAAGTATTAGTTTAAGGGTGTGCAGACTTATGCAACCATATTATTTTATTTTGATATTTTTTCTTCCCTCTACCTAGACACACACACTAATTTATATATATATATATATATATATATATATATATATATATATATATATATATATATATATCCCCCATCTATTTAATAATGTGTAGCTTGATATTGGCCTTTGAGAGCAAAAAAAAACAAAAAAAACACAGCCTTGACTCATGTACCTATTCTATGTAATTATTCCTTATTGTAGAAAGAATGCTGCTTTGCTTTCCTTGCAGTATAGGTTTGCTAATTTCCATTAGACAGTTTTATCTACCACACTCCGTTTGTACAGATAGAAGTTTCCTCTCCTCTTCATGCAAAGACCCAGCATTTTTACTTTCCAAAATCCATTTTGCCTATTTTGAATTAAAAAAAAGTATATTGTAAATAAAGAATTGCAGTGGTCATTTAATAGAAAGTCTAAGATTTGAATGCAAATAGGAACAAAACAAACAATGCATCCTGTCACAGCACAAACTATATTTATGATTTGAGCTATTGTTGCTTTAGCATACAATCACATATATAGTTGTGAGCATACGAGCCGTTGCGAGGGTTGAAGGCGCTCCTTGCCAGCAACTGCGACCCTCGCAAACTTTACGTCGTAACGCAAACAAAATACGAGACACGTTAGGACCCATTACGACCTTGCAAA
Source organism: Discoglossus pictus (assembly GCA_027410445.1). NCBI lineage: Eukaryota > Metazoa > Chordata > Amphibia > Anura > Alytidae > Discoglossus > Discoglossus pictus. The sequence goes on from CM050168.1 coordinate 19,216,227, forward strand.
AAACGGCCGCAACACACGCACATCAAAAATACAACAAATACACACAACAAATACATAAAAAGCTTACTTACAGGAAGAGGGAGCATCCAGCACCTCGAAAAATAAAGTTACACCTCAACTTATCTGAAATTAAAGCAGTTTAGACAAAAAAAAAAAAAATCTCTAAGCGAGAGAAAAGATGGCCGCTGAAAAAAACGAGGCTACAGCAGTCTAAAGACGCAAAACACCACCAAACACCTACATATTTGCCGAAAAACACCTACCAGATTAGAAAACAAGGACGCAACCCCAAAAAACATTACCAACACAACAAATACAGACAACAAACACATAGAAAGGTTACTCACAGCAAGGGGGGCACCGAGGACCTCTGCAAGTGAAGTTACACCTCCATTTAAGCACAAATTCCGGAGTTTAGAGACCCGAAAATCACCTAAGCGAGAGAAAAAACAGCCGCCGAACAAAACGAAAACGAGGCTAAAGGTCCCTAAACATGCAAAACACCACCAAACCGCTATTTATATTCCAAAAAAGCACACCAAACCGCTATGGATATTCCGAAAAACTCGCACGACATAGAAAACGAACAACGCTACATCAGCCGCATTATATACATCAAACACCCTTAGCTCACTTACAATTTCATTGCCGTCATTTTTTGACAGGCAATTCGCTAGTTACATATATTTAGTAGGGAACTCCCGCCAGCTTCATAAAGTCTGGTATCAGCACAACTTTCCCCACTTCCTTCCAGTTTTCTACAGTCTCAAAACAAATCATTGTTTAGCAGCTGTGCAACCAGTGAGGTAAAAGGAGTGCAACAAAGTCTCCTCCAGGCAAATAGATCTTATATTTACCCTTCATGTTGGCATGGTAATTAAGATAATCAACATTATCAGTGAAAACATACTCAAATATGTCTCTATTGCTATATCTGGTAACTTTCCATCAGCTCCTAGAGACACATTTCCCCTCCAGTCGCATACATCTTATACAGGCATCTCTGTGGTACCATGACATCTCTGTACTTTGCAATTTTTCCATCAGAACCATCTAAAAACAACAGAGATGACCAATAACACCAGTAGCCAACTATCATATCTGACATGAGCATATGCCACAGCAAATACCCAGAAAAGATAATTTAAGAAAATCACTCCTCCATCATGGCATCTACTGCACTCCTCCCCCAACTCTCTCATAGTGCTGGGCACTACTGATCAGAAGACAAACAATTCAACATACACTGCATTTGTTATACAAGTCAGATAATCTGGATCGTGCACAGTTACAGAGTATGCTCAATGTTATATGATCTGAATAATATACATTGAATTGCTTTGTCTTCTGTCAAAAAAGACAGGAGGAGCGTAGTATAGGACATTATGGAGGGGAACTGTTCTTAAAATGATATTTTCTGGCTAAAACCTTTTTTGCTGCTGCTTTCACATGTATTTTTCAGTTTAAAGTTTGTTTGTTTTTTAACAGGATTTTCAGGTTCACATATGTTATGCATAAATGTGTCATTCAAACGCAAGACATAATTAAAAGAAGTGCACCTCTCATATAAAGCAAGTATAAATGTATCATATTGATTTATATTTCAAACCAGCGAACCTGCCATTTTTATATTACCGGTAAGTAAAATATAAGAGATATTGATGAATTTGAAAAAAAAAAAAGGCTACCTTGGAATGGCATCAGAATCTCAGACATATGAACCCATTTCTATTAGTCAGAATACACAATAGTATAATGACACATATTACATATTGTTCTTCCTCATGACTTGATATGACTGTACTACTAATATGCTGTTTTTCCTAGGTATCCTGTGTATAACAGATTACAATGTTTTTCTAACATCAAACACTTTAAATCACTACTAGTTTAACAATACCTGCTTTGTATGTCTCCACAGGATCCTCTTCTCCCACTTTGCTCATGGTTTAAATTCTTTCAGAATGACAGAAATATTAAGATAAATGCTCTTTTCTTCCTGGTACCTGCCTTTCTGTAGTTGCTCAATAATATTGTCTAATAAGGCTACGTACCTGACCCCAGGTGCTCATATGCAGAGGTTGGTAGTTGCTGAATCTCTAATCCCTGCTGCAAGCACGTTAATTTCATGAACACATTTTAATTTATTTATCAAGCGGTTGAATGTGGGAACTGCGTTTCCACATTTTGATCAAATCACATGTAGTAACTAGACATATTTGGTGAATACGTTTACATGTGGTATTCGGGTGACCTTCAGTGGATACATCGAGGAACACTATCTTTGGTCCTGGTGGTATCAATGATAAGTGATGACCTGATTTCAGGACTTTCCTACCACATGTGAAAGCAAGTTCATATTTCTCCACATTTTCTAAAAGCAGAGATTATCACATATATAGTTGTGTTCGGCGCTCCATGCCAGCAACTGAGGCCCTCGCGAAGCAACTGCGGTCCTCTGTATATGGGCGGGTTCAGTGTCCTATCAGAGGAGGGAGGAAGGCGGTGCTTGGCAAGGAGGCCACCAATCAGAGAGCTCAATTGTTGAATACGGAAACAGCAGGGAGAGAACTGCAGAGCGGGTAGAGGAGGCGAGGAGAGAAACGTGTGTGAGAGATAGAGATTATAATATATATATATATATATATATATATATATATATATATATATATATATATATATATATATATATATATAGATAGATAGATAGATAGATAGATAGAGAGAGAGAGATGGGGTATAATGTGTGTATATCACATATATAGTTGTGAGCATACAAGCCCACTGGAGCCGTTGCTCACGCTTGCGGGCTCACGCTTGTGGGCTCGCAAAGCGAGCTGCGGCCCTCACTAGGGCCGCAGTTGCTGGCAAGGTGCGCCGCAGGCGCTCCTTGCCAGCAACTGTGACCCTCGCAAACTTTACGTTGTAACGCAAACAACATACGAGACACTCTTAACACCCATTACGGACTCGCAAAAATCGTCCGCAACCCGTGGACATGAAAAAATGGAAAACACAATAAATACACACAACACATACATAAAAAGCTTACCTACAGCAAGAGGGAGCATCCAGGACCTCAAAAAATTAAGTTACACCTTAAATTTAACTCAAAATAAAAGAGTTTAGACACTAAATAATTCTCTAAGCGAGAGAAAAAATGGCCACCAAACAAAACGAAAACGAGGCTACAGCACTCTAAACATGCAAAACACAACAAGAAACTCGCAAAACACCACAAAACACTTATGGATATTCTGCTAAGACGCATACCACACATTAGCCGCCATTTTAGAACAATGCAGAAGTACACGGCTACGCTAACGGTTTGGTCTCGCGCACATTCATCACGTTTACACAGCAGCTCCACAGCACTAATGCTGCAGGAACATCAAAACAGATTGCCAGCTCTTCAACACAATGCTTCCTCCATATATTACTTCAAAATAGGTAAAGTATATTACTTTATTAATATATTAGTTATTTTATTATTATACACTAAATAGCATTAGCTCACTTACAATTTTATTTTTTGACAAGCAATTCGCTAGTTTATAAATGCAAAATATATACAAAGCCGAGCTGTGTCCCTATACCACTGCATTATGGATTTTTTATGTATTTTCCTTTAGGTAGATGTTATTAGAAGAAGAAGAAAAGGGGGGGGGGGGGGGACATTTTTTTTCCTCGCTTACAGTAGCCTCAAAAATCAGACTAGTGAGATTCCAGCGCTAAACATTATCTTTTATAGACATGCCTAACATGGCCACCTTAACGGTCTCAAACTAATAAAGTAACAAAATATAGATAATTTAAACTTTTATCACATAATTACTCTAGCAAAGTGATAAGTTAAGAGGCAGACACACAATCCCCAACCACACAGCTTTTTATGTTATCTTACCTATCATAACTGTCAAACAAAACTAACATGTTAACAATTTTCGAAACTTTTGCAACTTTCCCTCAAAACAAGACGAGTGAGAGGGATTAATCTGGATTGCCAGTAACTGGGGTCAGAAAGGAATCTTATTGTTTCCCCTTTTGAGACAATTGTCAAGGTTTAAAAAATGTTTTTTTCTCATGTAGATTAATTGTTAATAATTGATGCAGAGGAAATCCCAAAAAAAAAAAAAAAAAGTTTTAACCTGATGGACTAAAAGTATTTTTTCAACCCCAATTACTATGCAGCTATGACAAACATGTCCTAGTTCCAAAATGCTATTTCTTCCAGCAATGCCTGGGAAAGGCAACTCGGTAGTCTCCAAGGAAACTCATTTTAGATCCTTTCCTCAGAATCAGACTAGTGATATGCCCAGTGATTCAACCACATCTCTTATAGATATTCCTGGCATGGGTACCTCAAAAGTGTTAAACAAAACTAATCCAGGTTTATAATTCTTATATGAATCAGCGTAGTAAGGTCAGCAATGAACACTCTCCCATGGACCCAAATATTATTGTCATCTATCACAAACACAACAGGTTACGATAGGAAATATAGATAATTCTAAGAACTGACCAGTGAGATTCCCACTAATACGTATGCAAAGGTTATCTCTCATAGAAACAGAAACCTCACGAGTCTTAAAGAAGACTAATATAGGTTTGTAATGCTCAATATTTCCTAACTTTCTCTGCCAATTCAGTTAAAGAGTGCTAGTTAGTTACTCATGCTCCCAGTGACACAGCCTCTCTATGTCAAAGTTTTGTTTGAGAGCGGTCACATACAGTATAATTCTCTATATTGTGTAATTTTACAGGAGAATCCTGTGACAATTACCAATTAACATTTTTGGGTCATGAAATGCCTCTGAACATACAGGCATAACTGGAATTGGCACCTCAAACAAAACTAGTATGATTATAATTCTGTATATTATATCATTTTACAGTAGAATAAGCCTAAGATTCCTAGGGAGATAATTACAAGGGCAATTCCCCCAAATATTATGTTATATATAGGTATGGCTGGCACCACAAATAAAATGACATGTTTATAGTTCTAGATATTGTGTAGCTTTACCCCAAGTCAGCAAAGTGACACTATTACAGTAACACAACATACCTGGAACATCAAACAAAACTATTATTAATTATATTTTATGCATTTCTTATTTTCGGTCTCTCTCACTGGCACCCCCACCACACGCTCTCTCAGCAATGCCATGAGCCCAAGTGATATCATGGGCATAAAAAAAATAATAAAAAAAAAACACATGCAAATGGCGTTGCTCAGTCTTGTGCGACTCTCCGTGACCTTATGGACAACACACCATCATGGATCATGGTTTTCATGGCAGAGATACTGCAGTGGTTTGCCAGTTCCTTCTCCAGTGGACCACAGCAGCTCCTGCTATTTCCAGGTGGTCTCCCATCCAAGTACTCACCAGTGTGACCTCTTGGTTCCTTGGCTGGTTTCTAACCCAGGATGCTGTGGTGAAAGCACCAGCATCCTAACCACTGGGCCACCAGGGAACCCTATAATGAGCATTACATCGGCCTAAAAATAATATTTATAATTCTCTACACTTTGTAATTTTATCTCAGAATCTGACAAATGAGATTCCCATGGACACAGTAAACACTGACAACCTCTATCTGGACCCAAATGTAATCTCTTATAGGTATGTCTGGCACTGGGCTCCTCAAGCATGACTATTACAGGTTTATCATTATCTGTATTTTATAACTTTACCTCAGTATAAGCCTAGTGAGACTCCTAGTCATCACATGTTTATAATTCTGTGTATGGTCTCATTTTACCTCAGAATATGACAAGTGAGGTTTCATTGGACACAGTAAATAATGACATTGCGGCCCCTTTACTAAATGTTACCAAAATCTCTCATAGGTCTCAGAGCACTGAGCTCCTATAATATAACTATTACATGTTTAGAATTATATGTATATTATAACTTTACCTCAGTATCTCTCTAGTGCCACCTCACACGTCTGCCTGGCACTGAGCTCCTATAATATAACTATTACATGTTCATCATATGTATATTATAACTTTACCTCAGTATCTCTCTAGTGACACCTCACACCCATCTCACAGGTCTGCCTGGCACGGAGCTCCTATAATATAACTATTACATGTTTATTATATGTATATTATAACTTTACCTCAGTATCGCTCAGTGCCACCTCACACCCATCTCACAGGTCTGCCTGGCACGGAGCTCCTATAATATAACTATTACATGTTTATTATATGTATATTATAACTTTACCTCAGTATCAGCGCCACCACACACCCATCTCACAGGTCTGCCTGGCACTGAGCTCCTATAATATAACTATTACATGTTTATCATATGTATATTATAACTTTACCTCAGTATCTCTCTAGTGCCACCTCACACCCATCTCACAGGTCTGCCTGGCACGGAGCTCCTATAATATAACTATTACATGTTTATCATATGTATATTATAACTTTACCTCAGTATCGCTCAGTGCCACCTCACACCCATCTCACAGGTCTGCCTGGCACGGAGCTCCTATAATATAACTATTACATGTTTATTATATGTATATTATAACTTTACCTCAGTATCGCTCAGTGCCACCTCACACCCATCTCACAGGTCTGTCTGGCACTGAGCTCCTATAATATAACCATTACATGTTTATCATATGTATATTATAACTTTACCTCTCTAGTGACAGTCTCAGTGCCACCACACACCCATCTCACAGGTATGCCTGGCACTGAGCTCCTATAATATAACTATTACATGTTTATCATATGTATATTATAACTTTACCTCTCTAGTGACAGTCTCAGTGCCACCTCACACCCATCTCACAGGTCTGCCTGACACTGAGCTCCTATAATATAACTATTACATGTTTATCATATGTATATTATAACTTTACCTCAGTATCTCTCTAGTGTTACCACACACCCACCTCACAGGTCTGCCTGGCACTGAGCTCCTATAATATAACTATTACATGTTTATCATATGTATATTATAACTTTACCTCAGTATCTCTCTAGTGCCACCTCACACCCATCTCACAGGTCTGCCTGACACTGAGCTCCTATAATATAACTATTACATGTTTATCATATGTATATTATAACTTTACCTCTCTAGTGACAGTCTCAGTGCCACCACACACCCATCTCACAGGTCAGCCTGGCACTGGGCTCCTCTAATATAACTATTACATGTTTATCATATGTATATTATAACTTTACCTCTCTAGTGACAGTCTCAGTGCCACCACACACCCATCTCACAGGTATGCCTGGCACTGGGCTCCTATAATATAACTATTACATGTTCATCATATGTATATTATAACTTTACCTCAGTATCTCTCTAGTGACAGTCCCAGCGCCACACACCCATCTCACAGGTCTGCCTGGCACTGAGCTCCTATAATATAACTATTACATGTTTATCATATGTATATTATAACTTTACCTCTCTAGTGACAGTCTCAGTGCCACCACACACCCATCTCACAGGTATGCCTGGCACTGGGGAACTCTAATAGAACTATTAAATGCTTATTACACTATATTATACGTCTCGGCCTCTCCCATTGGTACTTCCAGTCATGCAGTAGCTCAGTATGTCATATTCACACCCCCTGCTCCCCGTTTCTCACCGAACTTGCCCCAGTCCGAATCGTCCAGCGAGTCCATAATCTCATAAAACCGGAACATGACGGGCGCGGGCACCGAATACAAGAACAGCTCCTCCACCGAGCAGGTGGACATGGTGACGGTGTGCCAGCCCAGACACAGGAGGCCGAGCCGGCAGTATCATATGGCGCAGCCCGAGCTAATGAATAACTCCTCACTCATGACTCACTTCCCCCTGTCTAATAGCCATTTAAATCACTCCTGTACGGGGAAGTGAGCGGCAGCAAAGGGCACCCATCTTGTGTGTGGCAGAGAGCGGCAGCCATCTTCTGTGTGGCAGACACCTGCGGCAATCTTGTGTGTGGCAGCCGTACTAAACATTAAACACAATAAGCCTTTATTGTAGAAATTAAAACGACATATAAAGATAAACACAATGACAAATGATTTGAATTAACAAAAATGCAATTGCTTTTTAGTGACATGGAAACAATTGCTTCCTTTGTTGCATCAGGTATTTGATAATGTGCCACAGTGTTTTTTTATTTTTTCAAATAAAGGCCTCAGAGCACAAAAACCTATTCAGAAGTTTAACTTCTCTTGGCCAAACAATGGGATCTACAGTAGATTCTCTGCATTTCCTGTTACTTTAAATAAAGTTTTATTAGTATTTATTGATAACATAAATTTTGTATTTTTATTATTATTTATTAATATTTTGGTCCGTTCCTGTTATGAGCACACCACCAGCACAGGCAGCAGCAGTGGCGTCGAGCATCCGCTAGATGTCGCTGCCCAAATTTAGCTGTCATAATGTTAGTGTAAGGGTTAGGGGGTTAGGTAAGGGTTAGGGGGTTAGGTTAAGGGTTTAAACTTGGAAATATTGTACAATCTCAGCTGCGCTTACAAACTGTACAATTTCAACAACAGCGCCATTTAGCAGCTCCTTGCTTCAACTGCTGCTGCCACTGCTGGAGTACTCATATAAGGAAAGATGTTTTTGTGCTAAAAATCTACTTTTGTAATGTTAAAAACATGTTTTTTAAATCTGTGAAGAAAAAAAAACAGTTGCCTTCCAAGTCCGTTTAACATTGATATTAAAAAATTGATAATATATATAAAGATCCAGCCTCTAAGCTAATGGTTTTATCAACAGTTTAAAAAATAAAAATGACAGAGACAGTTAACAGTTAAAGGGACACTGTCACCCTGTATCATTTTTTTAAAGATATCCCTGTTCTGTACTTTTCATGTCTGCAATAAACAGGGCGTTTTCTGTGTCCCTTTAATTATGCGTGTTAGTCACATAATACATTAATCATGAACATTACACACTTATTGCTCTTATTACTTACATAATTGCATTATGTGTAATATCCACTTAAAAGAGTTCAATAAACTGTGATCTTTAAAAAGAAGACAACTTGATAATGGGCAAAACTATTTAAAAATACAAAATGTAATTTTTAACTAATATAAAAATGTAGTTTTATTTTGGGAACCATTTGCATTTTGTCCTAACTGAATGAATTACCTGTGAGGGGCCTTGGATGTAGATATAATTTCTCAATTTACTTCTACTGAACATCTGCCACAATGTCCCATTTATTGAAGAGATGGAAAATATATGTAAAAACTAGCTACTTGCCTGTCAAAAATGACTGGAATAAAATTTTAAGCCTGGCAATGCTATTTGCCACCCAATGTGAGAACCTTCGGTGCTCATTGCGAGTCTCTCCCCCTGTCTACTTCCTCCCTTGTGACTCATCCCCCCCCCCCCTTTCTCTCCCTAATTTGAAGCCTGGCAATGCCGTTTGCCACACAATGCGATGCTCTGCCCCCTCTGACCACCTTTGGCGCTGATCTCGAGCGTCTCCTCCCGTCTACTTTATGGGCCTCCCGATAAGCGCCATCAGCGCTCATCACGAGCCCAGCAATGAGCGGCTTCGCCACTCATTTCCAGGCTTGGCAACCTGCAACTTTTGTGTCATGTGTCTCTTTCCACCATCTCCCCCCCTGTGTCTTTCTACTCTGTGTCTCTGCTGAATCTTGGCGTGGCGCGCTTACTGCCGTTGGTTTTATTTTCTATGTCCCACGTGCCTGGCGTTGTTTGTGTAAATGTTACTGGCTTTGGCGTTGTGTATTTTCTAAGTCCTGCATGCCTGGCGTTGTTCGGGTAAGTGTTAATGGCTTCAGCCTCGTTTCACAAATGTTTAGGTTTTTTCGGCTGCCATTTTTTTCCTTGCTCAACGAAAAACACCAAATATGGCTCAAATTAGCTTGCAACCTCGCTCCCAGGCTCTCCCCCTGTGCTGTGTGTGAGTGTGTTATTATTTTATTTTAATTATTTAGCTGGTTTTGGGGGTCTTTGGAGTTACGCCATTGAGACCTTTTCGGCAGTTGCGTGCCTCGCGATCAGCATGAGTGCTACATGTTTCGTCTGCGATCGCAGCCATTGACATAAGCGCCTTTTGTGTAGGCTGTTTTAAAGTCCTGCGCCTCGCAATGAACGCCTGCAGCTCTCATTGCAATGCGAGCCTCTGGCACGCATGCGCAAGTCGCAACATTCCTAAGCGTTACCAACAAAGTCGCAGATCCACAACTATTATATGTGATAAACAATAACAATGGGTTTTAAATAATAACTGTAGTCCCTCAAAATGGATAAAGAAGCTAGCGGTATTGTATGTATAAAGTTATTGAAAGATTCACCCTCTGATGTAATGGCATTATCGGTAGCAATTAATTGATATTGGCAGTTGGGGTGATAACGTAAAAGAGCCCGCACATGCCAAATAAAAATGATAATATGACAACAATTTAACAATGTAATAATTTAAATTAACTGTTAACAGGCTCTGACACTATTTTGTCATCATTTTATTGTCACTGTTGCTTGCTTGTCTTTATTTTTGTGGTTGTGCTAATCCATATGGTTTTCTTGGCAAAGATACTGGAGTGGGTTGACAGTTCATTCTTCAATGGACCGTGATTTGTCTGACCTCTCTGCTTTGACCTGCCCATCTTGGGTGACCATACATGGTATAGCTCACAGCTTCATTAAGGTACACAAGCCCCTTCACCCCAACAAGGTCGCGATCCAGAAGGCAGTCTTCTTTATTACCCTGCAATAAATGATAATCTTTATCATTTGCTATTGTTAAAGCGTCACTTTAAAACTGGGACTAAACAGATGTGCTACTCACAGTAGGAAAACCCTCCCCTCAGACTCCAGAAGAACATAGAGAGCTCTAGATATAAAATATGAAATCATAGATACAGATTTAATCTTTAGGGCAATGTCATTTCCATGTAAAGGGTGTGTATGTGACAGAATGGGGTCAGCTCTCCCTCCATGCGCAGGGTTCCTTTCTATACATAGTTACATAGTAATCGAGGTTGAAAAAAATACTTTTAGTCCATCAAGTTAAACCTTTAGGGTTTCCTCTGCAATATGGGGATTCAGGCCGCAGACCTTGGTAGACTTTCAACAGATCAGCCAGACATAAACAAGCATGAAATCCAAGCATCCAGGATAGGGCCATATTCTATTTGCTGCTCGCAAATGCCTCAAACTCACAAACTTGGCTGCGGGTGTTTTTTTTAAATAAATGTTTAGATGTATTCTGTTGACTCCAGCTTGCAAATTCCAACCGCAAGGCTGAACTCGTGAACCCTGCCTTTTTAAGTCTGATTTCAGGAGGAGTGATTATATGATCTGACAATATTTAAGAAAGCCCGTAATTTACTTCTTAGACACAGCCAATAGTAAATGAGACCGTCATCATGACATCAGTAAAACATGGAAGTTACACTTAATCTGCAATCGGAGGCTAATAATTAATTAGTGCCAATAAGTAGTTTCATGATATGTATTAACCCCTGGAGTCCTGAAAGCAATTTTACTCAGTAAATAACATTTATAAATAATATTCTTTAATTGCATATTTGTGGGTTTGAGATTGCTTTTAAAGTACAGTATTGTGTGTTTTTATTGCTGTTACAGCTCTAATAACTGTTTGAAAAAGCCCTTGCGAGTCCTATTTAGTACTCATAATTGACAGAAAAGTGATGCTTTTTTCAGTTCCGGGTCAGACTTTTGATTGCAAACTAGAATTACGAGTCTAATAGAATATCGATTTTGTGTAACTTTAATTATTCAGAGCTTGTAATATTCAAGCTGTGCTAAAACCAATGGAGTTCTAATGCCCGGCACATAGTGTGGGCGGGAACTTGTAATCGGAATGCGAGTAGCTAATAGAATATGTGGCAATATTAAAAGTGATTTTAAGTGTGTATAAATTTATGAATTGGGCAGAATAGGGTCCATAGTCTTACACTTGTGACCTAATCAAGAATGACTCTATTGAAAATGGTACAGAATAAATACAATGGTGACATTAGTTATTAACACAAAGTAACTACATATGGGTGACATGTTACACACTACCACAAGTTATTGTAATTAGTAGTTTGATGCTGGGATTAATATCACTAAATCAGAAGACAAAGTAATAACTAGCATACCTGGACACTGTTTCTTTACATCTCTGCACAGAAATCTTCAGTGCTGAACTCCCATTGTTTAAAGGTAGCTGAAGCATTGTGTCAGCTCCACGGGGACCTCTGTCAGATCTGTCTTTGCAAACAGTAACTTGTTTACACCTCTGTATACCAGATCACACAGTATAACTTGACTAAACAGACTACATATGTATACAAACAAACTCTGTAATCTGCAATTACATTGCACCCATTATTTTAATATCGCAAAGCAACTATTTCTATAGGACACTGAGTATGCCCAGACTCACAGGCAAAATTCATCATACCCCTGAATGGCCACAGTGGTAACAGTGATAATATAAAGATTTAAAAATGCTTTTATGTTTATGATTTACATATCTGCTATGTTTGCTACTTTTTAACATATTTTAAAACTTTGATGTTTTTTTCATTCAGTTAAAATGTGTATTTATTAATAGGGCAGTGTGGCGCAAACTTAAGCACGGAAACTGAGCTCATAAGAACAGATGCCTAGTTATGTGTAATGCAAACAGCAATTATGTTTTTTTTGTAATTAATATATTTATTATGTTTATTAACCAATATAATAATTATCATTATAACCCACTTAATACTTTAATTGTGTAAATTACTCACTTAATATCTGTGTACATAATTACATGAGTAATAATACATTAATTGTGTTTGTTCAATTAATTCAATATTTCTGTTTGCTATGATGTTTGTTATTCAGTGTATGCATGTGCTATGTTCATTTCTTATATTATTATGTTATAATGGTTTGAAGGATAAAGGACCATTGCACAATGAAAAAATACATGTTTGAAAACTTTGAGTCTAACTAAGCAGAAACTAATAAGTGTTGATGCCTCTGCTTAGCCCTGGGGAAATCCATGAACGGTAGGTGGAAATTATGTGTGTGAGGGGCCATTTACATTTCTTGAGACATACAGATGCTTTTCCTGAAGCAAAGAGGCTCCTGGACCAGTGATGTCCCAATTATCTTAACAAAGGCACTCTCTTTCCTCATTCCTCATCTCCTCTCCGCTGACAGCCAAACACGCCCCTCTGAAATGTGAAGTTTTACATAACAGAATAAGTGGTAGATCTATTGAATAGCTTTCTATTATAAGTGAATAGGATAAGACAGCAATGCGTGGGATAAGACTATGCTGTGAATTCCTTAAGCTATTTTTAAGTAGGAAGAATGAACCAAGTAGAGTGACCTATTTGTTCCCATCTGCCTTGAAAATGTATGTTTCTGGGCTCAATATTTATTTTATGTATTATCAATTGTCAGTGACTATGAAAGCATCATTAGTATTACATATATGTCAACTTTTCAAGTAAGAGAACATAGTCCAACATTTTAACTTCTCAAATCCTTTGATCACCCTGAGCATGTGCAAACTTAAAGGCTGATTGATATAAGAAAATATGTACCTCAAGGGCAAGAATATGTACATTGTTAATATCTATAGTTTTAAATTATACCATAGTTGGAACACTGTGTCCCTTTAAAGTGGATATACCGTACATAGCTTAGCTACGTGACCCACAGATTGCACTGTTTCATCTTTCTGGAGCTTAGCAAAATGTTTTATATATAGTTGTCGTAATTGCGAGTTTGTTGGTAACGCAATGTTAAAAGTTATGGGTTGCACATGCGCAATGAGCACAGAAGCATGTTGTAGCGGAACCCATCACTGTTTTACCCTGTTTTATGATTATTATGGTTAAAATATGATCCTACTATATGTATGTTGGTTGATGCTCTGCAGAATATTTTCCCAGACATTTGCAGCTCCTTGGCATGGGAGATAATCCTGTTACAGCGACTCCGCATAAGATAAAGGAAGTCTATTGTATACAGTGTTTTCATTCTCAGATAAGAACAAAGAAGTGTAATTGAATCAATGTCTGATTGTATCAAAGTTGCCAGGGAGCCTCGGAGAGGTGTGACCCACCTATTGTTCTCTTTATGTGTATTGTGCGGCCAAATATGGGCATGTGTATTGCCTGTGGGAAGAGATGGGTATAAATATTTCTGCAAGAACAAAATAAAGTCAGTATTCATTTGACTCCCAAATTGTGTGTCGTCCAATATGGGAGGTCGGGAATGGTGAAACTGTAGTGCCTCTTGGGTATTTTACCGTATACCAGCGGAGATATTGGAGGATGCAAATAAGACACAGGGGTGAGGGCGGGGAGGAGACGTAGGGGAGGGAAATAAGGGACAAAAAAAACAACGGGCAGGGACAGGGGGCAAAGAGACAGCCGGAGGGAGAGAGGGGGAAACAGACACATGGAAGGGAGAGGGGGGAAACAAACATGGGTCAGAGAGTGGGGAAAGGCTCACAATGAGCGCCAAAGGCGCTCAGCGCGAGGCACTAAAGTGGCGGGTTGGACGACGCCTGCAATGATCGCTCATTGCGGGGCTCGCGATGAGTGCCAAAGGGGCTCATCAAGAAGCCCTGTAAAGTAGAGGCACACAAGTTAGAGGGGGGAGAGCCTTCTATTGTGTGGCAAACAGCATTGCCAGCATTTAAATTTTATTGCCGTCATTTTTGACGGGCAAGTCGCTAGTATATATATATATATATATAAATAAATATTAATTTTTTTTGGTCCGCATTTGAAAGTGAAACAAGTAAAAAAAAATAGTTTCCTTCCCAGAATTTGAGAGAAATATAGTTATTACACTGCATTCTGGGAACCTGGACAGGGACATGCAAATGTGCCCACAAAGGCTTCGCTCTTGCAATCCATAACCATTTTAAACATGGCTTCCTTTAAGCATATGCCTGCTGTATTACACAGCTTTTTTGCAAAGCTCGGGATGGATTATACATATTATACACATTATATATATTATACATATATATATTGTTTGTTTGTTTCGTTTTCTTTGTTTATGCTCTTTTATTTTTTATTTTTTGGGGGGGGGGTGTAAAATCATTTTTTTTAATGTGGGTTATTATAATCCTGGAAGCATTGCTTTTGTTGCTGACAACCAATAATTTATATTTTGAGTAAAAACATTTATTAGTGTCTAAAAAAATATTGTTCAGATATAGTTCACCATGTTTGTTTCCTTGTGCCCTTTCTTTTCTTATTCTAGTTTCCTGTCCTGATACCCCCAGTAGGAGTGGTTTATTTTTTGGATAGTAGCGTTAAAGGACATTTGCTGAATATGAATATAATTAATTCTAATATCAAAACAAACTAAAAGAACTGTCTCCACAATCAGCTCCAGGAAAAGGAGGGTAAGTACTGTGCTAGTCATCTACATTTTACTGGCATAGTAGTTATCCTTTATTAGTATTGTTTTGTTGATTTTATTACTTGGATCAGAAATGAACTATTACGTCAGATATTATGTGATTCACAAACTCCCACACAGAAAAGGGTTAAGACCTGCCAAAGGACTCTTGGGTAAGAGAAGATCAGTGGCGTCATGCTGGGGTTTAACGTAAATTGGTTATAACACCAAGCTTTCCTAATGGGCGTTATAGCTTTATG
Organism: Discoglossus pictus; assembly: GCA_027410445.1. Classification (NCBI taxonomy): domain Eukaryota; kingdom Metazoa; phylum Chordata; class Amphibia; order Anura; family Alytidae; genus Discoglossus; species Discoglossus pictus. The sequence goes on from CM050168.1 coordinate 19,231,882, forward strand.
ATATGCATTTCATCAATATTTAATCTCATGTTCCTGTTAGGTAATCTAAATAGCAACTCTATTGGGAGCATAATGGAACCCAGAAAATGGTTAATCTAAAACATGTCTCCATAGTATAGTTACTTAAAATAAAAATACATTTTAACAATATAAATAATAATAATGTACTGTTAAAAACATAATTTTTTTAGTTGTTAAAAACATACATTGAAACTGTAGTTTAGCAACATTCCTCAACTGAGCACTTTACGCAAACATTATTTAATCGTTAAAGGAGTCTGCAAACTTTGCAAGCTATAAACAATAAAAACTTCTCTATAAAGATGAATGTAATTCTGCACTCAGCAGACCTGGAAGGGAACCAGCTGGCTCGAAGGACCAGACTCAGGGACTAGACCACTAAACAATCTAGTCTGCCCCTTACTTTATTAATTATCCATAAAAAATGCCTTACATACAATGCGTCTTTCACAAATCCAGCCATGGCATTTATTTGATCAATATCTCATATCATTAAACAGTAACGTCTGTGGAATGTAGGTCACAGGTACGGAAGCAGTATAAAGGTTTCTACTCAAAAATACTGGGGGAGTATTAGAAATCTCCCAACATTAGAACTATCTACTGTGTTGAATATAAACGCAAGGCAACTTTTATATTTAATAATATGAGAGCCTACCACATTATTTATGATATCAGATCAAATATTATATGATATTGTATATTTAGCTCAATGTTTCATAACTCCAGTCTACAACTCACTGAAGAGGTTTTTAGGGTATTCCTTTTCGATTTTGATTGACAGTGGCAGTGCTAGAGAACGGAGGGCCACTGTGCAAAAAAGTGAGGGAGATGGGGTTGCAACCCCGGTACCAACTCACTCAGTGCACCCCCGCCCCCCAAAGTCCCCTTCCCATAACAGAACCCTTTTTCATAGCTGCTCCCCTTCCCCTACCTCCTGCCGGCGTGACACATGCAGTCCACTTTCCAGTGACATCCTCTATGGGGTGGGGCTGGTACGGCCATGAGGGGCCATTGTGGGGGTCATTTGCTACCCAACAGTGCCGCCCCACCCCGTTGTGTTGAACCTAGGTGGAGTTACTCTGGAGGGCTCATAAACTAGAAAAAACTACATTCAAATGCTAGAAAACAATTACACAGCACTGCCCCCCCAGGGGAGGGCCCTGGTGTATTGCACCACCTGCACCACTGGTAGCTCCGCCCCAGGTGATTGATTTATTTAATAGTTGGCTTGTTTTACCATTATCGTGTCCCTTTAAATGTGCTCTCAAAGCTCCTTATGCATTATTTGCACTGTGCTAAATCAAAGGAGTGCTGCCTGTGCCCACAAGTAAGCATTGTACCAGATTAAAACATGTTTGTTTTATGGGGGAGGGGTTAAAAATAGATTTATTAATATTAAACTCCTTCCCTTTTCAATCGTCTTCTTTTCTCTCTCTTAAACTAATCCTATGAAATTACATAAAAACGATAAACACAAAAGAAAAAAGAACAACTTCATCTTATGCCAAATCATCTGTGAATCTTCGAAACAGTTATAACTTTGCACGCATTTCCATATTTTTACTATCGCTACTTTCATATAAGTACAAGGAGGAAAGAAAAACGAAGTTTCATATGGTGGTCCTTTGTTGGAGGTGTTATGGATTTAAGCTTTATTACCATTACTGTAATTTACATTCAGAATCAATAGTTGTTCTACTATTGTGTCCCTTTAAGAATGCTGCTGAGCAAGGAGATAAGACAGAGAGTTCTGGAAACAGATTGATATATTATTTGGGCAGTGCCAAACAAAACATGGCATCACTCCAACTCCTAATAATGTCTCAATCCTGGTGCTTCCTGACACCTCTACACCATGGCACAATAAGTGTATTAATATGGAACAACCTTCCACTTCTCCCAAAGGTGTGTCTATGTGTTCTCATTTAAATGAATCTGCTTTAGCAGTGCGGTGATGAGTCCTTAAATTGAGTTTATCAAAATTATTTTGAATACTATGTCAATTTTATTTTTTTCAATCGCATATCCCTCCAGCTGTTATTCCTCACTGCTGCCTGGAGCTTGCTTGTTTCTGCATGTTTTGCTGAAAGAACCAATAATAACAAGCTCCCTGTAAATGCCCAAGATTATATTTGCTACAACAAAGAAATGTCAGTTTTTGCATATGGTTTCCCCAGATATACTAATCTAGAAGGGGAAATAAAGCTGAATTTATTATTACAGTAAGTAGAGTATTTAAGCATTTAGAATGGATGTTGTAATTGGACATTAGGGTTTACAGATGTCACAGCAGTTTCTAATGATCTACTTGCTGAGATGGGAGAAGACTTGGAATTGATGAAACAATTCAATCTGCATCATGGGAATGTGCTGTCAGCAATACTAACGGGGAACTTATTCCTTTACAGGGACATGCATTTCTGAGAAAGAGAAGGATCAGATCATAAAAAAAATGGATTCCTGCAGTAAACAATACTCGCATATAAAAGTAAATGTCCATTATCAAGTTTACTTATTCAAAAGAACATGCAGAAAACATTTAACCACCGTTTTGACTACACCACATTATGGTGCATTATGAGTTTAGAGTCCCAATAAACCCCTGCTGGGAGTTGTATTACATCTCAAGTGGGGGTCATCTTTTCTTCCCTGGGATGAAGGAATCTAGGGATTGCCAAATCCATACTTGCTCAAAGCTTGCAGATCTTGGGAGAGGCATGCTCTTCATCGCTGGGGATTTCTGCTGGTTCCATGTCGACACAATCGAAGCATTGTGTAAATTATTTGGCTTGCATTATGGCTATTCTTTTTATTATTAAATCTATTATAATAGAAAAAGCACCAACCAGCCTTCCCCTTACTAGACTCTCACAACTCCCATCCATATTAAATGCTTCTGCTAGGTTCATACCGTATTGGCCTGTACAAGAGCCGCAAATTTTTTTTCGATTTCCGAGATTGTAAATTATGGGTACAGCTTATATTCGCGACAGTAAAAAAATGATTGCCGATTTGCGGGCTTGAGACTGTTGAATAATTAATTCTAAAGTCATTCATCGCTTCCCCGTATTTTAGAGTGCAGTATTGATTTTTCCTTTGCATTTACGGTGCTACATTTAACCCACTTGCAGATTTTATTTGGAACCCGTACGTTTTTCTTTTCCATTTGCCGTTTACGGGAGTGAGTGCCTCCGGATGTGCGACTTTAGTGATTGTAACGTTTTGCAAGCTAAGATTTACGGCTTGTAACGTGCAAAAGAAGTTACCATAGATACTGACTAGAAAGCCTGTTTCTCTCTAATTTTAAGGATGCAGCTTTTATTCGGATATTATCTTTTTTTCCCCTTGAATTTCACAGGTGCGGCTTATATGCTCATCTATTTAAAGAAGTCAAAAAATGTGTTTCTGAACATAATGGATCCAAACAGTGACCACATCATGACGATGGATCCTGCTGCCTTACTGGAAAACAGACAAGCATGCCCCTTTCCTTTTGCGAGCCTAAGTATTAAATGCAGAAAAATATCATTATTTCACAGCACTTCAGCACATATCGGTTGTAATGGATTTAATAATAAAAAGAATAGCCATAATGCAAAATAAAATCACTTACAGAATGCTTGGATTGTGTCTACGTGTAATCAGCAGAAATCCCCAGGGATGAAGAGCACGCCTCTCCCAAGATGTGCAAGCTTTGAGAAAGTATGAATTTAGCATTCCCTAGATTCCTTCGTCCCAGGGAGGAAAAATATGACTCCCAGCAGAGATTAAGGGGACGCTAAACTCATAATGCAGAATAATGTAGTGTAGTCAAAATTAGAGGAAAATGGCGGTTAAATGACTTCTGCATGGTCTTTTGAAAAAGTTAACTTAATAATGGACGTTTACGATTACTTTTATATGTAATGTTTACTGCAGGAATCCATTTTCTCTTATGAGCTGATCCTGCTGTTTCTCAGGAATGCATGCAAACTTATAAGTTCCCCATTAGTACTGCTGACAGCAAGTTCCTTGAATGCAAAAAGAGTCTTCCTTTGCATGCAAAGTCTTCTCCCACCTCAGCAAGTAGATTATTAGAAACTGCCGTGGCACAGTTTGTGTCTAATATCCTTAGCCCACTTAGATCGTAAGCTCTTATGTATGTAACGCTTGTCATATTTGTTTTATGTATTTACTGTATCCCCTGTACATAGCGCTATGAAATATATTGGTGCTTGGTAAATACAGGATAATAATTATAATAATATTAATAATAATGAAGTGTCATCAGTAAAAAGTCCAAACATTGAAGTGGACCTCTCATCAATAAGCGACTTAACAAACTACTTCATTTGTGAAAAGTTTTACACTCATTAGTATGTGACAAATTAATAACATCAGCAACTGTATAGACAACAAGCATGAAAATAGTTTTAGAGAAAATCTTCTATTTAGTTTGCTGCTTGTGTCTTTGGAGGTTAATCTTGGATTGATAGTTGGCTTGGAGCCTGAGGGTAAGTGTTATCCTACTAGGGCCTTTTTTTCCATTTAGCACTACTGTATCATAGCACTTCATGTGTGTGTTTGCGTTGTTCCGTTGTGACCTCATGGACTGCAACATACCATGCCGATCCACTTGGTATTCATGGCAGTGATACTGGAGTGGGCTGCCAGTTCCTTCTCCAGTGAGACATAGTATACAGCTCCAGGTATTCCTAGTTGGTCTCCCATCCAAGTAATGACCATGCCCAACCCTGCATGGCTTCTGGATGGTGTGACCTCTTGGTTCCCTGAACCCAGGTCACAGTGGTGGACGCACTGCATCCTAATAACTGGACCACCAGGGAACCCCAGCACATCATAGTGGGATAAATAAGTATATTCTGCTGCACTGTGGTTATGTTAACATTAACCAACCGACATCAAGACTAATGTCAATGCACCACTGTAATGTATTTAACTAAACTGTATAAAAAGAGAAAAAAGAGAACAGCTTTGGGCACTCGTGGGTTATTAAAGTATTAATACTTAACTTTTATTCATATTAATAAAAACAAAAACAGAAAGTTGATCCAGGTCCCTTTATAATAGAATTAGAAACTTGGAAACCCTATACAGAGAGGGTAAGTACCTGAATAAATTCCCTTTACAAGTCCCAGCCTCTCTGCAATAATAAATAATATAAAGAAGACACTACTCTTAACATTACTTCACATTTCAGTATTGTATAATTGTTAACTCTTAATTTCCCCTGAAAAAAAACTATTAAGGGTGTGTGGGTATTTATTTCCCCTTTTCCCAGCTTTATTATTTTTCTCTATATATAGATTTGTCAAGCTTTTCAATTCTATTATAATAGTACATGGGGCAACTTTCCTGTTTGTTTTTATTAATATAAATAAAAGGTAATTATTCATATTTAAAAAAAATTCCCAAAGCTTTTCTCCTTTTTCTCTCTTATGCAACATCATTGTGGGAGCCTTTCAGTGGAACTGAATAGAGGTGTTATCTAAATCCAAAATTAGTCCCAACCCTGGCACAATTAAGCAAAATTACAATATAATTAAAGTCTGCATTTACTTTAAACAGTCTTCACACAGTAAACTTAATTTACAATTTTTATTTTTTACCTGACAATTTGCATTTATGATTTATTCAGTGCATTTATGATTCACACATAGTTTTAAGTCTAAAAGCAATGGAAGAATAATTTGAGCTTGTGCAGATTCCACAAACATATTTATGAAAGGTGAATGGTAATTAATTAAATTATTACAGATTTTAATGTTCTTTAATAAAAACCCCATTTATTCTGGGGTGAGATATCCACATCATGGACCCCTTTTCTAGTTCCTGGATCTTAACCCATTAAGCCACCATAAAGTACAGGCTGCTTGGCTTCAGCCACTGGACTGTTGTATTGTAATCTGTTGTGTCCCATTGTTTGCCAGATCAAGTTAATGTACTCTATTTGAGGTTTGGACCACTAGACATGGAGACAGCATTATGTGTATTTGGAGGTTGACCTATTGTTCACAGGTGCCAGACAGGATGCCAGACTATTAGACCCCATGTGGAGTCAATCTCTGTGTTTGCCTGCCACTCCCTGTCATTGTTGTGTTGTATACATCCCCTCTGTATCTAACCCCTATAAATATTGTTGACTTTCCAAAAAATAAATAAGTTCACTGCTGAGACATATATAAATGGTATGTTCTTTTATTTGCTCCTGGTGGCTGCAATACTGATCCTATCTCCACCCTGCAAGTAACTTGTCCTGATCACTACCCCAGGAAGGTTACTGAGACTCCTGGAAGTGCTGATCCCTTGACTGATAGAGAAGCCAGATATCAGGGTGCTGGTGCCAGGATTTCCAAGAATCCAACAGTCCTTGTGTATAGGTAACCAGAAGTCTGTAGCAGGTGGCCTTGGGCAGTAATTGCCCCTACCCCTGCATTGTCACAGTTGGTTGGCAGTGGTGGCATCTCAGTGCTGTAACCAGCAGCTGAAGGATGGCATATGGTGACTTATGCCAGATTGAATTCCAGTTTTTTCAGCGGCTTGGCGGGGATGAAGAAACCTATTAGCGATGTATCCAGACCTACAATCCCAAGGGAGACCATTACTGGTTTGATGACATGTTTGGCCACATGGATACCTGCAGGTTGGAGGTGATCCAGGAGAAAAGGAGCCTGATCACCAGTATGAGGAAGCAGTGATGGCAACGGCTTGCCACAGAATGTGATTAGGCTACAGCTTATCTGAATCAGCGGGCGGCTTCCCCGGGGCTTCAGCAGGGTTGGGGAGCGATGCAGAGCGGCTTGAAGACCTGCTGTTGATGGAGCTTGACTTGGAAGGTCAGTATGATGACCTGAGGCTTCTGGCTACTGTATCACAGTGGCCATCTTACTACAGGCTTGGACTGGTGGAAGGGCTCCCAGATGTTCTGCAGGAAGATCCCATTTGGGGCCTTGGAACTGCAGAGCGCTGGGAAATCCTATTGGCACAACGGCAAAAGGACATGGAAATATACCCAGGGATAGAAGAAGGAATGTTGCTCAAAAAATTGGTCCATCAAAAAATGGATTTGTAAAAAGAGTATGAGGAACTGCTTGAGGAGTTGGGCCCAGATGAGACCAGGCTCAAGTACCCCATGCTTCCTCAGCAGAGCTAGCAGAGGATACACTGCCAGATGAAATGGACTGTTGGCTACACCTCTACAAGGTGGAGGAAGGAAACCAGAAGGTACCTGGAGATCTGACCACTACGGAAAAGACGAGATCAGAGGGACTGCTGGGAACTCACCAGGATAGGGAGGACGGGAGAACAGTCCAGAGCCTTGTAGATGCAAGACCGGGGAGCAGTGTTAAGCAGCAAAAACCCCTGGGAGAAGGCAAACAACCAGAGAAGTTTCAGCTGCTAACCAAGGGCCAGGAGCTGGAGACTGAACAGTTGGCAGAGGAGGGTTCAAGCCCTGACAGGCTGCCCAACTACCCATGAACTGTTACCTGTCCTGAACCACAGACCTCTGATGTCCAGGCGACCAGGAAACAGATGGAGATGCCAAGGCTGACATGGAGAGTGTGATGCCAGATCAGGGCATGAGGCTATCAGGAGAGGGAGCGTCCCCTGAGACCCTGAAGCTCTTCCCCAGCATGGATCAGGGGGATCCAGATAAGTGTGGGAGTTCAGGTAAAGGCACTGGCCCTGAGAACATAAGGAAGGAGCAATATGAGGCTCCACTCCCAAGCACTGCAGAGTTGCCAGCAGGGCTGACAGGGATTGTTTCATTTCAGGCATCCCTAGAGTTAAAGGATATGGGCAAGTGCCCACGGTACCAGGGCACCTGATGTAGCGTACCCTAGCTGCAGAGGTGATCCCAACCTTACCAGCCTTTGAGGATACTCACCCTAAGGAGCTTCTGACCCTAGGCAAGTCTGCTAGCCAAGTTGAGCCTCAGTCAGGAAAAGCTCCATCCAGGGACCCTAATCCTGAGTCCTGCTCTGTTTTTCCCTAACCCTGCCTTGACAACTGACCCTAAGGAGATTGTGACAGAGGGGAAGTGCTTTTTATCCCCGCCTGAGCTGTTCACTAGATGAGATACCCAAGAGCCACTACCTGCCTGTGGCCAAGGGGACAGCACTGTGCCCCTGGGTGAGATCCTAGGTCCTGAGACCTTGGATGTGTCCCCAAGAATGGTGCCTGCAATTTGGGGTGGGATATTGAAGAAAAAGGAGCTCGGATTGGGCTGTGTTGCTACCTTGGACACTGAGGATTGGAATCCCAGATGCTATGAAGAAAAAGGGGGGAGGATGGCTGAGAAGTGGCTGCTAGCTCAGATACCCCCTGGAAGGACTGTACAAATGGATTGTGTTCCCAAAAACCTACAGAAATTGGAGTTAGAAACTGTGGACAATTCCCCGAAAGATGGGCAATCACCCCAAGACCAGGCCAACCTATTACCCCCTCCAGGAGGTGGACATGCAATGGGACTTTTGCGGTTGGCCACTTGGGTCAACATTTCTTCTACTTTGGATGGGGACTTGGACTTGGTCTATGGGCTGCAGTTCAAGACTATCATCCATTAAGAATCATTGCCCCAGAACTGCTGTCTGGAAGGGGGGAGTAATGTCAAGGACCCCTTTTCCTGTTCCTGGATCTTAGCCCATTGAGCCACCATTAAGGATAGACTGATTGGCTCTAGCCACTGGACTATTGTATTGTAATCTGTTTTGTACCATTGTTTGTCAGATAAAGTTAATTTACTCTATTTGAGGTCTGGACCACCAGACATGGAGACAGCATTGTGTGTATTTGGAGATTGGCCTCTTGTTCACAGGGGCCAGACAGGATGCCAGAATGCCAGACTATTAGACCCCATGTGGAGTCAATCTCCTGAGTTTGTCTGCCACTCCCTGTCATTGTTGTGTTGTATACAACCCCCCGTATAAATATTATTTGACTTTCCAGAAATAAATCAGTCCACTGCTGAGACATATAGAAATGGTATGTTCTCTTATTTGCTCCTGGTGGCTGCGATACTGATCCTATCTCCACCCTGCAAGTAACTTGTCCTTGTCACTACCACAGGAAGGTTACTGAGACTCCTGGAAGTGCTGATCCCTGGTGGAGAGTCCTTGACTGATAGAGAAGCCAGATATCAGGGTGCTGGGATTTCCAAGAACCCAAATGGTCCTTGTGGGTAGTTAACCTGTAGTCTATAGCAGGTGGCCCTGGGCAGTAAAAGTTTCTACCCCTTGATCATCACACCACACAAGTAACATCTCACAAAAAAGTTATATTTTATGGTATTGGAACGAAAAACCAAGACAGTCCCCAGTATATTCATAATGTAGAATTGGTTAGGGATAGCTCAATAGAAATATGTCAGTGTTGTAAATTAGTAAGTAGACCTGTCAGGATTGTTTTTTGGGGAGTATAACATGTTGATTTTATGTGTCATTTTTAAGGTTATTGTTTGTTGTATTTGTAATATTTGTAATATTGAGTCATCAGTATCGAAACAAAATGGAACCTGTAGCTAGTCTGAATTGGTTCCAGTTCCTGTCCTTTGTTCTATAGCTGCTTGTGTCCAGCTCAGGTAACACAGACCAGCCCCCAGAAGAGGGCAGCCCCTTTCTGTGACATCATCATCTATTCTGATTGGACCATGCTAATACAGGCAGTACAGCTATTCAGCTCATTGGTGTTTATGCATCCAGGTGGAGAATTCAAACTTGTTACCTCCCCAATTCATGAATGTTGTTTTGCTTTTGTTCTGGGTTTTCTGAAAAATGTGCAGTTGGTTTTGAGCAGCCATTAAAGTTGCAGTCTGACTCTAGCCTTCTAAACCATGGAATTTCTGGTATTATAAATTCTTCCTAAACAAGGCGATGTAACAGTTTATTATGCTAGTAAGGCAGTAACTTTAGCTCTGAATTTGCAACCTCTGATGTCCTGAGTTCTCATAAGAGGTGTCTGCTGGGTGCTGAGATCTTAAACACAAAAAAGGCACGGCCTAGAGCGAGAAAATTGGGGTGAGTGAGGTCCCCCAGATCTTGGGGTCGTCCCAGGACCAGACATCCAAAGAAAAGGACAAAATTTCACATTTTCAAAAACTGGGTCGTTTACACTGAAATAAGGTAAAGGGATATAGAAGCTTTCCGGGTTTCACTAGGGATATAACATACCTGTGTATCTATTTACTTGTATTTTTGTATTTATGAAGAAGTGGTAATAAACTCTGTTTTGTTGCCTAAAATTAAACAAATAAGCCCTGTATGGGTCTCCCCACTGCAGCCTCTGCAGACACAGACTCTGTAGGACTGGATGTGCAGTGTAGTGTCCTAGCCTATCAGGGACCACATCTCAGCAGCATGTTACAGAATATTGCAGAGAGATAACCACTGGTCGGTTAGTATGAGACACTGCAAGTCAGTACTACAGAGACTGTGTCTTTATGAGCTGCAGAAGACTGACCCATACAGGGATTATTTGTTAATTAAATAAAGCAAAAAGTAGAGGTCCCCCTGGTGGTCCAGTGGTTAAGATTCGGTGCTTTCACGGCTGCGGCCTTGGTTTGATTCTAGTCAGGGAACCAGGAGGTGGCACCACCCTAAAGCCATGCAGGGCTGGCCTGGTCAGTACTCGGATGGGAGACCACCTAGGAATATCAGGAGCTGTTTGCTGTGGCCACTGGAGAAGGAACTGACAAACAACTACAGTATCTCTGCTATGAATACCAAGTGGATCAGCAGGATGTGTTGTGGTCCATGAGATCACAGAGAGTTGGACACGACTGAACAATGCAAACACACATAAAAGTAAATAGATACACAAGTATATTATATACCTAGACAAAAACAGAAGCCTTCCATATCCTTTTAAAGGATCATTGTAGTAAAAAGGCACTTGTTTGTGTAGTATGTAACAAATTAACATTTACAGCTGGGTAAGCCATGGACATAAAACATCATTGGGAAAATCTGAATATCTGAAGACTTGGTTAATGAATAAATGAATCCATTCTGTGTTTGTTTAATCACTTCTGAAAGCGAGATGATGAGGGTGTCTTTTTATAAATCAGTGGAGGGAGGAGCATGGGAAGTGAGAACAGGGAGCGATCACGAGGTTTAGATAATAGGATCTGATTGAAATTGACACAACCTCACATACCAAGGAGCAGGAAGCTTGCACCAATAGATGCAAGCATTGCTTTCCAAAAATGTGAATGACTTTTTAAAATACAATAAAAACTAACCTCTTTTGAAGTGCTAAAATGTAAAAAAAAAAAATAGATGTTTTTGATTTTTTTTATCCCGTTTCATTTAAAATAACAGAATTTCATGGTCAGAGGCGACGCGCCATTTACATTTTATTCCGTGCAGCATATTTTTGGAGTGATATTTTTTACAAATGTATGAAAAAGCTACATAGAATAACATAGGATTTTGTGAGTTTGTGACTCAGTGACAAACCACTTACATTAGTTAACACAACCCATGATGATACATTAAGAAAATAAAAAAATATATATTCTGAATGTATTCTTTGGTGGGTTTTCCGCCACTGAATCAATGCAATATAACACATTATCTTACAGGCTGGAAGGGGTTAAACATGGCATTATGCGTGTGTGTGACATATGATAATTCCATGTTTTGTCCTGAAGGGGGCACTTTGTACCTTTGTCATATTTATAAAACGGCTCTGGACGGACCTTTCCTGCCAAAACAGTCACTCTTAAAGGGACGTCAGCAAAAGTTCTAATTATGGTAGAAATTAAAACATACCTATAAATAAGGACATTTGCAAATAATTGAGTCTAAGATATAAAAACTTATTTAATAAAATGCACCTTGAAGGTTGCCAAGTTGGCATAAGTATAATGGCAGAGGCTTAAATATGGCTTGATGAAATGCTGTCAAGTGAGAGAGAGCCCTTGAAATGGAAAGTTCTGCAGTTTTATAGTTCCCAGTGCTGTCTCCCACTTGACAGGATAATTAAAAAATGACACTATAATTCTATTTTGTATAATATGTTCTTCGGATTAACTAAATTATGGCGGAAAATAGTAATTCAGCTAGTTTTTAATTAAAAAATGATGCCACGACAGGACCCTGTGGGTATCCATGATACAGTGGTGGAAGGTGCACAATTCTGAAGAACCATGGTTGCATTGAATGATGACAGTGTCTGCTTCTGGGTAAGTGAGGGGGAAGAGGTGTGGTGTTAAATTCAGTCTTATCCTACTATCAAACAAAGGCTCCGGACTTCTGTCTATTCTCTTCTCTCCTCTCCCACTCCTCCTTTTACTGATTACTACAAACACACCTTTATCAACCAGCCGTCAGGATGTGATGTAACAAACACAAAATGGATTCCTTTATTCATGAACCAAGTCTGTGGCACTGGTTTAAAATATAGATAAGGGTGGTCTATATAGACTTCCACGTTTATTGTTATATGTAGGGATCGGAGAAGAGCGGGAGGGAATCCTGGGGTTTTAATTCTCATGCTACAATATTTTTAAATAGTGTCTACCACTGGCATGCTCAGATATGGGCATCTGTTATACAATCTTGGGGAAAATACCTGGGGAGAAACCATCTAAGGAAATGTAAATCACACCTGCATATTTTTTTCATTGTGTAATGATCCTTTAAAAGTAGGACAGTTGGGAGATATAAAGGACAGCGTGCCTGTGAGCTTGGTTATAGAAGTACTTTGCATTATGCAGTTTTATATACTATGTATAAAACCACATTTTGTACAAAATTAGGAAAAAGTAGCCTTTACTTATAAATTTCCCAAGATATAGACATAACACATACATTTAAATCTATCTGCACAGTATATACATCAACACTATGTTAAACACATTTGGACTCTTTATAGTACATCCCTTGACTATATTACTTTTGTTTGTCACTATAATGATAGGCAAATATGTATTCAACAACCTGAGACCAAGGTTTAGCATAGATTTCCATATGTATAGAATATTGACCTTAAATATTTTGCTAAACTTCAAGTCAGAGTGGAGGAAAGGCATTATATGGCAGACTGTGCTTCTCATAGCACCCCAATTTGCTTTATTCACTATGCTTTTTTCCAAAACATTTACATGAGGTGTGGTTAGGTTTGCAGTTCAGTTTAGGAATTGAGGTTACATTTATAAACATTTATTTTTTCTACTTAAAAAATAGCTGTTTGACTTTTTCTCCTGATTACCGTATATACTTGAATATAAGCCAACCCGAGTATAAGCTGAGGCACCTATTTTACCACAAAATACTGGGGAAAAATGAGTGACTCGAGTATAAGCCGAGGGTGGGAAATGTGCTGCCCCCTGTGTCCCTCTTGTGCCCTCTGTGTCCCCCTCTTGTGTGCCCTTTTCTTGTGTGCCCCCTCTCTCTCCCCTGTGTCTCTTCTCCCCTCTCCCCCTCCCCTGTGTCTCTTCACCCCTCTCCCTTCCCTGTGTCTCTTCCCTCCTCTCCCTTCCGTGTCTCTCTTCCCCCCTCCCTTATCACCTTCCTCAACCCCCCCTCATTCTCAACCTCCTTCCTCAACCCCCCTCCTCATTCTCAACCTCCCACCTCAACCCCCCTCCTCATCCTCAACCCCCTCCTCATTCTCAACCCCCACGGGGGGTGAGAGAGACACGGGGGGTTAGAGAGACACGGGGGGTTAGAGAGACACGGGGGGGTTAGAGAGACACGGGGGGTTAGAGAGACACGCTCATCCTCAACTTCCCTTCTCATCCTCAACCTCCCTCCTCATCTTAAAGCTGCCTCCTCACTTTACCCCTCTAAATACCTCCCCCTCTCCCTTTACCCTCACTTACCTTCATCTGCAGCTTCTCCTCTGGCCTCCGCTCCTTCCTGCGTCGGCACCCGGTACATGCTAATGACGTGACGTCACATGCACGCCACGTTATTAGCATATACCGGGTGCTGATGCAGGAAAGAGCGTAGGCCGGAAAAGCTGAAGATGGAGGGGAAAAGGGAGAGGGGGAGGTATTTAGAGGGGTAAAGTGAGGAGGGGGGTTTAGAATGAGGAGGGGGGTTAAGGATGAGGAGGGGGGAGGGGGGTTGCGTCGGCCCTCGGTATATGCTAATGACGTGACATCACATGCGCGCCAAGTCATTAGCATATACAGGGTGCTGACGCAGGAAGGAGCGGAGGAGAAGCTGCAGATGAAAGTAAGTGAGGGGAAAAGGAGAGGGGTAAAGTGAGGAGGGGGGTTTAGAATGAGTAGGGGGGATTAGAATGAGGAGGGGGGATTTAGGAAGAGGAGGTGGGAGGGAAAGAGACACAGGGGGGTTAGAGAGACACGGGGGGGTTAGAGAGACACAGGGGGGAGGGTGACTCGAGTATAAGCCGAGGGGGCCCTTTTTAGCCTTAAAAAAAGGGCTGAAGAACTCTGCTTATACTCGAGTATATACCTCCCTCCTCAACCCCCTCCTCAACCCCCCTCCTCATCCTCAACCCCCTCCTCAACCTCCCTCCTCATCCTCAACCTCCCTCCTCAACCTCAACCCCCCTCCTCAACCCCCCCATCCTCATCCTCAACCCCCCCTCATCCTCAACCCCCCATCCTAAACCCCCTCCATCCTAAACCCCCGCTCCTCAACCTCAACCCCCCTCCTCATCCTCAACCTTCCTCCTCATCATAAAGCCCCCTCCTCACTTTACCCCTCTAAATACCTTCCCCTCTCCCCTCACTTACCTTCATCTGCAGCTTCTCCTCCTGCCTCCGCTCCTTCCTGTGTCGGCACCTGGTATATGCTAATGTCGTGACGTCACATGCGCGCCAAGTCATTAGCATATACCGGGTGCCGACGCAGGAAGGAGCAGAGGCCGGAGGAGAAGCTGAAGATGGAGGTAAGTGAGGGGAAAAGGAGAGGGAGAGGAATTTAGAGGGGTAAAGTGAGGAGGGGGGTTTAGAATGAGGAGGGGGGGTTGAGGATGAGGAGGGGGAGGGGGGTTGCGTCGGCACCCGGTATATGCTAATGACGTGATGTCAAAGGCGGGTAAAGTGAGGAGGGGGGTTTAGAATGAGGAGGGGGGATTAGAAGGAGGAGGGGGCGTTGAGGATGAGGAGGGGGGAGGGAAAGAGACACGGGGGGTGAGAGAGACACGGGGGGTTAGAGAGACACGGGGGGTTAGAGAGACACGGGGGGGTTAGAGAGACACGGGGGGGTTAGAGAGACACGGGGGGGGGGGGGTTAGAGAGACACGGGGGGGAGGGGGTAGAGAGACACAGTATATACATCAACACTATGTTTAACACATTTGGACTCCCTTGACTATATTACTTTTGTTTGTCACTATAATGATAGGCAAATATGTATTCAACAACCTGAGACCAAGGTTTAGCATAGATTTCCATATGTATAGAAAATTGACCTTAAATATTTTGGCCTAGATTTGCTAAACTTCAAGTCAGAGTGGAGGAAAGGCATTATATGGCAGACTGTGCTTCTCATAGCACCCCAATTTGCTTTATTCACTATGCTTTTTTCCAAAACATTTACATGAGGTGTGGTTAGGTTTGCAGTTCAGTGTAGGAATTGAGGTTACATTTATAAACATTTATTTTTTCTATTTAAAAAATAGCTGTTTGACTTTTTCTCCTGATTACCGTATATACTCGAGTATAAGCCGACCCGAGTATAAGCCGAGGCACCTATTTTACCACAAAATACTGGGGAAAATGAGTGACTCGAGTATAAGCCGAGGGTGGGAAATGTGCTGTCCCCTGTGTCCCCCTTGTGCCCTCTGTGTCCCCCTCTTGTGTGCCCTTTTCTTGTGTCCCCCCTCTCTCTCCCTTTTCTGTGTCTCTTCTCCCCTCTCCCTTTTCTGTGTCTCTTCCCCCTCTCCCTTCCCTGTGTCTCTTCCCCCCTCTCCCTTCCTTGTGTCTCTTCCCCCCTCCCTTCCCTGTGTCTCTTCCCCCCTCCCTTCCCTGTGTCTCTTCCCTCCTCTCCCTTCCGTGTCTCTTCCCCCCTCCCTTATCACCCACCTCAACCCCCCTCTTCATTCTCAACCTCCTTCCTCAACCCCCCTCCTCATTCTCAACCTCCCACCTCAACCCCCCTCCTCATCCTCAACCCCCTCCTCAACCCCCCTCCTCATTCTCAACCCCCTCCTCAACCCCTCTCCTCATCCTCAACCTCCCTCCTCAACCTCCCTCCTCATCCTCAACCTCAACCCCCCCATCCTCAACCTCCCTCCTCAACCTCAACCCCCTCCTCATCCTCAACCGCCCTCCTCATCCTCCCTCCACAACCCCCCTCTTTAACCTCCCTCCTCAACCTCAACCCACCTCCTCATCCTCCCTCTTCAACCTCCCTCCTTATCCTCAACCTCCCTCCTCATCCTCCACTCCTTCCTGCGTCGGCACCTGATATATGCTAATGACGTGACGTCACATGAGCGCCACGTCATTAGCATATACCGGGTGCCGACGCAGGAAGGAGCAGAGGCCGGAGGAGAAGCTGATGATGGAGGTAAGTGAGGGGAAAGGGAGAGGGGGAGGTATTTAGAGGGGTAAAGTGAAGAGGGGGGTTTAGAATGAGGAGGGGGGGTTGAGGATGAGGAGGGGGAGGGGGGGGGTTGCGTCGGCACTCGGTATATGCTAATAGTGTGATGTCACATGCGCGACACGTCATTAGCATATACCGGGTGCTGACGCAGGAAGGAGCGGAGGAGAAGCTGCAGATGAAGGTAAGTGAGGGGAAAGGGAGAGGGGTAAAGTGAGGAGGGGGGTTTAGAATGAGGAGGGGAGGTTAGAATGAGGAGGGGGGGTTGAGGATGACGAGGGGGAGGGAAAGAGACACAGGGTTTTAGAGAGATACAGGGGGTAGAGAGACACGGGGGGTTAGAGAGACACGGGGGGTTAGAGAGACACGGGGGGAGAGTGACTCGAGTGTAAGCCGAGGGGGCCCTTTTTAGCCTTAAATAAACGGCTGAAAAACTCGGCTTATACTCGAGTATATACCTCCCTCCTCAACCCCCTCCTCAACCCCCCTCCTCATCCTCAACCCCTCTTCAACCTCCCTCCTCAACCTCCCTCCTCATCCTCAACCTCCCTCCTCATCCTCAACCTCCCTCCTCAACCCCCCTCCTCATTCTAAACCCCCTCCTCAACTTCTCTCCTCAACCCCCCCATCCTCATATCATGCATTACCAGACTTGACCACTAGTGGCCACTTTGGCATATGGTGCAGTATGTCTTTCCCATGAAAGCTTTGACCAATATATTATTTTCTATTTTAAAAAAAAAACATTTTCTGTAGAGCATTTCTACTGAAATTCCAAGAAGTGACAGTGTGGAACCGTTTACCATGCTGGGGATGTGTATCAGGGAAGTGGAGAGAGAGAGCAATGGCTGAAACGCAGCAAAGTGCAAGGGGATGGGTTCTGTGAGGTGGGTGCTGGCATGGATTGCGTGCTGTGTGGGGATGGATATTGGCAGATTGAGTAAGTTGGTACAGGGGGAGGAGTCCAGCACAACAGTTTTTTCAAAGCTCTCTTTGGGGAAGGGGCCCTCATTTGTTCTTGCACCGGGGCCCTCCATTCTCTAGCTCCCCCACTGCAAAGAACATATTACATTTTGCTCTACTGTGGGCAGACATTTTTTCTAACCTCTCACCAAGAAGGGAACTTGCAGAGGTGGAAGGGGCGTGATGTCAATTTAAGACAAGTTCAATAATCTAACAAATCATTCAGACAACTCGCCTCCACTCCTTCCTCCACGGATAAAGAAAATACATCCTCATGTTCCATGCTCTCAAGAAGTGGTGTAACAAAGATAAAATGTATGCCTCTTCTCATAAACAGACTCTTCAAGAATTCTAATTTTACCAAAAATGTATTTATGGTTATTTATTTTTTTTTGTTTCAAAGATTTTTATTCAACAGCTTTTATGTTACAAAAAAAAACCATTACATTACAAACATCTGTTAACTGAAATTATTGAAATAACCGTGCCCATTGTTTTTAAAATATAATATTCATATCAATAAACAATCATTTAGCCAGATATCTCACATTTTTTTTTCCTCCTTTTTTGGTGATGGTTTTAAGTAGATACGCAATTAAAGTTCCACTCCTAAGTATTCCTCACCACATCCATTCCCAAGATCTCCCATGCCACCCTCAGTACCTTTTGTCGTCTAGATGAGTTGCCTCTCCGCCTCCCGGCTCCACCCGTTCCAGTCCGCTCCACACTCCACTCCCCAGACAAGCCACCGCTGTTAGCCAAAATGTAATGTTCTTTTCTGTCCAGACCTTACAATGTGCTATCTGGAGACTGAATCCAGGGTCCCCAAATGTCTAGGTAAATGTGGTGAGTGTCCAACAGAGTGTGAGTCATTCTCTCGTTAATGCAAAGATAATTTATTTTGTTTATGACTTCCTGAAATTGGATATTACTGCTTTTCCATCTCCTAGCAATTATATTTTTGGCAGCTAAAAAAATCATTTGGGCCAATTTGTTCCCCTTACTACTTAGCCCCTGGTGATGAATTCCCAACAGGCAAATCGAGATTGATGGTTCTAGGGGAGATTTAAGAATTCGTGAAGCTAATTTGGTAGTTTCATTCCAAATATTAGCCACTCTAGGACATTTCCACCATGTATGTATAAAGTCTCCCCTACCTTGGCATCCTCTAAAGCACCTATCTGAAGTTGTTGGAGATATCTTGTTTAGCCTGACAGGAGTCATATATGCCCGATGTAAGATTTTCAATGAGGTTTCAAGCAAGCTATAGTTATATGAGCCCTTAGATAGGCTCAGAAAGGATTCCGCCCATTTGTCCCCCTCCCAGTTTTGTTGCATGTCTATCTCCCATTTCAGTGTGTAAGCAGGCTTCCACGAAGCCTTTGGGGCATTAAACATAGTGTACAGTGAACCTAAGGTTCCTCCAATTAAGTTTGTGTTTTTACATACTAGTGACAACCACGATCCTTTGGGCGGGCCATGAATCCTATGTATCTCCTCAACCCAATGTCTAATTTTGATATAGTTAAACATTTCTTGGTGTGGTATCCCTATTTTCCTGTTCATTTCTGCCCAAGAAATAATTCTGTCACCCTCAAACCATGCCTCAAGTTTGTCTAAATTGTGTATAGTCCAGAATGCTTTGGAGTCAGCTGTGAGGGTGGTCGCTAGAGAGGTTGATGTAAATATTGAAGTAAGAGGTGTTACGGGGTGAATCAGCTTATGTTCTTTCCTAGCCCATTTCCATATTTTCAGTGTAAATTTAGTTATAGGGTTATGGATTTGGGAGTCAAACGTGTGCGAGCTCGGGGCCCATAAAATGATTTCCCATTTTAATGGGGCCATTTGTAGCTCTTCAATAAAAACCCAGCTGGGCTGTAGGGTGGTAGAATGTATCAATGGTATAGAGGCAATTTGAGCTGCCCTAAAATAGGTATTAAAATTAGGGCAGGATAGTCCTCCCCTAGACTTATGTTTATACATAGTATGTCTGGCGATCCTAGGGGGTCTATTCCTCCAAACAAATCTAAAGACCTGGGCTTGAAACTGTGCCAATTCCCTGTTATTAATTTGGATCGGCAGAGTCCTGGCCAGATAAAGCAGCCTCGGCAAGATGTTCATCTTGACCGTGGCTATTCGGCCCGTCCACGAAATCTGCCTTTTTGTCCAGCTGTCTAAGTCCCTTCGAAGGGTCCTAAATAGGGGTGGGTAGTTGGTTTTATAAATATCTTCTAGTGAATTAGTCAACTTTATCCCCAGATAGTTAATGTATGAGGTAGGCCATAGAAAGTTGTGTACCTTTTGTAGGTGGTCCAAGATGTCCCTAGGAATGCCCACACTTAAGGCTTCTGTCTTGCTATGGTTCAATCTCAGTCCAGACAGAGTGCTATATTCGTTGATTGTGCCCAGTAGGGCGTCTATGGAGGAGCTAGGATTCGAGAGAGTGCACAGTAGATCATCAGCGAACAAAGAACATTTTAGATGCTGATGCCCCACCCGCACCCCCTCTATAGAGGAGTTCGCTCTTATCGCCTGGGCCAAGGGCTCTATGGCCAAAGCAAAGAGCAGTGGGGACAGGGGACACCCCTGTCTCGTGCCCCTCTCTATATTAATACTAGCCTTCTGGGAACCTGGTAGTCTCAAAGTGGCCTTGGGTAGCGTGTAGTAAGTGTGTAGTAAGTTTAAGAAGTTGCCTTCAAACCCAAACTTTGCCAACGTGGCAAACAGAAAGGGCCACTCTAAGGTGTCAAACGCTTTCTCTATGTCCAATGCGAGCAGGCAGACCGGGGTCCCCCTAGACCTAGCCAAATGGATGACATTTAGAGTTCTCCTGATGTTGTCGCCAGTTTGCCTATGCGGGATGAACCCTGCCTGGTCTTTGTGAATTAAGGAGGGAAGGAATGTTGAGACCCTTTGAGAGAAGATCTTGGCAAGCAACTTGACATCCCCATTAAGCAGTGATATAGGTCTATAATTTTTAGCATCTCTCTGATCTCTACCCTCTTTAGGGAATACTGTTAAGTCAGCATGGTTTAGTTCTGGGGGGGCAATCTCCCCTCTCAGTATCGAGTTAAAGAGATTACATAGATGAGGAGCCAGGATTGTTGAGAATTTCTTATAATAGATATTGGTGAACCCATCCGGGCCCGGGGATTTTCCTAGTTTTAGGTCCTTAATCGCTTCTAGTACCTCCTTGACAGTAACTTCCTTATTTAAAGAGTGCAAATCATCGGGCGAGATTTGAGGAAGGTCTAGTGAGTTTAAGTAAGAAGCAATGTTATTTTCCTTTATGGTTATTTTTCATGGTCATTATGACGGTATGTTTTTCATAACTGGATAAGACTGACATTTCCTTCTAATAGGCCCAGAAGCAATCAGGTTCCATCATGAGATACAACTACAGCCATGGCCGGATTACCCATTAGGCAAACAAGGCTTCCTCCTAGGGGTGCTTCCCTGTGAGGGTTGCCATTCTTTGCTTAAAACCCCCTAAAAATATTTTTCCGGCTTAAAACAAAATTATGCAGTTTACATACTGGCCACTAGGCGCCCGCCTGGAACCCTCAGTTTAATGTGCTCACTATTCACTCATCTCATGTGTTTCCTGCTTAGTGTAGAGGAAGGAAC